>CM040432.1:38095569-39295569 GCA_022702705.1 Papilionanthe hookeriana x Papilionanthe teres
TTCACATAACAGATTATTTCTTAATTTTAGAAAGCATTGATCCATTCAGAAGTAAATTCTACCATTTGTCCTTGAACCAGTACATACTCTTCTTGAGTATACCCTAAGTTAGCATAGAAATCTTGGTCAACATCAGCAACTGCATCGGCATAAAACTAACATAAAGTTTCCCAATTCTAATAAGCAATCACCTGCTCTACAACTCCGACTGGATTTTCAAATCCTCGATCTTGTATACACTTTTTGCTTCTGAGTGCAGATTTAAAATGGTACTGTGCTTTCACATTCACAAATTTCCTTTTATCAAAATCAACATTTCTCTTCCTCTTAAACATCATTGGAGCCATATCTAAATCTCTATAAAATTTGCAAATAAATCCCAATAAATTCCAAAATCACAATGATATAAACTCCAAAGTCTTATCTAACAATAAGAGCATTTCACCATGGATTCTCTCAAAATTTTCTTCAAAAACCTTAAATTTTCGGATCTCTCCAATGTAAGAGATTTCCATGGTGAAAATATAAAATTTTTAGTTTAAAGTAGAGCTCTTACCAAGGGAAGACATATCCAACCTCAAAAAGCTCTGAAATCACCTCAAATCGAAATGCAAGTAAGCCCTAGGGTTGTTTTTTAGCATTGGCTCGAGGTTGAATGTGATAAATAAGGTGGTTACCATTCAAAATTGCAATTTTAAAATGGATCTGGAACTTTCAAGTATCGGGCATCATCGGCACTATTTTGGGTGTTGTTAGCGCAAATCGGGCACCGCCGGCACCAGACTAATTTTTCTGGTTCCAAAATTATTCTGCAATTTCGATCGTTTCGAAGTTACAACGACATCTAATTAGCTTTATTAAGCATCTATATTCAAAATTAAGTGATTAAATAATATTAAAGTTACACAAACAACACAAAACATTACTTTTATATATATAATCCAAAGTTACAAACTTACACACATCAATCATACTACCACATCATTAACTCAGTGTCGTAATTAAACCATAACACTCTAACACTGAAAACATAACACAAATTCAATTCTCAAGCATAAGGAGTCTGAAATCAAACCATAAGCAAACTAAATACAAACCAAACTCAAGCAAATAAAGTCTAAATACTAAGTAAAGCAGATAAAATAGTAAAGTACTCTCCTCATCAATGTCAGTACTATCTTCATTGATATCTCTCATGAATTGGCGGTGCACAAACAATTGTAGAAGGGTCGATACGGAAATTCACCAGTCAAATTCTCTTCAGTCCATGCCTTTTTTTCATCAATCGTATCAATCCTTCTTCCACACGCCTAGTATGATCATATTGTTCCTTCATCCTCCATTCTAGGTGATCAAATAATTTAGATATATTGTTAATTGCATCCATAAAATTTCGTACTTCCTTTCTTGATCTTCCTCAAAATTTACTGCGCATTTTCAAAAAAATGTAGTTGAATAGGTAGTAAACTCTGAGATGGTTGGTCTGCAATTATTCTCAGATCATTTTCATTCTCAATTGCTAGATAGTCATAAACATTAGTTGAGTCCATGGGCTTTCAAGGGAGAAGCACTTTTTCCCAAATCTCATATTTTACTTATAATTGGCTGCAAGAAAGAAATATAGTGGAAGGATATCCTAAGCCATAACTTTATCCATGCACAATCAAACCCAAAATAGATTTCACAATTATGGTGTCAATATCAATAGGTCTTCTAGTTTGAATACAATAGTTTATGATTGCACTTTCTTTCATCACTTTACTAATTCTCATGGTCGGGAGTAATTTCGAGGATATAAAGAAATGTCATTGTCTCGGCCCAGGATTTAATAAAGTAGTAGAGAAATTGACATACTCATCGTCTCTTATATCCCAATCTTCGCCTTCATCAGTCATATATCAATAGATTTCATTTGTATTGTCTCTTATAGGAAAATAATTAGTATAATAACAAATTGGCACATTATCTATCATGTGAAGTTCATTAATCTTAGAAGGTGTGAATGATATCCACCTACCTCGCACATAGACAACTCCTTGGTTGATTCCATAAAGATTTGTATAAAATTCCTTCAACACAGAAATGACTACTGCGAAAGTAGTGTAACAAAACACTTCCCAATGCATTTGTATAAAAATTTCTTCAACACGAGTACTAGGAACATTCATACCTCGATAGACAAATCCTCTTTCTTTGATAAGTCTCCTATTAAAAAGGACTTTGTCACAAAGTCGCTATGCCTCGAAACTGACAAACTTTCTCTTATTTAAAACTCTAAATCTTATAGATTCTAAGAAGTTGGAAGCCATTGAATGCAAATTTTGGAACTACTATTTCGTTTTTCTGGATTTAATGGGTTTGAGAAAGAGTTTGGGGAGTTATAAGGGTGAAATTCCCGCTCTAAACCGCCAGATTCTGCCATCTGAAACTCCAAAAACTGCTTCTCAGCCATTAGTACTGTCGGCACTGGATAGGGTGCCGTCGGGGGCCTAAGCTTCGAAAAATAAAATTGCTCTCTAGAAATTCCCATCGTCGACGCCATTTTGGACGCCGTCGGCGTCGTTTTGGTCGTTGTCGGTGCCAGTTTACAATTTTGCTTCAACGATTTTTCATCCAAATAAAGTCCATATCTTCGATTAAATCTAATAATTAGCACCTTTTATTAGTAGGACTCAAATATACGATATCTAATAATTATATTACTTAAATCACATCAAAACACATTAAACAATAAAGATAACTATGAGTTTCCTCCCATAAAGCACTTGGTTTAACGTCGCCAGCCCGACAAACATTAGTTTTTTTCAGGATGCTTAACATTAAAACCTCTTCATAATTAGGTCGTGAACCCTCAAAATATGGTTTTAATCAATGCTCATTAACTTTAAATATTCTTCTAGTTTTAGGATCTTCAATATCAACAGCTTCAAACTGATAAAATTTTATAATAGTGAAAGTTCCTATCCACCTAGACCTAAGTTTTCTAGAAAATAAACTTAATATTGTATAGTATAACAAAACTTCATGTCCATGTTCAAATCTCTTTCTTATAATCTTTCGATCATGTCATATCTTCATCTTCTCCTTATAAATTCTTTCATTATCATAAGATTAATTTCTTTTTTCTTCCAATTCATTAAGTTGCAGTAATCTTTTCTCACCAGCATTTTTTAAATTGAAATTGAACTCTTTAATTGTCCAATATACTTTATGTTCTAATTCAACTGGTAAATGACAAGTTTTTCCAAAAATCTGTCTATAAGGAGACATTCTTATAGGAGTTTTATAATCGGTCCTATATGCCCATAATGCAATATCTAATTCTGCGGACCAATCTAATTTATGAGTATTTACAGATTTTTCTAAAATTCTTTTAATTTCACGATTAAATACTTCAGCTAAACCACTTATCTGGGGATGATAAGCAGTTGAGATTTTATGTATAATATTATATTTTCCAGTCAATGTCTAAATCAGATTAATTCTAAAATGGGATCCTCCATCAGTAATGATAATTCTCGGCATTCCATATCTTGTAAATATATTTTTCATTAGAAATTTTGAAACACTTCGAGCATCTCATTTGCTAAAGTTATTGCTTTAATCCATTTTGATACATAATCCACGAACTAATATATATATATATATATATATATATATATATATATATATATATATATATATATATATATATATATATATATGTTTCCAAATGAAGGAATAAATTGTCTCATAAAATCTAATCCCCAAACATTTCAACTTCGAATGTAAAATTTATGGGTATTTCATTTCTTCTAGAAATATTACCTACTCGCTGACATCGATCTCGTGTTTTATTATATCTGTTAATATCTCTAAAAAGATTAGGCTAACAGAATCCAGACTTTAAAATTTTATGTGCAGTTTTATCACTTCCAAAATTTCCCCCAAATTCAGAATCATGGCATCTCTGAAGAATTGGTTCAATTTGTTCATAAGGTGCACATCTCCTAATAACTAGATCCTTGCATTTTTTATATAAATATGGGTCATCCTAAAAATAAAATTTGGCATCATAGATAAATTTTTTCTGTTTTTCTTTGGTAATTCAGGTGGTAAAATATCACTTAAAATATAGTTCACAATATCAGCATACCACGGTAATATTCATTCCTTAATATTGTAAAGTTGTTCATCAAGAAAAGTTTTTGTGATTTCGTTTTCAAAGTTAGAAAATTCATATTATTCCAGCTTAGATAAATGATCAGTTATTTGGTTGTCAGATCATTTTCTATCTACTATTATGAAGTCAAATTCTTATATTAAAATTACCCATCTAATTAATCTTGGTTTAGCATCCTTCTTTTGCATTAAATATTTGATAACAGAGTTATCTGTATGCACTATACATTTAGTTCCAATTAAGTATAAACTAAATTTTTTAAAAGCATATATAATCGCTAATAATTCTCTTTCAGTAGTGGTGTGGTTAATTTGAGCTTCATTAAGAGTTTTACTAGCATAGTATATAACTTTGAAAATTTTATCATACATTTGTCCTAAAACAGCTCCAATCGCGTAATCACTAGCATCACACATAAGTTCAAACGGTTTCTCCCAATCAGGTGAAACTATTATAGGGGCAGTGATTAACTTTTCTTTCAATAATTCAAAGGCATTTAAGCATTCTTCGTTAAAATCAAATTTCTTATTTTTTTCTAAAAGTTAGCACAGTTGTTTAGTAATTTTTGAAAAATCTTTAATATAATGCTTGTAGAACCCAACATGTTCTAAAAAACTCCTAACCCCTCTCACTGTAGTTGGAGGTGGTATTTTTGTGATGATTTGAATCTTTATAGGGTCTACTTCCATGCCATATTCAGAAATTCTATGTCTCAATACAAACCTCTTGCAACCATAAATTAATATTTCTCCCAATTTTGAACTAAATTTATTTTTTTTGCATAATTCCAAAACTTTTTATAAATTATTTAAGCAAACGACAAATGAAGTTCCAAATACAGAAAAATCATCCATAAAAACTTCTATTCCATTGTCAATCAGATTACTAAAAATTGACATCATAAATCTTTGAAATAGTGTAGGTGCGTTACATAATCCAATGGGCATTCTTCAAAAAACAAATGTTCTATAAGGACTAGTAAATGTTGTCTTTTCTTGATCTAGGAGCAATTGGTATCTGATGATAGCCAGTATATCCATCTAAAAAGCAAAAATAGTTGTGCTCGGGGAGCCTATCCATCATTTGGTCTATAAAAGGTAAAGGAAAGTGATCTTTCCTAGTGGCGCCATTTAATTTTCTATAATCAATAGAAATTCATCAACCAGTGACTTGTCTTGTGATTATTAATTTATTTCTTTCATTAGTCATCACTGTCACTCCTCCTTTCTTAGGAACACAATGGATCAGAGCACTATCTGAAATATGATATATAATTCTAGCATCCAACCATTTTAAAATTTCTTTCTTCACTGCTTTTTTCATCAATGGATTTAATATCCTTTGCAGATCAGCTCTAGGTTTATGTTGTTCATCCAACTAAATTCTATGCATGCAAATTGAAGGGCTGATTCCTTTAATATTAGTTAAAGTCCAACCAAACACTTTTTTTATATTTTCTCAAGGTTCTAGTAGTTTCTGCTCTTGTAAATCATTTAAATCTGAGGATACAGTAACTAGTAATGTAGATAACTCTCCTAAGAACACATACTTCAAATTATTTGGAAGTATTTTCATTTCAAGTTCAGGAGGTTTTATGATAGATGAAATTAAACTTCTATTATAATTTTCTGTAATATCCAACATCTCAAATCTTTCTTGAACATAGTCCAGTTCCTCATTATCTATCATATTCATCTTCCATTACAGCTTCTTGTTCCTTTTTTTCCTCAAACTTTTTCTTAAAATACTCATCTTTTAAGTAGTCACAAATTTCCATTCAAAAGAATTCATCTTTTTTTGTTGCAGGGTATTTAATAGATTTTGATATATTAAATGTCACATCTTGATCATTCACTCTCATAGTTAATTCTCCTTTATGAACATCTATCATGGCTCTTCCAATTGCAAGGAATGGTCTTCCCAAAATAATAGGAATTTTTTTATCTTCCTCCATATCTAAAACTATAAAGTCCACAGGAAAGATAAATTTATCAACATTTTCTAAAACGTCTTCAACAACTCTTTTAGTATAAGTAATATAACAATCAGCAAACTAAAGAGTTACTGAAGTAGGTGAAAGTTCTCCTATTCCCTACCTTTTGAAAGTTGATAGATGCATGAGATTTATGCTGGCTCCCAGATCACATAAGGCTCTTCCAAAAAATGTTTCTAAAATAACACAAGGAATAGTGAAGCTACCAGGATCTTTAAATTTTTCAGGAAACTTCTTCTGGATAATTGCGTTACACTCTTCACTAAGTGCGAAAGTCTCATTATCTGAAAACTTCATTTTCTTATTTAGTATATCCTTCATAAACTTCATATAGTTAGACATTTGTTCTAAGGCTTCAACAAAAGGGATGCTTACTGTTAATCTTTTAAGGATTTCTAAGAATTTTGAAAATTTTTTATCTCTCTTTTGTTGTTTCAATCTTTGAGAAAATGGAGGTGGTGGTCTTTCTACAGTAATTTTCATTGGTTTAAGCGGATATTCTAAATCAGGATATATATTATCATGTCCTTTATCAATTTCCACCTTTTCTTTTTCAACTTCAACTTCTTTTTGCACTCTTGTTTCCAATTTCTTTCCACTTCTTAACTGTATAGCCTTAAGTTTTTCTTTATTTTGATCTTTTGGGTTAATATCAACATTACTTGGGAAAGTTCCAGAAAGTTTGTTACTCAGTGCAGTAGCAATATGAACCATTTGATTTTTAATATTTTTAATAGCAGCTCATTGACTTTGCAATTGATTCCCTTAACTTTGTAATTCATTCCCTTGACTTTGCAATTGATTACCCATGTTTAATATCAATTCTTCCATAGACAACTTCTATTCCTTAAATTGTGGGTTACTATTGAAATGTGGAGGATAAGAAGGTCTATAATTTGTATTTCCCTGGTTATTTGAATTTCTCAATGGTTTTACAGAATTGCTCTCCACTGCAGATTAACAGTAGCAGTGTTATTATTCCAATTTAAGTTTGGGTGGCTCTTCCAACTGGGATTATAATAATTAACATAAAGATTATTGGGTCTATTATTAATAGCATTTAAAGTCTCATAATATGATTGAGAATCTACTATTTGTCTCAATAAATTTTCCTCTAACACCTGAGGTGTTTGAGAATAGTTCATTCTAAATTGATCTATTTTCTTTGAAATTGCAACAATTTGAGAATCCAATATTGATATTGCATCAGAATCATGAATACTAGCTACTCTTTTTGAATTTACCCATTCAGATAGTCATTAAAAATTATCAGTAGTCATCTCTTCAATTAAAGAATATGTCTCATCAAAAGGTTTTGACATTAATGATCCACTAGCAGCAGCGTCAATAATCGATCTAAGAGATCCCACTAATCCATTATAAAATGTTTGAATTATTAATCAATCTGGTTAAACATGATGTGGACACTTCCTAAGGAGATCTTTAAATCTTTCACAAGCTTCATAAATTGATTTCCCTTCAAACTGACAAAAAGATGTAATATCATTTCTAAGTTTAGTATTTTTGGATGGAGGAAAATATTTTGACAAAAATTTCTGTGATAGTTCTCCCCAAGTTCTGATAGATCCAGGTGTTAATGATTTAACCACGCCTTAGCTTATCCCTTAATGAAAAAGGAAAAATTCAAAGCCTAACAACGTCGTTTGACACTCCATCATATTTAAATGTAGCATACAGTTCTAGAAAATTAGCAAGCTGTAAGTTAGGATCTTCATTTGGTGTTGCACAAAATTGATTATTTTGTATCATTTATATAAGAATAGCTTTAAGCTTCAAATGAATTGCGAATTACATCAAGATTTTGAATAGTTAAGTGAATTTCATCTACTGTAGGGTTAACGTAATCTCTTAATGATCTAGGTTGATGTTCATTTTCATGTCTTTGGTTATCTGGATTGTTTGCCATTTTGCTTAAATTTTTAAATTTTTTGTTGTTTTCGAATTTTTCTTACAGTACATTCCAATTTCGAATCGTAAGGTAATAAACCTTCGGATCCAAAACAATGCATACACAAATACGAATTAAAGGTTTTTAGATACTACTAAATTTACTATTGCCTCCCCAGCAACGACGCAAAAAACTTGATGTGGTGGCTTGATAACGTAAAATAATATTTTAAAAGTAATTTCAATTCAGTGACAAAGTATAATCAGTTTAATAAGAAAGCAGCCAATCTTTACGCAAGTATACGTATTGCTCAAGTAATACAGGGCTAGTAGAGTCCTGGTTATCGATCTACAGGGAGGAAGCAAACCTTAAAGCGTAACACAGAAATCCAATGTTTGAATTTGCAAAACACCAAAAGTCAAAACTAAAATTACTAACGTTTAAAGATGCAAGAGAATTTAAAATTACTACATAACTTTTTAAACTTCAAATAAAAAGTAACTAATTCTACACTAAGTTGTAATGTAAGGTTCAAATATAGAGAAATTGTCATCCCCCTTACAATGATATTTTGGTGAGTGAATGAAATAGATTAGTATAATATTTGTATTATGCCAAATAGGAGCATATATATTATTTACTCTCTTCTGAGTGCTATAAAGAACATTAAGCTAATCTCAGTGCTTAGTCTCAAAATTTGTGATAGTTGGGAGGATACTGGCTCTCACTCCAGAGCTCCCACTTCCCTTAAGTTGAAGGCAAACTCTCACTTTAATTTCCAAATACTAGAACTAAATTGGGGATTTTAGTTTGCCACCATAAAATCTATAATTCTACTTCCATCAAACTATATTTTCCTTTTTATTTGCACACAACCCCCATGAACTACATCACTCATTCATGGACATTGAATGTAATCTCCACTTTTGTTGTAGAAAGCATATTCATTTTAGATCGTATGTTTCACAATATTTTAACAATTCAATTGGCCGGATCGAAAAGTATATGAAGAACGAAGTGAAAAATCATCACAATTTCTTATCGTTCATATGACACATCCATTCTAAACCATCACTTCACCATTTATCATTGCAAGGAGAAAGACAAAAAAATCTACTCAGAATTCATAAAAGTAAAGTCATACAAACTATGAAAAGTAAATACAACTTATCTTAATTTCTTCCCCTAGTGAATCCCTTGAAGTTCCTTTGAATCTCCTTCTCTCTTTACAATAACACTCAATTCTCTCTTGGAATAATAGGAAGAAGCAATCTCTCTCTTTCCTTCTCCTCCTACAACTCTTTTGAGAAGAATCCCTCACAAAATAACACTAAACACCAAACCCTAGACTCTAAGCTCTTTATAAAGACTTCTTTCTCCACTCACACACAATTACTTCAATTACATAAACATCCACACCACGCACACCACTAATTCTGGCGCCCAAAACAAGTTAAAATAGTCTAGGAATAAATTTCCCAAGAGTTGCCTTAAGAATACCTCCCACAGTCGTCCAAATACATTAAATTTGGCCTCCACCGACATTGGGCGTCATTGGCTCCCTATTAATTATTTACTCTCTGGAAAAACGCGCCGTCGGCGCCAGTTTTGGCACCGTCAACTCCAAAACTTCAAATCCTGATTTTTGTCTTCTTTTGCTCCAAATTCGTTCCTTTTCGCTTCTTTTTGCTCCATTTGCCTAAAACATTCATTCCTGCAACAAAACATGAAAAATATCTTCCATTAAAGTGCAATATCACCAAAAATGAGTACAATATATATATGAAAAATCAATCATATTTTTGGTGCATCAGCTGCCTAAAGAAAGACTAGACCTCAACAAAAGTGAGGTCAACTGCGTCATCTCTTGTATCGTCCATTTGCTGAAATGAGTTTAATAATTTAAGCAAAGAGCATATTGCAAAAAATAAAAAATTAAAAAATAAATAAATAAATAAACATTACACTATTTCATCCTAATAAGATTGACATTTTTGAGAAACCATTGGGGCTGATGCAAGAAGAGAAATTGAACTAAGCTATTAGTAAGAAGTGAACAAGCAAACATAGAAATCACAAATTGATTTTACAAAGGAACTATTTGATGATATGAGAGCTTGCTAAAGCCAAATAATGCCTTCCAACAATGACATAATCACAAGTGAATGTAATAGTTCAGACGATAGTGGTTGCTGAGTTGCACCATTAAAGCCTAAATTTTGTAACTTATATCATTACAGAGACGCATGGGGCAAACATATCATAAGAGCATGACAAACAGTAGAAGTGTTTAGGCCGTCTAAAAATATTAAAGCAAAAAATCATATAATCAACATTTCTAAAACAATGCCAAGCAATTTCTCAAGTGAAGCCTCCAACAACATGATGACTAGCAAACCTTTCGGTTGACTGGGCTGAGTTTTACATTAGGCTCCATCAAGAACAAGGAGAATATAGAACTGAAACTTCCAAGTAAACCGATTAACATACCACAACTAAAGAATAGGTGGTTGTGAGTGCTCAATCCTGTAATACAGAACTTGAGCCATAGAAAGAGTAGGATTCCACATCTTCATTCAAAAGATCTCAAATTTGGATCATGGGTGAAATTATCTATAATAGATTTGGGTTTGGATTCCACGGTATCAACACAAATAGATATCTACCCTACAAGATTATTGTAGAATCACTAACGCAGGTTTGGGTTGCAAGTAGTTTTGTTTAACACATAAACAAAAGAAAAATGGAGATAGTTAAATTCAACTACACATCCGATTGGGGATTGGGGCCTTATGAAGCCATATCATAATAAACTAAAAAGAAAATTTGCTACTTGAAATTCTAATAGCATAATTCCATAAAAAAAGATAACGGGGTTTCAAACCCATAGGAACAACTCAAGAGAAGAAGAATGAAAGAAAAGAGAAGAAGAATGAAAGATATTAACGAGAGAAATTGGTGTGCTAGAGAGGTTACCAGGTGAGTAGAGGAAAAAAAAGAGGGGCGAGATCGAGCGCGAGGCGTGAGAGAAGGAGAAGGCGAGATGACCCATGGGAACGCTTAGGGTACTTCAAAGAAGATATGAAGCTCAGAAGCGATGGCAGAATAGCAAAACAAATAAAAGGGTGTTTGGTTTTTTATTCATGAACGACAGAAATGCGGGATTCAATTCACTAACAAACCTACATTCCAGATCGAATGGCTGAAACACACAAACGAAATGTTTAGGAAATACGACTGGTATGTGAAGTTAATTTTAAAAGCTCAAACAAATACATTATTATTATTTTTTTAATTTTTGCCCTAAAGCAACAATTCAGCTGTTAGAAGACGTGGACTCCAAAAAATATTCTGTCTGGATGTGCAACGATGGTCGCCCCCCGTAGTGATGGACTACCATTCATCTCCTCGTCCTTGATGCAATCGAATCTTCAATGAAAGAAAAAAATATAATGGATGACATTTATATGTAGAGTGCCCCGAATTGAAGCGGTAGTTCCATACGGAGAACGTATGCAGTGAGCCACCCACGTAATGCATCCGCAAAGTTTATTAGTGTTATTAAGGATTAAACCACTGAAGTTATTGGCGGGTTATTATGGGTTATTGTGGATTATTGCGGGAGTTATTAGAGGTTATTATAGAGTTATTGAGATGATAGTGCAAAAATTATTCATGAATTATTGATAAACTATTATGAAATTCTTCTTATTAATACCCAATAAAACACAAATAATCCCTAAACTCGTAATAATATCTCCGCCATTTTCACTGCGATGGAACCGCGAAGAAGCTCCCTGGTTATTGCAGGTTATCGCTACTTAGAAAAATTTCTGGTCGAACTGTGCTAGAAAGGCTTAGCATTCTCGACGGGAGGAGCCCTATATCCGGAGCGCTTGAAGGCCCAATGCCTCCGATTCTTGGCGGCGGAGCGACTGCAGGCAGAAGACTACGAGGGGCTGCTGAGTTGCGTGAGGGTTTTGAGAGGAATTGATGGGAAGGAAGAACATTAGAGCGTAGGATACATGGCGATGAAGGCGTGTATTGGGACTGATAGGGCGGCGGAGGCGGAAAGCGAGTTGAGAGGAATGACGGCCAACAAAAGCTTGCCTGAAACTACCCGCGTCTCTGCGTTGGAGGTGCTTTTTACTGCTACTGGTGCAGAGGCGGCCAAGGAGATAATGATGATGCTCTTTGGGCGTTTCAGGGCTGGAGCCGCTTCGGCACTTAGGGTTGTGAAAATGGTGGCAGAGCGTGGTTGCTGTGCTGTAAGGGCGAGGGTAGCAGCGGAACTGGCATCGGACGATAGTGTGGTGGCGCTATTCGTTGACAACTCGACGGCAAAGGAGAGAAATGCAATGCATACGTTGCTCTGGAACTGGTTTGTTTTTTTGCGACATCATACTTTCTTCATATTCATTCGTCGGAACCTCAATGCAAGTGTTTGAATCTTTGTCCTGTGTGCCGAATCAGGGGACAGGAGCGTTTCAGATCGAAGGAATATGACATTAGCGCGGAATTGTTCGAAAAGTGGATGCTTTACGTGCCCCGTGATGAGGAGAAGAGCTTGGCGCTCAAATTGTTTTAGGGTTCTTAGCCTATGTCATCTCGCGCTTGTACAGCTTGATTTAGCTCAGGAGTTCATCGACCAAGCTGAGAAGGCAAAAACAAGCATACTAGTGTGAATACAGGAGCAGAAGCTTTTATTGGCTGATGAGTTTTGGTCCTTCGGTTTTTGCTTGCAGCTTAAACCTAACATTAAATTTTCTTTTCTGAAGGTAACCATGTTATTAGGATTTATTTTTGTTTGTTGCCTTGTTTCAAGGGAAAAGTATTAGACAATTTTGCATCAGAATTTTAATTAGCGTCTGTCATGTGACTCTTGATACGATACTGCATTGATGATTAAGTTTTACAATAGTACTCCTGATACATTACTGCACCGATGATTAGTTCTCTTCTAGTTATTAGTATTTGAATCTCAACAGCTTAAAATCCAATTGCAAAAGAGGGACGACGGGCGGCCATCAATCAAATACAGGCGATGATTAGCTGCATCAACATCAACCCTGAGTTTCTCACTCTCTGCATCCTTGAAGCTATTGCTTGCCAGTCCTTCCAGGTTTGCTTTGGCTTCTCTTTTCATTCTTCTCCATCTATACTCCCCGGCAAAACCAATGCTCCTGATGGAAGTTGCAGTGTTTTGCAACCTCATCATGCTTCTCCATCAAGACTCGGAAAGTGAGCAAGAGTTACTGAAGCACACGAGGGCTTGGGCGAGACTGAATGAGCTTGGGACTGAGAATTTCTTCTGCACAGGAGCTGTCAGTGCTCAAGAGCTAAACTCATTTGCAGGCAGTACATGGAATATGGGGCTGAAGATGGCAAAGGATAAGAAGTATGAGATATGTGCTGAATTCTTTTAGCTGGCGGCAGAGTTCTACGATGCTTGTAGTGATCAGATTGATTCTATGCATAGGGGCAATGACACATGCCGAGGAAGAGAAGAAGATTTCAATGAGATTCTGATGTCAAAGTGCGATAGAAATGTTCCAAGAGCTGAGAAGGTAATCATGAGATGCTTAAGATGACCATTTTGTCTTTATGCTTCGTTTTTAGATATAATAATGGGAGATTCAGATACATACCACACAATTCTTTTATATTTAGAAATCTAATTCCTCAAGTTTGATATTAATATTTATAACAGTATGGTGTCATGAACCTATTCATGAAAAGGTATCCTTCACTTTTAAAACGTTTTTAGTAGTGGTATTTTTGATGTGATACTAAAAATTAGTGTTATGTATGTAATCATGGAAGTTTCGATATCAGATATATTAATGCATAAGAATGGTGTGGTATGTATGTAAATCCCCCTATAATAATTGTCGTTCTCGTCAGTTAATATAGCATTACCGTTAACTTTAGGCAGTTGATATGCAATCATTTCAGAAATGAATGTGTTTGAAAAGATAATTTTACCGTTTACTTGAGCCACTCATTATTTTTATTATTGACTGCATAACGTTGTGACAGAACAGTTGCCAAATTTAGAAGTCTTGTTACTCTGATTATTGCTAGATTCATTCCTAAATATCTGCAGATGCTACCACCAATGCATTTATCAACAGCTGCTACTGTTGATTGGTTGGTTGAAGCATCAACCATGTGCTTCCTCCGTACCTACAAGACCTATCAACTCATCAACAGGCTCAATGACACTAGGAACCAACAACTCCACCTGATTAAGAGCTTTGCCTCCGCAAAAGCATGCAACCCTAACAGCCACCAAATTGGTTTTTTTGCCTCGCAAGGTAAGAGGCTAAACCCTGAAGCCTCAGAGTTTACCTTCAGCAAGTGCCTCTCAATTTTGTTGGAATTGCCAACTCCGGACTATCAGATGGTGACATGGTCCTCTGACGGCTGATGGGCATTTCCTGTCTTTGTGCCACCGAAGATGGCAGGAAGAATGAAGTAGCGTATCATTGTGGAATTCAAGAAGGGGTAGTAGCCTCTTGAAGAAGGGAAATGGCTTGCAAAGGCTTCATGGAATGGGTCAGGAACAGCAGTCTGGCTGCTGCAGGTAGGAAATGGATGAAGATGGGCCTCTATCTGTTTTAAGCCAATAAGGGGTATGGAGAAATATCTTGGGGGAATGGAGGACTGCTTCACCAACTGTTAAAAGATTTGCAGCGGGAATGGATCTGGCACAGTGTATGCATACTGGGATTAGTCCCCAAGCATTATCATAATTCAGTTTTATAGAGAGGAATCTGCTTTAGTTGGAAAGCAGTAGATTATTTTATGCAATACGCACACTTTTAAGGAAAGCGGTAGATTACAGTTAACAAGCCAATGAAGGAAAACTGCTTGATTTGTGTCTTGCAGATTCGTTTATTTTTACCTCATTTAAAATATTGGAATAGAGAATACAAACATGGCCCCCCTTTTTTTCTTGACTGTTTCTTACTTACATAAATAGGTTATTTTCCAGCCTAATACCCAATAATAGTCCAAGGTTGATATCCGGAAGAGGTGCTCTGTGATTACTGTTGGATGCAGGAGCCTGTGAACGGTGGAGTGCCTCTACCAAGAGCAAACAATGGCGCTGCGGCTACTCCTCTTCTGTTGAGCAAGCATCTGAAATGAGCCAATCGGGGTGCAACTATCTTGGGATCCGTTGCTAGCTTTGAAATTGGAGTCCATAGACGCTCTTTAGGTCATAACAGAAAACGCAGTCAGAAATAGTCCACTGTGATAACATAATTCGTCTTTAAATTGCTTATCTTGTTGCTTTTAGATGATATACAAATTGAGAGATTAGCACTCTTCTGACACTTTTAGGCAATATTCCAAACATTTTATTAAATATGGGTAATTTAACTATTGATATTGCCAGTATAGAGAAGATAAAATTTAATCCAGTGAAATTCCTTTCCTGTGATAATCCAATTTGATAAGAGTATGATATTACCTGCTGCTGCTGCTGCGCGGGGCCATATGGTTTGCTCTATATCTGATGCATCTGCCGTTTCTCCCCACATGCATACTTCACCACCAAGTACTAGTTTCTGTTGCTCAGGCTTGGTGATATTTACAAGTGGTTCATTCATATAGAAACCAATCCATGTGGCATCTAAGTGATCAAGATACCATTTATCTTGGTTGCTAACAATGCATCTTAGTCCCGCACCTACTACTTTCTCAGCAACTCCACGACCAAGCCTCCAGACAAAAAAAATCATTATGAGACTATGGTTACAGCAATATATCAATGAGTAAAACTTTTAGTAACTCTGTAATATAATAAAAAATGATCTAAAATATATGTTATTTCTTTAAGACTTTTTATCTTGTAGATACATGTCATATAGAAATATCTTGGCAATGGATGAAGAACTATCAAGAAGAGCATTTTTATTTAGGAAGCATGACTGTTTGTGTGCTCTATTATAAATTTCAATTGACCTATAAGCCTCTTTCTAGATTATAAATTATCCATCTTGGCCACTTCCAATCTCATCAACTTTTTTTGCTTATCATATCTACAATTTTCAATAGAGCTATAAACTTCGTATTAGATTATAAATTCATTACTAGCGATTACTTACTGCATTCAAATTTATATAACGCTTCTGTGACTTCATAAATGTGTTGTTTAAAGACCTATTGTGTTTTTCCCTACCTATAAGATAAATGATATTATTCTTGAACTCTTTGGATAAATTATGTAACTCATTTTCAAGCAAACATTTTAGTAGTAACGATTGAGAATGTGATTTGTGATTAAAATAATAGACTTCTGATGTATTTAAACTTTGTCTGACTAGTATATGGTAATCCAATGCCAACTGTTATCACTAATGATCCTTCTTGCTTTATCATTATTTATTTGTTTCTTTGAAATCAAATTCTCATGTTGAGTTTTGTGTTGTAAAGCTTAGGCTACGAGAGGACATCTGCTAGTTAGTACCTGATCTTTTTTATTATGAAAAAACTGATTAATGTATAAAGGTCTGGAGAATATATCATGTCCTTTTACTATTTGAGGGCATAGCGTCCTTAACATGACATTGGAGCTGCATATCATTTCCACTTTCTAAGATAATGTAATAGGAAATAGAGTTAACAGAGAAGAGAATTCGGGAGGGAGGTATAGGTATGAAATCCATTAGTCTTTAGCATTTAAAAGTTTAGCCTAGTCTAACATAACCTAGGTTTAAGATTTCAAGTCTGGGAACTATAACCATCTTTGAAGTTTCAAAAAATTATCTATTAAAATGTGAACTTTGCAATGAGAAACATATTATATAATACATACTTACAATTAAATTAAACATGTATGATGAAATTTTAAAAAAATTGCTGGTTATTGGAAGCAATATATTTCCTAATGAAAAAATAATGTGGGATCATTGCTAGTAGAAACATGATGAGAGAGATGATAATTTGGAAAGATTTCTATTCAGAGAACATGATACAAGTAAAGGTAGGAGAGTTACCAGTTATGAACCACAGTTTTGGGGCTAAGTTGTTTGCCAAAATCATTGAACGTTTCCTCCCTGTTCTCAAAATCAAAATCATATATTACGCTGTCGATTTGGGATGAATATAAATTCCTTGTTTTAGAAGACCTACCAATTAATGAATTCATAGCCATGTGATGATGCTATTTTTTGTGCTCTTAGAACAAAGTATTTGTAAGCATCAGATTCATTCATCCTTTTGTTCTTTAACCTGCACTTCAGAAGTTAAGATACAGTACCAACTTTTACGAAAAGTTGATAATTTGAGAAGCTACCAAAAATATACTGATAGAAAAAAGCACTTATATTATAGTTAAAAAAACCTAAATCCATTAAATTTCATTCGGAAAAAAGTTGTTCTATTATAGCGTGGTAGTGAGTTGACCGCTCGTAAGTACAAAGAAGATTATGTTCAGATAAAATGTAGTAAATAGTTTGACTATTCTTGATTTTTTTTTTATTTTAATTTATGTATTATGTTTTTTTTTTTTTTTTGAATACTGAAGATATCAAATTAGATGACAAATGGGAAAATTCTAGCTTATGTTGAAGTCATGTTTGATCAACTAATCACATAAGCAAAGGGTGATTTGGTGAATATTGATATCAGATCTATGTAAAATGTAACCAAATGATACTTAATATGATATTTATGTGCATCAAAAATATGATAATTTATTTGATAGTGTCAGCTAATGATTGGTTTTGGCTTTAGACATAATAAGTCAAGGGGTGAACAAAAATGGATCTATCATATTATTCACTAAATAAGCTTTTTAAGTTAACTAGGCTACAATTTTGCCTCTATGCACTTCAACAAAGGTCTATTCCAAGAGAAATCATAAAAAAAACAGCCAGCTCTGGATTAATATGTATTGAAAGTAATCCTAAATAAAATCTTCCAATAACAATTTATTCTTCTTTTCTTCGCCAGAGTTTGTAAAAATCCATCTTAAGTTATAATGTTTATGAAAACATTTCTTTCAAGAAACTATATTTTCTTTGGATTGCAAGCACCGTTGTCTTTGGATTATGGCCATAAAAGTTTAACATTGAATTTTACATGGGTGGAGGAGGAAATCATTCGCCAGGTAACATATTTCTACAAAGATCATTGTCAATGGATTTAGATTGTGGCTCGTACATTGAATAATATGCATTTCTGTAAACAAGGAATAAAAAAACTTTAGTAATTCATTATTGTGAAAAATATAGATGCATGTTGCTGATTTGTTTCTGCATTTTCTATTAAGAAACTCAATCTTTGCTGGGATATTTAAATAAAATCTATCTAGACATAAATTGTGCTTTATATATATATATATATATATAGATATATATATATGTATATATATATGTATATAGTAGTTATTCCATTGACAAAAGTTCTGTGTGGAAAAATGTTGTATGGAGAATGATTTTCTCTTCTAATTATGTGAGATCAAAAGAAAGACTTTATGGCTATATTACATGAAAAGTGAGCATGTAATCCAAAGAAAATACTATTTCATAAAGGAAATATTTTAATAAAATCTAAAATTAAGAGGTTACAAATTATGACTACGAATGAAGAACAAATCGTTACTGAATTATTTTACTTCAGAATTTCCTCTCAATATGCACCATTTTAGCGCAATATTTTTCATTTCTTTTAGATCAAACCTTTTTTGAAGTACAAGGAGGTTAATTTGTTAGCCTAATCAACTTTAATGATCTATTATTGTGTAGAAAACGTAAATGATGTTTTTATTTTTTTTCTACTACATGTTATATTCAGATAGTCAATCTTTGCTAGAATATTAAAATAAGTTGTGTTGATGTAAATTGTGCATTATAATTCAACATAATTATGTGTGTTGTTCAACAAACACACACATATAGAGAAAAAATTTGTGTACGTAAGACGTACGCAGCACTGCATACATTACAAAGTTTTAGGGAGGTTATTCAGAGGGTATTGGGAGGGTATTTCCGTGTTACACCCGTTGTAACCTGCCTGTAACCTACATGTAACCTACAAATATAAACGGAACTTATTTGTAGGTTACAGAGAGGTTACAGGGAGTATAACACAAAAATACCTCTCTAATACCCTCTGAATAACCTCCATGTAACCTTTTGACGTACGCAAATTTTTTCCCACATATAGGCATACATACATGTATGTATGCATGTATGTATGTACATACATGCAAACGTACGTGCATACTATATTTATTTATTTATTTATTTATTTATTTTCGTCAACACCATAGTGCTTTTTAGAAGACATTCTATCCAGATGATCATGCACGACATTCCGTGGAATAATGTCTTCCAAAGGAAGAGAATATTACCTTAGAAATGTGCCCAACCACTTGGATGATGAAAATCTTCTTTTAATCTACAAACCAGGATTTTTTCCTTACCTACACAGGTGCAAGGTAAAGTTTATTTTAATTCTAGGGTCTTGCTTCCTACAAGGGCAACCCTCCTAGTTAATTACATTCTTAAGGCCTTGTAACCTTCTGACGTACGCAAATTTTATCCCACATATAAGCATACATACATGTATGTATGTATGTATGTATGTACATACATACAAACGTACGTGCACACACACACACACACACACATACACACATATATATATATATATATATATATTTATATGTTTGAAAATGAGCTGTCATCTTCTCCTCCGCTCTGCTAGGGTTTCGCCTCATAGCAAACCCTAGCGTCCTCTACAGTCCTCGTCGCCTCCTCGCGTTGCAGCTTCGTCGTCGTCTGCGCCATCGTGGCTAGGCGTCTTCGTCGTCTTCGTCATCGAGAGCCGCTTGTCTGCTATAGGCCATTCGCGTCGCTGCTTCTTCGCCATCGAGGCTTGGCGCCTTCGTCGCCATCGAGTCGAGCCGCTCGTCTGCTCAAGCTGCTCCCTGCTGCGCTTGATTCTATTTGTGTCTCCTTTCCTTTCTGCTTCATTCGCTGCCCTCTCTGCGCCTGCGATCCTAAAGTCCTAAGCTTCCGTCAACGACTGCTGCAAGCTCGAAGGGATTCTTTCTCGTCAGCGGGTTTTGCGCAGCCGCAGAAATGGCCTCGGGTCGATCCTACGTCGCCGCCCTCGCCGGCGATAACCTCGCCCGCACCCCTTCACGCTCTAACATTTTTCCGCAGAGATTCCATGATGCATTCGAGCAAGGCATCGAAATCGAGTTTCTCAAAAAAACATCCCGTAAAGACGGCAAACCTGCAATCTTTCTCACAGAGGAAGAGATCTCCATCCAAGCTGCACGGGTAAGTTCCTCTACGACAATCCTAAAGTCGAACTGATCCGAAAGGAATTTGAGCAAATGAAGCTTAATGGAAGTTGAAAGATGGGAAGACTGGATGGTCGGCACGTTCTCATCCAATTAACGGATGATGGAGATTACGCCCAAGTGTTTGCTAGAAGAATACTTCGTATAGACAATCTGGTGATGAAGGTGCTGAAATGGACGGTGGATTTTGACCATCATACTGAACCTCCCATCATTCCGGTGTGGTTACGCTTCACAGATTTGCAGGTTCATCTTTATGATCAAGAGCTTCTCTTTACTTTCACAAAGATATATGGAACGTCACTCCACACTGATCCGCCTACAGAGCATCTTTCTAGACCTTCTAAGGCTAGATATTGATAGAACTGGACATTACGTTACACTTCCCGAAAGAGCTATGGATTGGTACATAGCATCAGGGATTTTAGCAACCAGCAGAACTTGAACAGGTATCTCTTTACTGCACCCATTGCCGTATGTTTTGTCACTCTCACAACAATATTACCACCTGCATCTGAATCTTAAATCTCCTCGTACAAACACTACTGAGCCACCATTCCTGCGACGGATATACCGCCTTCCTCACCGCCAGTGATACCCACTACCGTTTCAGAACAGGTTGAGAAGGATCGACCCTTGGAGGAGTATCAGGTTGTTGTCCCCCTTGGAAATTTAATGGATGATATTTTGGTCTCTCCTGGTAATGGAGAATCACTTCAGAGTCTGATCTCTAGATGCGCTACATTAACCAAGGGTAGAGGGAAGCCTTGGCGACCTCGTTCTCTTTAGTTGCTTGTTTCTCTTTTGTTCTATCTTCGTATCGCTCTATTAAGCTTTATGTTGTTTCTTATAAATCGTGCTCAATTTGTTTGGGCCCTCTCATACTACTTGTGTAGTACCCCCTTTTAATTCAATGAAATAGACCCTAAGGCCCCTTTTACAAAAAAGAAATACATACATATATATATATATATATATATATATATATATATATATATATATATATATATATATATATTTTTATTTATTTATTTTTGTCAAGACCATAGTGTTTTTCGGAATACATTCTATCTAGATGATCAGGCACAACATTCCGTGGAATAATGTCTTCCAAAGGAAGAGAATATTACCTTAGAAATGAGCCTAACCACTTGGATGATGAAAATCTTCTTTTGGTCTACAAAACCAGGATTTTTTCCTTACCTACACAGGTGCAAGATAAAGTTTATTTTAATTCTGGGGTCTTGCTTCCTACAAGGGCAACCCTCTTAGTTAATTACATTTTTAAGGCCGTGAACTCTAAAAGAAATCTCTCAATTAATGTAATGAGACGAATTATGAAATGATTTAAAGGATATGAGCTCAAAGGAGTAGAAAAGCTTGATTATCAAGTAAAATAGGTCTCATATGCTGGTTTTGAAAGTATTGAAATGCTCTTTGAACTAATTAGATAGGGTTTACAAGGGTGAATTAGTGATATTTAAATGATAGACATGACATAACCAGAACCCCTATATTATAGAGTAAGTTACGAAAGATTTCTAGATGGAAAGCTGAACCTAAACTCTATAAAGAAGCCTATTAGGTGGACTAACCTAGACACCGGGAAAGATTCACCCGGTCAACATGTCCATGACTTTCCGTCGTCCTAGAAAAATCGATATTCGTCAACTATAACTAGCCTCATAACTAGGAATTCCCCTTAAATGTCATAGCTTAAGGGATTCGTAATCTCGAGGAGGTTTGAAATACCTTCATCAATAACCATGGGTTACATCCTTTTAAGTTTTTGCTTTAGTCTCAGGGGGTAGGTTTAGGTGTTTTGTATGTCTAGTCCCTAATTCTAGCTAGGTACCTAAGTTATCTTGGGCTTCTATACTCATACTAACCTAGGATAAATGTAGGGCTCTGAGTTATGGTGGCTGCGTTAGCTAACTTAGAGTTCATGTCAGATTTGCCTACGTTCTGTTTCGAGTCTTTATCTTGGTGTATTTTAATTATTATTTGAAGTTCAATATTTGATTAATCATTTGCTTCAATTCCTAGATCTTGTCAGTTATATTGGATAATTAAGATTTTCAATGTTTTGAAGTTATATTATTTTTTAAGAAGAAAATCACCTGGAAAGGGCTTTCATCTTTTGTTTTTGTTTTTATTTTTTTTTCCATTTTTTGTTGTTTTTATTTGTTTATAAACATGAGAAACATAATAAAATATGCAATAAAATATGGAAAAGATACAATAACATAACTGAACACGAAATAACATCATAATACATGGAGACATGCATAAAATAACTATAGCCTTGGATTAGACTTGGGCTACTTCAGGGCAGTTTAGGTTTAAACTAGGTTCAACTTGGGTTGACTTGGGTAGGTTAGGGTTTGATTTGGATTGACCAAGGTTAATTTGGGTTGGGTAAGTTTGGGTTTAGTTTGGACTGGCCTGGGTAGGTTAGGGCTTTATCTGGGGTGTTTTGGGTCATTTGAGTCATTTGGGTATATATATATATATATATATATATATATATATATATATATATATATATATATATCTATGTGTGTGTACATCTATACGTGTACATATATATGTAAATACATATATTTACATATACATGTGTATGTACATACATATATACATAATACATATGCATGTACATACATATATATACATATATATGTGTGTGTGTGTAGATGTATGTATATATGTAGACATGTATATGTATATAATGCTACAGCGAAGGACATAATTATGTAACTAATGACATGCATTCTTTAACTAATACTTGAGCATCTTCTAGCTCTTTGCATGAATGTCATTGAGATTTAAAATAATGCTTTAAAATCATTAACTTATTAAGTAAAAATAAATATATTTAAAAAGAAAAAGAAAAACAAGAAATCCTATAGGTATTATTTATGAGAGTTTCAAAAATATTTTATTTTCTTTATCATGAGAAACAAAACAGACGAACAGAAAAAGTTTGGGATTGTTTATGCATACCATTTCTTTATGTGAGGTGTAGTCTTCCAACAAGCTAGATTTTGTCAAAAAAAATAAAAAACAAGAAAAATAGTTTAATTACTAATGAGAATGAAGTGACCTCATAAATAACTGAAAATAAAAAATAGAGATAAACTTTTTTTCACAAATATAGTAGTTACTACTAGGTTTTGAACAATTCACTGAAATAGCATTGTTTGGCTAATATTGTTAGAGAGTGTGAGGGGGGACAAAATTTAGGATATGGTTAAGAATCATGGTTATTAAATTAGGAACTTGATAGTTATGTCTCTACTCTCATACGTACATTTTAATAATTATCTCATATGAGTCTCCCACACTGATCATACACCAAAAGCCCACTCAACCATGTGGAGCCAACATTACTCTTGTGCTTTGCTTGATTATGGCAAAAGCCATAAACATTCAGGGGAGCCACAAGTTATATGAGACACATAAACCCAATCAAGCAATCAGATCTGACACCACTTGTTAGGCATTCATAGGCTCTGATATCACTTATAATATATGGACACATCTACCCAAAAACTTATACTATGAGCCTAATTATTTTTTCTTGTCAATGTTAGATTGCACTGTCTCATGGATCTTAATAGAAACATTCCTTATTCAGTCAGAAAATAAATTCAAGTGAAATTTAATGCTTGCACATGTATGGATTAAGATGGTTGCAATAAGTGGTACTGGTAAACCCCATTGTTTGATAGCAAATTTTCTGTTCTCAATACTAGAACTAGTAATTGCTGAAGGTATTCAAAACAATTTTTTTTAAACATTTGGAGAAATAATGAAAGTGTCAGTGTAGGCCTAATATGATCTCAAGTTCATGGGTTTGAATCAAAAAATTAAATTTGCCAAGGTCGGAATAGAACACATGCATCCAATCTCATTCTGGAACCCACAAATAGCCCAAACAAAATGCAATAGATAATGCCTTTTAATTGAGGCATAACGTTCTAGGTTAAGTTCGAGCAATAAAGATTATATGTTGATCAATATATAAATTGAAAGAAAATTATTATAGATGATTAACTTACTTGTATTAACTTCATCACCGCCCAAATGGACAAATTTGAATTTGAAAACCTTGCTGAAATCTGAAAAATTTTAGCACGATATCAATCACTTTTTAGCAGTACCTTTATCATTTGAAGAAGCAAATAAAAGATGTCAACTAAGACGTGTAAATATTTTGATGCAACTATCAAAAGCCAATCATTTTACATTTAATGATAGGCAAGCAACATGAAGGGTGGTGCAATTATCTTTTTAGTCATGCCACTCTGATGATCCTTTTCTTCATTTTTTACAACAACAAAGTTAGTTTGAAAACTTAAAAGTGCTTTGTGCATTTTTTTGCTGAATTAAGAATTGACGTGCAAATTTCCATACATCAACACATTCTTTTATTTCGAGAATGTTTGAGAACCAAAGCATATTGAGAAGAGCTTGTAAAAATTTTTATCAACTAAGCTAACTGAAACCCACAAATCATTGCATTCCTAATATGTCATCATGTGTATGGAGTCAAAAATATAACCTGAAAGAATTCCATCTAAAACTTGAAATGTGAACTCATTGCTGACATCGAGTGGCTCTCGACAGTCAGAGGATGGCCATAAAGAAGGATATCCGAAACCCCTGTAGAATACATCTGTTAGTTCTTTAAGGAAATGCTTTCTGAAGTGGAGCTTAAACTGAATTTCCTTCCAACGAGACTGTAGATAAGGTATCATATATTACACAGTTTTTGCTTGAAGGCTTAAACTAGGCTTACATTCCTACAATGGATGTTATCAGTGTTTTTGATAAAAAGGCCATAGTGTTTGGGATATCATTCAGGCTATGGAAACTTTTGGAGCAAATGGTAGCCAAAAGGTTGTTCTAAAACTCGCCTGGTTCCATTTTATAATGCCATATTACATACTCTTTCCTATTGTGAAAATATCACAAGTTATTAGCTCAAAAAATAAACTTCTGACATAAAAAATGTACAATATATAGGATTCTGTTAACATTGTCCTATTGGAGAGAGACTTGAATTTTCTCCTAGTAGACTGACTAAAGGAGCAACCACGTTTTTATTACACTAGAAGCTTCATTTCCTGTTAAATGCTACAAGTTTTCATCAAGTTTAAGAAATAATGAAACGACTTCATCCAGTCTATACTGTCAATAGGATGATTTCAACCATATGATTTTGCTGGGAATGGCACATCAAACCAATTAAGGATGTAAGCAGGACTGGCAATAGCTTTATTAGAATGCATTATCAAGTTTGATCATTTATTTATAAATCATGTAAATATTTTTCGATAATACTTTTGATATATTAGATTGTTTAATTTATTTTGATGTGATTAAATCTATTTGCACCATGCCGAATGCCTTGATTATTGATACCCTTATATTTCAGAATGCTAAGTATTGTGATACTGAAAAGGTAGACATTCATTTTAGGTACAAGTCTAGAAGGTACTAATAAGGTATAATACATTATATTTCTATTTAGTTTAATGTGAAGAAAAACATCATAGTTTTTAGATGTCGATACAAAATAGTATAACCTTGGAAATTAAAATCAATATTTTTTCTGTAAGAAATTGTATTCTACTGAGACAACAAATTTTTTTTCTTTTTCTTTTTCCTTTATTCCTAAGTTCAGGAATAAGGTTATGCATGAAATTGCATGCTATCACATGATGTCAGCATATATAACCATATATAACTTATTTATAAAATTTTTCCCAACTGTTTATAAGATGCCACTATGATTTATGAAGCTTTAATGAGATTAGTTTCCCTCATTTAGACCAATTGGTTTAAAGAACTAGCAATGTAAGTACCAGGAAACAGCATGCCCTGGCACATCAATCTCAGCGAGAACATTTATCCCTCTTCTTTGAGCATACCTGCAAGTTCATTCTCTCACTCGTGAAAAACCATAAAAAACTTTACATAAAGCAAAGAAACCTATAGGTGATTCTCACTAGGTCCCTAAGAAAAGGAAATATTGAACTTACTGAACGATTTCACGAGCATCAGCAAATGTATACCGCTCAGAGTACGAATAAGCACCATTCCACAAATTTGGATACGAGGGCATCTCTAAAGGGAATGATTCTCTGTCTACAATATGCCAATGTAGCACGTTCTGCTTGACAGTAAAGATGAAGTATATAAGATAAACATCATTATTATCATCATTAGCCATATCCAACAATTTGAAATCTAATTATGAATTATAGCATACTATCAACTGACATCAACCATCAACATTTCTTAGAATAAAAGAAGATGATATATACCAGAAAATTAAAGCCCCTTAAATGTTTGTTGTATTAACCAGAGGAAAGTCAAGTAGAAATATAACAGTTGTCATATGAAACAAATGTTGGTGAGAATTTCATGCAAACTACATTTATAATTGTTATTTTATGCATAAGATAAGATAAACAAATATCATAATTGTATATTGGCTTCATTTTTGTATGTAATTGTCTAACCTGAACTTGAGCAGTAGTATTAATGAATTTTTTCCAGCGAGTTCTTGTATAACGGGACTAATATACAAGAGCTACTCATAGAAGAGGTGAAAATAAAAATAAATCATAATCAGAAAAGGTATAAAAAAAAAACAAAAAAGAAAAAGAACAATATGAAGGTGGACTATAATATGTAAATAATGTGAAGTATATAAAGTTACCAACTTCACGTAGGCCATGGCATCAATGATCTTCTTAATTACTGGCAGCGGCTGATAATGCCTTGATGTATCTGGAGTAAGAAAATATCTTAGTTGATCTTAGTATGGAACATATTGGCAGGATTTATTATTATTTTTATATACTAATTGTGAACGATTTGAATGCAGCACAAGAGCACGCTCAGGTTAAAGAAAATTTCTTATATATTAGGAACAGTATGCAGGCCTCGTTATTCTTGATGCAATAAAAAATGATTATGGTAGGAGAAAAAGTAAAGAAGCGTGTATTTAAAAGGATATGGATGTATTTCAATGCAAATATTTGAAAGATTTATATAAAATGGATTACTTATTGTTTAAAGCAAGAAGAGCTTCAAATTTGTGAAGTTTGAATAAAATGAAGCCACTTTGAGAACCACACTGAGTGCAAATGTTGAATTTTCTATGAAGATTAAACATGTTATTTTTTGGAAATTTTACAAGACAGGTTTTTCAAACATTTACTGATAAACAAGACATGAAAATATTTAAAAAGAGCATTAAGTAAGAAATTATTTCTTTCGATTTGATATTAAGTGAAAATTTAAGAGAGCTAAAAAATTCTTCGTAAATCAGCTTGTCATGAAACTGGAGACGAAGATTGAGTGTCAGTGTTATATAAATATTATTCTATGATTGGTCCCTGCCAAACTCATGGAAGTCAAGTGTATCATGATTCTCTTTTAAAAAATAATAACCAATAATTTCAAAAAATAAAAAATTTCAATTCCTTAATCCTTTATTATCATTCAGAATGAAAATGCCATCTGCTTTCTTACTTCACAACTTTCAATCATTTTTAAAATAGATAATGAACATCAAAAAAAGATATGAATTATGTATATGGTACATAATACCAGGGTTGATTAAAAAATGATGTGAATGATGTATATGGTACATAATACTAGGGTTGATAAAACAAAAAATGTGAGCAACTACTAAAGCATTAGTTTGGTTTGTTTCTTTTTCTTTCTTTTTTTAAAGAGTGGGTACTAGTCATGTAAGTTTAATTGGTGAGAATTCTTCATTCCCAACAAATGCATAACATCAGAATAGATAAAGTATGTTTAAATTGGTATATAATACTGCTTAAAGAAATTTCATATTATCCATTCAGTAGAATGCAAGGAACTGCAACCAAGATGATGACAGAAATACTACCATTATTTTATGGGGCAACTCACCTATCAAAAGACCACGATAGGGGAACCTTGGTTGATCTATAATCTTCCAGGGCGCTGATTGAATTTCAATAATTTTACTAGTAAAATTAAAATGGCATAATTGGCTAAATGTCTGCAACATTAAGCACCCTGAATATGTTAAGAAATAAATTTGGAAAATACATAAATCTGTCGTGAGAGTCATTGTAATAAATACCTCTAAAGCATGAAGTGCTCCATAAATAGTTTGTGCCTGAAAATATCAACCATATTAATAAGGAGAAAGTTCTTCAAAAAAGCAATGAAATTTTGTGTTGCAATCTTCATGAGGAGACATGATTTAACACTTAATGTTCACTATCTGTGGTTACCAAAAATAATAATAATAATACAACAAATAATGAACTATGCCTAGAGATTCAACAAACTTATGTAAAATTAAAGCCTAAAACTTAACAAAATGGAAATTATGAAGTAAATAATTTAATAAAATAAAATGTTAATGTTTTTATTTGATTACTTAAAAATTAAGATCAACGTACAAAAAATACAAATCCGAGCATAGTTATCAAATAAAAACAAAAAAACACAAACTTTTTTGTAGCAACACGAGCAAGTTTCAAACCTTTTTTGTAGCAACAGAAGCTATAAACTTTTTTGTGTGTGTGTGTGTGTGACACTCGTCGTGACTCTTTGGTTGGCAATTGCGTTGTCAGTCCCCTCGGATTACAGGTTCGAGCCTGCCTTAGTGCATCTGCCCGCAGTGCGTGATCGAGTGGTTAGACAAATGAGGTTAGTTGGGCGCTCATATCATAGACTTCGGTCAATCTTTTAAATAAATAAATAAATAAATATATATATATATATATATATATATATATATATATATATATATATATCTATTAATAATTTATTAAATATAAAAGCGTCTAGGACAAAGACTAGTGTCCATATGAAGTATTGGATATTCAGAATCCATTTCATAATACTGAATAAATGACAATCCATTTCAGAATCTTTTGATCAACATAACCAATCCCTTTAATAAGATGAACCAATTCAACCTTGATATCAAATACTCATTTAATCACATGTGCTATCAAAAGATTTTAAATGAATATGCTATAAACTGAATAACTAAAATAAGCATTTAAATGTGTAAAATAAATGAACTTAACAATTAATTCTTTATCTTGTTTTATGTACTAACAATTAAATTTTAATTTAATTTAATTTAAATGAATTTTAAATTAAGCTTTAAATGAGCTTATGCACAAGCTTAAATTAAGCTTTAACTAATTTTACACATAAAATTAAATCAATCTTATTTATGAACTTTAAATGAAATTGTTTATCGAGCTTCTTATTTGCGAACATAAACGAAAATGAGGCGTTCAACTTTGCTCATGTAACAATCGAGCATTTATAAAAATGTTCAAACTTGTTTAAATAGTTAATCAAACAAACATGAATGAGTTCTTATCGAGTCGAGTTATGAGTAGCTTGTCAAACGTTCATTAATTACAACCCTATAAATGAGATACGTAAAGGCGGTCTGATTGAAGAATAAAATATTGATTATGTAATTTATAATTTTATTCATTTTAAAGGTGTATAATTTTATAGTGTTGCCAATAAATTAACTAATTTTTACTTAGAAAAATCTACTTATCTATGCCCTAATCATAATTAGCAATCAGATTAACAATTCCAAATTAGCTTATCCTATTTGGGAACTATGTAGGTGACCTAATAATCCACCCTTCCAAGGAGAAGGTTTAACTCCGTTATGGAGGTCATGAGATTAATTCCATCCTTCTCCACATCAAATACTATATATTTTATGCACACCAAGTAGGAACCATATTAAGTTTAATTTAGTCGTACAGATTACCAAACCCTTGACTAATGCTTATTTTAAATTCTCAACGAAAGAATCAAACAAACAACCCTTCCCTTTGGATTGCTTGTCTCTTCCTTAACTAAGAGGTCACACAAACAAATAGGAGCATGATATTATTTTCTAAATTAACGACATCATCAAACAAAAAACTGCTGAAGTTTTCTTGCGTCAACAAGAGAGTTATGCGAAGAATGGCATGAAGTTCTAAAAATTCGTTGGAAACAAAGTAACTGTTATCAAGAATTGTTTAGACAGTTACATAGATTAAGACAAACAATTCGGTTCCAATTTTTTTGCTTCTAGTTTGAGCACGAAGAGGCAAAATGTAACTGCTAAACTCTTCAATTTGATTACTTTGCCATCAAAGGCATCAATTAATTAATGTAAGCAATTATGGAATAAGAACAGGCTTCACTTACCTCGACTTGGGCATAGGTTTCTTTGTTGCTTGCAGGAATGGATAGCTTGTAAGTTTCATCCGCGCCAAAGTTCAACTGCACAACAATAAGAGAATTTTTTTTATCATAGAAAAAATAGTGTCAAGTATATTATAGATAATTTCAAAAGCCATCTTCAAACCATAAAACCAAACCTTCCTTCATTAAAAGGAAGAAAAGGTTTTTTAGGATCCACCAATAAGTTTACAAAGCCAACTTGAGGTCTTAGGCCATTTCAATTAGGTTAGAAACATGCTGTACTTTTAGCTTGTCCAACGTTTTTTTGTTCAAAAATACTTTAATTCTTTTATATACTGATTTTGGAAGTGCGTTGCAGTAGAAAAAGAGAGTTTATCAGTTTATTATTGAACAAAAGATCTTTCAAGCACATAAATAAGTAGCCCACAATGATGGAGATGAGTAATTTTTTACATTAAGAACCTAGTAAGGGAAAAATTATAAGGGAAAAGTTTCACTATGCAGGTTGAATTTTAAAAAGATGTGATTAGGGATGTCGATGTTAATCAATAATTGTTAAATATGTGGAGAAGGTCCAGGCGAAAAAATAAAAATTAAAAAAATAAAAGACTGTTTCAACCTCTCTCCGACCACACCCGCCCCTCTCCCTTTTTCGCGAACAGAGAAAAAGCCCGCCTCTTTAATCGAAACAAAAAAAAGGGCAGTTGCCTTTGATGGATACAGAAGGAATTCAATTCACGGTTGGTGAATAGTTCCAGGCTTCTTCCATACATTGCTGTTTTACGATGAGGTTTTAGCTGGGTGTGCAGAAGAGAAACTGGTTGGTGCGTTTTCTCTGGCAGCCGAACTCCAGGAAGACAAGAGGAAGTAATCGCAGACTTGGGTTTTCATTGGGTGCTTCTTCGGCGATTGGCTAAGTGGCGCAGCAAGGATCGCAAGGTTTACTATCTCTGGTGTGTTTCTTCTTCTTGGCTGTTGCTCTCGGGTAGATAAGAAGAGGAGAGAGAAAGAGGAAGAGAAAGAATTTATTCTTGTAAATGTCTAGGTGATCGTCAGTGTAATCTTCTAGGTAATAAAATCCTCTACTTCTCTATCTATTTTTTATTTTATTGTCGTCATATTTTTCCACAATAATAATAGCATCAAAGTGAGCAACTACAATTATTGATGCTAGTATATGACAAACAGCAACAAACAAGTGACATAAGTAATTGGGTGATAAGTGATGAAGATTCTAAGCATCAGTCGACTGTGGATGGCCAATAACTATCATAGGTGTCAAATGACATCAAGCATTAAAGGATGACCATAATGGATAGTGGCACATTAATGATGGTGGTCAGCAGAGGATGCAATACGACCTTTGTGAAAGTTAATTGATGGTATGTGATTACAATTATGCAAAGATAGATTTCGGCTATGATCACTGGTAGAGACAAATATTGATATCAGATGTCAACAATAGGAAGAGGGTCAACGTGGTTATCCGCCTAAGAAGATGGTAGCTAGGAAAGGTAATAAACCCTAACACAAGCACCATAGGTGGATGACTGGGGTTCTAAATGACAATCAAAACTCAAGAATTCTCCAAGTCTGGGTTTTACCCAAAAATGCCTGCCCCAAATATGTAGGAGTGAGATTTAATGAGAGATTTATGGAGATAGCATTATAATCATGTATACAAAATCATGGATTCTCCATCAAGTCGTCCAAAAAGGTTCCCCTTAATCAAACATGTTATCTGGACGCCTCTGGTGCTACAGTAAATATAGATTTGTGTGATCTTGCACTCATTAGATTCATGTCATTGATTAGCTTTCATCCATGATAAGCACTGAAAAATCAAAGAATAGTTAACAATGCAGATGGCCTCAAAAAGTCTCTAATTATACTTGTGAGTTATTAATTTAAGCTTAGATGGACTTGGATTAAGATGTTCTCGGCATCATTAGGTTCATCTCATGGAATAAATTATCAAAATATATGGAGTTTGGGATCTTAAAATCAAATTCCAAACTTTTAGCTCAAATAAATTGAAACATTGGGATTAAGAAATGTAATCAAAATTCATGCTTGATCAGATGACTATTGAATGCCATGTCAATTTTAATTATCTGCAAGTTTAACTTAATGTCTTTATGCCAAAGCAGAGCAAAACAAAATATCCATATCATGCCGTAGAGAATTAAATAAAGCAGGCATATCAATTTTAAATTTTGTTTTGATCGATAAAAAACATTTCGCAAGCGTGCTTTCAAGGGTATTCAACAAAACAATTCAATGAACATCAAAAGTTAAAAATAAAAATTCAGCACTTTACTATTGAAAGACAGATCGTTTTATTAAAGAATATTCTTCCCACTTTATCGTGTTGGCAAGTGGTATTGCAGCACTTCCAGCTAAACCAACAAAGAAAAAGTAAGGCACTTCAATAATGACTGTTTATGCAGCATTACAGAACCAAAGAAACTCAACAGCATACAGAATATAAAATCACAGAACCTACAAAGTTCCAGATAAATTTCAGCACTATAAAAACTTTAACAGAAAGCTCAATTTGTTTGAGATTTGAAGAACGAAACTAAAAAATAAATCATCCCAATTTGCCTTGAGAAAGCATCAGATATTAAACCAGAAATAGCAAATAAATATATACAAAAAAGATCTGCTGGAACATACCTCATCATCCTCCGATAATATCTGAACGTGCAATCCATTAAGCACACCAGAGCTAGGCACACTGCCATCAATTACATGAGCATCGCTGATAACATCAACCATCTTCAAGAAGGCATCCTTGAGAATCCCGGAACCATCTGAATATTTGCTCCCATCAGTTCTCAACTGGAAATTTCTGCTCAAATAAAGTGTGCTCGATCCATAGCTCACTGAAGCCGGCATCGGCCAGAGGTTAAGGCCATTTGCAAGAAGAGAAAACCCCAACAAAATGCCAACAAGAATAGCAGCGCAAACTCCAGCCATTTTCCAGCAATTAGTAACAATGGATCTGAAGCAAGAATAGAAAACCGGTTATTGAACCACTCAAAATTCCAAGAAATGCGCTTCCAAAACGAAACGCTCTAGAGAAAAAAACTACAGGTAGATCCGAGAAGAAGTAAAAAAACAGATATAACGCCCATAACACCCAGACTGCAGGTAAGAATTTTTTATTTATATATTGTTTTGGTAAGCTAACAGTCATTGAAAGGAAGCCCGAAGACTTTTAGCTGAGAAGCAACGCATAGAGTCGGTAGCAGAACCTACCAAAGGAAAAAGAGGAAGTGCTCTACGAGATGCGAGCGAGAGAGAGCAGAGAGCAGAGGGGCTTTCTATTAATGGCGGGAAAAAGGCAAATCGGGCCATTTGGGAATTTGTCTGTATACCGCTTGTATAATAAATTCCCGAATGCGCGACAGCAGTCGAAATTAAAATAAAAAATTCAAAAGCACGCACTGCACCTAAAATCCTCATAACCCATAAAATTAGCATTCCATTAAGGCTAAGTTTTAAAAATAGCAGTTTTCGAGAACCAATTAATGGACAATTAAGAAAAAAAATTAAATGACAGTGGCTGAGTCGCTGGCTGACGTGACAACTGCCACGTATTTTTTCTTAACTTTTCAATAATTGATATCACAGGAATGCAGCCTTTTTTACATACTTTTTGTCTGTTTTTTTTTAGCGTCGGCTGCTTCTTTGGCATCTAAAGGCTGCGTTTGGGCAGCTTTGTCCTTTGTGTCGGTGTTTCAAAACTCTGCCTCATCTTTGAAAATTATGTTTTAACAACTTATTTAAAATTGCGGTTAGTTCGAATGCAGGTCGGGTCATGCGGTCCACATTCTCGAATAATCAGCTTATTTAGATAAGCGGAAGCTGCCCCAAATGCACCCTAAATTGGTGTTATTAGCATGAGTGAATATTACTTGTTGAATCTGTATGCTTGGATTGGTAGTATCGTGGTGGTATTATGATGAATATCACGATAATACTACCATAATACCCGCAATTCTGCATGTATCTACACATATTTCTTCTAAACCTAATATTCTTTCAACTCCGTGTGATGACCTCTCTCTTGTTGCTCTAATTTTATGCTTTTTGTATGATAGTAGCATACAGATAATTGGTTTTTTATTTAATTTTGAAAGAGACTTGTTCCACCTAGTTCCATAATTTTGATAGGCCTGCTTTGCAATTGTGAAGAACGTTGACAAACGTCTTTGATGACTCCGTACGGCGACTTCACTCTTGTTTTGGTTGCTGTAATTTTATGCTTTTGATATGATATGATATTATATATATATATTTGAGAAGCTTAATAGATTTCAACAAATATAATAGCAATTTTTGAAATTCTGGAGCTTCCCTTTCTAATTAATTAAAGTGCTGGTTACCTGTATGATGCTGGATACCAAAAACTTGGGACATTGTATGATGGAGAGTTACCTAATAGCTTTAACATCGATGAAAAGGAAACTGCTCTATTTTTGAATTTGTTCAATTCTACGGGAGCCAACAAAGGCAGACAAAGAAAATGGAAGAACTTCCAATTCTTCTGACCTCAATTATTTGCAGGTTTTCGAAATTATGAAGCTTCCCTTTTAATTAAATAAAGTGTTGGTTACCTGTATGATGCTGCATACCAAAAACCTGTGACATCGTCAGATGGAGAGTTACCTAAAACCTGTTACTCGATTTTAAAGTTTTTCTTAAAATATCAATTAAAAATAATTAATTTTCAAAAATACTACTTTCTAAATTTAGCCTTCCATAATTATCTTTTCTCGTGTTATGAGAACTATTCTCTGTGTAACTTGGATAACCATTGGTCTCTAAGAGAGTAGAATGCAGGAGGGAGAGCATGCAAGGCACAAATTTGTAAAATGTGGTACTGGGATGTGTGAGTGTTGGAGTGTGGAGCCTGCAGCCCGAATTAGCATAACTCAAATGCGTCCAAAGTGGCGCTCATGCGCCTGATTATGTTGTTGCACCTAACATTGGCCCACTCACCCCTAAAATGGGCGTAGCTATGCAGATGGCATACCTATGCCGAACAACGAAATAACCACGGTGTCGGTTTCTACTCTTCGACTTTTTCTTCTTTAGTGTGCAAAACAATTACACCCCTTCTAGGCATATCTACATTGCCAAGACAGTTCATTTTGGATTCGGTTCTTAAGTTCTCGATTCAAAATGATAATGCGATGTATGCACGAGCAGTGATCTAGAAGGGATTTCTACATAAGCAATGAAGTTTGAGAGTTGGATGGCGTGCGATTTGTTTGTGCGATCAAGAGATTGAAGCGAAGTTTTGTATGCTCCAATTATTTTAGAGAGAAGATTTGAGTGGTGCAGTATGTACTTTTCTCCCATCCATAGTAAAATTTTGGTGTGACATGATTCCACGGTTTTTTCTCGTTCTCAAATTTTTTACGTAACTCCTAATATGTCTTTCTTAGATTACTTTATTATGTTTCTTTTAAAAAAAAATTTTTGGGAGTTCTCAAATCCATATTTCTATTATTCACAATTTTGTATTGATTGTGAATTAATTGAATCCCTAAGTCATTATCCATGCTAACAAGTGCTATCAGAGCGGGTGTTTAATTCGAGTGGAATGAGTGATCGAGAAAGCCAGATACAAAGTAAAGAAGCGCAATAGATCGAATTTCATGTTATGGAGGATACAAGTTGAGAATTTGTTGTATATAAAACAAAATTATATTTATCACTACAATGAATCACTAAGAAGTCTGAATCACTGACTATGGAGAAATGAGAAGTTCTAGATCAAACGGACATAGGTGTAAACTGTTTCACTTTTCTGATTTGTTACATTCACTATTGTGAATGCAAAATTCACTGTGATTCTCATGGGTGCACTGATAAAGTGAAAAAACATATGCTTCAAATAACGTTTTTTTTTTTTTTTTTTGGAGGTTGTTCAATATGAAGATTACAAAAAGCAGTTCAATGGTTGAACACTTAAACAAGTTCAACATTGTGACTAGCCATTTATGCTCTATGGGTATCAAATTTGATGGTGAGGTCAATGCACTGATAATTCTGTTTTCATTGTCAGAGAACTTAGATGGATTAGTCATGACGACGAGTAACTTTTCAGAGAATATGAAGTTGAACTTTGATGACATCGTGGGTTTGATTTTGAATAAACAAGTTTGTAGAAAGACATCAAATGGTAAATCTTTAGGTTCTGTGTTGAATATTAAAATAGGAGAAGGAATCTAAACAAAAATATAAGCAAAGAAAGATTCAAGCCCATAGAGGAAATGATAGAGGAGAATGATGGAGCTGGGAGAAGAAAGGACATTTTTAGAAGAACTGCAAAGCTCCAAGGAAGGTTGGTGACAGAGGACAAGAAATGAATACTTTTATAAATGTCTTCACTTACAAAATCTAAGGTGACTTTATGGTTTTATCCCTAGTCAATACTGAATCTTAGATAGTAGATTCAGGAGCCACTTTTTATGCATGCCCTAAAAAGGAGATGTTTAGAAAGTAAACTTATGGTGATCTACAAAAGATTGATTTAGTAGATAATAATGTTTGCCTTATTTTAAGAATGGGTGATGTGGATTTCAAGTTATCCAATGAAACAGACATGAAGCACAGTGGAGTTTGGCATGTTCCAAGTCTAAAGAGAAATCATATCTCTGTATGATAGTTGACAAAGTTAAGGTATGTGACTACTTTCATAGGTGACTCACGGAATGTGGTCAGGAAGCAATGGTGATGGCTTGAGGCAATATTAAAGGCACTGTCTACTTGATTAATGAAATGACTAAATTCATTTATGTGGTTGGAACTGATGTGGACACATATTTGTGGCACTACAAGCTTGGTCATATATGCGATAAATGTATGAAGTTCCTACTTTCAAAGAATAAGTTTCAAGGTTTGTAATCTATAGATTTGGATTTCAATGAGGATTGTGTATATAACAATAATTAGAAATTTTTTCTCCATAGGTGGGTCAATAGTGAAGTCAAAGAAACTGGATTAAGTGAATACTGATGTATGAGGACCTACTCTTATTCAATCCATCCCAATACTTTTTTAGATTATTAAGATCATTAAGGTCTGGGTTTACTTCTTAATGAAAGAAATGATGTATTTAAAGTGTTTAATAAGCGAAATGCCATATTAAAAAATGGGAGGATTGAAGCTGGAGTATCTCAGATCAGATAATGAGGACAAGTATTATAATCAGAGGTTTAGAAATGACCATGCTTTAGAGGGGATCATGCATGAGTTTATTGTTTCAAGAACTCCACAACATAATGAAATAGCTAAGTACTTCAATAGAACTATTATGAAGTGTACTAGAAGTATGAGGTTATATGTAGGTTTGCCACAATTTTGAACAGAAGCAATGAACACTATAAGGTATCTGATCCACCATTGTCTGTCAGTACGTTTGAAGGAAGGCTTATGTGAATAAGCTTCAAGTGATAAAGAGGTAACTCCATCTCACTTAAGGGTATTTAGTTATTCTGCATATATACATATTGTTAAGGGTTTTGGAGAAAATTGACTCAAAATCTGTCAAGTTCACTTTCAATGAGTATGACTCATATGAATTTGGGTATATATTCTGAGACCATCATAATTATAAGTTTATCAAGAATAAAGATGTCACTTTTAATGAAATAAACATGTATAAGGACAGTAATAGTACTCAGGATTGCCCGTCTGTTAGTTCTAGAGTGTCCAAGTATGCTGAGAAAGAAAATATTAGTTATCAGAAGGGAAAAGAAAGAAGCAGTGCTCAATCAGATAAAGCACAGGATGTTACCCAGTCTCCTACTGCTGAAGTTAGGAGGTCCAACAGAGCTATTCAATTGACACAGAGGTACTCTCATTCTTTGTACTATTTGTTGTTAATAGATAGTGGTGAACTAGAGTGCTATGAGGAGGTTGCTCAAGTTGATGATTGAAAGGAGTAAGAATTTGTCATGGATGAGGAGATGTACTCTTTCAGTTCAAATCATACATGGGAGTTTGTGAGATTACTAGATGATAAAAGAGTATTGTAAAACAATTGGGTCTACGGGCTGAAAGAAGAATTTGATGGTAGCAGGTGCTATAAGGCAAGTCTTGTTATAAAGGGATTTTAGCTGAATGAAGAACTGTACTATAGTAAGATTTTTCTTTTGTTGCAAAGATGATAATTGTCAAAGTTGTACTAAGCCTAGTAGCAAATAAAGATCTATATTTAGATCAAATGGATATAAAGACAACATTCTTACATGACCTCAATTATTTGCAGGTTTTCGAAATTATGGAGCTTCCCTTTTAATTAAATAAAGTGCTGGTTACCTGTATGATGCTGCATACAAAAAACCTGTGACATCGTCAGATGGAGAGTTACCTAAAACCTGTTACTCGATTTTAAAGTTTTTCTTAACATATAATTAATTTTCAAAAATACTACTTTCTAAATTTAGCCTTCCATAACTATCTTTCCTCGTGCTATGAGAACTATTCTCTGTGTAACTTGGATAACCATAGGTCTCTAAGAGAGTAGAATGCAGGAGGGAGAGCATGCAAGGCACAAACTTGCAAAATGTGGTACTGGGATGTGTGAGTGTTGGAGTGTGGAGCCTGCAGCCCGAATTAGCATAACTCCAATGCATCCAAAGTGGCTCTCATGCGCCTAATTATGGTGTCCCACCTAATGTTGGCCCAACCACCCCTAAAATGGGCATAGCTATGCCGGATGGCATACCTATGCCGAACTACGGCATAACTACGGTGTGGGTTTCTACTCTTCGACTTTTTCTTCCTTAGCGTCCGAAACAATTAGGCCTCTTCTAGGCATATCTACACTGCCAAGACAGTTCATTTTGAATTCGATTCTTAAGTTCTCGATTCAAAATGATAATGCGATGTATGCACAAGCAGTGATCTAGAAGGGATTTCTACATAAGCAATGAAGTTTGAGAGTTGGATGGCGTGCGGTTTGCTTGAGCGATCAAGAGATTGAAGCGAAGTTTTGTATGCTCCAGTTATTTTAGAGAGAAGATTTGAGTGCTGCCGTATGTACTTTTCTCCCATCCATAGTAAAATTTTGGTGTGACGTGATTCCATGGTTTTTTCTCGTTCTCAAAATTTTCACGTAAATCCTAAAATGCCTTTCTTAGATTACTTTGTTGTGCTTCTTTTAAATTTTTTTTTTGGAGTTCTCAAATCCATATTTCTATTTTTCACAATTTTGTATTGATTGTGAATCGATCGAATCCCCAAGTCATTATCCATGCTAACAAGTGGTATCAAAGCGGGTGTTTGATTCGAGTGGAATAAATGATCGACAAAGCCAGATACAGAGTAAAGAAGTGCAATAGATCGAATTTCATGTTATGGAGGATACATGTTAAAGAATTTGTTGTATATTAAAAAAAATATATTTATCACTACAATGAATCACTAAAAAGTCTGAATCAATGACTATGGAGAAATGAAAAGTTCTAGATCAAACGGACATAGGTGTAAACCGTTTCACTTTTCTGATTTGTTACATTCACTATTGTGAATGAAAAATTCACTGTGATTTTCATAGCTGCACTGATAAAGTGAAAAACCATATGCTTCAAATAAGGTTTTTTTTTTTTGGTTGAGTTTGTTCAATATGAAGATGACAAAAGCAGTTCAATGGTTGAACACTTGAACAAGTTCAATACTGTGAATAGCCATTTATGCTCTATGAGTATCAAATTTGATGATGATGTCAATGCACTGGAAATTCTGATTTCATTGTCGGAGAACTGAGATGGATTAGTCATGACGGCGAGCGACTTTTTAAAGAATATGAAGTTGAACTTTGATGACATCGTGGAGTTGGAGTTGAATAAATAAGTTTGTAGAAAGACATCAAATGGTAAATCTTTAGGTTTTGTGTTGAATATTAAAAATAGGAGAAGGAATCTAAACAAAAATATAGGCAAAGAAAGACTCAAGCCCATAAGAGGAAATGACAGAGGAGAATGATGGAACTGGGAGCAGAAAGGGCATTTTAAGAAGAACTGCAAAGCTCCAAGGAAGGCTGGTGGTAGAGGACGAGAAAGGAATACTTTTATAAATGTCTTCACTTACAAAATCTAAGGTGACTTTCTGGTTTTATCCCTAGTCAATACTGAATCTTAGATAGTAGATGCAGGAGCCACATTTCATGCATGCCCTAAAAAGGAGGTGTTTAAAAAGTAAACGTATTGTGATCTGTGAAAGATTGATTTAGTAGATAATAATGTTTGCCTTATTCTAAGAATGGGTGATTTGGATTTCAAATTATCCAATGAAACAGACATGAAGCACATCGGAGTTTGACTTGTTCCAAGTCTAAAGAGAAATCTGATCTCTATATGTTAGTTGACAAAGTTAAGGTATGTGACTACTTTCATAGGTGACTCATAGAAGGTGGTCAGGGAGCAATGGTGATGGCTTGATGCAATATCAAAGGCACTCTCTACCTGATTAATGAAATGACTAAAATCATTTATGTGGTTGGAACTGATGTGGACACAGATTTGTGGCACTACCAGCTTGGCCATATGTGCGATAAATGTATAAAGTTCCTACTTTCAAAGAAAAAATTTCAAGGTTTGAAATCTATAGATTTGGATTTCAATGAGGATTGTGTATATGACAAGCAAAAGAATTTTTTTTCTCCATAGGTGGGTCAATAGTGAAGTAAAAGAAACTGGATTTAGTGAATAATGACGTATGAGGACCTACTCTTATTCAATCCATTCCCAATATTTTTTTTAAATTATTAAGATCATAAAGGTCTGGGTTTACTTCTTAATGAAAAAAAAATGATGTATTTGAAGTGTTTAGCAAGTGAAATGCCATAGTAAAAAATGGGAGGATTGAAGCTGGAGTTTCTCAAATCAGATAATGAGGACAAGTATTATAATCAGAGGTTTAGAAATGACTATGCTTTAGAGGGGATCATGCATGAGTTATTGTAAAGTGCTTGAATAGAACTATTATGAAGTGAGCTAGAAGTATGAGGTTATATGTAGGTTTGCCACAATTTTGAACAGAAGCAATGAGCACTATAGGGTATATGATCCACCATAGTCTATCAGTACCTTTGAAGGAAGGCTTATGTGAATAAGCTTCAAGTGATAAAGAGGTAAATCCATCTCACTTAAGAGTATTTGGTTATTCTGCATATATACATATTATTAAGGGTTCTGAAGAAACTTGACTCAAAATCTGTCAAGTGTACTTTCAATGAGTATGACTCATACGAATTTGGGTATATATTCTGAGACCATCATAATTAGAAGTTTATCAAGAATAAAGATGTCACTTTTAATGAAATAAACATGTATAAGGACAGGAATAGAACTCAGGATTGCCCGTCTGTTAGTTCTAAAGTGTCAAAGTATGTTTAGATAGACGTTATTAGTTATCAGAAGGGAAAAGAAAGAAGAAGTGCTTAATTAGATATAGCACGGGATGTTACCCAATCTCCTATTGCTGAAGTTAGGAAGTCCAACAGAGCTATTCGATTGAGACATAGGTACTCTCATTCTTTATTATTTGTTATTAACAGATAGTGGTGAACTAGAGTGCTATGAGGAGGTCGCTCTAGTTGATGATTGAAAGGAGTAAGCATTTGTCATGGATGAGGAGATGTAATCTTTATGTTCAAATCAAACATGGGAGTTGGTGAGATTATTAGATGATAAAAGAGTATTGTAAAACAAGTGGGTCTATGGGCTGAAAGAAGAATCTGATGGTAGCAGGTGCTATAATGCAAGTCTTGTTATAAAGGGATTTTAGCAGAATAAAGAACTATACTATAGTAAGATTTTTTTCTTTTGTGGCAAAGATGATAACTGTCAAAGTTGTGCTAAGCTTAGTAGCAAATAAAGATCTATATTTAGAGCAAATGGAAGTAAAGACAACATTCTTACATGAAGATCAAGAAGAGGAGCTATATATGGTGCAATTGTAGGGTTATAAGGTTAAAAAAAAAGAGGATTTGGTATGTATTTTGAAGAAGACCCTCTATACCTTAAAGTCGGTGTCAAGGTAGTGGTACAGGAGGATTGACAAAATCATGTCAGACATCGCGTACATGAAGTGTCAGACATACCTCTGTTGCTTCATTAAAAGCTTTGGTAATTACTTTATCTTGATTTTTTTTATATGTAGATGACATATTAGTTGTAGGTGAAGATATGACGAAATTTTGGGACTTAAAAGAGTAATTATCAACTAAGTTTGAGATAAAGAAATTTGGTCCAACCAGAAAGATTCTCAGGAGGAGAATCAATGGGTACAAGAGTGTAAATACACTGGTTATCTTAGTTAGTGCATGTCATGAAGATCCTAAAAATGATCAACATGGGTGAGGAAAAATTAGTTAGCACCTCTTAGGAAGTCATTTTAATATATTTAAGAAATTTTTGCCTCAGATCAAGCACTGTTGGGAAGAACTCCTTATGCTTAAGTAGTTGAAATTTTGTTGTATGCTATAATTTGTGTAAGACTAGATATTACATATATAGAGAGTGGTAAGCAGGTACATGGGTAATCAAAGCATGCATTATTAGGAAGCGGTGAATTAGAATCTCAAGTATCTTAGGGGAAAAATCAAAATGATACTTTACTTTGAAAGTACATGGATTTAATCTACAAGGACTTGTAGATTTAGATTTAACAGGAGATTTTGGTGATAGAAAAATTACAACATGATATATCCCACTTTGGGGGAACACGCGGTGAGTTGGATTTCTAGGTTGTAGATGATTATTGTACTTTCAACTATGTGGGTCGAATACATTGTTATCATTAAGACTAGCAAGAAGATGATTTGGCTATAAGAATTTATGGTAGAATTGGGCAAGGTGCATATGATTGGAAATTTTTCATAGTGATAGTATGATTGTTATTCATCTTGATAAGAATGTTATTTTTCATATCAAGATGAAGCACCTTCAACAGAGATATCACTTTATGTGCTCTCTCCTTGAAGATAAAAAATTCTTCTTAGAGAAGATAAACAACTTACAATCTCGTAGATATGTTGACTAAGATGGTAACTATCATGAAACTTATGCTATATTTGGCTTCTGTTAGAGTACAGGAAGGATAAAATTAGGGTGAGTCATATTACAGACAAGACTATGACCCTGAACATGGTACAGATGGAGATGAAAATCTCTAGGACATTTTTTAGTTATTATCATTCTCCAAGTGAGAAATTATTGAAGTGTGGAGCCAGCAATCCGAAGAACACCTTCAAAGAGGCACTCATTTGCCTAAGCATGGTGTAGCCATATCTGAAAGAGCATAGCAACATTGAATGTCATACTTATGTTGAACAGTGTGTAACCATGCTTCATGTTTGACTCTTCTACTTCCTCTTCCTAAGTGTGCAAAATAATTATGTATCTTCTAGGCTTATCTACCCCACTAAGATAGTTTGTTTTGGATTTGGTTATTAAGTCCTCAATTCATAATAACTAGGCGATGTATGCACACACATTGATCTTGAAAAGTTTTTTATAGAAGTAGTGAAGTTCGAGTAACAAATTATTGGACGTATAATTTCACTTGTGTAATCAAGAGAGGATTTGGAGTGAGATTTTTTAAGTTTCAATGATTTAGAGTGAATAATTGAGTAGTGTAATTTGTACATTTCCCCCATTTACAATGAAATTTTGTTGTGGTGTGACTCCATAATTTTTTCATGTTTTTGGGTTTTTTCACTTAAATCTTGGTGTGTTTTTCTTAGAATATATTGTTGTTCCTTTATTTTATTTTTCTATTTTTGAGTTTATCGAATCAGTGTTCTTATTTTTTTTGCGATGTGGTTCTGCTTTTGAATCTGTCAAAGCCACAAGTTCTTCTCCTTCTCAACTGTGAGAACATGGGATGCTTAAAGAGGGAAACTAAGGGCCACTGGGAGGTGTGAGACATCAATAAGCAAGGGCATGCTACAAAAGAGTGGATGATGGGAAAAAGAGCTTTGGCTCTGTTTGTGTTTGCAATAACCTGTGGAACAAATGGTAGTCTTGGAGATAATTTTGTAGCAAAACATTTTGGAACTACAAGATATTTTTGGAGTGCAAGTCTTCTGTTTCTCAAAATGCAATAGAAACTTACTCGACCATAAAGCACTAATAAAGTAATTCAAAAAATGGATATTAATGTTGGAGCTCATAGTAGTTGGCAAACACTTCTAAGGTTTGTCTCGTGGCATTCAATTTGAAGGAGATAAATTAAATAAGTATGATCATCCCTTGTTGGCATGTACTATATGACCCAAATTAAAATTATCCGCAAAAAAATATGGTAGAGTAGTTATGAATGTCTACGAGGCCGGACTTAATTTTACCAAGGATGATGAAGACTTCCTTTGAGAAAATTTAGACTAAACGATTTGTCAGACATAATGTAAGATGCTTGTGTCTATAGCTTTTGGCAAAAAAAAAAGGTCCTTTATTTATTTTTTTGCTGTGCACTTTAACCATTAGTAATCTAAATAATTAGAGATGCTCACCTTTCGAATTATTCCTGTAATAGATATGTTACATAATTAAAAAAATTATTTTTCAGTTTATTACTCATTACCAAATTCATTCTAATCAAATTATCCACAACATATCTTGTGGCAACAAAAATGTATTGTTTTAAGGCACTTCAATAATAAGTCTCTGAATCATATTTCGTTGGCTAATCTTTCCTAAATTACCTATTTGCTGAAAAATTTTCTTTTGTAATTCTTTGAATAAGGACTTAGAAAATAATAGATCTCACCGAGTGGTCGGAGAGGAGTTTGACTGCAGGCTCTAGAAAGTTGCAACAACTCGTTTGGCCGAAGAGAAAGAATGAGGGATCTTGGTATGTTCTGCTCGATTTGCTTGTGTTGGCACAAACAAGAGAGAGCTACTATTCAATGGAGGAAGAGAGCGAGAGAGAAAAAAAGTGCCCAAGCAAGCCTCAAATGTGGTGGGAGAGCATATTTCACGGCAAAATTAATGGATGGCTAATTTTGTAGGTTATATAAGCTGTATACCTAATTATGATATTTTTTCACATAAGTCAATATAAAAGTTTCAAATGTGGGAATTACTAATAAAACTTTAATCTTTTTAATGCTTTTATGGTATTAAAAAATTTACAAAGCACTTAAGAAGACTAATCCAAATTTTTAAATATAATAAAATATATATTGTATATTTTAATTTTATATTAACGAAAACAATTTTTATTATTATATTTTGGTTCATCAAAAAAAAAAAAAGTTAAATAATTTTTAATCTTTTTATTTTAAAGCAAAGTTAATATAGTACACATTATTATTAAACTCTTAAGAATTTCATAACTCCAATTTCTGATTAATATATGAACCGAATGATAGCTTTGAAGAAAACGCAGAAGACTAATGTCATCGCTAATTCAAAGCATGTGATCGATAGTGTTGTCCTTCTGCGGCCCTGCAGAATGCGTCCTCTAGTGAATTTTTGTAGCTATCTGCGATCAAAGCAAGCCGGCATGAGCTTATCAAAATCATTTGAACCAGCTGCCGTCGTTCGTTTCTCTTTGGAAGGAAGTATAAATTTGATGCAAGTGATTCAATTTTAAGGCCTTAAAAGTTTTAAGTCTCTTAACAATGAAAGATATGGATTAAGAAAGTTTTGTTATTTGGAAATTTTACATTGTCTGAACTTGATTGGGAAAGAAATTTTGAAGGATTTTAGTTCTTAAATATAAACTATGGTCATCTTTTTAAAAAATATTTAGTTAGAAATCGATATGATTAGCAAAATTGGAATTTATCAAAAATATTTTTTTGATGCTATTTTCAAATCTCAATGCTTTTATACATTTGGGCAAAAGATTTTCAACATTAAATTTGAGATTTTTTGCACTCTACCTTTAACAAGTTGTACTAAAAATGGAGCTTAACAAACGACTTGATATAAAAGATTGTTGGATTTATGTTCAAATAGGTCTAAAACAAGCACTCGAAATCATAATTTAAAATCTCTAAAGTATTTTAGGGTTCAATTATCCTCCACACTTAGTTAAACGGAATGTCGCAACGAGACTAATCCAACAAGTCCAAGATATCATAATTATAAGTTCACATGACAATTATGGATGCCACAAACATAAAATAATCATGGGGCCCTATTCCAACTATCTTATGGGGCATTTAAAATGCTTATAGAAATGAGGAGAATACTTTTTTATAGAAATTTTATAAATAGCCTATATTCTTATCCATTTATTGAGGACTTTTTTTGAGAAAAGAATTCTATAGCATCAGCCAAATAAACTTTAAGATTTTGATAGCCAAGAATTCTGTGCCTTTCATGATCATCAAGAAGGCATACCAATAACCTTTTAATAACTTAGGGACTATTTAGAATCAACTTCTGTTTTATGTTTTACGTTTTTACTCTTCAAAAATAGAAGAAAATTTGTTTATACTTTTTTTTTCTTTTTTTTTTATTATCTTATTTTAAAGTTAGTTTGTTCTAAATTTAAAAGCATAAAAAATCAAGTAACGACCTCTGAAGGCATCCTAGCAAGAGGAGAGAACCAAACAGTGATGTTTGAACTCAATGAGGATGAAGGTGATATGGAAACTATTATAGAGAAGCTTGACAACCTTAGGTATCGGATTCATGTGCACTTGAGATGAAAAGTACACACATACTATGTGTGTTTTCTTAGATGAGATAGAGCACATCGAGTCTCTCTCTCTCTCTCTCTCTCTCTCATAAACATATTAATTCTCATATTGAATTTTAATGAGAAGATGATACACATTAAGAAAATGAAGACAATTAAAAAAATATTACTATTTTCCTTGTCCCACAATTTATAGGGTTTTATAATTAAGAGAATATTTAATTTCAAAGAGATTAGATAAAAAATTACTATTAAAATATTCACAATGATTATTATTATTTTTTATTTAACATCTCAACGTTTTTGAACTAATAAAAAAAAATAAATGAGTTTTTTTCGTATATAAGTATAACTAATAATCTATTGAATATATTCAAAAAAATATAAATAATACTTTTATTTCATACTGAATTTTATTGACACAAACGTTTGTTTTTATTAGAAATATTATAATACATGAAATTATAAATTGTATTATTTAAATAAATAAAAAGTTAAAATAATTCCTAAGAAAATAAAATAATTCTTAAGAAAATTATAAACATATTAAAAAAAGATTGAAAAAACGTTGAAATCAATCATGTTTTTTATTTTTTAAAAGAAAAACTTTATACGAATACCAAATTAATTTTTATTTAATGTTAAAATATAAACAAAAAAAAAGAGTAAATTGAAATAAAACTAGGAAAAAAAGGATCCCAAATAGCCCCTTAGCTTCAATACTGGTATCCACATAATTTGTTGATTGAATATTGATACCCGCTCCTCCTGAAAAAATATTACATCCGGACTACGCACATAGAGGTACGTGCGGAGCCCAATCCATGGGAGACACGTGGAATCCCGCAATAACACGCAATAACACGGGAATAACACGAAGGAATATTCCTCGTGTTACTCCGCGATTAGCGGTGTTCTGGGCGGAATAAATCGGGGAATAAAACGAAATAACACGGTCAATATTCTTCGTATTATTCCCCATTATTGTGGTTGTATTGTAACACCACCACGATAACACATAAATACTACGCGGAATAACATGAGAATAACGCGGAATAAAACAGAGGAATATTCCCGGTGTTACAATACTACCACAATAACACATAAATAACGCGGAATAATACGGAGGAATATTCCATGTGTTATTCCGCCCAAAACACCGCCAACCGCGAAGTAACACGAGAAATATTCCTTCGTGTTATTCCCGTGTTATTGCGCGTTATTGCGGGATTCCACGTGTCTTCCGTGGATTGGGCTCCGCACGTACCTCCACGTGTGTAGTCCGGATGTAATATTTTTTCCGTCCCGTCCTTTAGTGCCATTCATCAAATTTTCATTGACATGTCTATTCTGAGTCATTCTCCAATGTTAGTATACGCTACTATCATTGGTTTAATTTAGAAATTATTAGGATTACTCATAATGAATGAAATTAATTAAGAAAATTAATCACATTAATTATTTATATCTTGAATTAATCCTCACATGGTAGAGTACTTAACCATTTATTATCTAAGGATAATAATCATGATTAATTAAAAAAAGCTATTTACATGCAACAATTAGAAATTCTCCACACCCTTAACAAAATACTGATCTATGCCACCTCTTTGATACATTTGATCATGCTAAGTGGTAGATAAGTAGTGTAACAGCCAAGAAATAATTTTACGAATCTATGCCACCTCTTTGAGTGTAATTTGCTCTTGTAATTTGGTAACATACTTAAAGGAGGAAGGAAGTCCAGTTTAGCATTTCCATTGTGTATCTCATTTAGTTTTTCATACACGAACTCCTTGTATTTTATTCTTTTAATGAATAACATCAATGCTTTATCGTTTCAAGGCATGATTAGTGATTAGACTTCATTTTTTCTTTTGAATTGCTATCTTGGAATCTTGTGTTTAAATTTTACGTTGTGATTAAAATGAAATAAAATAGTGGTGATATCTTAACCTTATACTCTTCATTAACTTTAAATCTGTTCAGATGAATAGTGAATATGTGTTGTGATCTATTTGTATGGAAGCAGACCAGTGAAACAATTATGTTAACTCACATTGACTTAGTAGAATAGGGATATTGCTTCTAGTTAGTGCAATTATGAAAGTAAATTCAAAATCGTAAGAAAGTCACTTGATTTAGGGATCTAAACCTATTTATTTTCAAATCTTCTTTGAAATCTTGGAGGAGTTCTATTCCAAATAATCACCCATAATTTTATCACTATGCTAAATCTAAATTTCTAATGATTAGGAGAATAATCATTTAGTTGAAAGAAAATCTCATAGATATCTCAGTATTCATTAGATTTTTTTTTGCAAAATTTAGGATTTCGAACTTTGAAATTCACTTAGCTTTTAATCTACTAAGCTAAGTAGAAAATTAATAAACTAGAACTTTGAAATAATTAGAATTTAAACTCGCTTCTTTTGGGATCAACATATGTACTCTAAATTCATATATAACTTGATAGACATGTATACTTGCATGATTGACAGTACTACACATCATTTCAGGTATTAGGGAACTATATGATTTCCAATATATGTGAATTTTATTTGAACACTTAAATGTTTTTATTTTGAAACTTGTTGTGTCATGATCATGCTTTTATGTTTTATAATTATTCCTACTTTTTGCATCTTTATTGATGGCGATGAAAATTTTCTTTTTTTTTTTTTTTGTCGATTTGCATCGCTATCAATTCCTGTATTATGTCAATGTCAAGGAGTCGCCACTCTGTTTTAATATTGCCCTAATCTTATTTATGTAAATCCTATAAAGGAATTAAGAAATTTAAGATGGTTAAGAAACATAAAAAAACTAATGTTTTTTATGTAGCTTAATTTAAGATGGTTAAGAAACATAAAAAACATAATCCCTCTGTCGGCATGATTGAGCTTCTTGAGGTATTCAGTGGTACTCTAAAACTAATGTTTTCCATCACATGAGCTCAAGAGACTAAAGCTTCCATCAATGGCTTAATAAAGCCAGGACCAAGATAACCATATCAGATCAAAGTAATTATAGAGAGGTTTTGTTGCTTTCACCTTATTGAAGATGAGTGGATCTATTTATTTTAGCTTTCTTGATCATACAAGTAAAGTTCTTAAAATTTAAAGCTACCATATAAGCTCTAGTTTATATACTGACTAGGCCACGGTGGTTTTTTTTGGCAAAAATACCTTGGTTTCCCTTAAGCTCTCCTCAATCTTTTTGATGAAGCAATTATCTTAAAGAAATACATGAATTATTACTAAAAGTAGTGGGAAAACTTATGGAAAATTGACCATCGATATTTTTTACAGTATTTTTGACAGAGCACGTTAGAACTTAAAACTAATGGCTAATCAACATGTAAGTCAGTTGGTTATTAATAAATTAGAAGCTAAAGGATAATCCTGTCAGAAAGCTATCAATTCTAATTATTTTATCAGATCGATAACATAAAACACATTTTTTTCTAGCACATGTACATTGGATTTAGCCGTCGCCTTCAATTTGATTCTTTACCAAAATCCATATTTTTCATAGTTATACACTCAAATCAAATGCATATCAATTTTAACTATTCATTAAGTTTTTTTAAATTCTAACAGCTAAATTTGATTTTGATGAGAATTTAGTGTTTTGGAAAAATCCAAAAAATTGATTTTGTTTCCTATAACTTTGATAATGTATCTATTTGTTATTGTAGTTCTATATTCAAAACATAAATTAACAAATAGTTCTTCTGAGTCTTTGTATCTTGCTCATAAACTTTCATATTTGCTTACATGGCGGTTTGGCACTTTAAACCTATGCTTGAAAATGTGTATTTCACTTTTTAAAAGTGGTAATAATGGTATGTTTTATGTGATATTAAAAATTTAGGGTTCTGATGTATAGTATAAATGTGATCTTTAAAGTTATTTTTAGCTTATATTTATTTTAATTTAAAGATTTTGAAAGAAATTTTTGTTGTATTTTACAGGATATAGGTAAGAAGATTAATGGGAGATCAAATGATTGACAATGAGCTAAGAATAGTACTAGCGCCCAGACACCAGAGGAGCAGGCTAGCAGCACCTAGCTTCCAAAAGAGCAATGCTCTAACATCAATGGAGTAGTGATCATGCTCCCAAACCTTAGGTGCCCAGTCACGCATAGGTGATTTTGACGGTTCGCTTGCATCTTTTCATTTGGGAAGGGTCATGTTCACTTTACATAATCATTTTGGGATATATATGGTAAATAGGATAGACTCTTGATTTTTCTAGAGAAACATTTATGAAGGAAGACTAAGAGGAATTTGAGTGTAATTTGATCGTGTAATTTGGTAAAATACTTGAAGGAGGAAGGAAGTCCAGTCTAGCATTTGCACGGTGTATCACATTTAGATTTTCATCCATGAACTCATTGTATTTTTATTGTTTTAATGAATAATATGAATGCTTTATAAGGCATGAGTAGTGAGTAGATTTCATTTTTTTTGAATTGCTATTTTGGAATCTTGTGTATAAAATTGACGTTGTGATTAAAATGAAACAGAATAGTGTTGATATCTTAGCCTTATACTTTTCATTAAATTTCAATCAGTTTAGTTGAATAGTGAATATGTGTTGTGATCTATTTGTGTGAAAGCAGACTAGTGGAAAAATTATCTTAATTCACATTAACTTATTAGAATAGGGATATTGCTTCTAGTTAGTGCAATCATGAAAGGAAACTCAAAATTGTAAGAAAATCACTTGATTTAGGGATGTAAACCTGTTTGATTTTCAAATCTTCTTAGAAATCTTGGAGGTGTTAAGGAGATCTGTTCAAAATAATCACCCATAAATTTATCACTATGTTAAATCTAAATTTCTAATGATTCGAAGAAGAATCATTCAGTTGAAAGAAAACCCTAATAGATATATCAGTGTTCATTAGAATTTTTTTTATTCTTTTTTTTTGCAAAAAATTAGGATTAGGAACTTTGAAATTCACTTAGCCTTTGATCTACTAAGCTAAGTAGATAATTGATAAACTAGAACTTTGACATAATTAGAATTTAAACTCACTTCTTGTGGGATCGACACGTATACTCTAAATTCATATATAACTTGATCGATATATATACTTGCATGATTGACAATACTTCACATCATTTCAGGTATCGTGGAACTATATTATTTCCAATATATGTAAATTTTATTTGAACACTTAAAAGTTTATACTTTGAAACTTGTTGTGCATGCTCATTCTTTTAAGTTCTATAATTATTTCTACTTTTCTGCATTTCTATGATTGTGGATATATATGTTGCACAACATGTTTTATTGCTTACTCTTTGATTATTTTGTTTGTTGTGGTTTATTTAATCTATTTGTTTAAGGTCCCTGTTTAGTCCTAGGATTTTATGCATAGGATGCCTTCTATCGAACTAGTTCTTACGACGCTGAAATTGAAACAATTACTAAAAAAAATAAAAAAACTTAAAAACTCAAAAAGAAAGTAGGAGAAATGACAATTTCATTGAAGGAAGTGAATATCATGCCTATACCCAATATCATATCTAAATACTTAAATAATACACTAATCTATCGGTAAAAAAAATCATTGAAATATTAATAACCCTACTATAGAAGCTAACACTTTTGAATTTAAACCTGCTATCATCCAAATGGTTTAAAACAACAAGTTTGGGGGCTTTGCCATGGAAGACCCTAATCTTTACTTGGCCAACTTTCTATAATTTTATGCCACTTTCACATTTATTTTATAGAAATTTTATAAATAGTCTATATTATTATCCATTTAATGGGACTTTTTTTGAGAAAATAATTCTATAGCATCAGCTAAAGAAATGGTAGGATTTTGAGAAGTTTGGCAACCTTAAGTATGGGATTCATGTGTTCTTGAGATGAAAATTAAACACATCCTATATGTGTTTTCTTAGATGAGTTAGAGTTGAGTCTCTCTCTCACCCACACACACAGTCTCTCTCTATTTTTTCTTTCTCTCATAGACATATTAATTCTCATATTGCATTTTTTTGAGAAGATGATACACATTAAGAAGATGAAGACAATTAAAAAAATGTTACTATATTCATTGTCCCACAATTTATAGGGTTTTATAATTAAGAGATTATTTAATTCCAAAGAGATTAGATAAAAAAATTACTATTAAAATATTCACAATGATTAATTTTTTATTATATCACACCTCAAAAATTTCAAAATAATAATAAAAAAAAGTTTTTTCTTATATAAAATATAACTAATAATCTATTGAATATATTTAAAAAAAATATAAATAATACTTTTATCTCATACTGAATTTTATTGACACAAATGTTTGTTTTCATTAGAAATGTTATAATACATGAAATTATAAATCGTATTATTTAAATAAATAATAAAATAAAATAATTCTTAAGAAAATTATAAACATATTAAAAAAGATTGAAAAAAATGTTGAAATCAATCATGTTTTTTATTTTTTATTTTTTATTTTTTTTTAAAAAAATTTGTACTAATACCAAATTAATTTTTATTTAATGTTAAAACATAAACAAAAAGAAACTAAATTGAAATAAAAATAGGAAAAAAAAAAAAAGGATCCCAAACAGCCCCTTAGCTTCAATACTGGTATCCACATAATTTGTTGATTGAATATTGATAACCGCTCGTCCTTTTGTGCCATTCATCAAATTTTTATTGACATGTCTATTCTGAGCCATTCTCTAATGTTAGTATACGCTACTATAATTGGTTTAATTTAGAAATTATTAGGATTACTCATAATGAATGGAATAATTATGAAAATTATTCACATTAATTATTTATATCTTAAATTAATCCTCATAAAAAATTTAACACATGGTAGAGTAATTAACGATTTATTATCCAAGGATAAATATCATGATTAATTAAAAAAGCTATTATACATGCAACAAATAGAAATTCTCCACACCCTTAACAAAATATTGATCTATGCCACCTCTTTGATACATTCGATCATGCTAAGTGGTAGATAAGTAGTGTAATAGCCAAGAAATAATTTTACGTATCTATGACACCTCTTTGAGTGTAATTTGCTCTTGTAATTTGGTAACATACTTGAAGGAGGAAGGAAGTCCAATTTAGCATTTTCACTGTGTATCTCATTTAGTTTTTCATACACGAACTCTTTGTATTTTATTTTATTTAATGAATAACATCAATGCTTTATCGTTTCAAGGCATGATTAGTGATTAGAATTCATTTTTTCTTTTGAATTGCTATCTTAGAATCTTGTGTTTAAATTTTACATTGTAATTAAAATGAAATAGAATAGCAGTGATATCTTAACCTTATACTCTTCATTAACTTTGAATCTGTTCAGATGAATAGTGCATATGTGTTGTTATCTATTTGTGTGGAAGCAGACTAGTGGAACAATTATGTTAACTCACTTTGACTTAGTAGAATAGGGATATTGCTTCTAGTTAGTGCAATTATGAAAGGAAATTCAAAATCGTAAGAAAGTCACTTGATTTAGGGATCCAAACCTGTTTATTTTCAAATCTTCTTAGAAATCTTGGAGGAGTTAAGAAGAAGATCTGTTCCAAATAATCACCCATAATTTTATCACCATGCTAAATCTAAATTTCTAATGATTCGAAGAATAATCATTCAGTTGAAAGAAAATCTCATAGATATCTCAGTATTCATTAGATTTTTTTTTTGCAAAATTTAGGATTTCAAACTTTGAAATTCACTTAGCTTTTGATATACTAAGCTAAGCAGAAATTTAATAAACTATAACTTTAACATAATTAGAATTTAAACTCGCTTCTTATGGGATCAACATATGTACTCTAAATTGATATATAACTTGATAGACATGTATACTTGCATGATTGACGTACTACACATCATTTCAGGTATCAAGGAACTATATGATTTCCAATATATGTGAATTTTATTTGAATACTTAAATGTTTTTATTTTGAAACTTGTTGTGTCATGCTCATGCTTTTATGTTTTATAATTATTCCTACATTCTGCATCTCTATTGATGGCGATGAAAATCTTCTTTTCGTTTTTTTTTCTTTTTTTTGTCGATTTGCATCGCTATCAATTCCCGTGTCATGTCAATGTCAAGGAGTCGCCACTCTGTTTAATATTGCCCCAATCTTATTTCTGTAAATCCTATAAAGGAATTAAGAAATTTAAGATGGTTAAGAAACATAAAAAAACTAATGTTTTTTATGTAGCTTAATTTAAGATGGCTAAGAAACATAAAAAAACATAATCCCTCTGTCAGCATGATTGAGCTTCTTGAGGTATTCAGTGGTACTCTAAAACTAATGTTTTCCATCACGTGAGCTCAAGAGACCAAAGCTTCCATCAATGGCTTAATAAAGCCAGGGCCAAGATAACCATATCAGATCAAAGTAATTCTAGAGAGGTTTTGTTGCTTTCACCTTATTGAGGATCAGTGGATCTAATTTTTTTAGCTTTCTTGATCATGTAAGTAAAGTTCTTAAACATTAAAGCTACCATATAATCTCTAGTTTATATAGTGAACTAGGCCATGGTGGTTTTTTTGGCAAAAATACCTTGGTTTCCCTTAAGCTCTCATCAATCTTTTTGATGAAGCAGTTATCTTAAAAAAATACATGAATTATTGCTAAAAGTAGTGGGAAAACTAATGGCCAATTGAACGTTGATATTTTTTACAGTATTTTTGACAGAGCACGTTAGAACTTAAAACTAATGGATAATCAACGTGTAAGTCAGTTGGTTATAATAAATTAGAAGCTAAAGGATAATACTGCCAGAAAGCTATCATATCAAATTATTATATCAGATCGATAACATAAAACACATTTTTTTCTAGCGTATGTACTTTGGATTTAGCCATCACCTTCATTTTGATTCTTCACCAAAATCCATATTTTTCATAGTTATACACTCAAATCAAATGCTTATCAATTTTAACTATTCATTAAGTTTTTTTAAATTCTAACGGCTAAAATTGATTTTGATGAGAATTTAGTGTTTTGGAAAAATCCAAAAAATTGATTTTGTTTTCTATAACTTTGATAATGTATCTATTTGTTATTGTAGTTCTATATTCAAAACATAAATTAACAAATAGTTCTTCTGAGTTTTTGTATCTTGCTCATAAACTTTCATATTTGCTTACATGGTGGTTTGGTACTTTAAATCTATGCTTGAAAATGTGTATTTCACTTTTAAAAAGTGGTAATAATGGTATGTTTTATGTGATATTAAAAATTTAAGGGTTCTGTGATGTATAGTATAAATGTGATCTTTCATGTTATTTTTAGCTTATATTTATTTTAATTTAAAGGTTTTGGAAGATATTTTGGTTGTATTTTACAGGATATAGGTAAGAAGATTAATGGGAGATCAAATGATTGACAATGAGCTAAGAATAGTACTAGCGCCCAGACATCAGAGGAGCAGGCTAGCGACACCTAGCTTCCAATAGAGCAATGCTCTAACATCAATGGAGTAGTGATCATGCTCCCAAACCTTAGGTGCGCGATCACGCATAGGTGATTTTGATGGTTTGCTTGCATCTTTTCATTTGGGAAGGGTCATGTTCACTTTACATAATCATTTTGGGGTATATATGGTAAATAGGATAGACTCTTGATTTGTCTAGAGAAACATTTATGAGGGAAGACTAAGAGGAGTTTGAGTGCAATTTGCTCGTGTAATTTGGTAAAATACTTGAAGGAGGAAGGAAGTCCAGTCTAGCATTTGCACGGAGTATCTCATTTAGTTTTTCATCCATGAACTCATTTTAATTTTATTGTTTTAATGAATAACATGAATGCTTTATAAGGCATGAGTAGTGTGTAGATTTCATTTTTTTTTTAATTGCTATTTTGTAATCTTGTGTCTAAATTTTACATTGTGATTAAAATGAAACAGAATAGTGTTGATATCTTAGCCTTATACTTTTCATTAACTTTCAATCAGTTTAGTTGAATAGTGAATATGTGTTGTGATCTATTTGTGTGAAAGCAGACTAGTGGAAAAATTATCTTAATTCACATTAACTTATTAGAATAGGGATATTGCTTCTAGTTAGTGCAATCATGAAAGGAAATTCAAAATTGTAAGAAAATCACTTGATTTAGGGATGTCAACCTGTTTGATTTTCAAATCTTCTTAGAAATCTTGGAGGGGTTAAGGAGATCTGTTCAAAATAATCACCCATAAATTTATCACTATGTTAAATCTAAATTTCTAATGATTCGAAGAAGAATCATTCAGTTTAAAGAAAACCTAATAGATATGTCAGTGTTCATTAGAATTTTTTTTTATTCTTTTTTTTGCAAAAAAATTAGGATTAGGAACTTTGAAATTCACTTAGCCTTTGATCTACTAAGCTAAGTAGACAATTGATAAACTAGAACTTTGACATAATTAGAATTTAAACTCGCTTCTTGTGGGATCGACATGTATACTCTAAATTCATATATAACTTGATCGATATATATACTTGCATGATTGACAATACTTCACATCATTTCAGGTATCAGGGAACTATATTATTTCCAATATATGTAAATTTTATTTGAACACTTAAAAGTTTATACTTTGAAACTTGTTGTGCATGCTCATTCTTTTAAGTTCTATAATTATTTCTATTTTTCTACATTTCTATGATTGTGGATATATATGTGTCGGCATATTTTTAGGTTATGTGTTTTATTTTGAAAAGGAGGGTCGCCTACAGAAATTGTCGGCGAATTTTTTTAATTTAATTTAAATAAATAATTTGAAAAGTAGTATTTGATTTTGAAAATAATTTTTAAATTTGAAGATTTTAAGATATGAAATCAAACTGATCCCACATCCCGAATAGTTTATATAAACGAGCACCGCACCACGAAACGTGTGTCCATTCCGAAGAATAGGCACACTATTTGATGGTGGGGCTCGATTAAATAAACTAGAAGGTTTAGTGACATCCGTTTGGTCCGCGAAACCATTTTATTTGCCGACAAGTTCCTCGCTTAATATGAAAACATTAAACAGGGTTTATATTACTCGGGTTCTTAAAATTCCCTATAAGGGCAAGCCCCTATAGTTAATTACATCTTAAGTGACGGGAATCACCTAAGAAAACTCTCGATAATAATCGGTAGTTACGCTTTCAAGAATTTCAAAGTTTAAGTTTTAAAGGGATTGAATTTTGGAATTTCAATAGGGAACGGATCAAATTTGGAACATTTTATTTTGGGAATTCGAAGGAAGAAAGGTAGGAGAAATCACAGATTCGAAGCGAACTTCAGTAATTTCCTGACTATCCTATTGTTTGGCTTGAATTTAGGAAGGCCCTAATGTTTATTTAATGTTTTGATCTTGCCAATTTTAATTAATTAGGACTTATATTTGTATGATAAAATCATACAAATAGCCTTGAAGATGTGAGGGTTTATGTCGTACCAAACGACTACCTCGAGTCCTAAGACCGGTTAGGGCTTAATTTACATGACATGATCATGCAAATGCCTAACGAAGAGTCGAGGATTTATGTCGCACTAGTGCAAACTACCTCGAAGTCCTATGGCTTGGTTATTTAATTCTAAGAAAGTTTTGCTGATGACGATGGCCGTGCTGCCCACCATGCTCCGAGCTCCTTGTTGCAGAGGTTTAGTTTTAGAAGTCATAAATCAGGAGATGAGAGAAGTGTTCTGGTTTTGTGCTGAAATTTGAACTCAAAATTGAGCTCAGCTGGAGGGAATTGGGGCTGGAATCCAGTGGGAATCAAATGCTCTATGTGTAAAGAGTGGTCTGGAATGATTTTGGCAGAGTTTCCTTAAGGTTGGTTCAGCACCTCACTCATGGCCGAGAGAGGTGGTGTTTAAATAGGAGAGGGTGGAGGGCCTCCCAGGGGGGTTTAAGGACTGGGATCAGCTGCTTAGGTCAAGGGAAGAACAGCCATGGTGGCCATTGGGCATGGGGCAACTCAGCAAGGTGGAATTCCAAAGTTTGGCTCCTCCCAAGGTCTCGGCCATGGTGTTTTCCGGCGACCTGAGCGGCTGGCCGGCGAGCATGGGTCACCCTCGAGTCCAGTGGGTCGTGGTCGGAGGTTTGTGCAATCAATCGGCCATGGACATGTGTAAAGGGTTTGGATTAAAATGGTATGGGAGAGGCTCATTTTGGGTCCAAATGGGTCAACCCACCATTTTGGGTTTGGTGCACCCTTCCATGGCTGATTTGGGCTGAGGGAGGATCAGGTGAATCAGCTAGAAAAGGGTAGAGAGGTCACCATCCATGAATATTTTGATTAATCATGGATTAAGGTGAAGCATTAAAAGGGTTAAAACCTTTTAAGCGGGCTTAAAAGAGGCTCCTCCTTTTGCCATTAATGGCTTGATCACATGTCAAACCTTCCATGATTTCATGTGACTTGTCCATGGCTTGCATGTGGCTTCATGGCTTGTCTTTGGCTTGGGGAAAAGTTTGGTCAATTTCATGAAAATGGAATTTGGAAATTTTGGTAATTTAGGAGTGATTTGATGGGATTTTGCACATGGCTTAATTTGGATTTATTTTATCATGGGTTTAGAACTTAGGAGATGGTCCCATCCAATGGATGATGATATAAGGTTGTCATGTGGGCTTTGGGCCTTTGAAATTTAGTGAAGGTGGGCTTTTAAAGTGATTTAAGGAAGTGGGTTTTTTTTATTTTAGGATGAAAATTTTGTAAAGGATTGGATCCAATAAGTGTTGAATTTAGTTTAGGAATGTTTCATGAATGATTTGGAATAAATTTAAAGTGTTTGGGCTAGGTTTGGGTTGGATTTGGACCTCTTTGGTGAATGGGCCAATATAGGTCAAATTGGGCTAACTTGGGCCAATGTTGGACTAGGGTTGAAATTGATGTAAAATAAATGTTGGGAAATGTTTATGGGAGTGTTTCAAAGAGGTTTTGGCTTTGGTTGGGTTTTGATTTTGGGGTTTGGGCTTATTTGGGTTAGGTTTGGGTTTAAGTCAAAATTGGGCCTTTTAGCTTTGGGTTGAATTTGAGTGGGGTTTGGGTCTAAATTTTGGGCAAATCATGTTAGTTTTTTGTTTTTGGGGATGTTAAGGAAGGTTTAGAAAAGATTTGGGGTTAATTGGAGTTGAATTGGGTGAGTTTGGATTAGGTTTGGGTCATGGGTCCAAATTGGGCTTTAAGGTCAAAAGTGAAATTGGATTCAAATGTCAATCAAATTGGGCTTGGATTTGGTCTAGATTAGTGTTGGGGATGTTGAATTGAAGTTTAGAATTGAATTGGACCAGAATTTGGGTCAATTGGGTAGGTTTGGTTTGACATTGGGTTCACTTTGGGTTAAAAATGGGTCAAATTGGGGATTTTGATAAAAGTGGGGTAAATTGACAAAATTGGCCCATGGTGTAGTTAGAAAAAATGAAATTAGGAATATTTGGGATTTTCTAGAATTTTCTGGGAATTTTCTGAATTTCTGGATTTTTTGGCTAGGAGGGGCATTTTGGGTATTTGGAGGGTATTGGGAGGTATTTTTGGAATTTTTGGTATTTTTGGCTATGGATGATCAATTTGAGTAATGTGGGGATGTTTGGGATTGGTTTTTTGAGGAATTTTGGGTGATTTGGAGATTTTGAAAAATTTGGTTAATTTCAAGGGTTTTGGGTAGGCTAGGCGGGTCTTGGGTCCCGGGGGTCAAAAATTGAAAATTTAGAAAATTGAAAATTTAGAAAATTGAAGATTGGGTAAATGTAAGTGAAATGAAATCATTTTGGTTGAGCCATGAAGCCATATCAATCCCATATGAGCCATGAAGGGACTCATTTGAGGCATCCACTATATTGTTCCTAACCCTCTTAGCCAAGGGCTTAGGGGTTAAGGACCATCCATGTGAATCACCTTCATGAGTCAGGAGGTCCAGTTAGGTATGGGTGTGTTTTTAGGAGGTGTGTGAAAGTGTAGTGTATAGGTGTAGTGTGTGTGTAAGTCAACCCTTCACTGCACTGTGCCACCTGTAGGCGGTCCCTAAGGCCAAAGAGTCTTATAGGAACTCATCCTTTAAACTTCCACATTTGATTTCAACCCTTTAGGTGATTAGGGGTCTACAATCAAGTTTGTGGAGTTTGCAGGGAGTTAAGAAGTGGTTTGAATTTCTTAGTGGTGGGTCCCAATTCTAATCCTCTAGGATAGTCAAAGGAAAAACCTAAGGCTAGATCCTAAGTACTAAAGAGAAGAAGAGAAGACCTCATCAAAAATGAGGTCAACAAATGGACCCGCAATAGGTGTGGTGAGCTGACAGAGCACACCGCGCGTATTGGTGTTGACCGAAGCGATCAACAAAACTAACACAGATGTCCAAGTGACAAACTTAGGACGAAGTAGAAGAATTTCTGCTGGGGAGTGTCAAGTGCATCTCCAAGACTTGAGATCCCTGAACTCTCGCTGGGGAAAGGAAAAGGAGGTGAATTCCAAATCACAAGATCCGGGGAAATTTCGATTTAAATTTTGTTTCATTTCATGTTCAAGTTTTGATGTGTAAGTTTAGATTTTGAGTTTTAATTTAGATTGAAGTTTTGTTAAAATTAATTTGGAGGGATTTGAATCTTGAAATGAAAATCAGAATTTCTTGGTTTTAGATGTAACATCTTCAACCTCAAAAGAAAATTGAATTGATTGAATTAAATCATTACAATGAGGAAAGAACTCAGAGCAATGCGGTATTGGATGTAAAATCCTTAACCTCAAGAGTTTGATTTTGATGTATTTCATTGCAATAGGGAAGAATCCTAAAGCAATGCAGTCTCGGATGTAAAATCCTCAACCCCAAGAATTTGATTTTGATGTATTTCATTGCGATAGGGAAAGAACCTAAAGCAATGCAGTCTCGGATGTAAAATCCTCAACCCCAAAAGTTTGATTTTGATGTATTTCATTGCGATAGGGAAAGAACCTAAAGCAACGCAGTCTCGGATGTAAAATCCTCAACCCCAAAAGTTTGATTTTGATGTATTTCATTGCGATAGGAAAAGAACCTAAAGCAATGCAGTCTCGGATGTAAAATCCTCAACCCCAAAAGTTTGATTTTGATGTATTTCATTGCAATAAGGAAAGAACCTAAAGCAATGCAGTCTCGGATGTAAAATCCTCAACCCCAAAAGTTTGATTTTGATGTATTTCATTGCGATAGGGAAAGAACCTAAAGCAATGCAGTCTCGGATGTAAAATCCTCAACCCCAAAAGTTTGATTTTGATGTATTTCATTGCGATAGGAAAGAACCTAAAGCAATGCAGTCTCGGATGTAAAATCCTCAACCCCAAAAGTTTGATTTTGATGTATTTCATTGTGATAGGGAAAGAACCTAAAGCAATGCAGTCTCGGATGTAAAATCCTCAACCCCAAAAGTTTGATTTTGATGTATTTCATTGCGATAGGGAAAGAACCTAAAGCAATGCAGTCTCGGATGTAAAATCCTCAACCCCAAAAGTTTGATTTTGAATGGTAATTGATATTGCAAAGATTTGTAGTGTTGATTTAAAAAGTGTGGAATTTTGGTGTTTCAAGAATTTCATGAAAGTTGTAAAAGACTTTCATGGAAGGAAATAGATTAGGAGGGAATATGTAGATGCTACATATCCCATTCAAAAGAGTTGATTGAGAGTTGCTGGTTTGGATTGGATACAATTCCTTGCCACTAGCTCCGAATCGAAAACCTCGTGGCCCCGTGTCAATAGAATCGACCGCTTCCATCCTAGACAAGGGAGAGAGTAGAACGGATTGGATTTCAGATTTGGAAGGTTGAGTTTGAATTTGATTGAGATTTGATTTGAAATTTGGAAGGTTGAATTTGAATTTGATTGAGATTTGTGTTCATTTTGTTTGTCCTTTAACGATTCAAATTTGCTTTATCGTTCATTTAATGTTCATGCGAATTTGGAGTTCATCATTTTTTTTTATTTAGATTTTTAAGGAAAGTTTTCTTTTATTCTTTTTTGTTTCTTTTCTGTTCTTTGTTCGAAGTTCATTTAACTTTAATGGCGTTTCCTGACCAACTCGCACAAAAGAGGTGAAGGCCAAAAATGTGACATGGTCACTTTCATTCCAATCATGTTGAAGATACATCATACAACTCGATCTGGAATACATCTCATACAATCCATATAGACTCAAAACGAACTATGTATGATCTTTGTCGATCCATCCAAAAAGGTATCTATTAAAATCCATGTCTGAATAGTGAGGTACATGGTCAATAACATCACCTTCCAAGCCATCCTTGGCAAGGATGCCGTATGGATGTACGTTGGAGGTGTGATATTTTCCATGTAACTCACAGCTCGTAAGGCCGGAGACTCTCTAGCTCCGGGTCTGGCTGGAAGTGGTAAGGTGCTTTCCTGTCATTCATCCTTCTAAAAGTAACCGAGATCCGCTTCATTGGTACTCCCGTATGCAATGTTTAGCGACATCCGCTCCGTTGCCCTTTAGTATCATGACGGAACCTACCGGTAATGGTATCTTTACCGGCCCTCGGAACTCACTCGGGCCTCGCTATCCGGAGGTCGGATCCGAACATGATATTACACTCGTTCGTAAAAGAAACCGTGCGTAAAGGTCCGATAAAATTGTGGTGATCTATGTGCGGGGGTATGCGATCACCCTTCTTGTAAATGTTAATGATGCAACCGTTGGGTATGCAATCGCTGGCAGTACCCTCCATGCTATCATTCTTTTTACCATCCTTTTGATGACTAATGGCATTGGATCCACCTGGCCATGACGCGAGTATCCCCGGTGGGTTTCCTTCCCGTCTTCTCGCGAAGTTGTAGCAACGATCCACATTGTATTGTAATTCTCCCTTTCCCTGGCATCCATCTCCGGGGTTCCGAGTAAGTGTTTTCTCTTAGGCGACCTGCTCAACCCATCCTTTTCAAATCCCGGATGCAGTCCACAATTTGTTGTTGTTCGTATTCTGAGAACACGTCTGTATGTAGCTCGAGGCCTTTTAGTATATTGATCCTCCCGCCTCGATTCTCTCGAAGTTTTCAAAAGTTTTCTTCTCGACTTTCTCGCATTCTTTCTAGCTCGTATTCCGGGATAATCCGCAAATGGCGAGGCCTAGTGACATACTCGTGGGATATATGGCTCAATCCCTTCGCATTCTCCCCGCATACCTCGGCTCCTCGGGGATGGTCTCCGTCGGGACGTCCTCCGGGGTTGCTCCCGCAACAAGGTCATGCATTACCGGTGGCTTTATCCGGTGGTGTGGTAGCCTTCCTTCTTCTGATCTTCTTGAGATTTCCCTAGTCTCTTCCGTTATCCTCGGAGCTATCCTTCTTTCTTCGTGTTCCCGGTGAACCGGTATCCTCGAAGTATATGCACGGCAGTAGCAACCGCCTCGTCGCGCCGGTCCGCCGCTAGTTTAGTTAACATCTTGCGGATACGGCGATTTTTATTTCTTCGCCGAGTTCGCTGTGAGAGTAGCTCTTCGTACTTCCCGACTTCCGTGGGCGCGGCGCCGACAAGCCTACCCTCCGCCGTAGCGACTACGATTTGATTCTCTTGTCTTCTTCGGTGTTTGTTTTTCTTTTCTTGTCGCTCGGATTGGTGGCTTGGGCCACCCACTTTCATTACCGTCTGATCGGGCGGTTCCTCTCGGCTAATCTGGACCCGCTCACTTTCCTCGTATCGCGAGCCTCGCTCGGTGCGAAGTCCGAGTCAATCTCTATTATCGCTCCATCTTTCACCCTCTTTTCATCGAGTGCAAGGCTTACGCCATTTCTAAAGTTCAGGACCAACCGCCCGTTCGACATTTCCCTGCGAAAAAACAAGGAAAAGGATCAGGGGCTGTACTAAGAACAAGAACATTAAAAAAATGTTTATTAGAGACAGAGTTTTTTTTATTATTACTTTTGTACTTTTAAATTCAACAGGAATGAAGTGGGAAAAGATCAGGAAAAAGATTTTGATTTGGAAGAGAAAACAAGGAAAACATATTATCATGATTTTATTTATTTTAGCACATTTTTTATTATTTTTGGGTTCGGACCCAGCTCATAAGTAATTACTTTACTCCGTGCTTCTAGGGATGAAAAATTCATTCTTTCGAAACATCGGTAGCGTAATACTTTTTCAAGTATCGTCCATTGATCGGAAGCATATGTCGTTCTCCTTGGCAATTCACTAGCTGGTAGGAGCCTCCTGAGTAGACTGCCTCAACCACAAACGGCCCTTTCCAAGTGGGTTCAAATTTTCCTCCTATCTTACGGTGTGCAAGGATAGGTCTCTTGAGAACGAGAACTAAGTCACCAACTTTGAAGGTTCTCGGGCGGACCGATCCGTCATGGGCTTGAACCATCTTAGCTTGGTATAGTTCTAAATTCCGTCGCGCCGCAAGTCTTTTCCCTTCCAGGCTTTCCAATTCTTCTAGTCGTAATTTGGCATTCTCTTCTGTCGTGATTTTGTTTGCAACTGCAATCCTAAGTAAAGGAAGCTGGACCTCTAAAGGTAACACTGCCTCGGACCCATATACCAGAGCGTAAGGTGTAGCTTCGAGTAGGAGTTCGAAGGTTGTCCGGTAGGCCCATAAGGCTTCTAATAACTTCTCGTGCCAATTTCTCTTATTATCGTCCAAGGTTTTCTTTAAGATTTGAACGAGAGTTTTATTAAAAGCCTCGACGGTGCCGTTTGCTCTTGGGTAGTAAATTGTTGAATAGCGCCGTCGATTCCGTGTCTCCCGACAAAATTGTTGATTTGTGTGCTTCGAATGCCGACCCATTATCCGAGATGATCTCGCGCGGCACTCGAAACGGTAGACAACTTGGTTCTCGAAAACCGTAGCACGTGATGTGCCTTCACTTCTCTGAGCGGTACAGCTTCTGCCCACTTGAAAAAGTAATCAGTGGCTGCAAGAATGAAACGATGTCCTTTTGAAGATGGTGGTTCTATCGGACCCACTATATCCGTGCCCCAACATTCAAACGGCCACGACGCAATTTTCGGATGTAGCACATTTGGAGGTTGGTGTAGAACCACTCCGTGCACTTGGCATTGGTGACGCCTCTCGGCGATTTTCATGCGATCGGTCATCATCGAGGGCCGTAGTACCCTAGTCTTTTAATTTTCATTTTCATCTTCGGACCCGACTGGTGAGCGCCACAGAGTCCTGAATGCACCTCTTTAACGATTTCACGAGTCTCGGACCCGCTTAGGCATCTTAGCCACATCTGATCAAAAGACCTTCTGTATAATATATTGTTTATTAATGCGTAGGACAGAGTCCTTTTCTTGATCCGATGGGCTAACGACCTATCGTCCGGTAGTTTTCCCGTTTGCGGTGTAGTTCATTAATGGTCGTCGCCAATCTTCCGTGTTTTCCGTCACCGTTGCAACCGATTCTTCTTCTTTTCGATTTGTGTATTATGTCTATGTCGAGCCGCGACAGGATCTGACGTCCGTGAACTGACACTTCCACTGATTCATCTTGTAAGCAGGCAAATTCTTTTGCGAGGCGGGCTAACGCATCTGCTAAAGCGTTTTCTTTTCTGGGAATTTTGTAGATCGTCACATTCGGAATTTGTTCCAACAGTTTCATGGCATACTGGAAGTATTGCTCGAGTCTTGGCTTTAAAATTCTATACTGTCCGACGATCTGTTGAATGATTAACTGCGAATCCCCGTAGATGTTGATGTTTGTTATCCCCATTCGAATAGTTAATTCTAGTCCCGTTATGAGGGCTTCGTATTCTCGCTTCATTATTTGTACACGGCTCGTTAAGTGGTAGGCATGTCTTAACATCCCCCGCTCCGGTGTTATAAAGATTAGTCCGATTCCCGCCTTTACCGGCACTATCACTTGTGATTCTTCGTCTTTATGTGTCGAAGATGCTCCGTCGAAATACAATTCCCAACGTCGATCATCGTGGTCTTCTAAGCTCATTATTTGTTCATCCGGCAAGTCGTCATTGAGAGGAGATTCCGCCGGCAAAGGGTGTCGTCGCGAGGAAGTCCGATAGGGCTTGTCCCTTTACGGCACGAAGAGGCACAAAAGTTATATCGAATTGCAATAATATCATCGACCACCCGGCAAGTCCGCCGTAAAGCGTCGGACGGGTCATCGTGTATTGCAATGGATTAAATTTCGAAATCAGGTTGACCTTATGAGAAAGCATGTAGTGCCTGAGCTTTTGAGCGGCGAAGATCAGGGCCAAACACTGCTTTTCAATTGTGGGATACTTTATTTCCGTTGGAAGTAAACGACGGCTTAGATAGTAAAGAGCATTTTCTTTTAACAGGGCTCCGAGAGAGTCGTCTAAGGCCGCAGTATAAAGTATCAATGGTCTACCTGAGACTGGGGCTGCTAAGACAGGAGGTGTCATTAAATATTGTTTAATGTCCTCAAAGGCCCTCTGGCATTTCTCTTCCCAAATAAATTTGGCGTCCTTTTTAACTAATGCCGAGAAAGGCCGACACCTACTCGACAAGTTCGAGATAAAGCGTCGAAGATATGCTAACTTCCCTTGAAAAGATCGTAGTTGTTTTAAGGTTCCGGGAGGTGGCATTTCTAAGATAGCTTTAATCTTTTCCGGGTCGATTTCAATTCCACGATGTCGGACAACGAATCCTAAGAATTTCCCGGAGGTGACGCCGAAGGCGCATTTTAAGGGATTCATCTTGAGGTTAAATTGTCTTAATCGTTCGAAAACAATTCTCAAATCATACGAGTGGTTTTCCTTTACTTTGCTTTTGATGACCACATCATCCACGTAGCATTCGACTTGATTGTGGATGAGATCATCAAAAATTCTTGTAATTGCTCTCCGGTAGGTTGCTCCCGCGTTCTTCGAGTCCGAATGACATCACCGTGTAGCAATATACTCCGATCGGCGTTCGAATGCTCGTAAGTTTTTCATCTTCCGGAGCCATTTTTATCCGGTTGTATCCCGAAGATCCATCCATGAATGAGAATATTTCATGTGTTGAAGCAATTTCGATCATTAATTCGGGATCGGTAGAGGGAATTCATCTTTCGGACATGCCTTGTTTAAATCTCCGAAATCCACACAAATTCGATCCGACCATTCTTCTTCCCGATCGGTACCACATTGGCTAACCAAGTCGGGTATTGTTCTTCACGGACAAATTTGGCGTCTATTAGCTTTTTAACTTCGGCTATGACTTGTCGTTCGATTTCTAGACGCATTCTTCGGAACCTTGTCCGATCGGAATGTAGTAGGATCCACTCCTAGCTTATGGACTCGCGACTTCGGAGCTAATCCCGACATCTCATCGTAGCTCCAAGCAAAACAAGTCTTTAAATTCCATCAATAACTTGATTATCTCTTCTGAGTCTTCTTTATTGAGTAAGGAGCTAACAAAGGTAGGTCCAGGTTCTTCGCTAGTACCTAAGTTAACTTCCGTTAACTCATCTATCAGTAGATTTGATCTCTTCTTCAAACTACGGTGGAGCGTTTCCAATTTGTAAATCTCCAAGTTCTTCTGTGGCTTCCATGCAGTCTTCATTAGACTTGCAAGTGACAACCATGCAAAATTCAGTATCGTCAACTGATCCTACTGTGCCGAATCCGAGACCATGCCTTGAATTGGGTGGACGACCGGAGTTATTCCATAAATTTTTAAAATGTTGTGATTGACCTTTTGTCCATCGTCGAGGTAAGAAACCACGCTGAATTAAATTTTGCACACAGGGAGGGTACCATCAAAAGGTAATTCAATTAATTCTGATGAAGTAGCATCTTCAAATTATACATTGTTTTCAGTTTTGGAGGAAGAAGCACCACGGTAGAACTTGATGGGCTTTGTACTGCCGCTACGTACCTCTTTGACCACCATACCCTCGATCTTATTAGAATGGATCGGGTCGTGGTCATAAGTATGTACATAGTGGTTAATCTTCTCGTACATCGATTTATATTCCTCGTTCTTTTCATCTTCGAGAGAGATCCTGAATTGCGGCTTCTTCCGACTTATTGTCGCTCGCTTCTTGCTTGATTTCTTTTTCTTCTTCGTAACTATCTTCCCATTCAACATTGATGGTCGGTTTCCTCCGTCCAACCGTCCTAACGTCTCGTCACGACCTCGTCCCCGCCTCGACCTCGGATGCGAGTTGTGGAGAAACCTTCACCATCTCGCCGTAAGGGAGTGGTGAGTGACTCGTTGGACTAGAACTTCGAGTTCTTCGTCGTCCCAAATTTCCTTTGCTTCATTTGTTATGGTATCTCTGGAGAAGATTGTTTTCTTCGGGGGTTCGTAATAGGCCGCATCTTCATGGATTCCAATTTCATGTATGGAGAATGGTTGTAAGTCACCTTTGATGCACTGTTCCCCTCCATCGTAGTATTTGATGCATTGATGTAGAGATGATGGTACCATCCGGTTTTCATGTATCCACGGTCGGCCCAGTAGAGCGATGAACGACGTTTCTGAATCAATTATGTGAAATTTAGCGGTTGTCTTTGCTAAGTCACCGGTCTTCATTAGCAGTGTTATTGAGCCGAGGGCTCTTTATCCTTTCTGGTTGAATCCTCTTAATAACATTTTGTCCGCTTCGAGCTCGCGAGCATCAATTTCCAAGTATGCTAGCGTTCGAAGATTCATTATATTGATTGATGCTCCCGGATCCACCAATACTCCGGAGAGTGTAAACTTCCCAATTGTAATCGAAATGTACAACGGTCGGTTGTGGTCTCGTCGTCCCAAGTAGTAGGTCATTGTCCGTGAAGGTGACACCTCGTCGTTCCTTTAACGAGCAAACCTCATCTAAGGAATCTCCAGTCATTCGAGCTAAGCAAATTTCCGGATCAAGTAAGGCCTCGATCGAGCTTCTCTCATCTCTTTCGATAAGATGAGAGCGTCGTATATGCTCGGTTTGGTCGGTAGTTTCCTAAGATGGGCTAGCACGTTGTAGTCCACTTTATTTTCATGTGTCTCGTTTTCTTCCCGAATGGGTATTTCTTCCGCCGGGTTGGTTCTTCCCGAACAACCACCCGTTTTCCTTTGTCCTTTAGACCCATTCTCGGAGGTAGAACTCTTCCACTTCTTAAGTTGACTTCTGTGATTTCTTCTGAATCTAGTATTGGGTTTGCTGATGTCTCCTTCTGAATTGGAATGACAGGTTCTTCAGGATTAGCTTCGGATTCTGAAGGTTCTAACTCTATTGTGACTGGAGCTCCTCGAAACTCGCAAATAGATTCGTTGCTTATTGAACTCTCGTAGCCTCCTTGGTGGATGTCTTCTTTGTCATTATGATCGTCGAGCTTGTGTATGATTTGAGAATTGCTATTTGTACCGGAATCGACGTCCGAATTAGGTTGATTGTCGCTAGTTACGTAGTCGTTAGAAACAGTCAAAACGTAGCCAACGCCATAACCCTCATCATTATAAGATCCCACCGGAGTGGGCAAATAATCATACAGAGTCAGAGGTTCGAGGGATTTCTCCCCCGAATCAGAAACAACTATCCTAGGATAAGCAGCCCCTAGTCTAGCCTTAAGAGCCTCGGTCTTCTCTTCTTCGTCAATTTTCTTGTTTTCTTCAATGATCTCTTGTTGAGGTGGTTCTTCTATCGCAAGTGATGATAGGTTTCGAATTCTGAATTGAGGCTTGCACCGAAGTGGTTTGGATGCGATCCAAAATCTTCTTCGAAGACTTTGTCCAAGCAGTAGTCCATCCATCATCAGTCGCATAGGGATCTATTGGAACAATGAGATCCGTTGAGATAATATTGACGAACCTCCTTTCGGGGTTCTTTCTTGTATTCCTTCGGGATTGTTATGTTCCCTTTTCGAAGATTGTCGTTGAGCCAACTTTTGAAGGTAATACAATCTTCTATCTTGTGTCCAAGCATCCGGTGGTAAGGGCAAAAGTTGGGATCACCTTTCTTATCGACTTCTTCTAGTCTTTTAGGCTCTGGCAGTTGGAAATCTGGAGTCTTCATCAGACTGCGGAATATTTTCGGCACTGCCTCATTCTTGAACAAATACTCCTCGCTCGTAAGCTCCCTCAACGTACGTTGTGGACGAGGCGGTTGTTCATACTCGTTAAGATGACTCGATAGCCGGGTCGGGGTTGTCGGTAACTCGTTGAAGTTGCCGCGGCCTTTCGATCGGTATTTGTATTGGTCGCTTGCCTTTATCGATCGCCGCGACGATCCCGGACTTCTTTTCAAAAGTTTTCACGGGCTTCGTTTGTCTGTTTTGTCGGTGAAACTTAATTGCTTTGCCTCCTCTTGCAAGCTTCCGGCCTTGCTTAACAACTTCTCGAAAGTCTTAATAGTAAATCCCTCGAGGAGAAGTGCTATCGGGCCATGAATGCTCTTAAGTAAAATGCCAATCGCGTGTTGTTCTTGTAGGCCGTGGCTCACACTTCATACTTAGGTTCCTCCATCGAAGTATGTAGTCTACCAAAGTTTCGTTCGGCTTCGCTTCTCTACCACTAAATCACCTATAGTGATGTGGTGCTCGAGCTCCGCAAATCGCTCGATGAAGAGGTTCTCTAATTCTGAAAATGTCTTCACCGAACCGTTCGGTAATTTTGCATACCAATCAAAGGCGATCCCTGACAGGCTGCCGACAAATTGTCGGAAGAGTAAAGCATCACTTCCGCCGCATTGCAACAACTGGCACGAAAATGTGCAACATGCTGCCGAGGGTTTCCGGTTCCATCAAAGGTCTTAAACAGAGGTGGTACAAAGCCTTTCGGATATTGGACAGCATCAAATTCTTCGGGGTAAGGTCTACCCGTCTGAATGGATTTCCCGCTCTTTGATTGTGCCAAGGCTTCTCGCACCTGCTGTTCCACCATGCTCTTGATATCCTTTTCTGGAATCATATTCGGGTAGAATCTTTCTTTGGTCGATCGTCTCCGTTAACGGATGTAATCTCTTTTCCTCCGTCCGTAATATGAATAACTTCGGAGGCGTTTCTCTTGGGGGTCGAGCCCGACTCGAAGAGTGGCTAAGACTGCAGCCATCTCTTCCATCCTTTTTGCCAATTGAGAGATTGTATCGTCTTTTTCTCGAATTTGTGATCTTAATGCTTCTGATTCATCTCTTTCCGCAGCTGCCGGAACACCTTGCGAAGCTGACGATGCTCGTGTTTCAACCATGTTAATTTCTGCATATTCATCATCCATGAATTCTGACGAGTCGACTTCATCGCCGAATTTTTCTTCTCTTTCTCTTGCTAATCGCTGAATATCAGTTCTTAACTTTTCCATAGCATCTTCCAATGGTCTTTTTCGTGCGGTTTCGCAGCTTATCATGCGATGGTCGTCGGGTTTCCTTCTCATGAGTCTCCTTCATTGCGGTAGCGCTTTCTTCGGAATCGAGTCTCCTGATGAGACTTTCCTTCTCAGGTCGCTGTTTCGGTCTTAATTGGCCGGTAGTGGGACGCCATACCATCCTTCTAGCAATAGAAGGCCTAGGACCGGATGGTCTGTCGGCTGAATGCTGGAAGGTGATATCCTCCCTGATCTGTAAACCTGAAACAACAACAGGTGGAGTAGCCTTCATCTTCTTATTTGGCTCTTCTGCAGCGATAGCAGGTTCTACTCGTGGCCCAAGACGGGACTTAGCTGGTGTCCGTCCTATCCTTCTTAAAATCTCCGATACAGGGCATTTCTCTTTCTTTGCTAACTTCTCAATCACAGTCTGTAGTCGGGCAAATGGTGTAATCCTAGCCCTTTTCCTTTTGCTGTCGCTATAGTATGCGGGTCGAGGTAATGTAGAAGCAATCCTGTGGACATTTTCCTCGTCAGCTACGGTGGAAAGGGGATGGAATCTACTTCCTTCCAAGAGGGGTGTATATTCAGGTAATGGTATGTATTCAGGTAGTGGTGTGTACTCGGGGATTTCTTCTAAGAAAGCGACTTCAGCAGCTCTGGCCTTCCTGGCAATCTTCCTACCTCTGTTTCTTCTCTGAGTCCATGTTAGGGGTGGAACCCTTGAGCTGGACCCAATTTCAAAAACAGAAGGTCTTGCACGGAAATCTGTACCCTCCACGGTAACATGCTCGTTACAAATTTGAACTTCCTTCCCCTTCGGCTTGGCGGAAGCCGGGTAGGTGCGAGACGACTAGACCAGTGGGGGTAGAGATAACGATCCTCCTTTGGACGGTAGTATTCCTCTCGACTGGAACTCTTTGCGGGGAGGAAACTCTGAGTTGACTTAAGGTTGAACCGGATCAAAGGTCTCTCGCTTCGGATACTTTGTTTGTCGGCGCGAAAAGGGTAACATCGATGATCTTGACATTTGTGTTCTCGAATCCTTGTCCAAACCGGATGATCCCATTGTCGGGCAGCTTCATCCTTGTAACATGACGAAGTCCAGTCCATTAGTGAAGGAGAAAATCAGCTTTGGGGCTTCCATTTCGCAGGGTAGATTCTGATTGTCGATCCCAAGTTATGCTTCTTCTCATCAGGACGAAAAGAAAGGAATCGAAAAGAGTCCGAACACATTCTTGTTCATGTATATTTGTTAAAAGAGTCATTCATTAGAGGGTTTGTTTATTTAGAACGGAATGTTCAAAGGTGTAGAGAAGGTAATAAATCTGATTCAGAGTTGGAAAGGAAAAGAAAGTCTTATGCAAGACTTATCGACTCGAAGGATCACTCCTAAACTAACACCTATTGGGGTCCACCCCACCTCGTAAATGAGGTAAAAGGATCTCGGAACCTCTCTGTTTAGGGGTGTTTAAACAGTGGCTCCTAAATCCGAGAGAATGTTGGCCATACTCGTTCAAGGTAGAAATGAACATAGTATTCCAACAGAAAGAAGGGTAGTTTGATCCATTAGGGACATGGATACACAACCGATTTTTGAAAGCAAAACTATCTGATTAAAAATGGAGAGAGGAATTGTTCCTCAGCGGAGTCGCCAAAAGTTGTCGGCATATTTTTAGGTTATGTGTTTTATTTTGAAAAGGAGGGTCGCCTACAGAAATTGTCGGCGAATTTTTTTAATTTAATTTAAATAAATAATTTGAAAAGTAGTATTTGATTTTGAAAATAATTTTTAAATTTGAAGATTTTAAGATATGAAATCAAACTGATCCCACATCCCGAATAGTTTATATAAACGAGCACCGCACCACGAAACGTGTGTCCATTCCGAAGAATAGGCACACTATTTGATGGTGGGACTCGATTAAATAAACTAGAAGGTTTGTGACATCCGTTTGGTCTGCGAAACCATTTTATTTGCCGACAAGTTCCCCTGCTTAATATGAAAACATTAAACGAGGGTTTATATTACACAGGTTCTTAAAATTCCCTATAAGGGCAAGCCCCTATAGTTAATTACATCTTAAGTGACGGGAATCACTTAAGAAAACTCTCGATAATAATCAGTAGTTCTGCTTTCAAGAATTTCAAAGTTTAAGTTTTAAAGGGATTGAATTTTGGAATTTCAATAGGGAACGGATCAAATTTGGAACATTTTATTTTGGGAATTCGAAGGAAGAAAGGTAGGAGAAATCACAGATTCGAAGCGAACTTCAGTAATTTCCTGACTATCCTATTGTTTGGCTTGAATTTAGGAAGGCCCTAATGTTTATTTAATATTTTGATCTTTCCAATTTTAATTAATTAGGACTTATATTTGTATGATAAAATCATATAAATAGCCTCGAAGATGTGAGGGTTTATGTCGTACCAAACGACTACCTCGGAGTCCTAAGACCGGTTAGGGCTTAATTTACATGACATGATCATGCAAATGCCTAATGAAGAGTTGAGGATTTATGTTGCACTAGGCAAACTACCTCGAAGTCCTATGGCTTGGTTATTTAATTCTAAGAAAGTTTTGCTGAAGTAGATTCAGGTTTTGCTTATGACGATGGTCGTGCTGCCCACCATGCTCTGAGCTCCTTGTTGCAGAGGTTTAATTTTAGAAGTCATAAATCAGGAGATGAGAGAAGTGTTCTGGTTTTGTGCTGAAATTTGAACTCAAAATTGAGCTCAGCTGGAGGGATTTGGGGCTGGAATCCAGTGGGAATCAAATGCTCTATGTGTAGAGAGTGGTCTGGAATGATTTTGGTAGAGTTTCCTAAAGGTTGGTTCAACACCTCACTCATGGCCGAGAGAGGTGGTGTTTAAAAAGGAGAGGGTGGAGGGCCTCGCAGGGGGGTTTAAGGACTGGGATCAGCTGCTTAGGTCAAGGGAAGAACAGCCATGGTGGCCATTGGGCATGGGGCAACTCAGCAAGGTGGAATTCCAAAGTTTGGCTCCTTCCAAGGTCTCGGCCATGGTGTTTACCGGCGACCCAGGCGGCTGGCCGGCAGGCATGGGTCACCCTCAGGTCCAGGTGGGTCAGGGTTGGAGGTTTGTGCAATCAATTGGCCATGGACATGTGTAAAGGGTTTGGATTAAAATGGTATGGGGAGAGGCTCATTTTGGGTCCAAATGGGTCAACCCACCATTTTGGATTTGGTGCACCCTTCCATGGCTGATTTGGGCTGAGGGAGGATCAGGTGAATCAGCTAGAAAAGGGTAGAGAGGTCACCATCCATGAATATTTTGATTAATCATGGATTAAGGTGAAGCATTAAAAGGGTTAAAACCTTTTAAGGGGGCTTAAAAGAGGCTCCTCCTTTTGCCATTAATGGCTTTATCACATGTCAAACCTTCCATGATTTCATGTGACTTGTCCATGGCTTGCATGTGGCTTCATGGCTTGTCTTTGGCTTGGGGAAAAGTTTGGTTAATTTCATGAAAATGGAATTTGGAAATTTTGGTAATTTAGGAGTGATTTGATGGGATTTGGCACATGGCTTAATTTGGATTTATTTTATCATGGGTTTAGAACTTAGGAGATGGTCCCATCCAATGGATGATGATATAAGGTTGTCATGTGGGCTTTGGGCCTTTGAAATTTAGTGAAGGTGGGCTTTTAAAGTGATTTAAGGAAGTGGGTTTATTTTGATTTTAGGATGAGAATTTTGCAAAGGATTGGATCCAATAAGTGTTGAATTTAGTTTAGGAATGTTTCATGAATGATTTGGAATAAATTTGAAGTGTTTGGGCGAGGTTTGGGTTGGATTTGGACCTCTTTGGTGAATGGGCCAATATAGGTCAAATTGTGCTAACTTGGGCCAATGTTGGGCTAGGGTTGAAATTGATGTAAAATAAATGTTGGGAAATGTTTATGGGAGTGTTTCAAAGAGGTTTTGGCTTTGGTTGGGTTTTGATTTTGGGGTTTGGGCTTATTTGGGTTAGGTTTGTGTTTAGGTCAAAATTGGGCCTTTTAGCTTTGGGTTGAATTTCAGTGGGGTTTGGGTCTAAATTTTTGGCAAATCATGTTAGTGTTTTGTTTGTGGGGATGTTAAGGAAGGTTTAGAAAAGATTTGGGGTTAATTGGAGTTGAATTGGGTGAGTTTGGATTAGGTTTGAGTCATGGGTCCAAATTGGGCTTTAAGGTCAAAAGTGAAATTGGATTCAAATGTCAATCAAATTGGGCTTGGATTTGGTCTCGATTAGTGTTGGGGATGTTGAATTGAAGTTTAGAATTGAATTGGACCAGAATTTGGGTCAATTGGGTAGGTTTGGTTTGACATTGGGTTCACTTTGGGTTAAAAATGGGTCAAATTGGGGATTTTGATAAAAGTGGGGTAAATTGACAAAATTGGCCCATGGTGTAGTTAGACAAAATGAAATTGGGAATATTTGTGATTTTTTGGAATTTTCTGGGAATTTTCTGAATTTCTGGATTTTTTGGCTAGGAGGGGCATTTTGGGTATTTGGAGGGTATTGGGAGGTATTTTTGGAATTTTTGGTATTTTTGGCTATGGATGATCAATTTGAGTAATGTGGGGATGTTTGGGATTGGTTTTTTGAGGAATTTTGGGTGATTTGGAGATTTTGAAAAATTTGGGTAATTTCAAGGGTTTTGGGTAGGCTAGGCGGGTCTGGGGTCCCGGGGGTCAAAAATTGAAAATTTAGAAAATTGAAGATTGAGTAAATGTAAGTGAAATTAAATCATTTTGGTTGAGCCATGAAGCCATATCAAGCCCATATGAGCCATGAAGGGACTCATTTGAGGCATCCACTATGTTGTTCCTAACCCTCTTAACCAAGGGCTTAGGGGTTAAGGACCATCCATGTGAATCACCTTTATGAGTCAGGAGGTCCAGTTAGGTATGGGTGTGTTTTTAGGAGGTGTGTGAAAGTGTAGTGTATAGGTGTAGTGTGTGTGTAAGTCAGCCCTTCACTGCACTGTGCCACCCAGTAGCGGTCTCTAAGGCCAAAGAGTCTTATAGGAACTCATCCTTTAAACTTCCACATTTGATTTCAACCCTCTAGGTGATTAGGGGTCTACAATCAAGTTTGTGGAGTTTGCAGGGAGTTAAGAAGTGGTTTGAATTTCTAAGTGGTGGGTCCCAATTCTAATCCTCTAGGATAGTCAAAGGAAAAGCCTAAGGCTAGATCCTAAGTACTAAAGAGAAGAAGAGAAGACCTCATCAAAAATGAGGTCAACAATATGTTGCACAACATGTTTTATTGCTTACTCTTTGATTATTTTGTTTGTTGTGGTTTATTTAATCTATTTGTTTGAGGTCCCTGTTTAGTCCTAGGATTTTATGCATAGGATGCCTTCTACCGAACTAGTTCTTACGACCATGAAATTGAAACAATTACTAAAAAAAATAAAAAAACTTAAAAACTCAAAAAGAAAGTAGGAGAAATGACAATTTTACTGAAGGAAGTGAATATCATGCCTATACCCAATATCATATCTAGAACACTTAGACAATATGCTAATCTATCGGTAAAAAAAATCATTGAAATATTAATAACCCTACTGTAGAAGCTAACACTTTTGAATTTAATCCTGCTATCATCCAAATGGTTTAAAACAACTTGGGGGCTTAGCCATGGAAGACCCTAATCTTTACTTGGCCAACTTTCTATAATTGTATGCTACTTTCACATTTATTTTAATGTTCAATTGTCCTCCATGTTTAGTTAAACGGAATGTCGCAACAAGACTAATCCAATAAATTCAAGATAACATAATTATAATTTCACATGACAATTATGGATGCCACAAACATAAAATAATCATGGGGCCCTATTCCAATTATCTTATGGGGCATTTAAAATGCTTATATAAATGAGGAGAATACTTTTTTATAGAAATGGTATAAATAGCCTATATTCTTATCCATTTATTGAGGACTTTTCTTTGAAAAAAGAATTCTATAGCATCAGCCAAAGAAATGGTAGGAGTTTGATAGCCATGAATTCTATGCCTTTCATGATCATCAAGAAGGCATACCAACAACCTTTTAATAACTTAGGGGCTATTTAGAATCAACTTCTATTTTATGTTTTATGTTTTTTCTCTTAAAAAATAGAAGAAAATTTGTTTATACTTTTTTTTTCTTGTTTTTATTATCTTATTTTTAAGTTAGTTTGTTCTAATTTTAAAGCATAAAAAATCAAGTAAACTATATTTTTACTATTTACAAAACATACTCTGACCCTACGAACCCCACCTTATTTAGAACTTCATATCTACTTTCGGAGAAATCAATTTTCTTTTCTCGCATTTCTCTCTTAATATTCCCCCTTCGAGCGACGCTAACACTGAAGCTAATGCTCAACTCCAATGTTGATGTTGATGCTAGATGAGCGTTGGAGATGGTCTTGAACTAGAAGTGAAGAAGACCACTTAAGGCATCCTAGCTAGAGGAGAGAACCAAGCAGTGATGCTTGAACTCATTGAGGATGAGATGAAGGTGATATGGAAACTATTATTATAGAGAAGCTTGGCAACCTTAAGTATGGGATTCATGTGTTCTTGAGATGAAAATTAAACCTATACTATATGTGTTTTCTTAGATGAGATAGAGTTGAGTCTCTCTCTCACTCACACACACACACTCTCTATTTTTCTCTCTCTCATAGACATTAATTCTCATATTGCATTTTTTTTGAGAAGATGATACACATTAAGAAGATGAAGACAATTAACTATATTCATTGTCCCACAATTTATAGGGTTCTATAATTAAGAGATTATTTAATTTCAAAGAGATTAGAAAAGAAAATTACTATTACAATATTCACAATGATTAATTTTTTTTTTATATCAAAACTCAAAAATTTCAAAATAATAAAAAAAAGAGTTTTTTCTTATATAAAATATAACTAATAATCTATTGAATATATTCAAAAAAATATAAATAATACTTTTATCTCATACTGAATTTTATTGACACAAACGTTTGTTTTCATTAGAAATATTATAATACATGAAATTATAAAACGTATTATTTAAATAAATAAAAAGCTAAAATAATTCTTAAGAAAATGATAAACATATTAAAAAAGATTGAAAAAATGTTAAAATCAATCATGTTTTTTATTTTTTATTTTTTATCTTTTTTAAAAGAAAAACTTTATACAAATACCAAATTGATTTTTATTTAATGTTAAAATATATATATATATATATATATATATATATATATATATATATATATATATATATATATATATATATATATATATATATATATATATATATATATAAGTAAAAAAAAAGCTAGAGATGGATGGAGTTCTTGGTGCGATGATTTCCTGCTTCAATTCCGTTGATGTTTGGTAGATTTGAATACTAATCCTTTTAGTTTTCATTCTATCCTTGCATTTGCTGTTGTTGCTCCTAATTTCTGCTTTCCCGGGTTTTAATTCTTTTGAATTTTGGACTTGTTTCCTAATTTTCTGAATGGCTGATCAAATTCGATCTCCGGCAAAGACTTTTGCTGAAGTGACTGGTCTTGATTCACTAAATCCTTCTGATAAGCTGGTTTTTCCACAATTTTATCATGATGCTGCGCATGGTAAGGAGGAGTGCCAATTCATCAAGAAAATTGAGAAAAAGGGTGGAAAGCCTGCCTTAATTCTATCGGATGCTGATATTTCCTCTCTAGTGGATGTACACAAATTTACTTTAATTGGTAAGTTTCAATTTGGACATCCAAAAATGGAAATCATAAGGAAATGTTTTGAGAATTTCGGATTGTTGGGTTCTTGGAAGGTTGGTCTTTTTGATGGTAGGCATATTATGATTCAACTTACCAAAGAAGTGGATTATGCTAATTTATTCTCCAAGAAATTTATTTTGATTGATGGTATTCCTATGAAACTTTTAAAATGGTCTCCTTCTTTTGATCCTCATCAAGAACCACCTGTTATTCCTATTTGGTATAAGTTACCAAATCTGAAACTTCAACTTTTTAATCATCAAATTCTTTATGCTATTGGGACTGCTTTAGGTAGGCCTTTAAAGTTGGATATGCCTACCTTTCAACTCACTAGGCCTTCTGTGGCTAGAATTCTTGTGGAAAGAGATGTATCTCTTGCTGATATTGAAGAAATCTGGATTGGTACACCACACAATGGATATTGGCAAACAAGTTATAATGGAAAATAAGCCATTCTACTTGCCATCATTGTAAAATGTTTGGACATTCCAATGATAGTCTGTTTCAGGCTTCATCCTCACTTGAAGGCAAATAAAATCATTGATCCTAAAAAAACAGTTCAAACTTTTGTTCCTAATGTGGAAGATTTGCAAACTAATGTTGATCCTGTTCAGGCTTCTGTAATTGCTCTTGTTCAGGCTTCTGTTGGGGAAAAGCTGCAATTATCTTCTAAGGTGACTGTTGATGAACCTGTTCAGATTGCTGTTATTGCATCAGACACTTTACCTATTAATTCTGAAATAGTTAATATTACTCCTGAGAATGAAGAAATTACTAGAAATACTGATACTGCTGAATCTTTGGCTGCTCTTTTACCAAGAGGTTCTAGCTTAATTAAATCATCCATTTCTCCTGAATTAGTTGTTTTAGAATCTGATATTACTGCTGCTACAGAAGTTCAGAATCCTCATGAGGTTTTGCAAGACAATACTATTACTCATTATCAAGCAATTGAAGTTCTACCCAAGCCTATGAATTATCCTGTATTTCAACAAACATCTCAGAAAGATACTTCAACTTCGCGGAGAATGGCGGATATTAGCAATGATATTAATAATGATTGGATGATACAAAAAGCTAGAAAGAAGAGATCCCCGGAGTTAAAAAATCTTTCGAAAGCAACATTATTCATTCTACTGCAGCTGAAAATTCTTTCTCTAGGTTGACTAGAGGAGGAAGAAATGTTATTCATGATTAAATTCTTGTGCTGGAATATTAGGGGAGTGACTAACCCTGGCTCCCTTAATAGACTCTTAAATTTAAACAGGGTTCATCACTTTTGGATTATTGTTATTTTAGAGCCTTTGGTGAAATCTAATTATGATAGATTCACTAAGAAATTCTCTAGATATAATTTTGTGGTTAATTGTTCTTATAAAATCTGGATGTTCTATAGAAAAGAGCTGAAGATTAAGATCTTACTTAATCATTCTCAGCTGTTGCATATCCATTTTGAGTTAGACCAGTTCAATGGTTTTGCTTCTTTTATATATGCTGCTACTTCTAATACTGATAGATCAGAACTTTGCAATGTATTACATCATATTAGTAATTCAATGAATGATAGGCTGGATTGTTGGTGGGGACTTCAATTCCATAGTACATCCTAGTGAAAAAAAGGGTGGGAGAAATCCTAATCTACAAGCAATGTTGAACTTCTCTAATAATATCACTTTGGCTAATCTTTTTGATATTGGATTTGAAGGTTCTCCTTTTACTTGGAGGAGAGGAAATATTTATGAAAGAATTGATAGAATTCTGGTTAATCAACTCTGGCTAAGTATGTTCCCTATTACTACTGTTAAACATTTGGCAAGGCTTGGATCTGATCATTCTCCTTTACTAGTCAGCTGTTCTTTCTCTCCTGCTGTTAAGAATTCAGTTTTCAGATATCTTAATGTGTGGTCTACTCATCCTGCTTATATTCAATTGATTGCTGATAATTGGAAGGCTCCTTTGGAAGCTCTTTATTCTGATCCTATTTCTAAACTTTGGCATTTACAAAAAAGGATTGCTAGAATGCTGAGACATTGGAACTGGACTGTTTTTGGGAATGTTCATCAGCAAGTTATTGAAGCTGAATCTATGGTTAATGAAATGGAAAAGCTTGTTGAAGATGGTATGGATTCTGAACATTGTCTTAATGAGGCTTATAGTAAATTACAATATGCTATATTGAAAGAACAACTTTTTCTACAACAAAAAGCAGCTGCCAATTGGTTTAAGCATGGTGACAGAAATTCCAAATTTTTTCATGCAGCCATTAAATATAAGAGATCTGTTAACGCTATATTGAAAATCAAATCTGTTGATAATACATGGTTAGTCAATTCTAAAGAGATAGCTGATGATGCTATTGCCTAGTTTTATAAATTGTTTTCTTATCAACCTATTAGTTCTGCTGCTTATACTCCTGCTCTCATAAGATCTGATTTCAGCAATGTGAATATGGATTCCCTTGTTCAACCTCCCGATGCTAAGGAAGTTTTTGAGGCTATTAAAACAATTGATGGTAGTAAGACAAATCTGGTCCGGATGGATTTACTACCGATTTCTATATCAAAAACCGGACCATAATCAAATTCGATGTGGTCTTAGCGAGTACAAAGCTTCTTTCAATGAATTGATCTTCCTAAGTATTTTGCTTCCACTACCATTGTTTTGATTCCTAAAGATAAAAGCAAATCCAACTGGCAAGACTTCAGACCCATCAGTCTAACTTCCACCTTCTCTAAAATTATAAGTAAAATTCTGGTAGCTCGTTTACAGCCTTTATTGGAGGACTTTATTTCTGAAAATCAAAGTGCTTTTATAAAGGGAAGATGCATCTGTGACAATGTTCTTTTGGCCCAAGAAATGCTAGTCGATATTGATAAATGCTGCAGAGGTTCTAATATTATTTTTAAATTGGATTTGGCCAAAGCATTTGATTCTATCAGTTGGGCTTTTATTCTTAAAGTTCTTGCAGATAGAGGTTTCAGTTCTACCTTTTGTAATCTCATTTATAGATGGTTGAATAATAATTATCACAGTGTGCTTATTAATGGTAGAAGTCATGGATTCTTTAAATCTGGAAGGGGCATTAGACAAGGAGATCCTTTGTCTCCTTATATTTTCATCCTTGTCTTTGATTACCTTTCAAGAATGTTGAACCAAATGCAGCTTACTCATCAAGTACACTCAATATCAGCATAGATCTACTCAACTTGTCGAGTCATCTAGCCTATGCTGATGATGTGATAGTATTCTCCAATGGATGTAAACAATCTATTAAATGTCTCATGAAAGTTTTGATTGACTTTGAAGCTATCTCTGGAATGGTTTTTAATAGATCCAAACGTCAATTCCTTGCAAGCTCTAAAATTAGTGTTCATATGAAAAACTGGATTTCTGATTTCACTAACTTTAAGGAGATTCAATATCCTCTTAAATATTTGGGCTTTCCTTTAATCAAAGGTAGAAGGAGACTTTCACACTATGATGATATAATTTCTAGAATATCCTCTCAAATTAACTGCTGGTCTAATTCTTTTCTCTCAAATGGTGGAAGAATAACACTTCTTAAGAGTGTGTTAACTGCATTCCCTCTTTATAAACTACAGATGATCAAAATGAAGAAGAGTACACAGAAAATTCTTTCGATTATGTTTAATAAATTTGTATGGGAAGGGCAACATAAGCAAATGCATTGGACAAATTGGGATAAGTTATGTAAGACAATTGATTGTGGTGGATTAGGCTTTAAAAGCTTTCAGAATCTGAGCTTTACATTCTATTGTAAGCAATGGATCAATTTCAGATCACAACAGTCCTTGTGGGCAAGATTTATGAAGGCTAAGTATTGTCATAATGAACATCCAGCTATGGTCTGTTTTAAACCTGGAGATTCTAAAACTTGGAAAGAGATGCTTAAAGTAAGACTTCATGCTGAAAAGATGTTTATTTGGGAAATTGGTAATGGACAAATTGATTTCTGGTTTGACAGTTGGTTGTTTGATGTGTCTCTTCAAGCACATTATAATCACAATTTTCCTATTCAACAAATTGTCGATCGTTGGAGTGATGGTGATTGGAATTTGCATAAATTTCAAGATTATGTTTCTGCTGATATTCATAATAAGATCTTAAATACTCCTATTCATCCTTGGAGAAAAGATAGACTTATTATCAAAAAGTCTCATAATCAAAGTTTATCTAAATTCATTTATCAAAAGTGTTTTACTTGGCAAAAGAATGATTGGGGTGCTAAGCTTTGGAGTAAATATATAACCCCTTCTATGTCATTTTTTTGTTGGAGGTTGTTTAAGAAGATGCTACCAACTGATGATATACTTAAACTCAAGGGTCTTAGAGGTCCATCCAGATGCCATTTCTGTCACAATGCTGAAGAGACTATTGGGCATATTTTTCTTATTTGTAGTCGGGCACGGGAGGTATGGAAAGCGAGTTTTATTTGCTATGGGGTTGCAAACTCATTACTCTTCTTGGAGTTCTGTCTATGATTGCTCGGAAAGAGTGGAAAGCTAATTCTCATTATTTCATTCCATTTATCATTTTCTGGTTTATATGGCTAGCCAGGAATGATTTAATTTTCAATAATAAGGTGTTATCTTCTAATCTTATCATTAGAAACTGTCTTAATTCTATCAGTAAGACACAGAATTTCATCCCTTCTTCAAATCATGGCCTTAAAAACAGAGTTATGCTTGTTATATGGAGACCACCTAAGAACCCATGGCTTAAGATTAATATTGATGGAAGCTTCAGAACTTCTACAGCTGGTATTGGAGGTCTTTGCAGAAATTTTAAAGGTCACTGTTTATGGTTCTTTTCAGCACCTATTATTGCTTTAAATGCTTTGGAAGCTGAAGCAATTACTGCCTTTAGGGGTTGAAAATTGTTGTTATGCGAATATTCAATGTGTGCACTTGGAAATGGACTCCTTGCATTTACTTCGGATCTTACTATCACAAGTTGCTTGTGCCTTGGTTTCTTCGGATCCGGATTAATAAAATTAACCTTCTCTCTTCATCTATTGCCGTTCTATGGAGTCACACTTATAGGGAGGGTAATCAACCGGCTAATTGGCTTGCAACTAAGGCTTCTTCTTCTATAGATGTTATTTATAGTGCTAATTACTCTTCCTTTCCTTTATTTAGTTCACTTTTACATGGGGATTTAATTGGAATCCCTCATGTTAGATGTAAGACTTTCTTTGAATAATATTTTGGTTCTTTCAAATATATATATATATATATATATATATATATATATATATATATATATATATATATATATATATATATATATATATATATATATATATATATATAAGTAAATTGAAATAAAATAGGAAAAAAAAGGATCCCAAACAGCCCCTTAGCTTCAAGATTGGTATCCACATAATTTGTTGATTGAATATTGATAACCGCTCGTCCTTTAGTGCCATCCATCAATTTTTCTTTGACATGTCTATTGTGAGTCGTTATCCAATGTTAGTATACGCTACTATCATTGGTTTAATTTAGAAATTATTAGGATTACTCATAATGAATGGAATTAATTATGGAAATTAATCACATTAATTAGTTATATCTTGAATTAATCCTCATAACAAATTTAACACATGGTAGAGTAATTAACCACTTGTTATCCAAGAATAAATATCATGATTAATTAAAAAAGCTAGTATACATGCAACAAATAGAAATTCTCCACACCCATAACAAAATAGCTCTCTATGCCAACTGTTTGATACATTCGATCATGCTAAGTGGTACATAAGTAGTGTAACATCCAATAAATAATTTTATGTAGCTTAATTTAAGATGGTTAAGAAACATAAAAAAGCTTAATCCCTCTGTTGGCAAGAGTGAGCTTCTTAAGGTCCTCAATGGTACTCTAAAACTAATGCTATTCATCATGTGAGCTCAAGAGACCAAAGCTTCCATCAATGGTTTAATAAAGCCTGGGCCAAGATAACCATATCAGATCAAAGTAATTCTAGAGAGGTTTTGTTGCTTTCACCTTATTGAAGTTGAGCAGAACTATTTTTTTAGCTTTCTTGATCATGCAAGTAAAGTTCTTAAACCTTAAAGATACCATGTAAGCTCTAGTTTATATAGTGAACTAGGCCACGGTGGGTTTTTGGCAAAAATACCTTGGTTTTCCTTAAGCTCACCTCAAGCTTTTTGATGAAGCAATTTTCTTAAGAAACTACATGAATTATTGCTAAAAGTAGTGGGAAACCTAATGGCCAATTGACCATCAATATTTTTTATAGTATTTTTGACAGAGCACGTCAGAACTTAAAACTAATGGCTAATCGACATGTAAGTCCGTTGGATTAATAAATTAGAAGGTAAAGGATGATACTGTTAGAAAGCTATCAATTATAATTATTATATCAGATCAATAACATAAAACATGCTTTTTTTCCTAGCGTATGTGCTTTAGATTCAACCTTCGCCCTCATTTGATTCTTCACCAAAATCCATATTTTTCATATTTACACACTCAAATCAAATGCATATAAATTTTAACTATTCATTAAGTTTTTTAAATTCTAACGGTTAAATTTTATGTTGATGAGAATTTAGTGTTTTGGAAAGATTCAAAAAATGGATTTTGTTTTCTATAACTTTGATAATGTATCTATTTGTAATTGGAGTTCTATATTCAAAACATAAATTAAAAAATAGTTCTTCTGAGTTTTTGTATCTTGCTCATAAACTTTCATATTTACTTACATGGCGGTTTGGCACTTTAAACCTATGCTTGAAAATATGTATTTCACTTTTAAAAAGTGGTAAGAATGGTATGTTTTATGTGATATTAAAAATTTAAGGGTTGTGTGATGTATAGTATAAATGTGATCATTCATGTTATTTTTAGCTTATATCTATTTTAATTTAAAGATTTTGGAAGATATTTTTGTTGTATTTTACATGATATAAGTAAGAAGATTAATGGGAGATAAAATGATTGACAATGAGCTAAGAATAGTACTAGCGCCCAGACATCAGAGGAGCATGCTAGCAGCACCTAGCTTCCAAAGGAGCAATGCTCTAACATCAGTGGAGTAGTGCTCATGCTCCCAAACCTTAGGCCGAATCCACCTAATACAGAGATCTGGAAAGCAGGCGCTGAATCTAGAGACCCAAGGTGCCCTAGCCAGCTCCTAGGCACCAATAACCTAATACCTAGGTTATAGAAGCCCTAATTCAAAGAAACATGATTACAAAGAGTATGATAGTGGGAGTTGGCCTTGCAATGCCCATGCATCGGAGTGCAATGTCCAATCTTTACAAAGCAGCGCCTAGGTGCCCAGTCACACAATGATGGTTCTGATGGTTCACTTGCATCTTTTCATTTAGGAAGGGTCATATTCACTTTGCATAATCATTTTGGAGTATATATGGCAAATAGGAGAGACTCTTGGCTTGTCTAAAGTAGAGAAACATTTGTGAGGGAAGATTAAGAGGAATTTGAGTGTAATTTGCTCGTGTAATTTGGTAAAATACTTGAAGGGGGAAGTAAGTCCAGTCTAGCATTTCTACGGTGTATCTCATTTAGTTTTTCATCCATGAACTCTTTGTATTTTTATTGTTTTAATAAATAACATGAATGCTTTATCATTTCAAGGAATGAGTAGTGAGTAGATTTCATTTTTTTTATTGCTATCTTGGAATCTTGTGTATAAATTTTACGTTGTGATTAAAATGATACAAAATAGTGGTGATATCTTAGCTTTATACTCTTCATTAACTTTCAATCTGTTCAGTTGAATAGTGAATATGTGTTGTGATCTATTTGTGTGGAAGCAGACTAGTGGAACAATTATGTTAACTCACAATAACTTTAGTGGAATAGAGAAATTGCTTCTAGTTAGTGCAATCATGAAAGGAAATTCAAAATTGTAAGAAAATCACTTGATTTAGGGATCTAAACCTGTTTGATTTTCAAATCTTCTTAGAAATCTTGAAGTGGATAAGAAGGAGATCTATTCTAAATAATCACCCATAATTTTATCACCATTTTAAATCTAAAGTTCTAATGATACGGAGAAGAATCATTAGTTGAAAGAATACCTCATAGACATCTCAGTATTCACTAGATTTTTTTTGTGCAAAAATTTAGGATTAGGAACTTTGAAATTCACTTAGCCTTTGATCTACTAAGCTAAGCAGATAATTAATAAACTAGAACTTTAACTTAATTAGAATTTAAACTCACTTCTTGTGGGATAGACACATATACTCTAAATTCATATATAACTTGATCTACATGTATACTTGCATGATTGACAGTACTTCACATCATTTTAGGTATCAGGGAACTACATTATTTCCAATATATGTGAATTTTATTTGAAAACTTAAAATTTGATACTTTGAAACTTGTTGTGTCATGCTCAAGCTTATATGTTCTATAATTATTCCTACTTTTCTACATTTCTATGATTGTGGATATATATGTTGCACAACATGCTTTATTGCTTACTCTTTGCTTGAGTATTTTGTTTTTTGTGGTTTATTTAATCTATTAGTTTAAGTTCCCCAGTTAGTCTTAGGTTTGTATGCATAGGATGCCTTCTATTGAACTAGTTCTTACGACCTTGAAATTGAAACAATTACTAAAAGAAATTAAAAATACTTAAAAAAGTCAAAAAGAAAGTAGGAGGAATGACAATTTTACTAAAAGAAGTGAATATCTTGCCTATATCTAATATCATACATAGAACACTTAGATAATATGCTAATCTATCAGTAAAAAAAATCATTTGAAAATTAATAACCCTATCATTGAAGCAAACTCTTTTGAATTTAAACCTGCTATCATCTAAATAGTTTAAAACAACCAGTTTGGGGGCTTACCCATAGAAAACCCTAATCTTTACTTGGCCAACTTTCTATAACTGTATGCCACTTTCATGTATTATGCTATTTTTAATGATTTCATTAGACTAAGGTTGTTCCTTTCTCAAAGGGATAAAGAAAAATTGTGGCTCAACTCGTTAGCACCAAGATTGATTATCACCTGGAATGACTTAGCTCAAAAGTTACCGGCCAAATATTTTTTTCCATCTGAAATTGCCAAATTTAGGAACAACATCAGCAGCTTTACCTAGTTGTCGGCATTTGGGGACTTGTCGGAGATTTTCTTGGTGCCGATGTCGATGTCGTTTAAGAGTCGCCACTCTGTTTATCTATAATATTGCCCTAATCTTCAATGATTCTTATTTCTTTGGATCCTGTAAAAGGATCATTAGATAATAAGAAATTTGAAGAAAATAAGGGCAAATAAGATAAAAACAGAAGAAAGAAAGATGTCAATGATAATTCTTATGAAAAGATTCTAGAATACCTTATCCTAGGAGTTCTTTATATGGATGAGATTTTGGTAACCAGAGATTTAGATAGAATATCTATTCTGAGTTCTTTAAATCTCCTATAGGAGCAAGCTCCTCTAGTTAATTACAGCTTAGACAATTATGATTGTCTAAGAAACTTTCTGATTAATGTTAATTGCTTGTTGCTGAAAAAGTTTTTAAGAAAGAGATATCAATTTTCAATCCTAAGGGTAATATGTCATACTACCCTAAAGTTTATCTTGGTTGATTTTTATTTTTGTTGTTTGTCGTTTTTAATTATTCTGTCAAAGTCGTTTATTATGTCATTTTTATTTTGTTTCATTTTTTTATGTTTGTCGTTTTATTGTCATTTGTTTTATGGCTATCCTAAATTTTTTAGGTTTTGTGAATATCCTAAAAATTTTGGTTTTGTTTCATTTTGTTATCGTTGTTTTGTTTTTTTTGTCAGTATCATTTTTTTGTTGTTTTGTTAGTGTCGTTTTTTTGTTTTGTTTTGTCAATGTCATTTTGTTGTTGTTTTGTTAATGTCATTTTGATTTTGTTTTATTGTCGTTTGTCCCGTCTTTGGAATGTCGTCCTGCAAAACAGAGTTAGCACACCCTATAACATGCAAAGGAAATCTAAAACAAAATCAATGTCGTTGTTTCATTTTAATCGTCCTGCAAAACAGAGTTAGCATACCATTAAATATGCACAGAAAATTTGAAACTTATTTTTATCATGCAAAGGAAAATGATGTCAGATTTAAAAGAAATAATGTCAATTTTTTTTAAAATCTTTTAATTTATTCGGTTACATTTTTGGATACCCGATTATGATTTCACTGGCTCCGTCATCCCAGGGTTATCAGAAGCCTTAATCTACTTAATCTGAAAGGTGTTTAAACTAGGACCAAAAGATTTCTGTCAGCAACCAGGATTGCGTCGTCCGAGAAATCTTCGTAGACTAAGAACACTGAGGTTTAAGTTGCATTCAATAATGTTTGTTCATTAGGATTTCATTTAAGTTTTAATGTCTTTTTCCAATTTTAGGCTGGAAAATTTTAGATTGTTTACGATTTTTTAAGATTTTTATGTCATATTATGTCAAAAACATAGATTCAATGTCTTTTGAACCTAAATATTTAAATTTGATGTCATTTGATTTTTAAGAATTTAGATTCATTATCGATAGAATCTAAAAATATGATTAGATTTGAAAATCATGTTTAAGATCTAATTAGATCTAGAAATTTAGATTCAATTTTATTTGAATTTAAAGATTTAGATCTAATATTGTTATGATATTTGAAAATTAGATTCAATATCATTTGAATATAATAATTTTGATTAAGTCAAAATTAGACTTAGATGGAATCTGACATAAGTTAGACTTTAGAATCTTAGATTCGGTGTCTTTGAATCTAATGTTAAGTCTAATTATGTTAGACTCAAATAAAATCTAACATGAGTAAGATTTTAGAATTCTAGATTCACTGTCATTTGAATCTAGAAGAAGTGCTAAGTCTAATATGGATTAGACTTAAATAAAATCTTTTGATAATTAGATTCAATGTTGTCTGAATCTAATATCTTTGGGTAGTTTGAACTTTAATTGATTTTGAGTCAAAATTTGATTTCAATCCAATGTGGGTTGAATTTATTGTTTAATTTAACCTAGGTCGAAGAAATGTTGAGTTATACTCAATGTTGATTGATTCTAAAGTTGAGTTAACTTGAATTCATGTCTGTTTGAACTTAAGTTAGAAGTGTTGAGTTAGATTCAATGTAGCTTGAATCTAAAGCTGAGTTAATTTGTGTTCATGTCTGTTTGAACTTAAGTTAAAAGTATTGAATTAGATTTAATGTAAATTGATTCTAAAGTTAAATTAACTTGAGTTCATGTTTGTTTGAACTTAAGTTCGAAGTGTTAAGTTAGATTCAATGTAGATTGAATCCAAAGTTGAGTTAACTTGAGTTCATGTCTGTTTGAACTTAAGTTAGAAGTGTTGAGTTAGATTCATGTCGGCCATTAAAACGTTGTTGTTATGAGGTTTGATATTTTTGAAAAGGTTTAAAGTACAGTTTCATAAAAATTGAAATTTGATTTAATTTAATGTACATATATATGTATGGATTTTGAAATAATATTTTAATTTTGGCGAATACGAAATCATACTTATTTCATACAAACGTTAGTTTAGATAATCAAGCGCTTCATCACATGACATGTATCTATTTCGAAGAATATATATATGGCTTGGGGTGAGGCATGATCAAATAAACTAAAGAATTCATGACATCCATTTGGTCTACGAACCATTATTGACCTACAATTTTTCCTATCTAATATGAAGGAGTTAGATAGGGTTTATATTAATCTGATGTCATTAAGTTTCCTATAAGGGCAAGCCCCTATAGTTAATTTCATCTTAGATAACCGAAGTCACCTAAGAAAACTCTTAATATAGATCAGGAAATATTTATATTCATGACTTCCAAAGGTAAGATTTTCAAAGAAAATGTAATAGTTGGAAGTTCAATAGGTGAATGACTCAAGTTTTGGAACATTTCATTTTATCAGAATCCAAAGGAGAGAAGGCTAGAGAAAGGACATAGATTCAAAGAAAATCTTGATGTATTCCCAAAATATCCTATAGTTTGGCTTCGATTTAGGATATTTATTTAGTGTTTCATCTAGTCAATTTTATTATTTAGGACTTACAGTCACTTGATACAGATCATGTGAATGGCCTAGAAGATAGGAGGGTTTATGTCATACCCGATGACAACCTTGGAATCCTACAGCGAGTTAGGGCTTATGTTGCACAGTATGGTTGTACAAGGGCATAAAGAAAATGTGAGGATTTATACTGCACTAAGCAAGCTACCTCGAAGTCCTATGACTTATTGTTTAAATTTCTAAGAGATCGTTTTGCTGATGTAGACAAGTTTTGCTGTTGAAGATGTCTGTGCTGCCCAGCATGCATGCTCCAAGCTCCTTCTCGTAGCAGGTTTAGTTTACAGAAGTGGCAATTAAGGAGAGAAGAGAAGTGTTATGTTTTTGAAATATTTAAATTGAGGTGTCTTAATATTTTATTAGAGGAACATTAAAGTTGATTATAACAACACAGGTTAAGGTCCCACGGTTCCATCATCCTAGCATCGCTATTTTCATCAGATTCTCTTAGTCCAAATGAATTTACTAAACTCAACATAATGAGTTCCATACTTTCATTTAGACCGTGGGAAACCCCGTTAGCAACACGTAGGTTACCTCCTCCGAGGGATTCTCGATCATTCAACGAGACGTTTTAATTTAGTTACAATTGTATTTTTTTTTTGTTTTGTTTGTGATTAAATTTTGAGTTGTTTTATATTTTAAATATTGTGGCGGTGAATTTTATCTTATTTTAAATTTCTAACTTTAATTTTTTATTTTAGTTTTGTGGCTATCCTAAAGGTTTCAGTTTTCATGCAGGATGACATCGTTGTTTAGCATGCAAATTTGCCAGAACAAGAAGTACAATAGGGTGCAGGTAAGTAAATTGCAATAAAATAAAAGCATACCTGGTGGGTCTTCTCGTCGTCTCCGCCTGAAACATTAGTATTCTTTCAATAGACATTTATAATTTGTAGGAAAGTAAAACCCTAGGGATATGTTCGTAACAAGCTTACAAAGTTCTAGGTCATAACCCGGTGAATTCTATTCATTTATGAGATTTCTTCATTTAATAAATATAATAGGTGCAATAGTCCTACAAGCTGTCCAGAAGACTTATGAAAAGGTCCAGAAGAAACCCAGATATTTTACAATACTTTTAAACTTCCTTGAGGTCCTTCTGGACTTATTAGAGTTATTAAATGATTTATCCTTTTCATACCCGTATGCTCAGTGAACTAGTGCTTTGATTAATCCAAAAAGTAGAGGTGAATATCATTTGTCATTTCATTAGTGGATTATATGTGTGAAGGCCCTAAAGGGGCAGATTAATGTTATTAGGCCACTTAGTCAAATTTTCATTTTTTTTGTTTTGGACTTGTAGTATTTCAAAATGTTTGAATTTTCATTATGTTGACCTTTCTAATCCTCTTTTAGTCAGTTTGATTAAGCTTAGTTCACTACTAAGCCCTTGAGACTTTAGGTGAGTGTGTTTTGCAATTTGAGAGAAAATTAAATTTTAAGTGGCAAGAATTTCTATCAAAATTTCATGATATCCTTTAGACACCAAGTGAGGGGTTAGATTAGTGAATTAATGACTTCCAAAATCATACCCCTACTAGGATCATTTGATTTTTAATTAACTTCCAAACGTTGATCTCTTAATTAATTGGAAATTTTATAATTTTCTAAATAATAGGAGTAAGGTTGGTTTCTACCAATTATTCTCCTATGTTTCAAACATTCAAATGCACTTATTAAGATCAATACTTGCCCATTTTAACTTCTTAAATTAAGCAAAAATACTCATTATGGCTAAGTTTCCAAAATTAGTAGTTTGCCCCTAAGGCCCTATCACTTCATAATTCATAAAATTCAATTCAAATGACTTTAGAATTTTTATCCTACCTTACTTATGGATTGATTAAAACATCAGAGAAGAAAATGTGATTTTTCAAAATTTAATTTAATTTATATATTTATTTTCATGCAAAAATAGGATTTTTCAATGAAAATTCAATATCTTGACCAAGGCAGACCCTAATCCCTTCATATTTTTACTGGAGGTAGTCTTAGGTTAGATAATCACTTAGACTAAATTTCATGATTTTTTTAATTATATTTTAATTATTACAATTTATTTATGTTATGGAGTATTTATTAAATATAAAATATTTTAAAGGTGGAAAATTAAATTTTGTATTTTTTAAAAATCTCTTTAAGGTCAGGGAACACAGAGAAGTAATTTTATGTTTTTTTTATTTTTCTTTGATTTATTGGAATTATTTTAGTGAGAAATTGTAGAAAATCATTTTTATCCTTTAAAAATTATTTTGAGCCTTAAAAAAATTAATATCTTCATTTCGACAGCAAGGAAAAATATTCTAATTACTCCTAAGTGTTTAGGAAACAATTTTGAACATTTCCATGCATTTTATAAAATTTGTGATTTTTCTTATTTTTTAATTATTTAAATATTAAAAATATATTTGAAGATGAGATTTTTACATAAATTATAATTTTATTGTTATAAAATTTCTTTGATCAAAGAGAACTCACAAAACCATTTTCATAATTTTTTGAATTGTATTTTAATTTTTTAAAAATCATTTAAGTGCTAAAAATTTCATTAGACTTAGAAAAATTATTAACTTATGAAACTACTTCCAAATGACTCCAAAATTTTTTGGGGAGTTCATCTATCCTTGAAGCACAATGGAGAACAATTTTTATATTATTTTGATTTTTAGTTTGTGCTAATTAATTAAAAGACTGTTTTAGGTTAAGTGGAAAATTAAGCTTATTTTCACTGTTTTAGTCTATGATAAACTTTTCCAAGGGTTCTCAGACCATAAGGAACCTATTATAATTTTTTGGGATTTTTCTAATTGGCATGCTAATTATTAGATTTAATTTATAAAAACAGACACTTAAACTTGAAAAATAGGGTTCTCTGTCTAGAGATTTCTTTTGACCTTGGAAAAATTAAGGGATATCCCTTATGATAGAGGCAATAACATATCAAAATATCAAGCCATGGTGAAATGTTTACATGCATGGAGAATCAAAAGACCCCAAAGGGTATTTAATTAATTAAAAATCATACATGCATTAAATAAACTTTAAACTATTTCCAAATTATTCTCCTCTATTCACTGAGCAAGAGGGTATTTTTGTTTTATTTTTCAGATTTTTCTACACCAAGTTATGGATTTTTAAAGTTTAGATGATTTAAATAATTCACAAATTCCATATTTTCCTACTTAACCAGCTCAGCGCCGCGTCAACCTACAGCGGATCGAAGCCCCACGCGGTGCGCTCCTATTCGACTCTGCCAGCTGAGTGGGATGCCACGAGGCCCGCAGTTCTGTTTCATCTCCTCGTCCGGTGTAATCAGAGCCGTCCAACGAAAACATGCACGATCCAACGGCTGCTTGTCTTTGTCCCAGTCTGGTGTAATCCCGTGACTGTCCATTCTAAAATCCTAATTTCTCGAGCTAGACTCAACCAAATCACTTCGGGTTTGATTTGGAGTAATTATTTTCCATGCATGCAACACTTCTTACTAAAGATACTTTAACTATATTTAACAGGGATTGCGATTTGATTTATCTCAAGTTTTGGACTAGGACTTCTAGAGCTAACATAGGCATTTCGTCATAAGTCCAGGCAAAACAGTCCTTATATTTTGTCAACAGTTGAATTAAGAGGCAATTCGTTTGTCAGTTAATGTCTCTATTATTGTGAGACTTAATTTTAGAGCTCATGGTTTCAATTAACCCTAATTAATTCAGAGAAGCTTCGATCAGAGATGCTCTACACCTTCGTTGGAGTCCCAGAAGCTCAGGGATGAAGCCTCTTGCCCTGGTGAATTGCCTAGGTATGAAAGTGACCAGACCCGATTTGGAGCTTTGATGGAAGTCCCTGTTGGAGTGGCCTGGTGATGGGGCTTTCAGTGGGTAACTTCTTTTCTCACTGCTGTGAAAACGTGTGTGCAGTTAATTGAACTTTGGTGCAATGTGGATTTGTGGTGAAATGTTTCCTAGTTTCCGGCCAAATTTGAGCTCTGAAATTGAGCTTCGATAGTGGGAACCAGAGTGGAAAAATAGCTGGAATGAACTAAGGGAGGTCTGGAGGAGCTCTGGTGAATTTTTGGCAGAGTTTTATTAGGAAATTTTCAGCACCTTAATTTTGGCCGTGAGGGGTAGTTTTTATAGCCATGGCCAATTGGATGAGCTCAGGGCATGGCTTTGGGTGGAAAAGCTTGCTGAGGTTGAGAGAAGACGAGCTATAATGAGCAGTTGGGGCTAGACACATCAGCAGGTGAGTTTGGGTTAAAATTGTCTTGGGGTGGCTCTTAGTATGGGCTCCTCAGGCGACTAGGCTGGCCGACATGGACAGGGGAGCTGGCTGAGGGTTAGGTGAGCTAATGGCCTGTCGGCATATTTTTAGGTTATGTATTTTGAAATGGGGGTTGCCTACAAAAATTGTCGGTGAAATTTAAATTTTAAATTTAATTTAAATATATATAATTTGGAAAGTAGCATTTGATTTTGAAAATAATTTTAAGTTTAAAAATTTTAAGATATAAAATCAAACCGATCTCACATCCCGAATAGTTTATATAAACGAGCACCGCACCAAAAACTGTGTATCTATCCCTAAGAATAGGCACACTGCTTGATGATGGGGCTTGATTAAATAAACTAGAAGATTTGTGACATCCGTCTGGTCTGCGAACCATTTTTTATAAGCTGACAAGTTCCCCTGCTTAATATAAATGAATTAAGCAGGGTTTATATTACTTGGGTTCTTAAAGTTCCCTATAAGGGCAAGCCCCTATAGTTAATTACATTTTAAATGACGGAAATCATTTAAGAAAACTTTCGATAATCATCAGTGGTTTTGCTCTCAAGAATTTCAAAGTTTAGGTTTTTCAAACAATTAGGTTTGGAAATTTCAATAGGGAATTGCTCAAATTTGGAACAGTTATTTTGAGGGTCCAACGGAAGAGAAGTAGGAGAAGCTGAGGATCTAAGAAGAATCTTGGCAACTTCCCGAACTATCCTATTGTTTGGCTTCAATTTGAGAGAATTATTTAATGTTTCAATCCTGCCAATTTTAATTAATTAGGACTTATATTAGTATGACATAATCATACAAACAGCCTCGAAGATATGAGGGTTTATGTCGTACCAAACGACTACCTCGGAGTCCTAAGACCGGTTAGGGCTTAATTTGCATAATATGATTATGCAAGTGCCTAGGTTGAGGATTTATGTTGCACTAGGAAAACTACCTCGAAATCCTATGGCTTGGTTATTTAAGCTAAAGAATGGTTTTGCTGAAGTAGCCTCAAGTTTTGCCGACGAAGATGGTCGTGCTGCCCACTATGCTCCAAGCTCCTTGTTGTTGAGAAAAGTGTTCTATTTTAGAAGAGTCTTAAAGTTCAGATGTCTTAATATTTTAATTAAAACAAATCTTAAAGTTGATTAAGCAGAACCGATTAAGATTCCACGGTTTCATCATCTCGACACCGCTATTTTCATCGGATTCACTTAGTCCAAATATATTTGCTAAACTCAACTGAATGAGTTCTACACTTTCATTTAGACAGTGGGAAATCTCGTTAGCAACACGTGGGTTACATCATCCGAGGGATTCCCGATCATCCAACGAGACGTTTTAATTTAGTTGTAGTTGTAGTTTTTGTTGTTCTTGTTTGTGATTAAATTTTGAGTTGTTTTATCTTTTAAATGTTGTGGCGGTGAATTTTATCTTGTTGTGACTTTTAATTTAGTTTTGGGTTTCAGTTTTGTGGCTATCCTAAAAGGTTTCCGTTTTCATGCAGGGTGGCATTCTTGTTTAACATGCAAATTTTGCAAGAAAGAAAGAACATCGTAGGTAAATAAATTGCTATAAAATAAAAGCGTACCTGGAGGGTCTTCTCGTCATTTCAAGCTGCACTTAAAACACATGTTAAGACATTTAAATATTTGCAAGAAATACCTAGGTAAAGCTAAGTGAAGGTTCTGGTTGTCTACCAAAGTCCTAATCCTATTGCTAGTCAATTTCTATGACGTATAGGTTCTTGTGTTTTTTTAAGGATGATTTTCTTCACCAAAGAACAATTAAGTTCAATTGTTCTTCTAAAACATCCCATCATATTGAGAAAGTGCTCAGGACGAATCCTGAACATCTTTTCAATGCTTCTGGGATTATTTCGAGTCCAAATGAATTTCATTGTACAAGTGAGTTAATCATCCAGGAATTTAGTTGAATTTTGTTTCTTGCTCAGCGAACTTGGACATTTGATTGTCCGATGAGTGGAGTGACATTTCATTTGATACTCCACCTAAGGGTTATAAGGTGGGAGTCTTCAAGGGAAAATCAGTTTGTTAAGGGATTTAACCGCTAAGACTGAATTATTATTTCAAAACAGTTTAGTTTAGTTATGGAATTTCAAATTGCCTTTCTTTTTAAATGTTTTAAAAATTGTTTAAATTAAAGAGGTGCTAAAACTATTTTATTTCATTAAATTTTGGTGATTCAAATTTGCTTTAAGTATTTTAAATTGATTTTAATTATCACATCTTGATTGTAAATCGTTTTGAGATTAATTAATTTTTAACATTTCAATTTTGTTTTGGGTTAAGTTGTAAGTGATTTCAAATTAATTTTAATGTTTTAAGTTTGTTTTAAATTATTAAATCATTTAATTTTTTTATTTAATTAAATGTTGCTTTCTTTTAATTAATAATTTCAATCATCATTTTAGTCAATTAAGAGTTGAATGTTATTAATTGACCAATTTAGGGAATTTACATTAAAGAATTGGTATCTTCTTAAGTCACATCCCCAATTTTAATAATCCAAACTTTAATTATTCTTCCAAAATTTTAATGAATTAATTAATTAGGATTTCATTTTTGATGTTGTAGGTGATCGATGGGTTTCTACCCCTTAATTCCCTAAGTTTCAATCATCCAAGAGAAAGTTAAGATAAAATATTTTACCCTCCCTTTGATTAAGCCTAAAGTATTAATTAGGGTTAAAATCCCTTAATTACCTATATGCCCTCTTAAGCTTGTTCACTTCATAACTCATTAAGTTGAGCTCAAATGAACTTGAAATTTTTATGTCACTCCACTCACATATCAATGAAGACAACAGAGGAGAAAAAGTGATTTTTCCATTTTTAATTTAATTTATATATTTATTTTAAGGAAAAATAAGGATTTTCAATGAAAATTCAAAAACATGACCAAGGTAAAGTTTCTGTCCTTAGGAAAATTATGGGATGTTCCTACTGACTAGAGAACCACTTGGACCAATTTTAGTGATTTTTTTGAATTATATTTTATTTATTATAATTATTTTAAGTTTTGGAGTATTAATTAATTATAAAATAAAATTAAAGGTAAAAATTAAGTTTTATATTTTTCTTAAGTCTCTCTGACTTCAAGGAACTCAAAAAAAACAAATTTTATATTTTTGTGATTTTTCTTTGAATTTTTAGAATTATTTTAGTGGGAAAGGTTAAAAATCCATTTTTTAATATTAAAAATGCATTAAGCCTTTAAAATTCAATATCTCAACCTAGGGACTTAGGAAAAATATTTGGTTGGTTCCTAGATGATTAGGAAGCAAAATGTGACATTTTTATGATTTTTAATATTTTTGTGATTTTTTATTTTTTAATTATTAAAATATTCAAAAATAGGTTAAAAAGGAAAATTTTAGAAAAATTCCAATTTTAACTTTCTTAGACCTCTCTAATATCAGAGATACCTCAAAATGAGTTTAGTAAATTTTTGAAATATATTTTGGATTTTATGAATTTTTAAATTTAAAAGTTGCCATATGACTTAAATAATCCATTTAGTGGGTTGAATCATTTTTAATTGGTTTCAAATTTTTATGTGAAACTCCTCTGACCCTAAGGATCAATGGAGAATTGATTTTGTTCTATTTTAATGAGTGGTTGCTTCAAATTAATTTAATCTTAATTTTAAGGTTTTGACCAAATTAGGATTCATTTAAATGAATTAAGTCAAACCAAAATTTTCCTAGGGTCCTCTAGTCTAGAGATACTTCCCCTAATTTTTCTAGATTTTATCAATCAACATGGTAATTATTGGAATTAAAATACTAAAAAAGGCACATAAAATTGGAAAATAGATAACTTGTCACAGAGATAGCCTCTGACCTTGGAAAATTTAGGGAATGTTCCCACAAGCAGAGGCTACAAAAGCCCTATGGTCTCATGCCATGATGAATTGTATGCATGGATGGAGAATTAAAACACTCAGAATAGTATTAAATTAATTAAAAATAAAATACTTAACAAAATAATTTAGTTCTTTTTCCACATTATTCTCTTCTGTTCACTGAGCAAGAGGGTATTTTTAGTTTGTTTTTAGGATCTTTTTATGCAAAGTTATGCATTTTCAAAGGTTCAGGGATTTAAATAAATCAAAAATACCCTAATTTTCTACTTATCCGACGCGACGCCACCTCAACCAACAGCAGATCGAAGATACACGCGGCGTGCTCCCATTCGGCACCGCCATCTGACTCAGCACGCGCTTTTCGTTCCACGGCTTCGTCTGACTCCATCTTTGCCGTCCAACCGATATACGCGCGATCGGACGGTCGCTGGTCATCGTCTCCGTCTGGTTCAACCCGAGAGCCGTCCACCTTTCAGACCTAAGATCTCACTCTAGACTCAACCAAATCATGCGTGGTTGGTCTCTATCGATGCGTCTAGCCTAGACGAAGCTATCCATACGGCTAAATTGCATTGAAATTGCATAGAACAAAATGGAGAATTGTTGGAAGCTCGGGAGGGAGGAGAGGTCAATACCTTGGCTCTGAGAAGTGAAGCTTCAATCAGAGATGCTCGGCACGTTCGTTGGGGTGAGAGGAGCCTCCGGATGAAGTCTCTGGTCCTAGTGAGTTGCCTAGGTGTGACTTCGACCAAGCCCGATTCCAAGCTCTGGCCGATAGAGCAACTGGGAGGCTAGAAGTGGGGGCTTTCACTGGGGAACTCCTTCTCTTGATGCTGTGAAGGTGTGGGTGAGTTTAATTTGGTTTTGGTGGAGTTTCAAAAGGTGTCCCGTTTTCTGGCCTGAGATTGAGCTCTGAAATTGAGCTCAACCAGTAGGAATTAGGGCAGGAAAATAGTCAGGCTCTTCTTCTCTAGGCTGTTAGAAGGTCTGGGAGCAATTTAGGAGGGATTCATGAAGAAATTTTCAGCAGCTTTGGCAAGGCCGAAAGGTGGGGATTTTATAGCCATGGCAGGAGAGGGGAGCTCAGGGCCAGGCAATGAGTGGTTTAGGCCGCTTAGGGTGAGGGCTGAGCAGGCCAGGTGGCTGGAGAGGGGATTGCCCACTGCCAAGCTCAAATTTTGGGTTTCAAGGGCACATGAGCTGCTCGGGCGTGACTATTTCGGTGGCTGGGGTGGACAGTCAGGAGTCTGGGTAGGCTGAGGAGGAGTGGAGGAGTTTAGCTCAATTAATTTAGATAGGGAGGTTGCTTAAGGAGAGTTGGAGGATGGAACTTAGCCTTAGTCATGTGGCTTGGTCCCTTGGTCCAAAGTGGTGGACCATTGATCCATGGCTCATGGGGCATGGGTTAGGTCAGGTTAAACTCACCTTAGGAGGCCTAGGGTCAGTAGCCAAGAAGTTGGTTTGGTCAATTTTGGTTTGGTTTGGTTCAATTTATTTCATGTGTACACATGGGTTCACATGGGTTTGAGTTAGGCTAACTTGAGTTTGGGTTTGAATTGGATCAAATTAACTAGTCAACATTATGTAGATGATTGTAAGGAAGATTTTTCTTGAAGACATGAAGTGGATTTGAGTTCATTTGGGGTTTCAATTTGGAGGATTTTGGGGTCTTGGTCAATTTTGGTCACTATGGGTTAGGTTGGGTTTAGGTTTGGCTAGAGTTTGGTTCAAGGCCAATTTATGGTCCAAAATGTTTCAAATGATTGTTAGTAAGGTTTAGGATAGAAATTGGGTGGAGATTTTGGGCTTAGGGGATTCAATTTGGAGATTTAGGGGTAGGTGACAACTTTAGGGCAAATTTGGGGGTTTTGATTTCAAATGAATTTTGAGTTGGGTTTGGGTTAAAATTGAGAGCCAATTGATGTTGTATTTGGTGTAGGAATGTATTAGGGAGATTTTGGAGTTGATTTGGGGGGAAATTGTGTTGAATTGGTTTGACATTGGGTCGACATGTGTTAAAGATGGGTCAAATTGGGGATTTTGAAAAAAGTGGGTTATTTTGACAAAATTAGCTTATGGTGTAGTTGAACAAAATGAAATTGGGAATATTTGGAATTTTCTGGAAATTTCTGGAAATTTCTAGAAATTTTTGGAATTTTTGGAATTTTGGGCCAAAAGGTGTATTTAGGGTATTTGGAGATTATTTATAGGGTATTAAGGTATTTTGGTGGATTTGAAGGGTGAGAATTGTTTCAAAATGATTCTTAGGTTTTTTAGGAATTTTGGGCAATTTTTGGGAATTTTTGGATGATTTGTTGGCTGTGGGGGCAATTTAGGTAGTTTTGGGTAGGTTTAGGGGACCTAATGTCAAAACCAGAAATTTTGGCAAATTGAATGGGGTTTCAAATAAGGAAGATTGAGACCATTTTAGTGGGGTCAAGATTGACTAAAAGTTGATTTGGAATGGAATTAGGGTTTGGAAGCATGAGCCATGGACTTAGCTAAATCCAACCACTTTGGGACCAATTCTAGCCAAATGGTAACCACTTTATGATCCTTCACATATTAACTTTAGCCATCTTAATCAAATATTAGTGGCTTGGGTTCAAACATGTGAGTTTCATAAAGGGTAGAAAGGCAAGGGTTCACGGTTTAGGTTAAGTGGCTTAGGGGTGTGTGTGTGTGCAAGAGAAGCCCAAGTCACCCAAGGGCTCCCTAAGTCCAAAAAATCCTATAGGAACCCACTATTGGTTGCCCATATGGTGGTTTTAACCTTCCAAGGTGATTTAGAGGTTTGCAACCATCCAAGTGGAGTCCCAAGAGGAGTTAAGAAGTAGCTGAATTGCTAAAGGGTGGGTCCCAATTCTAGTCCTCTAGGATAGTCAAGGAGAAGTCCTATGGCTAGATCCTAAGCACTCAGAAAAAGAAAAGACCTCACCAAAAATGAGGTCAACATGGCCAGATCTTAATGGTGATTAATTGGGTTTTGATGGTTTTGGCTAAGGGATCTTCCAAGGTTCAGCCATTTTACGAAGGAAATCCATTAAATTAGGGGACCCTTGGTCCATGGCTCACATAGCTTGGGCTAGGTGGATCTAACATGACCCCTAGGGCTCAGTTGGTGGCTATGGAGGGGTTGGTTTGGTCACATTTGGTTCCATTTGATTAGATTAGGTCATAGGTTCAATTTTGGATTACATGGGTCAATGTTGGGCTAGGTTAGGTTTGAGCTTGGGTTAAGCTTAAATGATTGAGCAAAATTGTGTATATGATTTCCATAAATGATTTAGAGAAGGATTGGAGTGGTTTTGGATTAGTTTGGGGGATCAATTTGACTTGATTTGGGATTTTGGTCATTTTGGGGGAAGTTGGGTTAACATGGGTTTAGGTTTGGCTAGAGTTGGGTCCAAGGCCAATTAAAGGTTCCAAATGGTCTAAGGGGATGTCATAAAGAGTTCCCAACATCAATTGGGTGGAAATTTGAGGTTTAGGGCATTGAATTTGGGAGATTTTGGGCATATGGTATGTTTGGGTCAAAATTAGGTAAGCTTGGTTCAAGTGTATTTGAATGGGGATTAGATCCAAATTGGGAGAAATTGATGGTTCAACTCAGTTTAGGGGAGTGTTATGAAGGGTTTAGGATTCAAATTGGGGAGAAATTGATTGACATTAGGTCAATTTGGGGGATTTGGGTCACTTAGGCAAAATTAGGTATTTTAGGTTTTAAGTGAAATTAAACTCAAATGTGGGTCAAAGTGGTCTTGGATTTAGTTTAGATTGGTATTGGAGATGTTGAATTAAAGTTTGGAATTGAAATTGGGCAAGATTGAGATCAATTGGGTAGACATTGGGTTTAATTTGGGCACTTTTGGGTTAAATGGGTCAAATTGAGGATTTTGGTTAAATTGGGCTAAATTGACCAAATTAGGTCATGTGGTAGTTGAGAGAAATGAAATTGGGAATATTTAGGAGGTTTTAGAAATTTATGGTAATTTTTGAAATTTTTTAGAATTTTGGGCTAAGAGGGGCGGTCATTTTGGGGATTTTTTGGAAAATTTGGTAATTTTGGTTAATTTAAGTGGTAGAGAGTATTTTGGAATGATTTTTGGAGAATTATGGGTACTTTGGGTGATTTTAAAGATTTTGGGGGGATTTTAGGTTTTTGGGGGTATTTTGGGTTAAAGGGGTTAGAAATTTGAAATGTTTGGGAAAAATGGGATTGGTTGAAAGTGAGCAAAATGACATTACTTAGGTTTAGCCATGGACCAAGGGTCACCCTCATTTGATCCTCTATGTGTTGGTACTAGCCAAACCCTATCCTGAGGCTAAGAGCTTGGGAAAACCACTTACATGAGTTTCCAAAGAGTTAGGGGATCAAAGTGGGATGTTTTTGTTTAGGGTTGTGAGTGTAAAGTGTAGGTGTGGTGTAAGCTCTAGACCTCCAGGGTAGATCCTAAGGTCTATCCACCTATAGGAGACTTCCCCTGGGCTTCCTTATGCTTGGCCTCTTCCTCCCAAAAACTGGAGGTTAGGCCTTAAGCATATGAAAACTCCCAGTGAAGTGAGAAAATTTTGACTTTCTGTGGGGAAGGGTTCCATGACTAGTCTTCTAAAAGAGTCACCCTAGACTATTCTAAAGAAAGACTAGACCTCAACAAAAAGTGAGATCATCAATTCAATGTAGATTGAATCTAAAGTTGAGTAAACTTGAGTTCATGTCTGTTTGAGCTTAAGTTAGAAATGTTGAGTTAGATTCAATGTAGATTGAATCTAAAGTTGAGTTAACTTGAGTTCATGTCTATTTGAACTTAAGTTAGAGGTGTTGAGTTAGATTCAATGTAGATTGAATCTAAGGTTGAGTTAACTGGAGTTCATGTCTGTTTGAACTTAAGTTAAAAGTGTTGAGTTAGATTCAATGTAGATTGAATCTAAAGTTGAGTTAACTTGAGTTCATGTCTGTTTGAACTTAAGTTAGAAATGTTGAGTTAGATTCAATATGGGTTGAACCTAAGGTCTAAGTTAACTTGGGTTCAGTTTAGGTTGAACCTAAGTTAAAAATGTTGAGTTATGTTCAATGTGGGTTGAACCTAAGGTTTAAGTTAAGTTTAGTTAAAATAGACTTAATTATGGTTTAAGTCTTATTTAAGTAATACTCAAAGGTTAATTAAGTCTGATTAAATTAAACTTAATTAGAACTAAAAAATCGTTCAAGTATTATTAAGTAAAGCTTAAGGTTTAAGTAAGTCTAGTTAAAGTTAGACTTAACTAGAATTTGAGATTATTTAAGCCTAATTTAAGTAAGGCTTAAATGTTAATTAAGTCTAATAAGTTAGACTTAATTAGAGTATGAATTTGATTAAACCTTAGTTAATTAAGGTTTAATAATTGAATTAGATCTAATGGATAGACTTAATTGAAGTTTAAGTTTGATTAAACCTTAGTTAGTTAAGGTTTAATAGTTTAATTAAGTCTAATGTGTTAGACTTAATTAGGGTTTAAGATTGATTAAACCTTAGTTGGTTAAGGTTTAATAATTTAATTAAGTCTGATGTGATAGACTTAATTATTATTTAGGATTAATTAAAGCTTAGTTGGTTAAGGTTTAATAGATTAATTAAGTCTAACATGATAGACTTAATTATGGTTTTAGATTGATTAAACCTTAGTTGGTTAAGGTTTAATAGATTAATTAAGTCTAATGTGTTAGACTTAATTAGGGTTTAGGATTGATTAAGACATAGTTGATTAAGGTTTAATAGATTTAATTAAGTCTCATGTGATATAATTAATTATGGTTTAAAATTGATTAAATCTTAGTTGGTTAAGGTTTAATAATTTAACTAATTCTAACGTGATAGAATTAATTATAGTTTAGGATTGATTAAACTTTAGATGATTAAAGTTTAATAATTTAATTAAGTATAATGTAATATAATTAATTATGGTTTAGTTTAATAGGTTTAAGGTTAATTAAACCTAATTTGGGTAGGATTTAATTGATTAATTAGACTTAAATATGATTAAGTCTAATTGGTTTAAAGGTTAGTTAAACCTATATTGGATAAGATTAATTGATTAATTAGACTTAATTAAGGTTATGTCTAATTGGTTTAAAGGTTAATTAAACCTAATTTGAGTAAGATTTAATTTATTAATTAGACTTAATTAGGGTTAAGTCTAATTGGTTTAAAGGTTAATTAAACCTAATTTGGGTAAGGTTTAATTGATTAATTAGACTTAATTAGGGTTAAGTCTAATTGGTTTAAAGGTTAATTAAACCTAATTTGGGTAAGGTTTAATTGATTAATTAAACTTAATTAGGGTTAAGTCTAATTGGTTTAGAGGTTAATTAAACCTAATTTGGGTAAGGTTTAATTGATTAATTAGACTTAATTAGGGTTAAGTCTAATTGGTTTAAGGGTTAATTAAACCTAATTTAGGTAAGGTTTAATTGATTATATATACTTAATTAGGGTTAAATCTAATTGGCTTAAAGGTAAATTAAACCTAATTTGGGTAAGGTTTAATTGATTAATTAGACTTAATTAGGGTTAAGTCTAATTGTAAAGGTTAATTAAACCTAATTTGGGTAAGGTTTAATTGATTACTTATACTTAATTAGGGTTAAGTCTAATTGGTTTAAAAGTTAATTAAACCTAATTTGGGTAAGGTTTAATTGATAAATTAGACTTAATTAGGGTTAAGTTTAATTGGTTTGAAGGTTTATTAAGTCTTATTTAGTTAAAACTTAATAGTTTAATTGGGTCTAATGGATTAGACCTAATTAAGGTTTTATTGTATTAAATCTGATTTAATTAAGCCTTAAGAGGTTTAATTCAGCTTAGTGATGTCTTATCCTTAATTAGAGTTTGATTTTGTATTAAACCTAATTTAATTAAGGTTTAATGGGTTTAATTAAGCCTAGTGATGTCTTAAGATTAATTAAAGTTTGATTTTGTATTAAACCTAATTTAATTAAGGTTTAATGGGCTTAATTAAGCCTAGTGATGTCTTAAGCTTAATTAGAGTTTGTTTTTGTATTAAACCTAATTTAGTTAAGGTTTAATGGGTTTAATTAAGCCTAGTGATATCTTAAGCTTAATTAAAGTTTGATTTTGTCTTAAACCTAATTTAGTTAAGGTTTAATGGGTTTAATTAAGCATAGTGATGTCTTAAGCTTAATTTAAGTTTGATTTTATCCTAAGCCTAATTTAGTTAAGGTCTAATGGGTTTAATTAAGCCTAGTGATGTCGTAAGCTTAATTAAAGTTTGTTTTTGTATTAAACCTAATTTAGTTAAGGTTTAATGGGTTTAATTAAGCCTAGTGATATCTTAAGCTTAATTAAAGTTTATTTTTTCTTAAACCTAATTTAGTTAAGGTGTAATGGGTTTAATTAAGCCTAGTGATGTCTTAAGCTTAATTAAAGTTTGATTTTATCCTAAGCCTAATTTAGTTAAGGTTTAATGGGTTTAATTAAGCCTAGTGATGTCTTAAGCTTAATTAAAATTTGTTTGTATTAAACCTAATCTAGTTAAGTTTTAATGGGTTTAATTGAGCCTAGTGATATCTTAAGCTTAATTAAAGTTTGATTTTGTCTTAAACCTAATTTAATTAAGGTTTAATGGGTTTAATTAAGCCTAGTGATATCTTATACTTAATTAAAGTTTGATTTTGTCTTAAACCAAATTTAGTTATGGTTTAATGGGTTTAGTTAAGCCTAGTGATCTCTTAAGCTTTATTAAAGTTTGTTTTTGTATTAAACCTAATTTAGTTAAGGTTTAATGGGTTTAGTTAAGCCTAGTGATATCTTAAGCTTATTTAAAGTTTGATTTTGTCCTAAACCTACTTTAGTTAATGTTTAATGGATTTAATTAAGCCTAGTGATGTCTTAAGCTTAATTAAAGTTTGATTTTAATGTAAGCCTAATGTAATGAAGGCTAAGGGAGAATTAACTAGGTTTAATGTATGGTTAAACCTAATTAGATTTTATTTTTGTTTTTAATCCTAATTTAATTAAGTATTAATTGAATTAATTAGGGTTAATGTTGGATTAATCCTAATTAAGTTTTGATTTGAGTCCACTGAGTGTTTGAACTCAATCTTAACTCATGGTGACATGAGTTTGATAAAGAGTTTCAAAATTTAAAAATATTTTAGGGTTTTTATATTTAAAAATTTTAAAATTTTAACCTTAGTAAGAAAATGTCATTTTAAACTTTCCGAAGGTTAGAGTCTGTCATTTTTGGGTTTAGATTTGTCCCCCTAAATTTCTAATCAATTTCCAATTTAATTTTCCTATTTTCTAATTTTTTAAATTATTGTTAAAAATAACTGTCCAATCTCATGAAAATTAGGAAATGTTATCATAGAGAATTTTCCTAGCCTTGGAAAAATCAGAATTGTTTTTAAGGATCTAAAGATTGATCCCTTAAATTTTCATATTTTTCTAACTTATAATTAATTTTTAATAATTAAAATACTCTAGAGTGTATTTAATTAATTAAAAATCAAATATAAATCAAAAATTAAAAATTTCAATTCCACATTGTTCTCCTCACTGCCTTGAGTTCAGAGGTATTTTTATTATATTTTTTTATTTTTGTGTGCAAAGATATGTAATTTTAAAGTTTTAAAGGTTTATTTGGATTTTATTAAATCTAAATAAATCTTAAACCGCCTCGGGTCCTCGAACGGGTCGAAACGCGCTTGATCCCCTGTGGGGATTTGAACACGGGAGCAGCAAGGATTTAATCAAGACCGTTAATGAATGGGTGTTTTGACCAAATTTGATACATGTTGACTAGGATTGATCAATGGTGACCCAAGTTGACTTAGGTTGATCAATTTTGGTCCAAGGGCGACCTATTTTGACTTTTCTAACCTTTTCATGGTTTGATTAGTCATAAATTCCAAGGGTTTTATCATTAAGAGCTTGATTTGGTCATGTTCACCAATTTTAGGGTTTAAGTCAATCCAAAGGTTATTGTGGTGATTTTTAGATTAAATTTTGGTCACTTTGATCAATGTCATGTTGATCATGTCAATGTCAGTCTTTGAAGTTAATTTTGTGGTCAAAGGGGCATGGATTAGCCATTTTGACCAACCCTTTTAGGTTAAGAGTTGACCAATGGGGCTAGGGTAGTTGTCTTTGTGTCATTCATGGATTGTTTTGATCAAATTTAAATTACTTATGTGAAAGAATGACCAATAAGGTCAATGCAATAGTCTTTGGGTCATGGTTTGATCATTTTGACCTAATTTGTTTTTTTAGGTCAAAGGTGACCAAATGATGGTCTTTAAGTATAGGGTTGATGATTTTGGTCAATTTTGACTTTTTGGGTCAAAAGTTGACTATTTGGGTCAATGGAGTGATCATTAGGTCAATGATTGACCATTTTGACCATAGTTGACTTTTTGGTTAAAAGTTGACTTATTGGTTCAATGGGGTGGTCATTGGGTCAGAAATTAATTATTTTGACCAAAGTTGACTTTTTAGTCAGAAGTTGATCAGTTGGGTCAATGAGTTGGTCATTGGGTCAAAAATTGACCATTTTGACCAAAGTTGACTTTTTGGTCAAAAATTGACCTCTTGGGTCAATGAGTTGGTCATTGGTTCAAAAATTGACCATTTTGAGGAAAGTTGACTTTTTGGTCAAAAGTTGACCTATTGGGTTAATGTGTTGGTCATTGGGTCAAGAATTGACTATTTTGACCAAAGTTGACTTTTTGGTCAAAAGTTGACTTATTGGGTCAATAACTAATTAAATCAGGGCTTGTCATTATCGATTTAATCATTTTGGGTCAAAGAAGGATTTATAGGGTTTTACCCTAGTCATTAGGGTTTAATAACTATCAGTGAGATTTAGGAAGTTACTATTGGTATTATTCCTATTTCAAATTGACTTTGAAATGATCCTCACAAAAGTGAGGTCAATGCTAGTTAGATGAATAATAAATTTATGAAGTTTGAGACAGATTTAATGAATATCTTAAGAAGTTCCCACACCATGCCTACCTAAATTACTTATTGTTCAAACATTTTACAAATGTGTGGTTGAGTGTTTGTGGTATATAATAGATGCTACAGCTTGGGGTTTTTTTGTGTAAAAACTCTTTTAGGAGGCATATTTACTAATTGATGAAATGAATATGAATAATTTTTAATGTCCTCCTGGGAGAGTTATTCCTAAGATGGTAGTTAGTGTTCATGATGATATTATGTAAATTTATATGATTTCTCTACTTTATATATCATTTTTTCTTCCCTTATCATGTTTTTGTTCTTGTAGAAGGTTTCTTGGTAGTTTTTTGTAGGTTATAGTGTTTGAATGCATGTTGCAGAGCCAAAACACAAAGCTAAAAGATGTTGGACTAGCATAATTATGCCACTTTATAGTGTAATTACACCATGCTCTTTGTGGGTCCGACCTAATTACGTCAGGTTCTGGTGTAGTACACTGACCTATGACAAATTATGTTAGACATGACTGTAGCTAATCATATGCTAGTATAAATCTTATTTTTGGAACTTCTCTATGACAAAATTGGCAAGAACTTTATAAGGAGATTCTTTGGAATACCATAGGAGAGCTTGGGTAGCACTTTAGAGGACTCTTCTAAATAGTTTTTAGTTTTCATTTTAAAAATTTAGGATTTCTCTTCATCCATCCTTAGGGAGAAACTCCTAGGGTTACTTTTACTTTAATTTTTTATAGTTTGTGTGTAAGAAAGATAATGTGTGTTGTTGTTTGAGGGATATATGTAGAGCTTCACATTGTACTGTGAGGACTTGGTGGATTACATAGAAAACTTAGCTTGGTTGTAAATTTTGTACTTTCATACACTTGTTTCTTCAATAAATTTCATGAAATCTTCCATACTTTTCCACCTCATGTCTCATAGCCAAATCTACTTTCATGTTCCTGTTATGTAAGGATAGTTTTTCTTATTATTTTTACTGTGAGATTTCCCAATGAACAATTTATATGCTTTTGTACAATACATGTTGACTTGTCAACTTTCCGACATTATTTTACTTTGAATATAATGCGATAGAATGTTAAAATATCTTGAGATCTAGGACTTATAACCATCACTTAGAAGAATGAGTAGGTTAACACATTATAACCTAGTAGAACATATATATTTCCATGAGGATATTATAACTTTGATAGTAGATTTGAGGAATCTTGAGAAATATTGCATGGTTATATCCTCCTTAACTGTAATATTATTTCCAACTCTTCTTATGACCAAGATATAAGCTAAGGGGTATTATGTCCCTGGCCATCAACTGTCATGTATGAGAACTCATATGAAAATTATAGAGAAAATGCTATACTGGTGTCACAGAACCATGAGCCTCATCACACTGAAGGACTCAAAGTTGTTACATGCTTATTTTTTTACTGTTATTTGTGTCTACTACTATGTATGTTTACTGGTCTCTTAAGATTGTTAGAAGATGGATAAAATTGCTACGAAGCAAGTCAGTCAATCATGCAAGTATACATGCTGATCGAGTAATATACAAAAACGAGACCACATATCACACGAGGAAAGTGTCAAAAATATTATTTTAAGAAAAGTACTAGTTTACTTAACCACTAAGCCTAGATTGAAGTTTCAATTGTAGGAATGAAAGTTTTAAACCCTAAAATAGAAAGAAGAAAACAAACTAGTATTTTGTGAAGTTTTTCAAATTTAAGAGACTCATACTCTTGCGACATAGATCAAGTGATTTCTCGATATTTCTCTTATGAAACCTGCACTATTGTTGACAACCATGGACAAAAGTTTCTCTTTATCCTGTGCCCAGGTCCTAAGAAAAATAAGAACTTCTATACAGTTATGTTTTGCTTAACCATACAATGTTTCCTTAGATTTTTTAGATCCCATATATCGATTGCAAAATGTTAATGATAATATGTCTATTTCACTAGTTTTTGTGATTAACTGATTTGTTCTTCTTAGCGACAGGTAGAAGTCTTAGAACACATGGATTTAAACATTCTATCGTGTCCAAATTAAAGTAAATTAAGCCCAGAAAGTTAGCATATCAACATACAAAAATCATGCACAGAAAAAGTGTTGGGAGAACAAAAACCCACAAAATGAAACAATGAGAAAACCACATGTCTTATATCACAGGGATATGGAAGAAATCAATCACAATGCGTAAGAAAAGAAAAGACAAAAAAATTTATTTTAGGCATAAAAATAAAGATTGTAGTGTAAGAGGTCCAGAACACTCACCTAAAGCCAATTGATCCTTAGCAATCCACCATTCTCTTTTCTATTAAATACAAGCTCTCATAGATCTCCTCTTATATAAGGTCACTCATCTCACCTCTCAAACTCTCAAGAACTCATAAGAGTTTTCTCTCCAAAGGAAGAAGAAGAAAAATTATAGGGTTTGAACTAAAACCCTAAAAGCTACTGTGTAGAGCCTCCAAAATTGGCTAAAGATGTTTAGGTCATGCCCTAACTTCCCTCTTATAGTTTTGGCCCAAATCAACATGAATATTTTTGCCAAATCGAGTTATAGTCATCTATGGCATGAGGGTACTCAAAGACAGTATGGGTGTGCAAGTCTTGGCATGGGTGCACCACTAGGTCGGCTCAAGTGCACCAGCCACGGTGCAGTTGCACCACTGGATCGTTGCGGGTGTGTCAATGGGGCAGTGCGGGTGCACCCATTCCTAATAGAGTGGCACAGCTGCACCCATGTTTGGCTGTAGGTGCGAGCAGAAAGCAGCACAAGTGCACTTGATGAGCAACACACATATTAAATGCTCTAAGACTTGCGATTTGGCTGCGTGTAGGTCCGGTATGGGTGCGCCACATTGTTAGCACTCCTGTCCCGGAGCAGGTGCACTCCATATCAGGCACGGGTGTGCCCGACTACAATGTTTCATCTATCACTCCCTTTGGCTCCCAATTTTCTCTTTTCCTTCTCCAAGTGGCGTAAACTCTATAAGCTGAACAATATAACCAAAATACCTTTCTCAAGTGTAATATCATGATTAATAAAGAGAGATAATATGGTATTTAATGTAGTGGTATTACATAAATTTACCTATTAGTAGTACACTATAACTTCCCCTATTAGAAATATTTTGACAACTATTCTCATTGGATTGATATAAAAAAAATTATCCATACGTTACTAGATTTACATATATACTTGTGTAATGACTGACTTGCCTCATGCATCAAGTTTCTAACATCATTATCGAGGATAAGTGTTAATTCTATTTTGCCTTTATGAGAAATTTATTTGAAACACTTAAAGAGTTTAGGCTTGAACTGCATCCTATTTTTTTATTGATTTGGATTTTTTATATAATACTATTATTTTCTTATTTTTGAAAAAAAAATTCAAAAAAATTATTTTCATCATTATTTCTATTTATGTGATTGCATATTTCCTATTCAACTGTTGTGTTTCCCCTGTATTTTTTCTTTCCTATTTTACTTAATTGTGTGTTAGGTCACCTTTCACACACTTGTCATTGCATGTGTAAGAGTAGTTTAGCTGAATTGTTGCCATTTTACACTACAATTTTAAAAAAAACATGAAAATAATTTGAAAACACAAAACGTAAAATGAAACACTTAAAGATAGTGAATCTTTAGGAAAGATCACATGAAACCACTTAGAAAGTTTGCTAGCCCATCGATAAAGAGAATCTAAATGAGTATCTATTATCCTGCCAAAGAAGACAACACATTTCAATTCAGACCTACCATAATCCAAATATCCTAAATAAACGAATATGGGGGAGAACCTACTAAAGATCCAAACTGCACCGAGTCAATTTCTTAAAAATTTGTGTTACTTTCAAGTATAACGACGTCCCTAGTGATACCATTAGACTAAAGATTTTTTTTCTTTTTCACTTAAAGATAAAGCCAAGATGTGGCTCACCTCCTTAGCCCTAGAATCCAAAATATCAAAATTAAGAATGAAATCATGACATTCACCCAATTTGGTGGAGAGTCAATTTATGAAACTTAGAAGAGGTTGAAGCAGTTGCTTAGGAAATGCAACCATCATGTCCTATCTGATTGGATCATTATCCAAAAATTTTGCAACGGGCTAGTAGGATCCTTAAGGTCTATCATGGATGCTACATCTGGGGGTTCCTATTGTCTAAAACATTTGATAAGGCCTATAAAATGATTGAAAAAATTTTCACAAATAATGAAAAAACTTTCATAAATAATTTATAATGGCTATCTAAGAGAATCACGCCAAAGAAGATAGCTAGTCTGTGAGACACTGATATTCAAACTATCATAACATCATAAGTGGTTGAAGTTTTTAGGAAATTAGATAAATTCATGTTGAATTCAGTGCAAGAATCCTTGCCAAGACACATAGAAGACCAAGGGATTAGGATTCATTTGTGAGATAAAGGTGTTTCGAGATGTGGAGATAATAGCTAATTTAAAAGGTAACATATTAAAATAGCCAAGATTCAATTCAAAAATCAAATTAAATAAAATTGAAGGATAAGATTTAGTATAGAAAGAAACCCAAGCAAATTTAATATCGGTAGTATAGATATATAGTTATAGGTGAGGAGGTTGATGGAGTTCATGTTTATTATTATTTTCTAATTATGTTCAATTAAATGATGAATTTAGTAAACCTCAATATTTTCTTAAAATATAATTTATAACTCAAGCAACAAAATGGACAAGTCTTATAAGATTATAAAAAATGTTGAAACAAAAATGATTCAGATAAATATAGCTCCATGCGAGGCAATTTTTATCACCTACTTTTCTACTTTATAATCCTGCTGTTATTTTATGATAAACAAAGGGGTCTCATAACTTGTTTCAAAGATGAAAGTGGTTCCCATAAGTTTCGCAGAGAAGCATAATCAGTAACATGAGTTCTAGAAAGAGCTAATAATATTAAATTGACATTGATTATTGAATCTTAGGCTGTCCTCAAGGAAAAAAATATTACATCAGGATTCTGCACGTAGAGCTACGTGCGGAGTTCAGTAGGATCGTGCCACCTGGCAGGTGCCAGTAAAAAAAAAAAAAAAAAAAAGAATAACACGGGGAATATTCCGCTCGTGTTATTGATATGTTATTGTGTGTTATTATGTTCCCGGTGTTATAATAGCACATTAACACATGAATAACACATGAATAACACAATAACACATGAATAACACATGAATAATATGGGGAATATTCCCCGTGTTATTCTGACTTTTTTCTTTTTCTTTTCTCACACGCGCCAGGTGGCGCGATCCTAATAGACTCCGCACGTAGCTCTACGTGCCGAGTTCTGATGTAATATTTTTTCATCCTCAAGCAAGTTATCTAGACCACGAGTTTAATGCACTTTAAGATGTTACAATAATAATATTTGTTACATCACTAGATTTTTATTCTTATAGGAATAACTCGTAATGAATATTTAAAAGAAATTGATTTATATGATATTTATTAAACAAATCTACTACTATTATAAATTTAAATATCAACAAAATAACTCTATTTAAAATATAATTAGTGATGCTGATTAATGCATAGACAAGTTAGAATATACGATTTAAGATTTATGTAAACGCATTTCCTTAATAAAAATTACATTATCAATCTAAATTTTAATGAGTACAAAAAAAATTAAAGCTTATAAATCCATTTAATACTATGCATTATATAGATAAATAATAAAACAAAAAGTTCAAGAGTCAAACGATAAAAATGTAGAGACTACTTCATTAGATTCATTTTATTTTGAATGGTTAAATTATTGAATTCATTGTATATATGATTAGTAAGGAAAAAGAGAATGACTCTTTGTCTCTCAATATCATTGTGTATATTATGTTGTCCAATTTATGGACAAACTATTAAATGAGTTAGCAACCCAACTTTAGCATGCGAGAAAAATTTAACATCAGAATAGTAAGAATTATCAGCATGCTAATAAAATGTGCATTGGCATGGCTATGAGTAGTAGAATAACTTCTAAAATTCACTATTTCAATTTAAAAGCTTAAACAATTATTACTAGTTATGAGTGGAAGAAAATATTTAAACAACTTATAGAGAGGAAATTAAGAGCTTCTTAATGATATTCCTCCTACTTTACAAATGTTTAAAAGGAAACTACTTTGTTATATTGTATTTGATAATATAACTTGAAAAATAGTTACTCTATAACAGTTTTCACAATAGTTACTGTTGAATTTGAATTTTTCTAGAAGGCACACCCAAGAGATTCGAGCAATTGAACCAAGTGAAAAAAAAAGAGGGTGAGAGAAACAGAGAGAAGAGAGGGAAGGAGTGAACAATAGTTTGAGGGAAATTGTGAACAGTAGTTTGCACCTCTGGGGTAAAATGCGGCAATCTCAATCTCTTTTGACCTTTGTTATATAATATTTTTGGTACATGGAGGGGGTGAAGAGCCAAAAGTCTTTTCTTGTAAGAAGATCCATGAACAACAGGAGAGGCCAAAAAGTTCTTGTTGGTCGCCAAATGGGAATGTTATCAGTTGCTTTAAAATATGATTTAATTTAATATATATATATATATATATATATATATATATATATATATATATATATATATATATATATATATATATATATATTAAATTAAATCATATTTTAAAGCAACTGATAACATTCCCATTTGGCGACCAACAAGAACTTTTTGGCCTCTCCTATAATTTTTGAAAATATAGTTTATTTTTTTAAAATACGAGACCGAACCGATCTTATATATTTAATAGTTTAAATAAAAGAGCACCACACCGCATGTCATATATCTATCTCGAAGAATAAACATATTGCTTGATAGCGAGGCTCGGTTAAATAAACTATATAATTTATGACATCCGTTTTGGTCTGCAAACTTTTTATGTTGACCGACAATTTTCACTACATAATATAAACGATTAGATAAAATTTATATTAAGCTGGGTTCTAAATTCCACATTAGGGAAGACCCCCTATTGTTAATTACATCATAAATGATCGAAGTCATTTAAGAAAACTCTCGATAAAGAAAAGTGATTTTTCTTTCAAGAATTTCAAAGTTTAAAGCTTTTAAGGATGAACTTGGAAATATCAAATGGGGTATGATCAAATTTGGAACAGTTATTTTTAAGAATCCAAAAGAATGAAAAGGTAGAGGATGTCACAAATCCGAGGGAGAACCTATAGTGACTTCCCAAACTATCCAACTGTTTGGATTCAGTATAGAAGAGATTATTAGATGTTCCATCTTGCCAATTTTATTATTTATAAATTATGTTTGCACAACATGATCGTACAAATAGCCTGAGAGATAGGAGAGTTTATGTCTTAACAAGCGACGACCTCAGAATCCTAAGACGGATTAGGGCTTATGTTGCACAACTTGGGTGTACAATGGCCTAAAATAAAATGTGAGGATTTACACCGTGCTAGACAGACAATCTTGAAATCCTATGGCTTGTTGTTTATTTACAATGAAAGTTTTGTTGTTGTAGATCTGTTTTCTCTCTCAAAGATATTCTTCTATACGTCCTTGTCGTGTTGCCCATGGGGTTTTCTCCAAGCTCCTAGTTGAAGTAGCAATCATAAATGCTAAGGTTCAAAAGGTTTTACCATGTATGTTTCAGAGTTTTGGTTTTGTTGTTGTTGTTGTTCAAATGTCTTATTAAGAGAGATTTTAATTTAATTAGAGTGATACCAGTTAGGATCCTACGGTTACCTCATTAAGACACCACTATTTTCTTTCAGATTGACTTATTCTAAACGAGTTGTTAAGCTCATTTAAACCAGGGAATTCTCGTTAGCAAATGTTGGTTACCTCATCCGAGGGATTCCAATAATCCAAAAAGCATGTGTTAAACTGTTTTATTATTGTTGAAAATGTTTATATTTTAGTTTTGGCAAAACTTTATGTTCAGTTTTGAAAGTGTTTGATTTAACATTTAAAGAGTAATTTGCAACCAAGCATGCATAGTACATTAAACCAGTGGTAAATTGCAGTAATGAAATAACGATAAATAAACTGCAAATGTGTACCTGTCATCTTCTCGCTGCTCTCGTTGAAATGTTTGCGTTCATAATCAAACATATATTGCAAGGTGAAACTAAGGGTGACCACTAAGTAATAATGAAGTCTTAAGGGTTTAGATTCAAAAGAGACCACACTCCATAACTTGGTGGGTCCCTAAAGATTTTAATGATGATTATCTTGAGCAAAAAATAATAAGTCCATTTTTTCTTCTAAAGGATTCCAAAGGACCGAGGAAGTGCTTGAGGCATAACCCCGAACAACTTCTTAAATCTATTGAAATCATTTCGAGCTCATTTAGACTCATTGTGTTGCTCAATTAACCGTCCACATTTATTTAAGGTTTCATGACGATTTTCCTGACCTGTGCTCAATGAACTATGATGTTTTGATCATCTCATGAGTGAGGTAAAAAAAATATTTATTTGATGTTTTATTTAAGAATTTTGTGGGTGGAAGCCCTTGAGGGCTGGTCGAGTTATTAAAGGTCTTTGATTGAAGTTGGGCTAGTAGTCTTGCAAAAGGGTTCATGTTTTCTTTTCTAAACCTCATTAAGAAAAATTAGATTAAACCTAACTCAATAGTAAGCCCTTAAACTTTAATGAATGAATTTGTAATTTAGAAGTTATTAAATGAAGTGGACTTAATCTTTATTGAACTATCATATCATTATGCAACCATTGATTTGGGGTTTAGGATTAGTGGATTATAATCTTCCTAGATAAAACCCTTTACCTTAGGGTCATTTAATTTCAATTATCTTCTGAATAAATTAGGAAATTATAATTTTACCCTGGTTATGGAAAGTGTTATGTTGATTTCTACCTCTTAACCCTCATATTTCAACCATCAAAGTGAGCTTATTAAGATCAACATTACCCATTTACCCTTTACTTTAGCCTAAATATTAATTATAGTTTCAAATTCCATAATTACCCTTTTGTTCTTTATACTTTTCACTTCATAATTCTTTAAATTCAACTCAAATGACTTTGAAATTTTTATGTTACTCCACCCTTAGGTCAATTAAAATATTTAAGGAGAAATTATGTTTTTCTAATTTTTATTTTATTTTTAATAATTATTTTAGTTCAAAACTAGGGAGTTTTCAAAGTTAATTCATTTGATCACTCAAAACATATTACCTATCTTTAAGAAAACTATTAGAGGTTCACCTAAGTCAGAGGAATACTTAGGCCAATATTCATGATTTTTTAATTTTATTTTAATTATTATCATTATTTGTTGATTTTGTGCATTAATTAAATATAAAATAAAATTTAATTTGATAATTAATTTTTATATTTTTCTTTTATTCCTCTGAGTTTAAGGAATCCATAGAAATAAATTTCATATTTTTGTGATTTTTATTTTATTTATTGGAATTATTTTAATGCAAAATTAAGGAAAATACATTTTAGGCATTAAAAAAATGTATAACAATATTTAGAAAATTAGAAAAAAATATTTTTAGTGGACCCAAGTGATCAGAGAGTAATTTGTGATAATTTGGTACATTTTGGTATTTTTTTTAGTTTTTATCATTTTTTAATTATTAAAAAATTTGGAAATAGGGTGGAAAATAAACTTTTTATTTAAATGTTAATTTTATTTTTCTTGGGTGTCCCTGGTTACAAGGATCACCCCAAACTAATTTTCATAATTTTTTGAGTTATATTTTAATTATTATAATTATTTTAGTGCAAAAATCCCATTTTACTTAGAAAATAGATTTTGATGTTATAGGTGATTCAAATGGACTTCAAAATTTTACAGAGGTTTAATATACTCATTTTCTTCAATGTGGGCTAAATTATGTGTTTTTTCTGATTATATCTTTTTTTCTTAATTTTTATTGGCTTTAATGACCTAAACATAAAGTTACATTTTTAACCACCTAAATTTAATTTATATTTTTCTTAGATTTATCTGACCATAGTGAACCTACCAAAGTGTGTTTTATATTTTTTTATTAATATTTTAATTTTTATAAATTTTTTATTAAAATAGAAGTGATTAACATTAAAAATTATGGCTTTCACCCTTAAAGGTGTTCTCCGACCTTGGAATAATTAGAGAATACTCATAAATACATGAAGTTCAAGTCCTCCAAATTTCAACTCATGGTGATTAATATTTAATTATTTATAATTAAAGCATATTTTTGAGTGTTTAATTAATTAAAAATAAAATATTTGACAAATACATTTTATTTTTAGTTCATAATTTTCTCTTTTATTCACTGAGCACAGGGTTATTTTCATTTTATTTTAGGAATTTGCTACACCACGTTATGGATTTAAGAAGTTTCTAAATTAATTTAAATAAAAAATAAGCTAATTTCCTACTTAAACACGTCGGAGTCACGTCCCTCCTCGGCAGCTTTGAGTGGCCACATGGCGTGCTCCCATTTGATGTCTTCATCTAAGTCAGCTCCACGATAACACTCCATCATCCCGTCCAGCTTGATTTGGTCCATCCATCTAATACACGCGCAATCGGACGACCCTCCGTCTTTGTCCCCAACAGGTGTAACCTAAGAATCGTGCTCACTAAAACCCTAAGATCTCACTCGATAGTTAATGAAATTACATTGGGTTTGATCCTACACGTGCATCTAACCGAGACAAACACATCTATAAGGTTAATCAAGCATGAATTTAAACTTTTCTTCATAAAGGACCAAACTGAGCTTAAAGTTGGGGGAAATGGCCCATACCTTCATCCAAGAGGTGTAGCCTCGATTGGAATGGTTCATCATGTTCTTTGTGACCTTACGAAATTCCTCGAGATGCCAATTTGAATGAGGTTGCAGCTGTGTAGGAACTCAATTAACAAATGGTGCGGCCTTGATTAAAGTCTAGTACAGAGAGCTCTAGGAATGGGGGTTTCACTGAGGAACTTTTTATTTTGGTCTGGGGAAGGTTATGAAAAAGTCAATTTGGAGATTGGTGATGTTCAGGAAGAAGACAGAAAGTGTCCTATTTTTTAGTGTCTTTGGGTGGAGAAATTGAGCTCAAGCAGTGGGGGAGATGACTGGAAAATGGTGGGATTGCACTTAGGGATGTTTGGAGAAGCTCTGGTAAGATTTTGGCAGAGCTTCACCAGGGAATCAAGCACACTTGAATTTGGCTGTGGAGGGTTATAGCCATGGCCAAATGGGAGGACTCAGGTTCTGATTGGCTGGTGTAAGTAAGCTGAGGTGGAGGGCTGAGCGGCGCCGGTGGTCAATTGAAATTGCCACATTGGATGGGCCCAAGTTTAGGTTCAATGCATTGGTGGCTTTCTCTGTTTAGGTTTCTCCGACGACTAGGCTGGCTGGCCAGGCTAGGGGAGGAGGCTAGTTGGTTCAGGGAGGGTAGGGGAAGCTGTAATAGTGATTAGTTTGGAGGCTTGATGGTTGGTTGCATGGGGGAGAGGATTTAGCCAAATTAGGTTCATGGGTTCCATGATTTGGGGGACCCTTGGTCCATGGCTCAAATTTAGGTTTAAAGATTATTTGATTAGCATCTTAAGAGGCAAATGGATGACAGAAGTGATTAAGCATGGGTTAATTCAAAAGGTTTGAGTTGATTTGGACTTAAGCTCAAAATTAGGGTTTGGGCTAAACGTTGGACTTGGGCTTGGCTTGGGGTTGGTTTAAAAATTAATTGAAGGGTCCAGTTGATCCAAAGGGATGCCATGAAGAGTTTAGGACGTTAAATTGGGGCAATTGAATTGATTGAAAGGCTTGATTTAATGGAAATTTGGTTTAGGGTCAATCTAGGACATTTGGTTTGGACTTAGGTTAAGATGGTTATGAGTGTTCTCAGTGAGCTCTATACTCTAGTTTATTTAACTTGAGAATAAAAAAAGGAACTCAAAGAAAAATTTTCTAATTGGTCTGTGCTAAGGATGTTGAGGATCAAAGTATGGCCCTTTGTAAGCACTCACAAGAAGATTAAGACCCTCTTGGGGCACCTAAGAGAGCATGGGGGATGATTGAAGGATGCAAGCAACTGGTTCAACAATACTTGGACTCCAAAAACTTATACAATGATTTATGGTCAGAGGAGTTTAGGGTTATGATTGATGAGCTATGGGAGGCCTCTGATGCCAGAGAAGTGAAGCGTAAGGAGGAAGATGAGAAAAGAGTTGTCAAAAGAAGTTAAGGGAACAAACCTGCTTGAAGGTGACTACTACTCCTCAAGTACATAAATTATCAGTTCCTGTAGGAGACAACAAAAAGGGTATGAGACTCGGTTCCTTTATACTTTAAAAATGACTTAGCATTTTATTTCATCTTTTTGGAAAGTGCTAAAATTAGGGGTTTCTTTTCATATGTTTGGACTTCTGGAGTTTGCTGGAAGGAATCTCCCTAGATGTCGAGTTTCTTTTGGTTGAGAGCAGAGGAAGAGGGTGAAGCTTCTCTCACAGAAGTGGAGTTAGCCAAACTGCTTGACTTTCCTTTCATTGACTCTAGATCGAGAGGTCTGGCAAGCTGAGCATCAAAATTTCTTTATCAAATATTGCATGGAGGGTTGATGATGAGGTATTTCTAACAGTTATGAGGATGGCACTCCACACCAAAAGGGAAAAGCTCCTGCTAAAGTCATCTCCCCATCTCCTTCTCCTGGGTCTAATTGAAAGTGTTATTCTCAGATATAGGTTCCTTCCATCAAGGATGGTACCAGTATTTGGTTGTTCTCCATCGGGTGTTTCAACATAGTAGATTCCTAGATAGATTGGTATGTGGAGATACTCAAGATGGAAAACAATACTTTTAACCTAAGAGAGGAAGCTCACTTTGATGCCTTCAAGTATCTATGGGCAGTGTGGATTTAGGCTAGCACTGTTACCAATTCCACATGATGGCATGGTAGGCCGCATTATCAGGTGAAGGACTTTTGTTGGATGGAGGAGAACAACGTAGCCAGTGGCAGAGGATGGTTGAGGTGGTCACCTGAGGGAAGTAGAGTGGAAGGTCTTTTGGATGGAGAAGAGACTTAAATTCTCCATCGAGAGCCACACAAGGGAGAGTAGGGAGCACGAGAATGTCTATGAGCACGTCAAGGGAGATTTCCCAATAACTTTAAGTTGACATTGCCTTGGTTGCTGATAGCTTCATCATGGAAGGCTTGGTTAGTCTTAAGTGGGTTGACCTGAGGATGTTCTCCCCCCTACTTTTTGGCCTCAAGCAAGACAATGACAAATCTGAGGAAGCGACCAGTGAAGGAAGCGGCAACGATAACGGATCGAATGCTCCTTTTGTCTTCTTTTTCTCTTTTTTTTTTCTAGTGCATTTAGGAATAAAATTAGTTTTTCTCAACTGTAGCCGACCAAATTGTATAGTCATGTAGAAAAACAAGTATAAAATATTTAATAATGGAAACTTCTTTTTTTCGTAAAACCTAACAATTTACATTTACTGCACATCCCTTTATCGATTGATTATTGGTGAAGCTCTGCATGGTAAAACGACTAGCTTTAAGATTTTTTATCTATTGACTATGATTTGTGCTAAATTTTTAGCACAATTATTAAACAAGTTGTCTCATTTGGTAGGTTTGATCGTCATCTCGGTCGTGCCCCATATTTTGTCAGTTCTTAAGAGGATATTGTCACTGTCTTCACGGGCTACTTGGGCAATTTGTGTTGTGCCTTCTTGGAGCTTGTCTCTATTGGGTAGGAAACCACCGCCTTAAATTTATCCGTGATGAGTTTTGAGACATGGGCATTCTTATGGTTAACATTGTGAGCCTTGTAGGCTTGCCGGGTGGACATTGGTTGTTGCTACTGGTCAGGTTTTCAAGTAACACTGATTGAGTGTCATGCACTGCTGTCAAGTATTTTTTTCTTATTTTTACCGATCAAACAACTGGTGTCACTATTAGTTTTTGCTATTGATGCCTAGATCGCATATTACACTTTTATAGTCTCGGTTACTTGGTCAGATTTATTTCTTGCACAGATTACCCCTATTTTTAAGCTTATTAAGCAAATCATACTATTTCTTTCATCTTATAACCACCGACACTCACTACTGAGAAGATTTGTGATGTATTCTTCGCGTAGCTTGTCTCTACTGGGTAGGAAAGTAACTTCAAAGCTTTTTCTAATTCAAGTTTGGAAACCAAGGTTTATAATAAGGAGCACTATGGGTCATTTTTATGTATTTACTGAGCGAATGACTTTGGGGTCACTGTCGGCCTTACTACATAGATTTGAGAGCAGATGAACTCTTTAAGTTTCCAGAGTCTCAATTTAACCTAGAAAATTGTTAGAAAGAAGTTATGTAATTTTTATAAAAGTGAACTTATAGAATTTAAGGATAACACCTTTTCAATGCCAAGATGGGTGTTGGCTGAGGTATCAGATCTGTTTCTCTTGGTGGCATAGCACGATGAGTGTTGCAATTCAGCTCAGGTTAATTTAGTCCACCCTCAACAAGTTGGGGCTAATAACATTTCGCATCTGGGTCTATGCTGAGATTGATGCCGACTATATGCTTCTTTGGGGTCTCGACTCCAAGTTAAAGCCTCTCGGAAGATGATAAAAATGTGATGCTTTGGCTTCTTTATCTACTGTTCTGTGAAATCCTTAGCGTGCACCATTTTAGAAGTGTCTATTTTTCTTGATTGGTGTTGCTTTTTTTCTTATTAGTGGTATGCTCCCCTCTCCATGTACCATTCAAGATATTGAATTCGAATTTATCAGGATCACACACTGATACACCTAAAGTATATAGTATTTTTATACACATTTTTATACCTATTTTTAATGATATTGCACTTTAAGGGAAGGTATTTTGTGTTTTTCTTGCAGGTATGATGAAAATGGATGGTCATGATGAAAGGAGCAAAATTGGATCAAATTTGGAGCAAAATAATGAAAAATCAAAATTTTGGCACTAGCGGCTAAGCGCCGCTGGGCCGGCGCTTAGCCACGACAGTTAAAAATTAAAATTCAAATGAATTTGACGCCAATTTTAAAGGGGATGGGATGCAACTCTTGGTGGTAACTACAATAACTTCCTTTGGGCGGCAAGTTTGAATGAAGGGGTGCGTTCCTTGGTAGATACATTGAATCTGGAAACATTTTGAAGAGACACCAAGGCACCTTTTGGTTTACTATTTAAAGAGAGTCTTAGGAAAGATTATGGAGGCTTTAGGAGGCTCTTCCACTGCGTTTTGAAGGAGAGGCTTTAGGAGGCTCTTTCACTGTGTTTTGAAGGGTACTTCCATTGTTCTTCCACCGCATTTTAAGAGTTTTTATTAAGAGTAGGAGTAGAGAGTAGAAAGGAGATAAGGGTCAGAGTGAAGTCTTCTTCTTCCCACTTCTTTTCTTTCTTTTAGTTTAGTTTTTATTGAGGTCTGAAGTCTGTATTCTAAGTCATCGGAGTTGGGAGACTTGCTCTGAGGAGTAGCTTAGCGAAGAGTCAAAGTTTCAGAGGAACTTCCTTAGTCTTGTGGAGAGGATTTTCAAATAAGTGTTTACTTTTAATCTTTTTATTAATACTTGCTTTCGTTTGTTATTTTTCTTATTGTTTTTAATTTCAAATCAATGTGTTTTTGTATTTTCCCAACGCATTCTGAGTAGTTTACATTATCTTTTTCTTTCTTAAATGGAGAAGTAATTAATTTATAAAGAATTGTTGTGGAAAGTATAAGTATTTAAAAGTTGGAAGAAGTTGTGAAAATTGATTCTGAAAACTTTATTTACTTCTTAATTTGGCCTGTTAAGTTGTAGAATTTCTTGAGATTATGTAAGATCCAATGCGGCATTGTCTCATAAAAGTTAGTAAGAATCACCTGCAATTATATGGATGAGAATTGTAGTCCATATAATTGAATGTAATATTAGAAGATATTTTCATGAAAGGGAGTAAAATTAGAGTATTTTAGAGCGACAGGCTAAAACACCCTAATTTGGTTTGAAATTTTGAGTTTTGTTATGAGAAGTTAGCCTCCAGGTGATGGGAATCGAGGGAACTCTAGAGTGAGAGACTGGTATTTTCCCTGCCTAATCATGTTCAAAATAATAAAAATTTCAAATTAACCTATGTTCTTTATAGAACAAAGTAAGGGTAAAGAACACATTTGCTTCTATCTGTCACAACAAATTTAAATACTTCCACAACAATACTTTAAGAATTATTGCTACTTCATAAAAGGAAAGCGAAAGATATTCTAGTTAATAGTATTTTACATCCAGTGTTATTAGTTATTATAATTTTAATTTCATTGCTTAACATTTTATTAAAGAAATTTTAAAAGACAAATTAAATTTCAAAACTTTTCAAAATCAAGACATACTTTTTCAAAAACAATTAAAGAAAGTAAAAAGATAATTTTCTGATTTCTTTAAAAATTTTCATATTTTCCCTGTGGGTTCGATATCTGGGGACTTTATCAGAAAGTCCTATATTACTTGATAAACGATACGTATACTTGCGTAGTATCCCATATTATAAAATAAAAAGTTTCATATATAAATCATCAGTGCATTTACCGGACGGTACCAAGTTTTTGGCGCCGTTGCATTTATCGGGGATCAAGTTTTTGGCGCCGTTGCCGGGAAAAATTAATTTAAATTGCATTTTAAAGAGAATTAAGAAATTTTAAATTTTTACTTTTCTTTGTTTTTGTTAGTGTGTTGTGTTTTGTTTTGTTTTATTGTTGTATGCATAGTTCAGGTTCTGAAGGACTTGTGCCTTACGATTCTGAATTAGAAAGAACTATCATAAAAATCAAAAAAATTAAAAATAAAGAAAAAGAAAAAAATATTCAAGAAATGGCAAATCATCAAGATCAAAATGTTGGCATCCATCAAGAATTAAGACCTTTAAGAGATTATGTTAACCCTATAGTAGATGAACTTCGTGCTATTATTCAAAACCATGCTGTAGCTGCTAATTCTTTTGAGCTTAAACCTACTATTATCCAAATGGTGTCTAATAATCAGTTTGGGGGAGCAACAACTGAAGATCCTAATTTGCATCTTGCTAATTTTCTAGAGTTGTTTGCTACTTTTAAATATGATGGTGTTTCAGATGATGCTATAATACTTAGACTTTTTTTTTTCTCACTAAGGGATAAAGCTAAAATGTTGTTACATTCGTTAGCACCTGGATCAATTAGAACTTGGGGTGAACTTTCACAAAAGTTCCTTGCTAAATATTTTCCACCATCTAAGACTACGAAGTTGAGAAATGATATAACATCTTTTTGTCAGTTTGAAGGAGAATCAATATATGAAGCATGGGAAAGACTTAAAGATCTCCTCGAGAAATGTCCACATCATGCGATACCAGTATCGGTTAATAATTCAAACTTTTTATAATGGATTAGCCTGGATCTCTTAGATCAATCATTGATGCTGCCACTTGGTGGATCATTAATGTCTAAACCATTTTCTCGATGCTTATGCTTTAATTGAAGAAATGGCTACTAATAATTTTCAACGGCCTTCTGAAAGGTTAAATCCTAAAAAGGTAGCCAGTGTTTATGAAAATGATGGTTTTACAAAGTTGGCAAATCAAGTTGCTGTTGAATCAAGCAAGATAGACCAATTTGGGATGAATTTTTCTCAGCCAAATCTCAAGATTGAAGAAAATTCATTAGGCCAAATGGTTGATTCTTATTCTTCACCAGAAACTCGTGAATGCTATAATCAAACCTAACAACCCATATTCCAATTATTATAACCTAGGTTGGAAGAATCATCCAAATTTTAACTCGGAATAACAATAATCGTGGCGGTGTTAATTAACAATGGGGGAACACCCAAGTAAACCCATTGGGGAATTGGAACAACCAAGGTAATAATAATAATAGATTAACTTATCCTTTAGGTTATAACAATGCTTTACAAAATAAGGAGAAGAAGTTGTCTATGGAAGAAGTAGTATCACATATGGGAAATCAATCACAAATTCAAGGAGCAACCATCAGAAATATTGAAAATCAATTGGGACAAATTGCAAATGCCTTAAGTAATAGATCCCAAGGAATGCTTCTAAGTAATACTGAAGTGAATCCAAGAGAAAAGAATAAAGAACAAGTGAAAGTAATTCAAGTGAGAAGTGGAAAAGAATTGGAAGATAGAGTTCAAAAAGAAACTGAAGTAGAGAAAGAAGAGATTGAAAGACCTAAAGAGGACGCTCCAAAAGGTTTTGAAAGACCTATTTCTCCACTTAAGGTTGATTTAGAAAAACCACCACCTCCATTTCCTCAGAGACTTCGTCAACAAAAGTGGGATAAGCAATTTTCAAAATTCTTGGAAATATTAAAGAAGCTTACCATTAATATTCCATTTGCTGAAGCCCTAGAACAAATGCCAAGCTATGCGAAATTTATGAAGGATGTTCTTAATAAAAATAGGAAGTTTGAAGAAAATGAGACTGTTGCACTTAGTGAGGAGTGCATTGCGATAATTCAGTAAAAGCTTCCTGAAAAACTTAAAGTTCTTGGTAGTTTCACAATTCCATGTGCAATCGGAGAAAGATTCTGTGGAAAAACTTTATATGATTTGGGTGCAAGCATTAACCTTATGCCTCTATCAATATTCAAAAGACTCGGACTAGGAGAAATAACCCCGACTACTGTAACTCTGCAATTAGCAGATCGTTTGATCACATATCCTAAAGGAGTTATAGAAGATGTTTTGGTAAAAGTGGATCAATTTATTTTTCCTGTGGATTTCATTGTGTTAGATATGGAGAAAGATAAAGAGATACCCATAATTTTTCCTATGAATTTCATTTGAATCATGTTTAGAACATCTATCTAAAGTTCTAAAATGCTGTGAAGAAACTAATTTGGTCCTTAATTAGGAAAAATGCCAATTTATGGTAGCAGGAGGAATTGTTTTGGGACATCGGATTTCGAAAAAGGTTTGGAGGTAGATCCTGCGAAATTCAAGTTATATCTAATTTACCTTGCCCAACCAATGTAAGGGGAATAAGAAGTTTTTTAGGACATGCTGGATTCTACAGGCGTTACATCAAAGATTTTTCAAAGATTACAAAACCTTTATGTCGTTTACTGGAAAATGATACAATTTTTAATTTTGATGATGATTTCCATAAAGCCTTTGAAACATTGTAAGAAAACTTAATCACTGCACCTGTAATAATTTCACCAAATTGAGAAAAACCTTTTGAATTAATTTGTGATGCTAATGATTATGCTATTGGTGCTGTTTTGGGTCAGAAATATGATAAAATTTTCAAAGTAATTTATTATGCTAGTAAAACTCTTAATGCAGATCTCAAATTAATTATACCACTACTGAGAAAGAGTTATTAGCTATAGTATTTGCCTTTGATAAATTTCGATCATATTTAATTGGAACTAAATGTGTTGTGCATACTGATCATTCTCCTATTAATTACTTAAGGAAGAAAAATGATGCAAAACCGAAACTGATAAGATGGATTCTTCTTTTGCGAGAATTTGATTTTGAGATAGTAGATAGGAAGGGTTCTGATAATCAAATTGCTGATCATTTTTCCAGGCTTGAAATTGAAAAATCTCTCTGTGATATTGAAAAAATTAATGAACATTTTCCTGATGAAAAACTGTTCACTGTTAATGAATGGCATGTTCCGTGGTATATAGACATATTAAACTTTATTGTTAGTAATATTATACCCTATGGTTTGACATATCATGAAAAGAAGAAATTTTTGTCTGATGCTAAGACTTATTTTTGGGATAACCAATTTTTATATAAACAAGGAAAGGATCTTATAATTCAAAGATGTGTACCTTTGGAAGAGACTTATGAAATTATTCAAAAATGTCATGATTCTGATTATGGGGGACATTTTGGAAGTGATAAAACTGCATATAAAATATTACAATCAGGATTTTATTAGCCTCCATTTTTTATGGATGTGAATGTTTATATTGAAAATTGTGATAGATGTCAGCGTGTAGGCAATATTTCTAGAAAAAAATGAGATGCCCCTCAATTTTATGTTGGAAGTTGGAATATTTGATGTTTGGGGACTAGATTTTATGGGACCATTTACACCATCTTTCGGAAATGTTTATATTTTGATAGCAGTAGACTATGTTTCCAAATGGATAGAAGCTATTGCTTTACCTCGATGTGATGCTCAAAGTATTACAAAGTTTTTAGAAAAGAGTATATTTTGCAGATGTGGAATATCAAGAGTAATCATGACTGATGGGGAAAGTCATTTTAGAAATGCGGTTATTGGAAAGTTAGCAAAGAAATACCATATTAATCATCGCATTGCTACTGCTTATCATCTACAGACAAGTGGTTTGGTTGAATTATCTAATCGTGAAATTAAAATAATATTGGAAAAAACTGTTAATCCAAATAGAAAGGATTGGTCAATTAAACTGGATTATGCTTTGTGGGCCTATAGGACTGCTTACAGAACATCTATAGGAATGTCCCTATATAGGCTGATTTTTGGAAAAGCTTGTCATTTACCTTTTGAACTTGAGCATAAAGCATATTGGGATATTAAAGAGTTCAATTATAATTTGAAAGATGCTGCTGAAAAGAGATTATTGCAATTGAATGAGCTTGAAGAAATAAGGAATGAATCTTATGAAAATGCTAAGATTTATAAGAAAAAGATGAAGTTATGGCATGATCGGAAGATTCTTACCAAAAATTTTGTACCAGGACAACAAGTTTTGCTGTATAATGCTAGATTGAGAATATTTTCTTGGAAAACTTAAGTCCAGGTGGATGGGTCCATTTATTGTGATAAAAGTTTATTCTTATGGAGCTATAGATATTCAAGATCCTAAGACTAGAAAAAAATTTAAAGTTAACGGACATAGACTAAAACCATATTTTTCAGTCAATAAATCTAAATCTGATGAGAATTTGATGTTGCGTCACTCAGAATGAGTTTCGGGTATGTCAGGCTGAAGACGTTAAAACAAGCGCTTTGTGGGAGGCAACCCATATTTATCGGTGTGCTTTGCTTTATGTTTGTTTAGTGTGTTTTGTTTGCTTTGTTTGCTTTGTTTGGTTTGTTATTATGTTTTTAGTGATAGTAATTTGGAGTTTTTAAACTTAAGTAGAGTTTATTTGACCTTAATTGATGATTTAGAGAAGTTAGAATGAAAATTTGGACACTTAGCAGACCTGTGCTAAATTGTGCACTGGCGGCTAAGCGCCGACTAGTTGGCGCTTAGGCGCCGCAGTTATAAAAAACGTGAAAAATGTGGATTTAGCAGCCTAGATCGCGGGGGAGAAGTTTTGGGAGTTATTTTAGAGTTTCTAAACGTCTTGGGGCTGTTCTAACATTTCCCAAGTCTATAAAAAAAGGACCTGACTTAAGAGAAACACTTGCCTCAAGTCCTATTTTAATTTCTGAAGTCTTAAGAAGAGAATTTTGAGTGCATCATGTCTTCCTAGGAGAATGAGATGAAGAAGAAGCAAAATTCTAACAAAAGTAAGTTCATTAGTGATAGTGCTAAAAAGTTATTTAATGGATATCTCGTTGTTAGTATTCAGGGTATTGCAGAAATGATTGCAAAAATTTAAGCCCGAGTGACTTCAATGGAAGCAAAGATCAATGATACTAACTTACATTTGGAATACATGATGGCAACTCAAGATGCAATTCAATCATTCAAGGTACGTGGAAGAAATAGATAAGACAATGTTTGTGAAGAATAAATAGATTGAAGAAGATGCTGTAAGAATGAACAATTATCGCCCGTTCTATCAAATTTATATTCCAGAAAGGTCAAATGAGAATAATAGTGGTCCTGGATATAATCTGCCTAATGGAGAATGGAATTAAGAGTGTTTTGTTTGTTTAATGTTCTTATGTGTTATGTTTAGTGTTCTTATGAGTTCATGTTTGGTGTGTTTAGTGTTTTTATTTAAATATTAACTAAGCCTGATGATGTGATGGTTACATCCTAGAGATGTATACTTATCAGTTTGAGATTAATGTCTCTTGTATTTAGAGAATTTCATCCTTTATGTTTGGATAGAAATTCTAGTATTGTATTAAGTGTTATGTTTATTTTAATATAAGTTTGTGTTTTTGTGAAATTTGTGTGGAATCAATGGTTATTAAATTTTGATTTGGAGTATTGGAAGAATTGTGGGGAGAAATAATTATTTTGGATTAATTAAGGGTGATTAACCAAGTGATTTAGTGCATATACCTTAATTATGAAAATTTGGGTATTGGCGGCTAAGCGCCAGAATGCCGGCGCTTAAGGGCCAGATTTCGCGGCTAAGCACCTAGAGTTCGCGCTTAGGCGCCATTTCTCGAAAATTGGTTCCCAAAATTTAAAAACCCGAAAATTGTCATTTTCAACCACCCCATCGTCTTCAACCTTCGGTTTACCGCGAAACAGGAGCCTAGGGCATCATATTGTGGATCATTTAAGAGCCGATCTCAACAAAAATTGTTAGATTTGGATTCCTTGAGGTAAGAGCACTACTGCTAAGTAAAATTTTTGATTTTCACCATGTATTTTAAGTACATTATGGAAAATCTTAAAATCACTATTCATTATGAAAATTTGAGGAAAAACTTGAGAAATTGCTTGGATTTAGTGAAAATATATTTTGGAAGATAATTTAGCAAGTTTAGTTTAATTTTGGAATTTATGGTGAATCTTTCGTGAATTTTTAGAGATGGCTCCAAAGTCAAAGCGTGCACGAGAAAAGACAAAGTTTGATTCTGACAAATTTGTTAGTATGAGGGCTGACGAACGATACGTCGATGCATTACAGTCACGTAAGTTGATTCCTGAGCGTGTGTTTAGTAAGTCAGGAGAGGTGATTGAAGATATGATTGCTAGAAGAAACTGAGAGAATTACTGTTGCTTCTCCGTTATTCTTGTTGTTTACGTAGTTAAAGAATTTTATGCAAATTTGCTCACTGCGAAGAGAATCAAGTGATGGTTAGGAGGCATGAGGTCAACTTTTTTTCTGGGGCAATCAATAATTTTTATGGACTACCTCCTGACATGTTCTGTTTTTATTCTAACTATCGTCCTTCGGAAGGGGAATTAGATGAGATCATGGAATTTCTGACTGATGGAAGAGGATTATGGAAAATAATAAATGATAGAAGAGTGAACTTTCCTGCTTCCAAATTGAATGCCATTTCTAAGTCATGGCATTATTTTATCTCATCTAAGTTGTTACCTTCGAGTCATTCTAGTGAAGTAATGAGAGAAAGAGCTGTGTTGAACCATTATATTCAGCAAGGGAAGCCTATTGACATTGGAGGTATAATTTTTATTATGTTTTGAATTGTGCTAGATCAACCACGATTGGAGGTATGAGATTTCCTTCCTTGATTCATTCACTATGTGAACGATCTGGAGTGAAGTTTGATACCTGGGAAGAGGTATTTCAGCCATTGAGACCAATTACCAATGTAAACGTTGGTGCTTATACTGTACATTCAGAGTTTGGTTGGAGAGGAGGATTTGGTAGGGCTTCTACTGCACGCTTCGCTCGCATCTACTTCTCGTGCTACTACTTCACGTGCTTCATCATCTACTCGATTCACGGATCGGTTTATTAAGAAAGATTTTGAAAAAAGTGAGTCTTACTCGAGAGCATATGAAAGATATGGATGGTAAGCTGGATAATGTGGAGAGATATATTATAAAACATGATGAATATGAGGAGAGTTATCAGCAATATTTGGATAGACTGATTAGAGGTGATCAGAGTGCTAAGATGCCACCTCATCCATTCTACATACCTTATGTGCCATCCAGGTATTGGAACGAGATGATGATGATGAGGATGAAGAGTAGATGTATGTTATTTGTTTTAGTTATTGTGTTTTTATGCTGTGTTACTGTTTACTTTATATAGTGTTTTGTTTGATGATTGTGTTGTGATGTGAACCTTGATAGTATGCAGATTGTAGTTGTACTATTTATCTGTTATACATATTCAGGTATTGTTGTTGTTTTATTGTGGATTTATATGTTGCTTTGTGATAGTGTGTAATAGTAAATGTTTTTTATGTGTATGTTATGTCAAAGTTTTTAAAAGTGTGTACCTTAATTCAAAAACTGTTAAGAGATTATAAACCACTATTAGGAACTTCTACTTAGGAAACTATATGTTTAAAATTTTTTCAAATTCCTCTATCATTTGTTATTTGTATTAGTGTGTTATTTTAGTTGGTGTGTATTTGCTTTGAAAACCTCCACTACTGTAGAAGTCTTCTGAAATTTTTACTTTTCTTATATATATATATATATTGTTTTGAAAAAACTAAATTTGATTTCATTTTACTCATATTATTTAAATTGTTATACTTGCATATTAAGATATTAAAAATTCCTGCAAGCATAATATGTTAGTTTTTATTTCTTACCCATATATCATTTCTTATGCTTAAATGTTTTATCTTAATTAAAAAACTAAAGTTTGGGGGGAATTTTAGAAAACAAAGATTTTCAAAAACCTAAAATTTTATTTGATTCTCAAGAATACTTAAAAATAAATCTTATTTTTGATTGAGAACAATTATGTACATGAAGTTATATTAGGGGAACAAAAATTTTGAATATAGAAATGAATAAAAGAATTTAGTTAAAATTTATAGTAATCATGAAAAACTTAAATTTAAAATTTTCTTAACGAAGAAGTGTTAAATAAAGTTAAACTATCTTTAGTAAGAAGTTTTGTATTTTTGGATAAATAGAAGATTTGACTTTTATTCTTCAAAGCTTAAATTTCTTTTATTGAAGAGCAATTTTCAAATATTATTATTATGATTTTTAAGTGAAAGATGTATGTCTGACCTTTATTTTAAATGGAAGGGTGGAATTCAAAATCATTAAAGGCCTATCCAGATATAGTAATCCTTGCCTTATAAAAAAAGAAAAAATAAAAAAAAAGAAAAAAATGAAAAATAGTATATGAAAATGGAGGAGAAGCTTGAGGATTTAAGGGCCTAATCAAAAATTGGTTTCATACCTAATGTTTAAGATATAAGTTCAAAGAAAATCTAAAATTTAAGGTTATAATATAGTAAGTAAAATTATTTTTCAAATAAAGATTTTTAAGTGAGAAAAATAAATGTTTGAATCATATATTTTGAAGAATCTACAAATATTTCGAAATAGATAGAGACTTATATTTGTCATTTTTCTTTACTTAAGAACTTTCTAAACTTTAAGTTGGTTTTAATTACTGAAATTTTTTCTAAATTGGATTATTCCATTTCTAGAACAAAATTTTGTTATCTTCCTAAGAAACTCATTACATAATTTGCATGCTAAAATATTCTATGAGATTAACTGTTACTTGAGGACAAATAACATTTTAAGTTTGAGGGATTTTGATACACCTAAAATATATAGTATTTTTATGCACATTTTTATACCTATTTTAAATGATATTGCACTTTAAGGGAAGGTATTTTGTGTTTTTCTTGCAGGTATGATGAAAATGGATGGTCATGATGAAAAGAGCAAAATTGGATCAAATTTGGAGCAAAAATAATGAAAAATAAAAATTTTGGCACTGGCGACTAAGCGCCGCTGGGCCGGCGCTTAGCCGCCACAGTTAAAAATCAAAATTCAAATGAATTTGGCGCCAATTTCAAAGGGGATGGGATGCAACTCTTGGTGGTAACTACCATAACTTCCTTTGGGCGGCAAGTTTGAATGAAGGGGTGCGTTCCTTGGTAGATACATTGAATCTGGACACATTTTGAAGAGACACCAATGTACCTTTTGGTTTACTATTTAAAGAGAGTCTTAGGAAAGATTAGGGGAAGCTTTAGGAGGCTCTTCCATAGCGTTTTGAATGAGAGGCTTTAGGAGGCTCTTCCACTGTGTTTTGAAGGGTACTTCCATTATTCTTCCACTGCATTTTAAGAGTTATTATTAAAAGGAACAGAGAGTAGAAAGGAGAAAAGGGTCGGAGTGAAGTTTTCTTCTTCCCACTTCTTTTTTTTTCTTTTAGTTTAGTTTTTATTGAAGTCTGAAGTCTGTATTCTGAGTCATCGGAGTTGGGAGACTTGCTCTGAGGAGTAGTTTAGCGAAGAGTCATGTGGAGAGAATTTTCAGATAAGTGTTTACTTTTAATCTTTTTATTAATACTTGCTTTCGTTTGTTATTTTTCTTATTGTTTTTAATTTCAAATCAATGTGTGTTTGTATTTTCCCAATGCCTTCGGAGTAGTTTATTTTATCTTTTTCTTTCTTAAATGGAGAAGTAATTAATTTATAAAGAATTGTTGTGGAAATTATAAGTGTTTAAAAATTGGAAGAAGTTGTGAAGATTGATTCAGAAAACTTTGTTTACTTCTTAATTTGGCCTGTTAAGTTGTAGAATTTATTGAGATGATGTAAGATCCAATGCGGTTTTGTCTCATAAAAGTTAGTAAGAATCACATGCAATTATATGGGTAAGAATTGTAGTCCATATAATTGAATATAATATTAGAAGATATTTTTATGAAAGGGAGTAAAATTAGAGGATTTTAGAGTGACAGGCTAAAACCCCCTAATTTGGTTTGAAATTTTGAGTTTTGTTATGAGAAGTTAGCCCTCAGGTGGTGGGAATCGAGGGAACTCTAGAGTGAGAGACTGGTATCTTCCATGCCTAACCATGTTCAAAATAATAAAAATATCAATTTAACCTATGTTCTTTATAGAACCAAGGGTAAAGAACACATTTGCTTCTATCTGTCACAAAAAATTTAAATACTTCAATAACAATACTTTAATAATTATTACTACTTTATAAAAGGAAAGAAAAAGATATTCTAGTTAATAGTATTTTACATCCAGTGTTATTAGTTATTATAATTTTAATTTCATTGCTTAACGTTTTATTAAAGAAATTTTAAAAGACAAATCAACTTTCAAAACTTTTCAAAATCAAGACATACTTTTTCAAAAACAATTACAGAAAGTAAAAACATAATTTTCTGATTTCTTTAAAATTTTTCATATTTTCCCTGTGGGTTCGATATCTCGGGACTTAATCAGAAAGTCATATATTACTTCATAAACGACACGTATACTTGCGTAGTATCCCATATTATAAAATCATAAGTTTCATATCTAAATCATCAGCGCATTTATTGGATGGTACCAAGTTTTTGGCGCCGTTGCATTTATCGGGGATCTCACACCTAAGGGAATCAAGCATTTGAACCGAGTGAAAATGTGTGTGTGTGTGAGAGAGAGAGAGAGAGAGAGAGAGAGAGAGAGAGAGAGAGAAGAGAGAAAAGAGAGAAAAGGAGTGCACAGAAACTTGTCCCTCTGTGGCAAAATGGGGTATTTCTGAGCTCTTTTGATCAATTTTATATAATCAAATATTTATGATCCATGTAGAGGGTTAAGAACCAAAAGTCCCTTCTAATATAAAGATACATGAGAGAATCAAGAGACCAAAAAGTCCTATTACATGAAATGAACCCTTTATTTATAGGAAAGGGTTAGAAATGAAGGAAAATTTCTTTTATATCGCAACTTTATGAGGGCTTCTACAAGTTACTTTAGTAAATAAACCCTTGTGGATCTGAAACCTTACGGTTCTCTCGCTCGGTCATCTAAGGCCAAAAGAGCTAAATTTAGCACTGTAGTCAGTTGGATTTCTAGGTGGTGACCTTCCGTCGGTCGGTCTTCAGATATTGGTGACTGGGAGGATTCTTGAAATTATCTTGAGAGATGGGTTTTTCCGGTTGATGTTCGCTGACCTGATGAGTTGAGCGGCCGGTTCTCAGTCATTGATTCCTACTGGGGGAATTCTTGTGGGCTGAGTGGGCTTGTACTCTCTAGCAGTGGGTGTCTTCTTGGTGTATATCGTTCGACCGGCTTGGGTGAATACTGGCTAGAGTGAGACAGTTGGTTTTCTTGAATCCCAAGATCACTTTCTAGCGAGTCTAGCTTTGTCATGTCATTATTTTCTTTGAGTGTAAGATTAACTCGAGATTTGTGCTACACATTTTTTTGTACAGTTACCATCTTGTTAACTAAACTTTCTTTAATATGAATATATACTAGCCAAACACAATAATTTTATAATCTTAATGCATATGATATTTTTATACTCGTTTACGTCGAGTGATAGAGCTTTTAGTCTATACATCTTGAACACTGATACTATCAAATAAGAAGTTAATAGTGTATTTGACAATAAAACATATATCATGAATATATGGTTAGTTCTGTCGAGAGGCATGGCGATTTAACAACTAACAAAAGTGTTGTTGGCAATGAAGTATTGATTAAGGCTACATGCGACTCAAGTTAAATTTCTAGTGTATGAATACAAAATTGATGATATGATAAACTTATGTTACCATAAAATAGCCTTGAAACAATTGCTATTACGATAGCATTTGTGCTATAAAAAACTCTTCACAAAGTTATTGCTAAGAAAAATTTGCCTATCTAGCAAATAATAATAATAATAATAATAATAATAATAATAATAATAATAATAATAATAATGCTACTATTTTTTTTTATTTTCAATTGAGAATAGAGCATTTCTTGGGCGATCACGTTTCTAGCATAGTTAGGGTCGCTAGGACTAGGATCCAGTGCCCCTTACATTGCTCTATGCTGTGTGGCTACATTTAGACGACAAAGCAATATAACTACCTTGCATCTCCAAAAATATGAATACATGTAATTCATATTCATCTTCAAAATTATGAGAGGAGCTCAAGAAAAATTACGACTAGTGAATCATAACTTGAGTTAGAGACCCATGAAATTGAGAAACGTGTAATCTTCTTCCTTTATTTCCTATATGGGTGAAATACCCTCCAATAATTTCCTCAAGTATTCTCCTAACCGAAATAGTCATTACCCCTTCTATAAATTGGCTAGCACTGAAGCCTACTGAAATCTTTTAGGATAACTTTTGCCATTTGAAAAAGGAACATATAATAATAACATTTCTCAAGGACCATATTTACCAAAGGTTTTTTCATGCTAGGTTTATCAATCAATTGTTGTAAACTTAGAGAGAAGTTCGAGCCTCCAAGAAACATTTATAGCGAGCAACGACCTACTTCCTTGGAACTAGTTTTAGTTTGATATCCTTAATAGCTACTTTCTATCATAACCACAAAATTTGGTTAAAACGTAATTATTCGGCATTTACATACATAGCACTCAATGCTTATATCTCACAACAAAACTTCCATATTTTCACACTCAATTCATTCGCATCACATCAAAAATAGCACTAATTATCAATTTTAATAGGCAAATTTATCATTTCATGCATAAATAAAGTTATAAGTATAAATAATGAAGTTCAGGTGCGAGAAACGAATAAATCCATATGAATTATGTGCTATGCATGCAAATTTCCTAACATTTAAAATAATTAATAACCCTATCTTAAATTTTAAAATTCCACCTCAATTTGCTGTCGTTATGAAGCTAAAATAAATATTCAAAATGAAAAACTGTATGATGCACAGTTGTCCAAATAATACAAGAAATTATTCTTGTAAAGCTTATCTTTCTATATTTAAACTTATCTTTTTAAATCAAATGTTTTTCAAATCAGCTGGTGGTATCCATTCTCTTCGCCTAAACTTTCTAAAGTCTACTAAATCAACTTCTTCTTTCAAGCCACTTAGAACACATTAAGAAATGGCGAGCAAACTACAGTTCCAAATCAAGGCTGGAAAAGTTAATATCGAAGATCTATGGAAGGCGATGACCAAAGACAAATTTCAAGTGTTAAGAAAAGCTACTCCTGGCCTACTAGAAGAATCACGTATACTTGAAGATAATGGTCATGAATATATTGGCCTTGGCTCAATTATATGCGTTAGTTTTGGCCCTGGTGAGCTACACTGCTCTTTAAGTTTATAATTAATTTCATATCATTATTGTTATACTACTGCAGAATTTTCTTATAAACTTAAATTTTAATCCAACGTAAAACCGGAGAGGAGAGTACATTTTGTAAGTAGTGATTTCTCTTTCTTAATGTTCATATGAGTCTTTAATTGGCACTTCGAAGTGGATTATGAGCTGATGGAACTTGTGAATGCAATTTTGTAAGAAATTCTTATGTATTTTTAAATCTAACAGATACAATCTGATATTTTCACTTGTAACTCTTTGGTGTGAAACCTATATGTGAAAAGGTGCAATACACCTTTAAATAGTTTTTAATAGTGGTGTTTTGATATAATCTTAAAGATTGGGGCGCTATACATATTAATATGGGAGTTTAGGTGTTAAATATATAAATACATAAGATCTGTGTGGTATGTATGCAATTTTTCTTATCGTTAAGTAGTAAATATATTAATTTCTGAGAATGCTTTCTTCTATCACTTTTGTACGTATTTTTTAGATAGACCTAATCTTGCACCCTACAAGGAGAAGGTGGTTGAATTGGATGAAACTAATCATCTATTGAGCTTCCAAGGAATAGAAGGAGGATTTATGAAGCTAGGGTTTGCTTACCTGGTTACTTCTTTTAAGCTTGATTATATAGAAGGCAATACTATAATCAGCACAACTGTGACTTATGATTTTGAGCAGAACATTGATGGAACTAAGGTTTTAGAGGAGCTTTCCGAAATGTTAAAGCATTACCTCAACTGTGTTGTGAGCTATCTGCAGAAAAATAATGCCTGATCACGAGAGAATCCTTGCTTGCTTGCTTGTGATAAGGATTTAAGTCTTCTTTCTCATTACTAATGTATTGAATAATAAAATTGTAATGGTTGTTTTCTATTTGCTTGTTTTATAAAAATGTTAAGAGCTTCGATTGGATTATGTACTCGTGTAAATCGTTTAAGGTAATTGGTTAAATATCACCAGTTTCTGTACTATCATTTCATACAATATGGTGAAAAATAATAAACTAGCATCATCTTGCCAAGAAATTTGATTTATATTTTTATAGTTTGAAATTATTAAAGTGTGATTAATTATCATTGCTGACCGGTTCTTTTGAAGTCTTCCGATGAAGAGCAGTTGGATGGTGAAAGATCTAATCGCTCTTGGTTCCGGTCAGACTAATTTCGTCGTTGTCCAAGTGGATGATAACTAGTCGGCAGATCCTTCTCTCTGTACATATTTACTTCCTGATTTTGTTGCTTCTTGAAAGTCGCGCTAAAAAAAGAACAATTGAAGCTTTTCGTAATACAAAACTATAAAAAGAAAAATCTACTTTATGACTATATAACTCAATAAATGACTTGGATTTTTGCTTTTAGGGTTATTATAAGTAGACTGTTAGAGCTTCAGAGCTACGTGTCATCTTCACCTCTTTTTCTCTCTGTGATGTACTTCTTATTTTTTTGAGCCTTTTGTGATGGCTGATGAAGGAGTGCCCGGGAAAACATCTCAGGACAGGGACGCACTTAGGGCCCTCGAGTGTATGAGAGCTAAGGCTTGGAATGAAGGAGAGGTGAAGAAAAGATTGATGAATGAGAGGCTTGTTGGGGAAATAAGTTAGAAGTGAGTGGTGAAGAAAAAGAAAGTTACCAACCAGAGAGATCAGATGAGATCCTCTGATTTGCTCGTTGGGTCACAATAGAAGAACTCTAGAAATAGCTCGAGGGACGCCTAGTTGATTCACCTACAGAACTCTCACTTCCTGTTGATGATCCTATGGTTATTGTCAAGGCACCCTTCCTAATAAGTTGATCCCTCTGTTCGTCGAGGTTAAAAAGATAACCAGTAACTTGTTCCCCAAACTACCAAGAGGCGAACTTCCTCCTCCGCTCAAGGGACAGAAGAATACTGGTGAGGGTGAATTTTCTTTTACCACATCTGAGTGAAATCAAATTATCGGTATTGCGTTTTAATTCTTCTTGTAATATAGGTTTTTCTCATTCATGATACCTTTAGATACAACCATAGAAATCTTGATGATCGCCTCACTTTAATCAAATCTCGATACTAATCCGCACTAAGACGCTGCAACCAAGGATCAGGTATCAGATGAAGGTGACAAGCTCCATTGAGTGGAAGAAGAGTCGGATCACCAAGTTGGTCCAGTCGAGACTCGCAAGGAGGTGATTGTAGGACTTAAATGTCTTATGGTTCCTTTGTCACTCCCTCAGTGAGATGGAGGAATAATTTTCCCAAGTAATGGAGCATCTCTAAGGAGGTGAGTTCCATGGTCTACCTACCTGCATGGAAAGGATGAATTGAAATTGAAGGTGAAGTTATCAGCTTGCGTGGAAAATTCATTACTCTTCTGGGGGAGACAGTCATCCTCCGGGAGCTGATGGTGCACCTCCGCTCGGAAATGATGGAGATTCAAAAGGCCTCCTCCATCTCTTGGGTTTAAGCAGAAAATAGGTGAGCCGATTATTTTAAGTTGGGGGTGGGGTGTTATACTAAAGGTTGCTTCGCCAAGGATTTGTCTTGTGTGAAGCTGCAAGTGGTAACCATGTAAAGCTCTTTCTTCTGAGTAGCTTTCCAAGGGCTTTTGTCTTTTAAGATGCAATCTTTTATTTCATGTAAATAAAATAATATTTTATTTTTCAAACTTTAATTAACTCTTTACCTCATATTTCATACTTATTTCATAATGGCGTCATGACATCCCACATTATTGAGGCAGTGCTTCATATTCCCCCTCCTCTCATAAATAGGTTAGCATTGTTCTCAGACAAACCTTTCACTTTCTTTCTTCCTCTGAGTATTTAACACCTCTCCTCTACCTCCCCCATGATGGATCTAATGTTTTTTTCAAGTAACTTTAGGTTTGATTACCACCACTAAAACCTCCATATTGTTGGCAAGTATAGCTAAATAAATTCAGGATTTGTACGTTCTCAGTCTCTTGATTCGACTCTGATCAGTAGCGAGCAATCACCAGGCTATAATCAGGTTTGGTGTTGACCCAGTTTTCTATAAAAACCAGTTCAAGCAAGGCCTCGATCTTCAACAAGTACGAGGTTATTCCAACATAGGTTCTCCCAAATTCCATGTGGTGATTATGACATTCATTCTCTTCTACCAGAGGATGAAGATCCTATGAAAATTGAGTTGTTTAGCCATTTTTTTTCATTCAAGACAGTCAGAACAGATCTGTTCAATTCATTGCAGATTACAAGGTCCAGCTGCTGAGGATTGAGAATAAAATTATGGAGTAGAAATCCAAGTTCTTTATCACTTTGTGCTCAAGCGATTGGGGAATCCGTGCCCTTCTAATGGAGTGCGAAGTTAAGAAGGTGAAGGTTCTATTCGTCCACCTCCAGGCTTATGGAGCGCTAATCAAGAGTCAGCGCCTCTCTCTATTTCAAAACATAGACCCTAAGGTGGTCAACCGGATGATTCAGTCTGACAATAAGGATACTATTACCGAGGGGTTATGGGCTGCCTCCGAAAACCATGTGGTAGCCTGAGAGAAGGTGATTGCGGTGTGGACAACCACAAAGAAGCCTCAAGGAAAGGCTTCCTTCTTGCAACTTGGGAGAGGAGGGGTTCTTCTGTTCATCTCGGTTTTACTGTGAAGGCACTGAAGGTATGGGATTCCTATCTTTGTTATCTTGTTGGCTTGATCCACTACTAATAACGCAACATTACTTATCAGTAGATTAAAAATGTTTTTTTTTTAATTTAGGTGTTTTAGAGGGGAGTGAGGAGGACCCTCTCAAGGCTCCCAGTATACTCGCATCTGGTGATTCAAAGGATGCTTCAGTTGATAGCAAAGTAGGGTTCACAAGCCTCTATGGAACATCCTTTATTGTCCTGCAAAAACGGGGTGAAGCTAGCCTGGATTCTCACCTCATTTTAGTCAGGACTGAATCCAAGGAAGTGCATGGGGACGTTTGACAGGATTTGGTGACATGATCTATTGAAGGGAAAGTTCCTGCCCAAGATAGTGATTTGCCTCCCCTTCCTCCTCTTTTTCAAGAAAAAGAAAGGTTCTTCGTTCGGTTAGACCTTTTCTCACAACCAAGGAGCTAAAGTTTGGATTAGTAGTCACTATGTGATGATCGATAGGGAGACAAATTTGCATCCTGATACTCTCATGAATGGCTACTACCCATCCACCCTTTTAGAGATGTCTTAGAACCTTACTTTGAAGATATACTAAGATCCATATACATTTCAGAAATGTTTTAATTGACTGATTGGTTCCACTTCGTGTCCTGGGAGACTTCACACCTTCAGGCAATTCTCCTAGATAAAGCAGAGGAATTGGTAGACTGGTAAGCTTGATAAGTTAAGAAATTAAACCTACGAGCAATTATGGCTGAGAAGAGGCTGAAAATGTCTTTGGCCAAGAGAGATTCGAAGGCACAGGACTACGAGGCCAAGATGGCCTCTTCTCAAGAAGAACTAAGAGCTGATGGAGAGGGCTTTCTCTATGATCACCAAGAAGAGCATAGTGGAACTCTGTCATAAGATTGAGTTCAGCACCTCAGTTGCCAATAAAAGATTTTTTAACCACATGCTAGTAAACCCAAAGTATTTCAAGGTCAATAAGTTTCCTAAACTTCTCTCGGACTCTTAGGAAGAAGAGAGTCAAACTGGTGATGGGGAAGAGGTTGACTATGTCAGGGAAGTGGAGGAAGCTAAGGAAGAGAATGTTTAGGCTGTCAGCGAGTCCTCCAATGTCTAACCCTGTGAAGTTTTTCTTTTACAATGCCTTTCCTATTTTGGAAAATATATATATGAAATTTTTTTTGAACATACATGCAAGCAAATGTAACTTTTGTGAAAGAAAAGAAATTTTCTTTAGTTCATACCTCGGTTCCTTACCTTACATTTTTTTTCTGCAGTTTCATTTATATTAAACCTATTGAACACTCAGCGCCTGATCCTTGGGGATAGTTTTTTCCTTTTGTTTAAGTCAAATTTGGGATGATGAGAGTCCTATTATTTGATTAACTTGTTATTTTTTTATTAGTCCATGGGACAATTGGATCTGTACCTTTAGTCGAGGTTTTCAATGTTGGTTCACAAAATCATATTCACGGGCAAGCTAGTGTTTTAGTTGTGTAGATATTGATACCGACTAGATGATCTTAGCATCTCGGCCAAACATTTTTGCTTAACCGGGTAGCTAATGCCTCGATCGGTATGTATTCAGAATGCATTGAAACCTGATTCTTACCTTTCACTAGGTGGGTCCTGATCAATGAGATGGATTTTTAACGTTGGGTCCCTCTCTCTACCGGAGAAAGTTACCTGAACTTCTTTTTTCTGAGACAATAGTTCTCGTACCCTTCATGGAGCTTTTCACTACTGAGCAGGAAAACATCTTCGGTCCTTTTATTAAATCAATGCTTTAAGACTTAAGTTTGTGGTTGTTGGTTGCTTTTAATTTATATGTATGTAATTTTCAATTTTAAAATAGTACTTTAAGTTTAAGAAATGAAACTGAATAAATCTCATATATTTAATAGCTTAAGTAATCAAACACAACATCATAAGTAATTTACCATCCTAGGAGACAGGCATAATAATTGGTGGTGAGCTCGATCATATAAACTAAAAAATTCATGACATCCGTTTGGTTTGTGAACCTTTTGTGCAATCGACAAGTTTCTCCATTAATATAAGGATTAGATAGGGTTTATAATACTTGGGTTCCTAATTCACTATAAGGGCAAGCCTGTATAATTAATTACATTTCAAATGATCGAAGTCACTTAAGAAAACTCTCAATAATGATCCGAGGTTTCCTTTTCAAGAATTCAAAGTTGAGTTTTTTCAAGCTTGTTTGTAGAGAATGGACCAAGTGAGAACTTGAAAGGTAGGGGATGTCACAGATCGTGAGGTGAACTTCAATGACTTCCCAAACTATTCTACTATTAGGCTTTACATCTTGAAAGTGTAGTTAATTCATGTTTACTCCTGCCATATTGCATAATATACAATTATGTAAGTAGCCTAGGAAGAGATGAGGATTTGTGCTATACCGAACGAAAAACCTCAGAATCCTGAAAGAATTAAAACTTATGTTGCACAATATGATTGTGCAAAAGCCTAAAGATAATGTGAGGATTTATATCGTACTAGATAAACTGCCTAGAAATCCTATGGATTTTATGCTTTTTAAGACAAAGCAGTGTTCAATTGAAGTAGATTCGCTCCATTTTCAAGTGTTGATCGTCTTTTAAAGTTGTCTTCCATCCTCCTTCATCCTCATCCTGCTTTTCGAATAAATGGTTTTAAGCTTCTTACTCGTGGTAGTTTAGGCTTTAAGGTTTATGTTTGTACTCGTGATTACTGTTGGGTCTCAAGGCTCAGTGTAGTGTTCCTCCTAAACAGGTGGCCTATTATCCTCTATCCTAAAGGTCTTTGCACGTATGTTAAAATAAAATATGCCATAAAGTACAATAAATGGAAGTGCGGTAAAATAAAAGTAACAGTGCCTACCTATCACCTCTGAAGCTGCTGCTAAAAGGTTAGTATTATAAATATAGCGTGCATATGTACATAAATTGAAACAAAGCACGAGGAAAAACCCAAGCATGCAGAACGGGTTAGGTGGCACATACAGAAGATCAAAGCAGTTGTTTATACATTATTTCTAACTGAAGTGTCTTAATATGTTGGTTTAGGTGTCTTAGTCATTTTGAATGTCTCATTTATCTTGTGTCATTTATTTTTCTTGTTCTAGTAATCGTAAGTATTCTTATTTTATTTTGGTAGATTTTAATTTTTCATTTCAGTGTTCAAGAAGTTTTGAATTGTTTGGTTTAAATGTTTAAGACTTTTATTTCTAGTTTAAGTGTTTTAAACAATTAAATTTAAATTAAGGTTTTAAAGCTACTTTTAAAGCATTAATAATATTTTAAAATATCTTAAAATATTTTATTTCCTGTTCAAGAAGTTTTAGTTTTATTTTAAAAGGGTTTTATCTTACGTGTTTAAGATGTCTTAATTTTTAAAGAAGTTTTAAATTGTTTTTTTAAATTTTTTAAATTATTATTATTTTATTTATTTATTAAATTTATTAAATTTTATTTTTTATTTAATTTCAACTTAATCTTAAAATATTTTCTTATTATTTTAAATTAATCCTAAATTATTTTTAAGTTAGTTTTAAACTGCTTTAAATTATTTTTAAGTTATTTTGAAATATTTTATTAAAATTAGTTTTAACTTATTTGAATTTATTTTGGGTTGTTTCAGATTACTAAAATATTTTGAATTAAGTAGGCTTACAAATGAAGTATTTGTTTATAATATTCATGAGGAGAACCTGGGGGCGGGGGGAGGAGGGGGGGGGTTTCTCTTTTTTTTTTTTTTCATTCATTTTTACTTGATTGAGAAGTAAAACTACATGGACGTCTACAAGAAACATAAAGCTAACATGAGTTTACCTGAACAAAAATTTACATAAAGCTAGCACGAATTTGCATGAACATGAGACTTACACGGATTTGCATGAACATGAGACTAATACATGGGTTTGCATGAACATAAAACTAATATGTGGGTTTGTAAGAACGTAATAGTAACATAAGCATTTCCATAAAACTACTATGGAAGTTAGGCTCGGGTTAGGTTCAACCTAGGCTAGGGGCGAGCTTGGTTAGGGCTAGGTTGAGGATAAGGTTGAGCCAATGTGAGCTATGGTGAGCTAGAGCTGAGCTAGGGTGGGCTAGTTTGGGTTCGGACTAGGTTGGATTTGTGTTAGGTTGGGTTCAAAGTAACTTAAATCAAGAAGTGTTTGCAAAGATGATTTTGCAAAACAAAGCTCGATTGAAAAATTTTATGCAGGATGAATTTTCATCCATGAAAGCTCACTACACAAAATTTTACGTAGAAAGTTATATAATGGTTGTCAAAACCTATTTCATGCTATTCATATGTTGATAATGAACTACATGAAGCTCATAACATGAAATTATAAGCACTACAATGATATGTAGAGAGAGATAATTTTGGAGCATAAAAACGATAATTTCATAATATTTTCTCATGTAGTTGCATTTCAGTCTAATTTTATGATCTAACTGAACTTAATTAAATTTTATTTTCGTTTTATGTAGTTTATTTCATGTTTCTTTTAAATATTTGAGGTTAAAGATAAATTGACAAAAAGTGAGTTCAATTGATTAAAGCGAGAAACTATCACATAAACAAGGTTGTTGGATGTGACTAAACTATGAAGGCATTAACAACTGCAATGGAAGCTCTAAGGCATTAGACATGGAGAGTTGTGAGCAATGTCCTAACACATTGGATATCACTTATAGAAGTTCTTAAAGGATATCAGTGGCCTTCAGAGTTTAGACAATCTCTCTTCCAAATGAATTAATTGAGTGCTTATTTATATTTTAAATTAAGCCTTTCAATTATATCATAGTTATGTACAATGAATGATTCATGTTTCCTTCTCGTAAGATAAATTATGATTAACAAATACTACTCTTATTTTAACCTAGCTGATTGACACAAATTGGAGCTAACCATTTTATCTAACATTAATAATAACCCCAAGTAAGGAGTCTAATACACTTTGGTCGTAAATGAGCCGAGCTTAAGCAAGCTTGGGCTCGGCTCCCATTCGACTTGTTCAGAATTAATTTTGTTTAAAATTGACTTGTGTTAAAAATTTCTTGTGAATGGTGTGTTCATGTTGGCTCGATTCACATATTCTCGCTTACGCTCGGCTTGTATCTGACTCAAAATTTGCTTGTTTAACGTAATTAGAAAATAAATGTAGGATGTAAGATTTGAACCTGCACCATCATTATGTAATAAAAAACACATAACCCATGACTAGAATAGCTGTAATATTTTAAACTTAGATATATATATATATATAATATTATGTAAGTAATTTAAATAATCTTATTATTTCGAGCTAAATCGATCCAAACAAGATCGAACATAAGTTCTTTGCACTCGACTCATTTATATTCGAGCATTAAAAATTTGTCGTGTTTGGCTCAATTACTTAATGAACGATTCAAACACAAGCTTCTTAACGAGCTAAACACGAGCTCTTCACAAATAACAAGCTTTTAAGATAGCCCTAAATACACTAGATTATTGATCTTTACGCCATGAATGCATAAATGCTAATGGATTGAAAAGTAGGCAATGTCCTAATATTTTTGCATTGATACATCATACCTTTAAGAGAACTAAATTTTAGGAACTAAATTTTAGGAAACAGATTCTGAAATTGAAGCTATGGAGGTTATTATGACTATGAGAAAATTTTGAAATATATGTGGATCAGTACATCCCATCAGTAAGTCAATTTATTGACATCTTACTGTCCAAACTCAAGGATGTGGCTCTTTCGGAGGCCTCAATCTAATGATAAGATTTCCAGCCCTCCTACTTCTCATACTAGCATGGCCGATAACATAGGTAAGAGGCGAACAATTTGGGCCAGGCTAGGCCATGTTGATTCAGTATGGGCTTATATGCCTCAATTTAACATATTGTGTGAAAATTGGATTTTATTTTGATCAGTTTGGTAACTTTTTTATTTTAGAAATTTGAATTGATAAGATTATTTTCACAATTCATTTGACTTGAACCGAACTTTAGTCAATTCTATTCACCTTTGAATTTTGTTAGTTATTTTCTTCTTAATTTCTTGCCTTGTTACTATATTAGCTATCTTTCTCTTCACTTGAAAACTTATGCCATATATCATGTGTTCTATACACATATTATACTTTAATCATTCTGTTAAATAATAAAAATGAATTTATTTATAATGAATATATTTTTTAATGTTTATTATTAGTAACACTAACTATTTTAGTCATAACCTAACTTATATAATCTTATTTGGTAATCAAAATAAGTTTCTAAAATTTGAACTCATCAATTACCTCTCAATATTCTGGCCAAAATTTTCTCAAATTTTTAAACAAATTATAAAATATAGATGATTTAATTAGGACAATATCTTTAAAAAATATATAATTCAAATCTCAATTCTTACATTATCTGTCACTATAGGAGACAACTTGAATATTAGTGAGTTAATTAGCATAAATTACATTATACAACAGATGCTAATGTTTTAGGGTGGCCCCCATGAATTTCTAGTTAGGGCTGTCAAAACGACTCGTTGTTCACGAACAGCTCGTGTTCGGCTCGTTAAGAAGCTCATGTTTGACTCGTTCGCTAAGTTAAAAACTCTTAACGAGCCGAACACGAATAAAGATTTGTTTGTTCGTGTTCGGCTCGTTTTGGCTCGAAATAGTATTCATCAAATTTATATAATATATATATATATATATATATATATATATATATATATATATATATATATATATATATATATCTTAGCAGGTGAACAGCTGCAGGATCTTCTATCCAACTGGCCCAACCTTAATGCTTGCTGGGATACTTGGAAACACCATTCAAAAAAGCACATTCCTCTCATTATCTTCTGGTTCATCTGGGTAGCCAGAAATGCTGCTATGTACCAAAACCTTTCAGCTAGCCCTCACAAGATAAGCATCCATTGTCAGTCCTTTATTAGAAAGTTGAATGGATCTTCTGCTAACTCTTCTAGGAGGGAAGCTACACCTGCTATCCAGTTGGTTCTATGGAGGGCCCCTTCTCAGCCTTGGGTGAAATTAAATACTGATGGGAGTTACTCAATTAGCAAGGCAGGTATTGGAGGAATTTGCAGAAATTTCAAAGGGCATTGCTTATGGTATTTTGCTGCTCCTATTGATGCTCTTAATGCTCTGGAATCTGAAACTGTTGCAGTCTTCTGGGGGCTGAAATTGGCCTTTGCACAAAAACTGAACAATCTACATGTGGAAGTGAACTGCTTACAACTCTTACAGATAGTTCTCCTAAAGACCTCCCCCCCATGGTACCTGATCCATTGGCTGAAAAAGATTCTTCATCTTGCTTCATCTATTCATTTCATTTGGTCTCTATCCCTAGAGAAGGCAACAAACCAGCACACCATCTTGCCTATGAGGCCTCTTCCTCACAGTTACTTACTTGTCATAAAACTCCTTCTTTCTTTTTGTCTTTATTGCTGAATGGAGATTGTTTGGACATACCCCATCTTAGATGTAATACTTCCTTTTAATTAATGAATTTGCCTTTTTGCAATATATCAAAAACTGAACAATCCAGAAAGAAAATTCTACTGTCTTTAGTGATATGATTCCTGCAATCATATCTGATGTAGGATTTCTTGTTCCTGAGCAGAACTCAATTACTTCTATAGTTGAGAAGACTGGTGCAGATATAATTGATGTACATCATGATGTTATTATGGGGAAGATTCAATCTCGAACCTTATTAATAATCTTTCGACCCAACTGAGGAAACCGTTACACATATGGCCGAGGGAGCTAGTCATCAGGAATTCAATTATCCTATATTTCAGTATAATGCTCAGGAAGGTTCTGATGTAGTTGCTAACATAACTGCTATAACTAAGGAACTGCAGAATGACTGGGTAGTTCAGACAAGCAAAAGGAAAAAATCAGTAGAATTAAAGAATCTTTTTGAAGCAAACATTATCCCCTCAAGTGCTTCTACTTCTTCCTTCTCCAGGCTGACTAGAAGGGGAAGAATGGTTATTAATGATTAAATTTCTTTACTGGAATATTAAAGGGGTGGCTAATCCTGGCTCCCTTAATAGATTATTAAGTTTAAACAGGATTCATAAATTTTGGGTGGTGGTTCTACTTGAACCTTTGGTGAAGTCTAACTTTGATAAATTCATCAAGAAATTTCATGGTTACAACTTTATTTTTAACTCTTCTAACAAGATTTGGCTATTTTGTAGAAAAGCGTTAAAGGTAGATATTATTCTGGACCATTCTCAATTTCTGAATTTTCATTTTGAGCTTGATCAATTCAGTGGTTATGCATCATTTGTTTATGCTGCTACTTCTATCTATGATAAAAAGGAATTATGGAACCAATTACATAGTATTGGGCATAATATTGATAAAGGTTGGATTGTTGGAGGTGATTTTAATTACTATTGCTCATCCTAGTGAAAAAAAGGGGGGTAGAAATCCCAAGTTGCATGATTTGATTACTTTCTCCAATCAAATTAAAGATGCTAATCTCTTTGATCTTGGCTTTGAGGGGTCTCCTTTCACATGGAAGAGAGGTTCTATTTATGAAAGACTTGATAGACTTCTTGTTAACAAAGAATGGATGGAGATGTTTCCAATATCTAAGGTCCAGCACCTAGCTAGGCTTGGTTCTGATCATTCCCCTTTATTATCTACATTTTCTGTTATGCTCGTCGTTAAACGGAATTCTTTCGAATATTTGAATGTTTGGTCTACTCATCCCACATGTTCTAAGGTAATTGAGGATAATTGGGTCTGTCCTGATGCATTTTCAGATTCTAAACCTATGGTTCAATTATGGAAATCTCAAAAGGTTCTTGCTAAGGCTTTAACTGATTGGAACTGGAATGTTTTTGGTAATTTGACAGAAAATATTATCAAGGTTGAAAAGCATGTTCAAAATATGAAAAAAGAGGTGGAGGAGGGTAGATGTACTGAAGCTCAACTGTTTGAAGCTAATGAAAAGTTAAATAATGCTATTGCTAATGAGGAACTCTTTCTACTACAAAAGGCCTCTTCTAATCATTTTCTCTATGGTGATAGAAATTCCAAATTTTTTCATGCTGTAATCAAATACAAAAGATCACTAAACACTATCTTTAAAATCAAATCTGTTCAAAAGGGATGGCTATATGATTGCAAGGATATTGCTGATGATGTTATTGTGTATTTTCAGAAACTTTTTTCTTTCAAGTCTACTAATGCCAATTTATTCTCTGCTGACTTATTTAAAGATGGCTTATTCAGAGGCAATGGTGAGGTTTTAATTCAAAAACCTGTTGAGGAGGAGATTCTAAGAGCTATAAATTCCATGGATGGTAATAAAACAGCTGGTCCTGATGGATTAACATCAAATTTCTATAAAAAGCATTGGGATATAGTCAAAGCTAAGTTGATTCCTGTTGTTCAATCTTTTTTTCAAGGAGAGGAACTTTCTAAATACTTTGCTGCATCTTCCATTATACTTATTCCTAAAGAAAAAATTAAAACTGGATGGAATGATTACAGGCCCATTTGTATCACTTCCATATTTTCTAAAATTATCAGTAAGGTTATTGTGGAAAGATTACGACCTTATCGCGTCGATCTAATTACCGATAATCAATCTGCTTATATTAAAGGAAGGTGTATCTCTGATAATGTATTGCTTGCACAGGAATTGGTTACTGATATTGATAATTCTTGTAGAGGTTCTAACTTAATGTTTAAATTAGACGTCTCCAAAGCATTTGACTCCATCAGCTGGGATTTTGTATTGAAGGTTCTAGTTGCTAGGGGGTTTGGTGTTGATTTCTGCCATCTTATTTCTAAATGGCTTCAAAACAACTATTATAGCCTCTTGATTAATGGAAGGTGTCATGGGTTTTTTCAAGTTGTTAGAGGTATTAAACAAGGAGATCCTTTATCTCCTTATATCTTCATCTTGGTCTTTGACTATTTATCTAGAATGTTGAATCAATTACAACTCAATCATCCTCATGTTCAATTTCAACATAGATCAAACATATTGGTTAGTCATCTTACTTATGCAAATGATGTTATTGTTTTCTGTTATGGTAGCAAAAGCTCCATTAAGTGCATTATGAAAACTTTAGCTTGTTTTGAAGAAGTTTCTGGAATGGCTTTTAATAAATCTAAATGCCAATTTCTTCCTAGCTCTTTAATGAATATTCATATAAAGAATTGGATTTCTGATTTTATTGGTTTTAAAGAAGCTTGTTATCCACTGAAATACTTGGGGCTTCCATTGATTAAAGGCAGAAGAAGGCTCTCTCACTATGATGATGTGGTTTCTAAAATTTCTTCACAGATTCAATGTTGGTCAAATTCTTTTCTATCCAATGGGGGAAGAATTACTTTACTCAAAAGTGTATTAACTTCCTTTCCTCTTTACACACTTCAGATGATTAAAATGAAGAAAAGTACTCAAAAGCTTCTTTCTATTATTTTCAATAAGTTCTTATGGGAAGGTCAACACAAACAAATTCATTGGTCTAGCTGGGACAAGTTATGCAAGCCTATGTCTTGTGGAGGATTGGGTTTTAAGAACTTTCAACATTTAAGTTTTGCCTATTACTGCAAACAGTGGGTGAATTTTAGATCCAAAAATTCATTATGGGCTAAATTTATGCATGGTAAGTACTGCTTTAATACCCATCCGACTCAGATCCAAGCTAAACTAGGAGATTCAAAAACATGGAAGGAGTTGTTGAAGGTCAGGGAGTTTGCTGAACAGCTCTTTGTTTGGGAGATTGTGGATGGTCAAATTGATTTCTGGAGGATACTTGGTTGTTCAATGAATCCCTGTTAGCTCAATTTAATTAGTTCTCTGCAATTAAAAAAGTTTCTGATGGCTGGATTAATGGTACCTGGAATGCTCCTTACTCAAAAATACTGTAAACAAGGAGACATTGGAAAGAATTCTTACTGTTCATATTTAGGTTAATAAGAATGATAGATTAATTACTAAGACTCCTGCTTACGAAAGTCTATCTAAATTCATTTATCTTTCTAATGGCTCTTGGTCTGATAATGACTGGGGTAAGTATTTATGGAATAAATTCCTTTCACCTTCCATGTCTTTCTTCTGATGGAAACTGTTCAGAAGTTTCTTGCCTACAGATGATATATTGAAGTTAAAAGGTATTAGAGGTCCTTCTAGATGTGTATTTTGTCATTCTAATGAAGAATCCATCTTTCATCTTTTCCTGAATTGCCCAGCAATCCAGGAAATCTGGAAATCTGTTCTTAGCAGCAGTTGTTCTAAACTTAAATTCTATTTATGGATCTCTATTCAAGCTTTCTTACTGGATTGGAAAGGAGCTGAGGACTTCTATATCCCTCTAGTGATTTTCTGGTTTATCTGGTTTTCCAGAAATGAAGTGATTTTTCAAAATAAGATTTTCTCTCCTAAATTGGTTATTAATAACTGGTTTGGTCTATCTCGTTTAAGATAAGGAAGCACTTCAATTTTAAGCAGCATCATGGGGTTGCCAAGCCTTTGTTGATTAATTGGAGTCCTCCTTTATTTCCATGGATTAAAATTAATGTTGATGGTAGTTATAAATCAGGTTCAGCTGGTATTGGTATTCTTAGAAGGAATCATAATGGCAAATGTTTATGGATATTAGCAGCTCCAATTATTGCCAACAATGCTCTCTTGGCTGAAACTATTGCTATTTATTGGGTACTGAAAGATGCTATAATGAATAATCATTAATTTATTCATATGGAGACTGATTCTGCTACCTTATTAAATATTCTACTGCATAAGGCTGCTGCTCCTTGGTACATACAGATTTGGATTAACAAAATCATTCAAATCACTTCATCTCAGCATATCAGGTGGAATCATGTGTATAGAGAAGGAAATCAACCTGCTAACTGGCTTGCCACTAGAGCTTCCTCCCCAAATTTGCTTCTATACTGTCCTTATGATTATTATCAAGATAGATCTTCTCTTTATTATGCTTTTAGTCTACTTTTGCATGGGGATCTTCTTCCTATCCCTCATTTAAGATGTAACCAACTTTCCTAGATATAATAAAAATATATGTTGCCTATATATATATATATATATATATATATATATATATATATATATATATATATATATATATATATATATATATTAGGAAAAGGAAAAAATTCATTCAATAAAAGAGGTTAAATACATCCGATGAAGGGAAGTTTAACCAAATCCCCCAGAAGTAAAAGCCTTAGAGGCTTAAAAGGTGTAACAGAAAAACAATATTGCTAGTTGTTACAGCAGTTTTGGCCAACCAATTGGCAGGTTGGTTACCCTTTCTAAATATATGAGACCATTTGAGTGTAAACGAACCAAAAGTAGAGAGAATATTCCTGAGTAAATAAACCAAATTCCAGAGAGGAGGAGAGAGCCCTTGTAGAATATTAATCACTTGTTGGGAGTCAGACTCTATCCAAACATAATGATAATTGAGAGCTTTAGCAGTTAACAAAGCCCAATTTACAGCCTGAAGCTCAGATTCCAAGGCTGAAGAAGAGAAAATGGGTACTTGAAAAAACCACAATACTTGACCAAGAGAGTTTCTGCATACAACACCAATCCCAGAAGACGATGAGGTGAAACTGCCATCAATATTGATTTTAATCCATGGCATGGAAGGCAGAGACCAATTCAACAAAACAACTTTTCTTTTATTGGGGTTATCCAACAAAGAGTTTTTGCTTATGAAGCTACAACAATTCACCACAACAGTATTGATCAAACAAGGTTTGTTCTCATATTTTGCCTGGTTTCTGGCCATCCATACAAACCAACAGATGACTAAAGGAATATGGTACCAATGCTTCTCCTTCCAGTCCTCCCAGCAAGCTTCAAATGATATCCAATTGTGTCTAAATTGAGAGATCTTTAGTTGGTGTAAGACAGCATTCCACACTTGGTTGGTTAAAGAGCAATGAAGGAATAAATGAGAAAAAGTTTCTTCATGAGAGTGACATAACCAGCATCTATATATATATATATATATATATATATATATATATATATATATATATATATATATATATATATATATATATATATATATATATATCATATATATATGTATGTATGTATGTATGTATTTATGTATGTATGTATCTTTTAATGAGTAGTATTTGTAAAAATTTTAAAAGATTTATAATCAATTAAAAATATTAATTAAGTAAATATAATAAAAATTATTAAATTAGATTCAAATGATGTTTTAATATAAACTATAATTCTTAAATCTTGTCTCAACCCTTAACATCTTATGGTTACGTGATTAGAATTGTTAAAATGACTCTTTGTTCGTTAACAGCTCATGTTCGGCTCATTAAGCAAACGAGTCGAACACGAACACACTTATTGGGCTCGAAATATAAACGAGCGGAACACGAGCTGAGCCTGGCAGGCTCAGCTCGTGTTCGGCTCGCTCGTGTTCTGCTCGTTTACACCCCTATTTCTAGTAGACCTTCCACTAGTTTTTGTCCCCATCATAAATTTTTTAATTATTTGAGATTTTGCTTCTAATTTTTTTATGATAAATATGTGAGAGACTTTTTTAGCTTATTTTTTTTAGAATGATACATATTTAGATGGAAATTTTTCAAGAAACATGTTTTTTATGGATTAAGTTGGTTTCTAAGGGAAATTTTGGTAAAAAAAATTTTTATGGATTTAAGCTAATTTCTAATGATTTTTTCCGTCAAGAAATGATTATTTGAATGCATTGTGATTAAAAGAATTAAAAATTCGAGACCAATAAATTTTTCCTTTTCTTTAAATATTTCAAATGAATGATATTCAATATCAAATGCTCACCTAGTTGATAATATTTCACTCATGATTATAATATTTTGATATCATTATGAGCTTAACATTTTTTAAAAACTTACCTAAGTATTTTATTATTTAAGGGGCAGAAATAAGTTATTTTCAGGTGGGCAAATGCCTACACTAAAATTTAAGATTTTTTTATGTATGTAATAAAGTTTAGTAGTTTTATCTTTTATAATTTAAACAATTTAATAGGTTTCCCAATGGATTTTTTATTTTAGTACAATTCTACAAAAATGAATGATTTAGTGATTTTGTCCGCTCTTAAAAAAACTTAGTTTTGCCTCTCAATTATTTTGTCAAATAGAATTTGTCATTTATATATGGTCTTTAGCTATAAAGGATGCAATAATAATGGTTTGTATAGATTTCTATAATAGAAAATATCACTTTTAATTATAGAAATAAAAGTTGAGGAAGTTTTTGCATCCTACTCGAAAGACAACAAAAATAGGAAATGAAAGGGAAAAAAGTAATGTCGAGGTTCACTATAATCAATTTAAATGCCAATCATAGTAGCGAAATAGATTTGTTTTTAAATTTTCTTTGCGAAATTCATGAAACACATACATAACTGCATCTTAAATATCATTAAATTTTTTAAAACAAAAAATATTCTTTATGTATATATTTTAATATGAACTAGATGTTAAATATTATATAAATATCTAAATATTTGATATAGAAATATATATCAATTATGTAGTATAAATTAAAATCACTATATATATATATATATATATATATATATATATATATATATATATATATATATATATATATATTTCAAAAAACTTGCCAAAGTGTATATATATATATATATATATATATATATATATATATATATATATATATATATATATATATTTCAAAAAACTTGCCAAAGTGTAGCTAAGAGAATCTGACTCCACCTGTACTAATTACACCTATGTGAAATAAAGAGAGCCCAAAAAATAGCTATCATCTCAGCTTCCAAAGCATCCACTGCCACAATAGGAGAGGAAAAATACAAAGTACAGTTCCCAAGATGGTTCCTGAAGATCCCACCAAAACCAGCAGCCTCCTTGAAGTAGCTACCATCAGTGTTAACTTTCAACCAAGACTGAGGGGGGAGGGGGTGCCACCAAGATAGTAGGGGGGTCGATCTGATCTGGGGGTCAGCCTTCCAATCTTTTTATAAAGAGGGGAACTTGTGATGTTGGGTGTGTTTGTGGATGTAGGATAGGCAGTAAACTACCACAGACTGCACCAAAGGGGGTTTATCATCAAACTTAGCTTGATTCCTGCACATCCAAATAAACCAGGAAACCAGAGAAGGGATGGCATGAAGATTAACAGCCTTCCAGTCCATCTAGCTAACATCAAATGAGCTCCAGCTTAACAATAATGTATCCACATTCAATTTATTCAGAAGATTAGCCCAGACCTCCTGCGAGAATGAACATGAGAAGAAAGGTTGATCAAGAGATTCCTCTTTAGCAAAGCAAAGAGGGAAGCAGGAAGGACCCCTCAAGCCCTTGAGCTTCAGAATGTCATCAGTTGGAAGTAACTGCTACCATAGTCTCCAGTAGAAAAGGGACATGGATGGGGTCAGTAATTTACCCCATATGGCTTCACCCCAGTCCACATGGTTCCATTGAAAGAATTTTGAGTAAATACATGCAGATAGTTTCTGGTTTGGTCCTTGCATAGTTATGATTCTGTCCTTTTGTGCAGGAGAAAAGGGAGTTTGCTGCACAGGATTTTTCTGCTCGATAGTAAGGATAGAGTTTAGCACTCTACAGTTCCAAAGATTATCTTCCCAAAAGTCCTTTACTTTAAAGTTGAAATTAATAGGGGGCCTGAAACAAGATAGCTTCTCCCCATTCCACACCCAATTATCCAGCCAAAAATTTATCTGCCCTTCCCCCTCCTCCCAAAGAAAGAGGTCTTCAGCTTGATCTTTGATGTGCAAAAGCTTGAGCCAGATTCTAGAATCACCCAGTTTGGGGGTAGCATTTGAAGGGTGACAGTTCCTGCAGTACTTCCCCATCAAAAATTAAGCCCAAAAACTGTCTTGAGCTCTAAAATGGATCCATAATTTGAATAGGTTAATAAAGGCACGATGGTTGAAGTTTTTGAATCCTAGACCTCCAGCATGTGTTGGCTTGCACAAATTTTGCTAAGGAAGCCAATGGTGTTGTTTCTTCTGTCAAGACCACAAAATTTATTGAATATTCTTCCAAGCAGTGCCTGAGTACTTTTCTTCATAGTAAACATTTGGAGAGCATATGAGGGTACAATGCTTTTTAATAAGGTAATCCTTCCTCCATTGAATAGAAAAGAATTGGTCCAGCATTGGAGTTGAGCTTTAATCTTATCAATAACCTCATTGAATTGTATTTGTTTAGTTCTACCTTTAATCAGTTGCACACCAAGGTAATTAATGGGAAGTGACGTTTAAGTGAAACCTGTGTGTTCTGCAATCCAGTGCTTAATATGGGGTTTAACATTAGCACTAACAAAGAAGTGGCACTTATGTAAATTTAGTTCCATACCAGAGGTCTGTTTGAAGTGTTGCAGGCATAGAAAGAGAGCTTTGACAACAGATTTAGAAGCATTGAAGAAGATAATAAGATCATCAGCATAAGAGAGATGGCTCACCCCAATGTTAGACTTGTGTTGATAAGTCAGGCAGGGAGAAGTTACCAATAACTTATTCAACTTCCTTTAAATGAAATCAAATGCCAAAATAAAAATTATAGGGCAGAGGGGGTCCTCTTGCTTAATGTCTCTTGTGGCATTGAAGAACCCATGACACTGCCCATTTAGGTGGACAAAATGTGAATTTCCCTTCATCCACCTCTCTATTAGCTGGAGGAAGTCAGTGTGGAAACCCCTAGCTACAAGAGTATCTAAATTAAAATCCCAACAAATAGTTTCATAGGCCTTCTTGATGTCAAGTTTGAAAATGACATTGTCCCTCTACACTTTCTGCCAAGGTCCAGCAACAACTCCTGAGCAAGAATAATGTAATCAGAAATATTTCTCCCTATAATGAAAGCAGATTGGTTGGCTGCAATAAGATGTTGAAGGTGTGGTTGGAGTCTGAACACCAAGATCTTACTAATCACTTTGGAAATTACATTAGTCAAACTAATGGATCAGAAATCCCCCCAGTTTTGTCTAGTCTAATTCTTGGGCAACAGAACCATAGTGGAAGCAGTAAAATACCTTGGGGGGGTCAGTACCCTGAAAGAAACATTGTATAGCTTGAAGCACCTCCTTACTAATAATGTCCCATCTAGATTTGTAGAATTTGGAAGTGAATCCATCTGGTCCAGCAGATTTATTGGCATCAATAGAATCTAAGGCAGCTTTGATCTCCCTCTTCATTAGCATATGAGATAAATCCTTCCTATGCACATAGTCGAGGCAATCAACAAAAAGAGATGCATCAATGGGGGTTCTAGTATAATGTTTGTTGGTAAACAATTCATGAAAGTGTTCCCCAACATCCATAACGATTGCCTCATCAGATGAAAGCCTGATCCCGACAGAATTGGTAATGGAAAAAATCATATTACACTTTCTTCTGTACTTAATACAAGCATGGAAAAACTTGGAGTTTCTATCCCCCTCCACAAATTTTGAGATGGCTGCTTTTTGCCTCAAAAAATAGTCATTGAATCTAATTTGGGCCAAAAGATTCTCATCAGCTAAATGCAACTCAGTTTCAGTCTTGTCACCGTCTTGAAAGCCAGCTTCAGTGCAAGATGAGTTGCTGATAGAGAACAACAAAGGCCTATTATTTGACCCTGCCATGGCAAGGTGAGAAATGATTTTATATGGAAATTTTTGAAGCCACAAAGAGTTGCCCAGCATCCTGTCAAGCCTCTCCCACACCCTGCCCCTCCTCTAAGTGAATCTGGGTCTGTAGAAACCCAAGTCAAAAAGTTCAACATTATATAAAAATTGATTAATTCTATCCATAGAGGACGCCAATGGAACTTTGCCACCCCTCTTCTTAGAAGGGGAGGTAAGGTAGTTGAAGTCTCCCCCAGGAATCCAAAAGGATTCAATTGAAGTGCCAATATGGATTAAATCTTGCCACAGATTCTGTTGTTGGATGATGTTGCAGCTTGCATAAACGAAGTTACCATACCCCAGCTGGCCCCCAATGATGAACTTGATGTGAATAAACTGTAGACGATTATGAACTACAGACCACTGTAGTTTCCTTCTAACAAAAACACAAGTTTTATTATTGAAAGTTGCATAATGTGAGAAGGAGGGGAACATCTTAATAATTCTCTGAGGATTGGAAGAGATCATGGGCTCTAATTTAGCAAAGCACCAAAGCTTATGACTTTTATAAGGTGTTTTAATGTACTAGGAGAGGAGGGATGGGCCACCCCCCTGATGTTCCAGCACATAAACTTGATCATTGAGATAAGTTTCTCCCCTTACCCCTAGTTTTTGGATAAGAAGTGGAAACAAAAACACTTTGAAGACTGTCCATGGAATAGAAATCCAATAAGTTATGAATTTCAAGCTAATTTCTTCTCCTCCTGCTGCTCTTCTGGACCTGCCACTCATTTGTGAGCACCTCTATGAAATTGTTGATAGTAGGGCCAACTACTAATAAGGTCTTCCCAGTATCAGAATTTTCCTCCTCAATAGAGTCCACCTTACCAATCTCCTCCACAAGTAAATTGGTTTGAATATACATTATTATCGTAGGGGTACGGAAGGGGTCTGGATAGCTGTACAACCTCGCGGTGGTACCACCTCATAAACCAACACCTCCTGAGGTGGAGAAAACACCTGCCTAAATAAAGCAACCACTATTTCACTCAAAGGCACACCAGCAGCCTCCTTCATATGACCAGTAGGCTTCCTTCTAGATGGTGGGTATAAATGATAACAACTGTCAATAAGGTGCTCAAACATTCTGCAATGTTGACAAAAGGAAGGTCTTCGTTCCACCACACCATTTTGCCAAAATCCCTCTTCCTCATCTTCAATCCATACCTTCTTCAAATCAAGAAGGGTAATATCACTCTCCACCAAAATTCATGCTCCTACAGGTTTAGCCATATCATAAGTGGGGGAGTCCACCTTTAGGGGTGTGTCCAGTGCCTGTCCAATGTTGAACAATGCATTTGGGTGGTATAACTGGATTGGCAAGTCAAGAAGCTTGAACCACATTGGAACAATAGGTGGTTCTCTAGAAGGGCTAAAATTAGGAGTCCACTTGATCAATTTTATAGGAGTGCAAGCAATGAGCAAGGATTGCTTAGCAAATATTCGGGTATGATCTTCTTTATTAGATAGTCTGATCATTAGATATCTTCCATCCAACAGTCCAAGCATCCAAGTGCCAATGAGGGTAAGCTCATCAAAGAATATTCTAATTGCTTCCATCTTAAGGTGACCAAATTGAAATTTCCCAACCAAAGTAAATTTAACAACATCCTTTAATATTTACATTTTCTGGGTAGTAAATTTTTTTGATGGCTTCCCCTCCTTCAAACCGACAGGTCAGATAAATTGGAAGTCATTGTGAAGCCCCCCAATAGCGAGAACAGACACAAGGAACAACTCAGTATGAAGACAAAAGCTTTTCCACAAGGCTCAGAAAATGCCAAGAACCTCCACCAAGCTTAGAAATCAATGTAACGGTGAAAAAAAATTTTAAAAACCAAAGAACCGAGAAGGGGCTAGAGAAGAAGGAACACCCCAACACCACCTTCAGCACACCTACCTGGGCACTCCAAGCAAATAACACCAGCAATTCACCTCCAAAAACTACCTTATGCCGCCAAGAAGGGTTCATCCTACCTCCAACCCTAGCAGAGCAAAACCTTGTGCGATCATTTTATATATATATATATATATATATATATATATATATATATATATATATATATATATATATATATATATATAAACTATAAGAGTAACTCTACTGATTAAGAATTAGTTACAACTCTAAGATAAGGGTCATTGAACTTGTCCCAATGTATTAAAGAGAAAGAGGAGGGGGAGGAGTAGAAGACACTAAACACAACTTGGGACATACATTCTTGCTTAGCCAACCAATTGGCTGGCTAACTACCTTCCCTAAAGATAAAAGAGAGATTGGCTTCAATCAATTGCAGTAAGGAATGAATCAGTTGGACCCAGTGAATTAGCTATCTTGGGGAGTGCTTAAAATTAGAGATAGCCTCTAGTAGAGTGGAAGAATCCATCTCAACCTGTAAGTTAAGCCACCTGTTTTGGATGGCTAATTTGATGGCCCAGTACACAGTAGCTACCTCGGATTCCAGTGCATCCTCTGCAACCATAAAGAGCAGAAAATTAGCAAGCCCATGCCCATTAAATCTCTGAATATGCCTCCAATACCAACTTCTGACCCATTGAAACTCCTATCTGTGTTAGCTTTAATAGAGGGGAAAAAATGCCTCCTCCAAAAGACCTTAGTAACAGAAAATGATGTTGAACTCCTGTGTCTCATACAGTTGAGGATGCCTGGAAAATGCTTATGGAGTATTAATTGTCTTAAAAAGGATTTGCAGTTATTGCTACCTGCAAGGCAGATAATGAGGAGCCCTCAAACTTATAATGATTTTAGGCCATCCAAAAAAACCATGCAAAGATAAAGGGGATGGGGCCAAGCTTAACAGTATTCCAACCATGCCAGCATTCAATAAGGAACAACTAATTCAGTAATATTGTGTCCACATTCAAATCCTTAAGAACCTCTATCCACACATGTTGAGAGAACTGCTATGCAAGAAAGAGATGTGTAAGGGATTCCTCTTCTATATTACAAAGGCAACATTTACAAGGGCCTCTCAATCCATTCAGCTTTAACAGGTCATCAATAGGAATAATTTTGTGGAAAAACCTCAAACAAATAAAAGACAGTGAAGGAGTTAAAAACTTGTTCCACAACCTCTCCCCCCAAGGGGTAGCAGTCCACTGGTACATACTGGAGTAGATGAGTTTAGACAGGCTTTGAGATTTACAAGAAGCTACCACAGGGATATCTTCTTAAAATATTTCAAAAAGGATTCTAGATATGATGCCAACAGTAGTCTCAAGAACCAGTGAAGAGAGTGAGTTAAGCGACCAACTATCACCATCCCAGTAACGACCACATTGAAAATTAGCTATCTCATGTATGGGGGTTAACAGATTAGAAGGACACCCGTTATCTAGCCAAAAGTGCACCTCCCCACATCCTAGCTCCCATAAGACAATCTGGTCTGCCACATCTCTTATCTTCAGTAAATTAGCCCATATTCTAGAGTCTCCAATCTTCCTAACAGGTGCGACTTTTTTAATTTGCCAAAATTTATGAACTCAGATATATATATATATATATATATATATATATGTATATATATATTGATTTAGTTTTCTATTGAGTCACACAAGTAAACGCAAGTATACGTATCGCTCAAGTAATATATGGCTCTAGTGGAGTTCTGGATATCGATCCCACAGGGAGGCAATTAATTTTATTGTGTAGTACATAAATCACTTCTCGAATCACAACACAATTACAAGTAATTACAATTCTTCAAATAGAGACAAGCAATTGTAGTTACTATTTCTACTAAAGAATATTCTAACCTTCTAACCTTCTAGCAAGTTAAACTAACACATGATTAAAGTTATAACAAAGTTCAATTGTAAGAAAGAATCTTCCTCCTCTCTCCAATTATAATATAATGATTTTTGTGACATAGATCAGTGATTCAATTGTATTGTGCTAACTAGGAGAATTCCAATTATTTACTCTTTTCCAAGCGCATAAAGAACATTAGCTAATCCTAAGTTTAGTCCCCAAATCCATGGTTAGGCTGGGAGGATACTGACTCTCACTCCAGAACTCCCACTTCCCTTCCCCTGAAGGCTAACTCTCGCTTTGGTTTTCAAACCCTATGACCAAATTAAGGATTTCAGTCTGTCACTCAGAAATCTCCAATTCTACGCCCATCAAAGTATATTTCCCTATTTAATTGCACTCAACCCCCATGAACTACGTCACTCATTCATGGACATTGAATGTGACTTTCACTTTTGTTGTGGAACTCATAATCCTTTTAGGACATATGTTTCCTAACAAGTTTTAACAATTTAATTGGCCAGATCAAAAAGTAAATGAACTTCGAAGTGAAAAGGTCATCACAAATTCTCCCTAATAAATCGACACATCATTTCCATATCACAACACAACACATCACATGAAAAGGAGGAAGACAAAAATATATACTCAAGATTCATGAGGAAAAGATAACAAAACATGAATTATATATATAAAAGCAACGTCATACAAACAGAGTAAAGAAAAGAAAACTTATCTCAAACTCTTCCCCAAGCGAATCTCAAGGAATTCCTTTGACTCCTCTTCTTTCTTCATAACAACACACAATTCTCTCTTTAGATAAGTAAGGAAGAAGAAATCTCTCACTTTCCCTCTCCTCCTACACTCCTTAGAAGAGAACATACAAACCCTAGATTTCCTAAACAAAATGAAAAGACACTCACTCTTCACTCTCTCTACACTCTAAACTCCCCCCTCACTAAATTTGGCTCCAAAGTAGTTTAAATCCGGCCATAACTGATTTCCTAAGAGTTTCTTCAAGCAACTCTCCAAAATCCTACCAAATACATTGAATCTAGTTTGAATTCGGGATAGGGTGCGGTCCGACGCAGGATAGGGTGCTGTCCAGATCTATTGTCCGCCTTTTGGATTCAAAGTCTTTGTAAATTGGCGCGGTCCTGCACTGGTGACAGCGCCGTTCCGTGCTAGTTCAATAAATGCACTTTTGCCCCCATTTTCTTCAAATTTTCTCCTTTTCGCTTCCTTTTGCTCCAAAGGCCTAAAATCATTGTACCTGCTTGAAGTCATGAAAAATACCTTTCTTTAAAGTGCAATATCATCAAAAATAGGTATGGAATGGACAATAAAAAACTATCAAATTTTCAGTGGATCAAGATCCCTAAACTTAACTATTACTTGTCCTCAAGTAATTTTAGTTAATACATAAAATAATTATCCACTGCAATGAACTTTCTTTCTAAAATACCATAATTTGAATTACATAAGTACAGTGGTAAAATTTTCAGAAAGATCTTTGAATAATTCAAGTAAATTTTGTAGGTGTAAGACTATCTAGTAATAAAGTCTAAAAGTTCTAGCCTTCTATTCATTTAAAAAATGATTGTAGATTGTCCTTTTAAGGCACTAAAAAAGATTACATGAAAAGAAGTTTATGAGAACACTACTAGTAAAGATGCTAATCCATACATATAAGTTCAGGAAAGTAATTAAGTTCTTCTCTTTAGGTAGGTCCAAGTGAAGCCAATTGGTTAGGAATCTTCTCAAGCTTCTCCTCACTTTTCTTTCTTTTCTTTTTCTTCTTTTCTTTTTCTTCATTTCTTCTTTCTTTCTTTTCTTTTCTTTTCTTTTACTTTTTGATTTTTTCAAGTGAGGATTACTGTATCTGGATGGCCTTTAATAATTTTGAACTTCACCCTTATCACCCTAAATTTGTAACTTACCATAATCATTTACCTTATATGCATTTCTTTAGCTTATTATTGATTCATCATAGAGTTCAATACTTTCCTTTCACATAAAGTTTTAGGAATCTTAATACTCCAAACATACAGTTTTTCTTACTTTGAATAGTTGACTATAGTCCTATTCTCTTATACAAAATATCTTAGCCTACAAAATTACTTTTCATTACTAAATACTTTCATTCAATTTCACAAAATACTTAAATAAAATCAAAATACAATTATCTTAAAGTTGAGTTCTATCATAGAAAATCATAATAATTTTGAAAATAATTTTAAATGATAACAATTAACAGTTAATTCTTTCCCTCACCCAAACATAATTTTTGAATATTAATACAATTAACATGGGAAGAAAGAAAAGATATAAATATATATAATCATACCTCAATATGTTGGGCTTTTCATACCTTTGAGATTAGGCAGGTTTTTTTTCATAAAGTAGATCAGTAGGCCTGAAATAGTTAAGAGCATTTCTATACGTAAATATGGGTTAGACATTTGCAAGGGAAGAAGTTTAAAAACATAAAACATAAACTATGCACACAACATTAGCATCCAACTGTTACTATCACTGATTAAATTAACAAACTAAACATATGGAAACTCTACTATCTCATCACGTACATCACAAGTAAGGACAAAGTTTGCTACAAACACAACCAAATACAAATTACCTCACAGATACCAATCAGAGAGAGTCTCAGGTACATCACAAATACAAAATACAAATACAAAATAAAATGAAAATAAAACTACTAAACTATCAATCATCATCTGCAGCAGCTCCACCATCACCAAGTTCTTCAGGCTGGTATGGAGTGTACTCAGGGTAAGTAGGAAATACAGCACTAGTGTCTCCCCTGAAAAATCTCATCTGTGCATCATGATAAGCTATCTCATATTCTTGCCACTGCACTTGATAATCATCATTTATCTTATTCCTTATTTCTATCCCTTCTACTCTGGTGTTCAACCTTTCTAACTGATCCATAACATCATGCAGAGTAGGTACCCTAGACGTAGACGGTCTCTCATGGCTACAAGAAGGTTCATCAGCTTTCTTACTCCATTTCCATCCTACATGGGCGATCCACAGAAAATTTGATAGCTTTTTACTATTCATTTCATTCCTATTTTTGATGATATTGCATTTTAAAGAAATGTATTTTTCATGATTTCATGCAGGTACAATGATGTTAGGACTTTGGAGCAAAATGAAGCGAAAAGGAGCAAATTTGGAGCAAAATGGGACAAAAGTGTATTTTATTGAACTAGCGCCGAACGAAGCTGTCACTAGCATCGGACCACGCTATTTTATAGAGAGTTGCAACTAGATTGGTAGAATAATGCACAGAACGGTGCTCTATCCAGCATCGGACCGCGCCCTATCTTGATGATTTTGGAGGGTTGCTTGAGGAAACTCTTAGGAAATCAGTTTTGGCCGAATTTAAACTCTTTTAGAGCCAAGCTTAGAGAGGAGAGAAGAGTTTAGAGAGAGTGTAGAGAGAGTTTAGAGAGAGTGTCTTTTCATTTTGTTTCGGAAATCTAGGTTTTGTGTTTTCTCTTCTATGGAGTGTAAGAGGAGAGGGAAAGTGAGAGATTTCTTCTTCCTTACTTGTCTAAAGAGAGAATTGTGTGTTATTATGAAGAAAGAAGAGGAGTCAAAGGAATTTCATGAGATTCGCTTGGGGAAGAGTTTGAGATAAGTTGTCTTTTCTTTACTCTGTTTGTATGACATTGTTTTTATATATATAATCCATGTTTTGTCATCTTTTCCTCACGAGCCATGAGTAGATTTCTTTGTCTTTCTCCTTTTCATGTTATGTGTTAATGTTGTGATATGGAAATGATGTGCCGATTTATTATGGAGAATTTTTCATGACCTTTTCACTTCAAACTTCATTTACTTTTTGATCTGGCCAATTTAATTGTTAAAACTTGTTGGGAAACATATGTTCTGAAAGGATTATGAGTTCCAAAACAAAAGTGAATGTCACATTCAATGTCCATGAATGAGGGACATAGTTCATGGGGATTGAGTGCATAAATAAGGAAATATAATTTGATGGGCGTAGAATTGAAGATTACAGAGTGACGAGCTAAAATCCTCAATTTGGTCCTCATGTTTGTAAACTAAAGCGAGAGTTAGCCTTCAGGCGAAGGGAAGTGGGAGCTTTAGAGTGAGACCCAGTATCCGCTCAGCCTAACCACGGATTTGGGGACTAAATTTAGGATTAGATAATGTTCTTTATACGCTGAAAATTGGGTAAAGAATAGGAATGCTCCTATTTGACACAATATATTTGCATCACTGATCTATGTCACAATAATCATCATATTATAATTGGAGAGGAGGAAGACTCTTTCTTACAACTAAACTTTGTTATAACTTTAATCTTGTGTTAGTTTAACTTGCTAGATTTTAGAACGTACTTTGGTAGAAATAGTAACTACAACTGTTTGTATTTATTTTGAGAATTGAACTTACTTGCAATTATGCTGTGATTCGATAAGTGATTTATGTGCTACGCCATAAAATTAAAGCCTCCCTATGGGATCGATATCCAGGACTCCACTGGAGCCCTGTATTACATGAGCGATACGTATACTTGTGTTTAATTGTGTGACTAATTATTAAACCAAAATCAATATATATATATCTAAATCTACGTTCATAAATTTTGGCAAATTAAAAAAGTCACACCAATGGGCTTCATAGGTTTTTAGATTTAGTTTACTAATGGGCTTCAGAGGATGAACTACCTCATCATTATCTTCAATTGCTACACCTGACTGAATACACAAGACATGAATCGAGTCAGGATGTCCGATCCACTTATAGTCTCTCCTTTTGAACTTGTCGAAATACTCTTATGAATAATAGCCCCAATATTAATATTCTTCATGTTACGAATACGATAATTTAGAACGACTCTATCTACGATAACCTCGTCTTGTGATGACTAGTAGGCGAAAGTCTTGCGAAATGAAATAGTGTCGGGCTTTCGATACGGGATTCAAAGTGGAAAGGGGGAAATTAACTTTTTTGTTTCTTCTTAATCTTCCATTCTCCTTTTCCGTCAGTCAAAAAGTTCATAATTGTATCCAATGCTTCGTTACTAACATGAAAATTTTCATATTCACATAAAAAAGGTTCTCTTTACTGATAAAATGAATTGATGCGGGCAGGGGTAAACTCAACCATTTCTCCTCTAACCAGGATATATTTGCTCTTAGAATAGTACAAATTTGCATAAAACTCTCTCACAATCCCCAGCATCGTTTCAGCAAGGAAATAACAAAAAATTTCCCATTGACGATTCGCAATTAGTTCTTTAATCACACCTCCAGGATTTTTAAAGGCTTTCTGTTGAATACACTTCTTATTGCTAAGAAATGTACTGAAGTGGGAATAAGCCTCAAAATTCACAAATTTATTCTCATCGTAATCAAATTTTCTCTTCCCCTTATCCATTTTTGGAGCCATTTATCTAAAAATATCAAATTTATCCAAATCAATTTCAAAATTGCAATGTAATGGACTCCAAAGTAAATTTAAATAGATAAGAATGCAAATACCATGAAAAATTTCCAAATTTTCTCTATAAACCTCAAAATTCAAATCTTCCTTATGTAGGACATTTTTACGTTCAAAATAAAAAAAATTTAGGTTAAAGTGTAGCTCTTACTAAGAGAAGATGAAATCCAAACTTATACGGCCACGAAATCACTTCAAATCCAAATGCTAGGGAGCCCTAGGTGCAAAAATCAGCCTTGGACGGAGGTAGAAGACGATGTTTTGGGCAAAAATGGCGGGTCCTAGGGTTAAATCACAAAAATTAGGAGTTTAGGGCCTTTTTCTGGTCTAGCGCTGTTCGACATTAGTAACAGCACCATTCGGCGCCATTTTCTGCTCTTATGGCCAAATTCTCTATCTTTGGGCATGGTCCAACGCTGGTGCCAGCACCGTTCGGCACCAGTTCAAAAACTGGCTTCCGACTTTCTTTTGTAATTTTGATCTTTTCAAGCCCGCTCCGACGTATAATTAGTTCAATTAAGCATTGAATAACATTCTAGAGCCATGGCAAATGATATTTCTAAACAAAAACAACACAAAACATCACTTTCGTATATAAAATCCAAATTACAAACACATACAAATAACACTAAATGCTACACATCGTCAACCCATAAAATTCTAAAATTCAGCGTCACTCACAACCACAAAACAATAAAGCTGAAAACTAAACAAGAAAGTAAGTTCAAATATAACATCCAAGCAAAGCAAATCAAAACAATCAGTTCAAATACACAAATACAAAAATACAATAATCAAGTCTTCATTCTTCCTCAGAACTATCATCAACTCTTAAATCTCCAATTGATTGAGTGTGAACAAATAGATTGTAGAATGGATGAAATGGGAATTTTTCAGTAGAATCCTCCTCAATCCAACCTTTCCTTTTCATCAACCATGTCAAAATTCCTTCGAGATACCTAGAATGATCAAAGTGCTCCTTCATTCTCTAATCCAGATGATCAAAGAAGTCAGATAGATTGTTGATTGCATTCATCAGGTGTTGCACTTCCTTATCCAATTTCTTAATTTTCTTCAAGATGATCTGTGAACTTTCAGGAAAGTAAGGAGGAAAAGGTGTCGACCTCTGAGATGGTTGATCTTCAATGATACTCATGTCATTCATATCACCAACTGTCTGGTTATTATGTTCATCTGCTGGGTCTATAGGCTTCCAAGATAGAAATACTCTTTCCCAATTCTCACATGGCACTTGTGATTGACTGCAGAGGAGAAATATGGTGGAAGGATGTCCAAGCCCATACTTTGATCCATGAAAGATCAATCCCAAAATAGACTTAACAATTATCAAACCAACATCGATAGGCATCCCCATTTGAATACAATAGTTCAAATAACACACTCCTTAGTTACTTTACTGATTTTCATAGTTGAGAAAAATTTTACACATATGAAATAATATAAGTGCTTCGACGTAGGATTTAACAGTGTGGTCGAAAAACTTACATACCTGTTATCTCTTATCTCCCATTCATCGCTTTCAACCGTCAGATATATGTATATATCATTAATGTTGTCCTTCGTTGGGGCAAAGTTTGAATAGTAGCAGATTGGTACTTTCTTAATCATGTATAAATCATTAATCTTTGCAGGAGTAAATGTGACAAACCTACCTCACACATAAATTGATCCTTGGTTGATTCCATGAAGATTTGCATAAAACTACTTCACAACCGGGACAACTACGATGGTAGTAATATAACATTGCACTGCCTAACGTCTCTGAATAATGATTTCATCAATTCTAGTAGTAGGAGAGTTTGTACTTCGATTTAAAAAGTGTCGCTCTTTAATCAACCTCATTTTTGAGATATTCTTATTGAATAGACGTTGCACTTCGAAACTGACGATCTTTCTTCGGTTGAAAACTTGAAATCTTAAAGTTTCTATCGAGTAAGAATCCATTTAGACCAGATTTGGGATCTTCTTTTTTGTTCATCTGGTAGTTCCTCCATCTATGGGTGGTTTTTTGTAGTTCAAGTGGAAGAATTGCTGCCTAGAACCGCCAAAACTCAAATTTGAAGACGAAAAATTATTTTCTGAACAGCGCGGTCCGGCGCTGATAACAGCGCCATTCGGTGCTAGATCAAATTTTGCCAAACTTTGTTTTGTCCAAATTCTTTCCAAACTTCGATTCGATTCATTTCTTTAGTGTTGTTAATGATTTTTAAGGAAGTGTAGGACTTAATTAAGTAACAAGCAAACATAAATAATGCATCAAACAAAGCAAACACTCAATAACTGTGGGTTGCCTCGCACAAAGCGCTTGGTTTAACGTTATCAGCCCGACAAAACTTCAAGTTATTCAAGTTGATCCAACATTAAAACCTCTTTAAAATTAGGTCTATTTCCTTCAAAATATGTTTTTAATCTTTGTCCACTAACTTTGAATATTCTTCCAGATTTAGGGGCTTCGATAATCACAGGTTCAAATTGATAGATTTTTACGATAGTGAAAGGTCGTGTCCATCTAGATTTTTGTTTCCCAGGAAATTATTTCAATCTTGTATTGTATAATAAAACGTTTTGTCCTGATTCAAATTCTTTTTTAACAATCTTTTGATCATGCCATATTTTTCTTCTTTCCTTGTATATCCTATCATTATCATATGATTCATTTCTGATTTCTTCTAATTCATTCAATTGCAACAGTCTTTTCTCACCAGCGGCTTTCAAATTATAATTCAATTTCTTTATCGCCCAATATGCTTTATATTCTAATTCAACTGGAAAGTGATAAGTCTTTTTAAAGATTAATCTGTAAAGGGACATTCCTATAAGAGTTTTATAAGCAGTTCTGTATGCCCATAAAACAGTGTTTAATCTAGTAGACCAATCTAATTTCTCATGATTAACGACTTTCTCCAAAATTCATTTAATTTCACGATTAGATACCTCTACAAAGCCATTAGTTTGTGGATGATAAGTTGTAAAGATTCTATGCATAATATTATATTTTTCTGCCAATCTCTGAATCAGATTATTCTTAAAATGAAATCCTACATCAGTGGTGATTAATTTAGGCATTTCATATCCTGTAAAAATATTTTTCATTAAAAATCTCGAAACACTTCTAGCATCACATCTAGGTAAAGCTACTACCTCAATCCATTTTGATACATAATCAACAACAATCAGTATATATATATTTCTAAATGAAGGTATAGATGATACCATAAAATATAATCCCCATGCATCAAAAATTTCAACTTCCAAAGTAAAATTAAGAGGCATTTCATTTCTTCTAGATATATTGTCTATTCTCTAACATCGATCACAAGTTTTGATAAATCTATAAACATCTCTGAAAATAGTAGGCCAATAAAATCCAGATTGCAAAATATTATGTGCAGTTCTATCAATTCTGAAATGTCCTCTAAATTCAGAATCATGACATTCTCGAATAATTCTTTCAGTTTCTTTATAAGGCACAGATCTCCTAATAATAAGATCTTTACATTGCTTATACAGATAAGGATTGTCCCAAAAATAAAATTTAGCATCATGCTTAAATTTTTTCCGCTGTTGCATTGTTAATTCAGGTGGTAAAATACTACTAATGATGTAGTATACAATATCGGCATACCACGGTAAATTTCCTTCAATAATATTATATAATTGCTCATCAGGAAAAGTTTCGGTTATTTCCCATTCAAAGTCATCTAAAGTAGGTTGTTCAAGTCAAGATAAATGATCAGCTATTTGATTATCAACCCCTTTTCTATTAACGATCTCAAAATTGAATTCTTGCATTAAAAGTATCCATCGAATCAATCTTGGTTTAGCGTCCTTCTTTTGCATTAAATATTTAATAGCAGAATGATCAGTATGCACTATACATTTAACTTCAATTAAGTAAGATCTAAATTTTTTAAAGGCATAAGCAATAGCTAATAACTCTCTTTCTGTACTAGTGTAGTTAATTTGAACATCAGTAAGAGTCTTACTAGCGTAGTATATAACTTTAAACATTTTGTCGTGCCTTTGCCCTAAAACCACTCCAATAGCATAAATGCTAGCATCACACATTAATTCAAATGGTTTCTCCTAGTCAGGTGAGCGATTAATTTTTCCTTTAATAGATCGAAAGCTTTTATGCATTCATCATTAAAATCTAACTTCCTATCTTTTTCCAAAAGTTGGCATAGAGGCTTAGTGAATTTTGAAAAGTATTTAATATATAACCTGTAGAACCCTACATGTCCCAAAAAGCTTCTTACCCCTCTCACAGCTGTTGGAGGTGGTAATTTTTCTATAATTTGAATCTTCGCAGGATCTTCTTCCTTGCCATATTCAGATATCTTATGCCTAAGCACAATTCCTCCTACAACCATAAATTGACACTTTTCCCAGTTTAGGACTAAATTTATTCTTTCACATACCTCTAAAACTTTTTCTAAGTTGCATAAGAATGCATCATATGAATCTCCAAATACTGAGAAATCATTAATAAACACTTCTACTCTATCATCTATTAATTTTCTAAATATGGATGCCATACATCTTTGAAATGTTGTAGGTGCATTACATAATCCAAAGGGCATTCTTCTAAAAGCAAAAGTTCCATAAGGGCTAGTAAATATAGTCTTCTCTTGATCCTCAGAAGCAATAGGTATTTGTTGATAACCGATATATCCATCCAAAAAGTAATAGTACTTGTGTAGCAAGTTTGTTTAGCGTTTGGTCTAAAAAAGGTAAAGGGAAGTGATCTTTTCTGAAAGCGGCATTTAAATTTCTATAATCAATACATATTCACCAACTAGTGACTTATCTTGTCGGTATAATTTCATTTCTTTCATTTACGTCAACAGTCACTCCTCCTTTCTTAGGAACACAATGAATTGAGTTTACCCAAACACTATCAGAAATAGGATATATAATTCCAGCATCAAACCACTTTAAAATCTCTTTTTTAACCACTTCTTTCATTATTGGGTTCAGTATCCTTTGTGGATCAACTCTAGGTTTATGTTATTCATTCAACAAAATTATTTGCATACAGAACGATGGATTGATTCCTTTCATATCAGCTATGGACCAACCAAAATCCTTTTTTTATCTTTTTAAGGTGTCCAATAATTTTTGTTCTTGATATTCATTTAAATCCGAAGATACCATGACTGGGAAAGTAGATGATTCTCCTAAAAACATGTACTTCAAATGATTAAGGTGAATTTTCAGCTTAAGTTCAGAACGTTTAATAAGAGATGGAATTGAACTTTTATCTCCACTTTCCATAGTATCCAATCTTTCAAATCTTTCCTGAACAAATTCTAACTTTTCATTCTTCATATCATCCAAATCATCTTCACTTTCACTTTCATTTTCATCCTCACATTCCAAATTTTCTTCAAATACTTCTTTAAAATGATCTTCTCTCAAATAATCGCAAATTTCCATTCGAAAGCACTCATCAACTTTTCAATTGAAGGGTATTTCATAGATTTTAAAATATTGAAAGTTACATCTTGATCATTAACTCTCATAGTTAATTCTCCTTTTTTTATCATCGATCATAGCTCTCTCAGTAGCAAGGAATGGTCTTCCCAGAATAATTGGAATTTCTTTATCTTTTTCCATATCTAATACAATAAAATCCATAGGAAAGATAAATTTATCCACCTTCACTAATACATCTTCCACAAGTCCTTTAGGATAAGTGATAGAACGATCAGCCAACTGAAGAGTCACAGATGTAGGTGAAATTTCTCCTATTCCCAATCTTTTGAAAGTTGATAAAGGCATAAGATTAATACTAGCTCCAAGATCACATAAAGCTCTTCCGAAAAATTTCTCGCCTATAGCACACAATTGAGTGAAACTACCTGGGTCTTTAAGTTTTTCAAGAAGCTTCTTCTAAATAATTGCACTACACTCACCGCTAAGTGCAACAGTCTCATGGTCTTTGAACTTTCTTTTCTTTTCAAGAATATCCTTCATAAACTTTGCATAATTAGGCATCTGCTCTAATGCTTCAACAAAGGGAATATTAATGTTAATTTCTTGAGAATTTCCAAAAAACTTTACAAATCTATTATCCCTCTTATGTTTCTTTATTCTTTGAGGAAAAGGAGGAGGTGGTTTTTCAACACTTATCTTCATTGGTTCAAGCAGATATTCTTCTGGATATATCCTGTTAGAACCTTTCTCAATGTTCACTTCCTCTCTTTCAACTTTGACTTCTTTTTGAACTCTTGGTTCTAAATCTTTTCCACTCCTTAATTGAATAACCTTAACTTTCTCCTTGTTTTGATCTTTTAGGTTGATCTCAACATTCCTAGGAAGATTTCCAAAAGGTCTATTATTAAAAGCAGTAAAGTAATGTCCCAATTGATTCTCAATGTTCTTCATCATAACTTTTTGAGCTTGAATTTCCCATATTCAGAATTATTTCTTCAGTGGACAGCTTCTTTTCCTTAAATTGTGGGTTACTATTAAAACTAGGAGGATAATAAGGTCTATAATTGGTATTTCCTTTGTTGTTTAGATTTCCAACTAGATTCATAGAATTGTTTACCCATTGCGGGTTAACAACAGCGTTGGTGTTATTCCAGTTGAAGTTTGAATGATTCCTCCAACTAGGATTATAATAATTCGAATAAGGATTATTAACTTTGTTATTTATGGCATTCAAGGTTTCATAAGGTATTTAAGAATCTATCATCTCTCCTGATGAATTTTCCTCTAACATTGGGGGTGTTGGAGAATTATTCATTCCATATTAATCCATTTTCTTAGAAAGTGCAGTAATTTGAGAGACTATCATATTTATCGCATCAGAATCATGAATACTAGCTACTCTCTTAGGATTTACCCTCACAGAGGGCTATTGAAAATTATTAGTAGCCATCTCTTCAGTTAACAAATATGCTTCATCAAAAGGTTTAGACATTGATGATCCACCAGCAGCAGCATCGATAATCGAGCTCAAAGATACCACTAATCCATTATAAAATGTTTGAATTATTAACCAGTCTGGTAAAACATGATGTGAGAACTTTCTCAAAAGATCTTTAAATCTTTCCTAAGCTTCATATATAGACTCTCCATCAAACTGACTAAAAGATGTGATATCATTCCTCAGCTTAGCAGTTTTTGAAGGAGGAAAATATTTTGATGGAAACTTTTGTGAAAGCTCTCCCCAAGTTTTGATAGATCTAGGTGCTAACGAATTTAACCACGCCTTAGCCTATCCCTTAATGAAAAAGGAAAAAGTCTAAGCCTAACAACATCGTTGGACACTCCGTCGTATTTAAAGGTAGCACACAATTCTAGAAAACTAAGGAAATGTAAATTAGGATCTTCATTAGGTGTTCCTCCAAATTAATTATTTTGTACCATTTGGATAATAGCAGGTTTAAGCTCAAATGAATTAGCAGCAACATCAGGATTTTGGACAATTAAGTGAATTTTATCTACTATTGGATTAATATAATCTCTTAAAGGTCTTGGTATATTTTCATTTTGATTGTTTAAGCTGTTCACCATTTTGTGAGGATTTTCAGATTGTTTTTGTTGTTTTCAAAATTTTCTAATTGTATGCTATAAATCAGAATCGTAAGGCACTAAACCTATAAATCTGATACTACGCATACGAACACAGTAAGCACACTAACAATTAACAAACACACGCAATTATGACTTATAATTCAAATATAAGATTTGGAATACTACAAAATTAATTTTAACAGTTACCTTTCCTCCTCGTCAACGGTGTTAAAAACTTGGTGTGACTTTTTTATTTTGCCAAAATTTATGAACTCAGATATATATATATATATATATATTGATTTAGTTTTCTATTGAGTCACACAATTAAAAGCAAGCATACGTATCGCTCAAGTAATACAGGGCTTTAGTGGAGTCTTGGATATCGATCTTACAGGGAGGCAATTAATTTTATAGTGTAGCACAGAAATCACTTCTCGAGTCATAGCTCAATTGCAAGTAATTACAATTCTTAAAATACAGACAAACAGTTGTAGTTTCTAATTTTACGAAAGTATGTTCTAACCTTCTAGCAAGTTAAACTAGCACAAGCCTAAAATTATAACAAAGTTCAATTGTAAGAAAGAATCTTCCTCCACTCCAATTATAATATGATGATTTTTGTGACATAGATTAGTGATGCAAATGTATTGTGCAAAATAGGAGCATTCATATTCTTTACCATTTCCAAGCGCATAAAAAACAATGTCTAATCCTAAGTTTAGTCCCCAAATATGTGGTTAGGCTAGGAGGATACTGGCTCTAACTCTAGAGATCCCACTTCCTTTCCCCTGAAGGCTAACTCTTTCTTTGGTTTCCAAACCCTTGGACCAAATTGAGGATTTCAGCCTGTCAATCTGAAATCTCCAATTCTACGCCTATCAAAGTATATTCCCCTATTTATTTGCACTCAAACCCCATGAACTACGTCACTCATTCATGGACATTGAATGTGACCTTTACTTTTATCGTGGAACTCATAATTCTTTCAGGACATATGTTTCCCAACAAGTTTTAACAATTTAATTGGCCAGGTCAAAAAGTAAATGAAGTTCAAAGTGAAAAGGTCATCACAAATTCTCCATAATAAATCTACACATCATTTCCATATCACAACATCAACACATCACATGAAAAGGAGGAAGACAAAGAAATCTACTCAAGACTCATCTGGAAAAGATGACAAAACATGGATTTTAAATATAAAAGCAACGTCATACAAACAAAGTAAAGAAAAGACAACTTATGTCAAACTCTTCCCCAAGCGTATCTCAAGGAATTCCTTTGACTACTCTTCTTTCTCCACAACGACACACAATTCTCTCTTTAGATAAGTAAGGAAGAAGAAATCTCTCACTTTCCCTCTTCTCTCACACTCCTTAGAAGAGAAAACACAAAACTTAGATTTCCTAAACAAAATGGAAAGACACTCTCTCTAAAATCTAAACTCTTCTCTCCTCTTCTTCCCTCCTCTTCAAACTAGATTCAATTAGAAAGCCAGTAAATGTGGAGATCCACTGTCTGGTAATGGGATTTGTCTTGCTGCTATTAATGATAGTGCCTTTATCTATAGTAAAAAGCAATCCAGAATTTTTTTGAAAATGCATAAGGCACCTGTGAATTTGTTTGACAACACTCTTACTAACCCTGGAGAATAATATGATATCATCAGCATATAAGTGGTGGCTTACCTTAATATTGTATCTATGATGATATAATAGATGAGTCTTGTGAGAGATTCATTGATCCACCATCCTTGAGAAGCAATCCAAAGCTAGCATAAAGAGAGTGGGAGAGAGTAGGTCTCCTTGTTTATGGACTCTAGATGACCTAAATAAGCCATAATAGTTCCCATTAATCAGAATATAATGAGTATTAGAATTAAGCCATCTAGAGATCAGGAAGCAGAATTCAACAGAGAAGCCCCTAGCTATTAATGTATCCAAAATGAAATCCCAATGAATTGTATCATAAGCTTTATGCACATCCAGCTTGTAAATAATATTGCCACTCCTGCAAGGTCTATCCAAATCATAGAGTAACTCCTGGGCAAGGAGCACATTATCACCAATACTCCTGCCTTTGACAAGTGCAGTCTGATTAGGCTTGATTAAATGAATGAGGTGGGGTTGTAACCTGTTCACAATGATTTTGCTAATAATCTTACTGACAACTGTGGTGAGGCTAATTGGTCTGAAGTGGCTCCACTGCTCCCTGAGAGAAGTTTTGGGGATAAGAACTATATAAGATGCACAAAAGTAGTTAGGGAGATCAGTGCCCCAAATGAAGCTTTGAATGTCCAGGATAATATCAACTTTAATTGTCCCCAGGCTTTTTTGTAGAAATCTGCTGAGAATCCATCAAGATCAGCAGTCCTGGCACTATCTATGGTCATAAAGCTCTCCAAAATTTCTCCTCCAAAGAGATTTCAGTGTGGCATAGATTGTTGGCATAAGGTGGCTCCTCAGAGTACATGATCTGGTCTAGAGGATCCCTAGCTGTGTTGGGGCAAGTGAGCAGTTGTTTGAAAAAATCAACCGCATCCTGGGCTATCTTCTGACCATCATACCGTCAGTTTCCCTTAGCAGATTTAATCTTATGGATCACATTACATTTCTTCCTGTACTTTATGCATGCATGATAGTATTTGGTGTTTCTATTCCCATCCAAAAATTTGCTGATAGAGGCTTTCTATCTAAGTAAGTTTTCTTTCCATGTAGTGGTAGTTAACACTCTCTCATTTGCTTCCAAACGGGAGCACTCATCCACCAGACCTTCAACAGCTTCCTGTTCAAGTTGCAACAGGTTCCTTTTAGCTGTTTCAACCATCTTAAAAACATCCCCAAATGTAGTCCAATTTCACTTACTAAGAGCATTCCCAACTTTCATTTGAAGCTACCATAGCTTAATTAGAGGGTTAGGATTCTCAATGCCACACTAATTAGTAGAGATAATTTGCAAAAAATCAGGATGTCCAGATCACATGCTAAGATACCTGAAAGGGGAAGGACCTTGGAAAGAGACATTGACACTAGTGATAAGAAGAGGCCTATGATCAGAATCGATCATGGTTAGGTGAGTAACTGTGGTAAGCAAAAAATTTTGAAGCCAGCTGTCATTCACCAGGAACATATCAAGGCTTTTCCAAACTTTTCCCCTCCTCCTCGTGAAAAGAGGGCCCTGAATTCCCAAGTAAAATAATCCAACTGAAGAAATGTTATCATTAAAGACAGTGAGAGTATCAGCATTGGGTGGTCTGCAACCACTTTTTTTGGCAGGGGAAGAAATACAATTAAAGTCTCCCTAAACCATCCAGCTGCCAATAATAGATGAACTAAGATTTTGAAGAGCCATCCACAACTCTAATCTGGCAGCCTTCGTACACCCAACATATATGATATTGACAAAACCAGAGTGTCCAACCATATTAAAAGAAAAATCGAGGAATTAGGAATGATTCACAGTTATGGAGCAGTTGACCTCCTATCTACATAGAAGCCAAATCTTTTTATTGATATTTGCAAAATGAGGAAATCCATGGAAAAGCTTCAAAATTCTATTGCAATTAGTGTGAACCATAGGTTCTAGAATAGCTATGAACCAAAGTTTTTGTTTCTTATTAAGATTTTGCACCCTTTTTAGGGAAAGGGGGTAAGAAATCCCACTTATATTCCAACAAAGAAAATTAATCATGAGGTGGAGGCTGAGATCTTTCGCTGGTGATTCTAGATACAGATTCCCTTTTAGGTAAAAAAGAACACCCAGCTTCTTCCTGAGTATTTCTAGACTCCCATGGAATTCTTTTCTTCTTTCTACCTCTTTTTGTATGCCATTATTCTTCTACATACTTCTGCATCTCTTCAACTAGATCAAGTTCTAGAAAAAAATCATTTGTAGGGGGGTCCAAGTCTACAGGAACCTAGACAGGTGAACTAGTTCCATCATCAGCAATATCAGTCACCAGTTGGGTAGGAATCTCAATAGGCTTTGTGGGCAAAGGTTCCAGAGCTTCAACAGCAAGGGGAGGCTCCAAAGGAGCAACCCTATCTAAGGTCTAGTTTGGGGCCTTAACAACTGCTACATGTTCTATAAGTTCAGTAACATCACCAGAGGGAGCAACAACAACTATAGGTCTAGGTTTGAGGTTGAGGTGGAGTCTATAACACTTATCATTGGTGTGCCCAAACATCTTGCAGTGTATACAAAAATCAGGTATTTGCCCAACCAGATCTCCTCCAAAGAGGGAGAAGTGATATCCATCTCCGCCAAAATCCTGACTGTAGAGGGTCTAGTTTTGTTGAAAGTAGACACGTCTAGTTTCATAGGTCTACCTAACAAGGCCCCAATGGAGTAGAGGGTTTAATGGTGGAAATAATGCAACTTCAGTTCAGGGAGTTTGAACCATTTAGAAACAGTAGGGGGTTCTTTATTAGGATCAAAATCTAGTGTGCATTTAAGGATCTTAATGGATTTGCTTCAATTTGGATATATTTTCTAGAGAACACCTTATCATAGTCCTCCTCCTTAGTGAGTTGAATCATCACATGGCGCCCATCAGACAGTCTTATTTTCCAATTGCCCACCAATTTGAGCTCAGTAAAGACCTTCCTGATGGAGTCCATCTTAGGATGGCCAATCTAAAATTTGCATATAAGAATGAATTTGCAATAATCTGCTAGCTCAGCCAACTTAGCTTTAGAGAAAATAAGAGTAGGTTTCCCTGCCTTTTTGTTGCCTCTCTTTATTAGATTGCACTAAATCTTGCCCTCATAGGAATCATGATAGGCTTGTGGAAAAACGAGTTTAACCCCCAGCGAAGCACCACTCCTACCATGTTAGAATCAGCCGCAAGCAGAGCAGAAGCCATAACCATAGCAACACTGATACCTCATCACAAGAAACCAAAAGGGAATATCAAACCACCCAGCGAAGCCAAACCCCAAGCAATGGAACAGTAAGTGACCCAAAAAATTTGAAAACAGTAAACCCGGGAAAGATCAAACCAAAGTACTCCCAGAAGAGGAGTAAGTACACTTCTTTGGGGACAAGTCAAGAAGTTCACCAATAAACTACCAGCTCCAAAATGCCTCAAACATATAGAGGAAGGATCCATAGTGTTAGAAACCCTAGCAGAGCTCTTACAGCCACCATTATATATATATACACACACATACACATACATATATATTGGCAACAAATAATATACTTCATGCTCAAAAATTAAAACAGGGGTCCCAAGGCTAACACTTAATGAAGGATAGCCCAATAAGATCCTAGTCAAAAGAACTTTTAAAGAAGGAAGAATGGAATTCACAATCAAATTACCATTTACTTCATTCCTAGCAAGCCAGTCAGTTCCATGATTGCCTTCTCTATGGATGTGAGTCCAGATCATAGAGATACCTTGAGTTAATTTAGAGATTTTATTTTTAATTATAGTCAATGCACACGGTGTTTCAGAGTAGCCCTTCAAGATTCCCACTAATAGTAATGATTCCATCTCACAAAGATACACTTCCAATTCATTCTACTTACAATTTTTAATGTAAACATCACTGCACATGCCTCAGCACCAGACTATCTTGTCATGTAAGGACATTGAAAGAACAATATGCACTTCCCACTGTAATTTCTAAATATTCCTCAAGCATCCGCACCATTGTGACTCCATCTTCCATCAATATTTGCTTTAATCCATGGATTAATAGGACTTTTACATAGTATCAGTTGAACTTTGCATTACCTTTTGCTTCTGAGTGGGAATTGTAGCTTCTTCTGAATCATATTGAGGCCACTGAACATTTCATCTCTATGTTTACAATACATCACCCACTCATTAACAAAAGCCAGTATGTTTTGAAGAACCACCTTGGAACCAATCAAAATTTCTAAATCCTTAGCTTTATTTCTAGCCATTTAGATAAACCACTAGATGATGAAAGGCATTGAATTCATTAAATGTACTACATTCATATATATGTGATGCCAATAGTATCTACCCTGGTTCAGATCTCTGAAGTCCTTCACAGGAAAGATAATGTTGAAAAGGTTGCCCATTTGCTTCTAAATTTGTATAGTATACTCACAAGAGAAGAAAGTATGATAAAGGGATTCCTCGGCCTTCTTCCACATATAGCATTTGTAAGAAAATTTTAAACCTTTAAGCATTAAAATGTCACCATAGGTAATAGTTTATACATTAATCACTAAGAGAAGAAACCCATAAAGGAAGACAAGCAACCCTTCCAAATTATAGCACCCTAATCAGCTCCAGGATATGGAAAAAAATTTTTGGGAACAGTTTGAACCATGGAGCAGTTATTTGATGTTTTAATGAAAACTCCATCTTTCAGAATAGACATAATAGGAATCTTTGTAATTAAATTAGCAATATGTTCAAGCACCATCTCTTTCAATTTATCCTCCTTCCACTTAACTTTAACTAACAAATGTTGAGTTGTTATATCATCATCCCTGATTTGAGCAAGAGCTCGCTTCAACCTCCCCCAACTCTCAAAAGAACATGTCTTTGGCATTACCTTTGACTTTATACATGCCTTTACAAATAAAGGAATCTCACAATTTAGGACTAATCAGAGTGGGGTGAGAAGCTACACAGTATTTTTCCTTCATAAAACTTCCCAAAGAGATTTCTGAGATCTGAATTTAATCCATAATTTCATGTAGTTGATATGGGAAATTGTGTCAAGATCATGAAACCCAAGCCCGCAAGACTCAAATGGTTTACACATCTTATTTAAACTTACCCATTGAATACCTCTTAAATCATTTTCCCACAAAAATTTATTAAATATTCTTTCCAATTTCACTTGAATGTTAGTTTTCATTTTTAACACTTGAAGAGTATAGAGACTTATAGAGTATAAAACGCTTTTAATTAATTAAATTTTGCCCCCAAATGATAAAAAGGAGTAGGACCAATAGCTTATTTGCTCCCTAACTTTATCCACTAGCTCTTGAAAGTGACTAAATTTCTTCGTTCCCTTCAAAAGCTTGATCGCCAGATATTTTATAAGAAGTTCATAAGATTGAAAACTATTTAGCTCCATAATCCACTTTTTTGAACTAGAAGCATTATTTCCCTAAAATGAAATTACATTTGTTGTTGTTGAACTCCATCTCCGAGCATGATTCAAATTTCTTCAAAGTCTCCCACATTTTTCTGATAGAAATTTTGTTTGCATCACACAAAAAAAACTCTAAAAATAGCACTAATGAATTGGCTTTATGAGAAAATCTTGTATAAGGCAGCTTCCCTTAAGGGTTGTTAAGAACTCTATATAAATAATCTAATACTAAGATAAAAGTTGTAGGAGAGAGAGAGGGTCAACTTGATTGATGCCACTTTGAGTCTAGAAAAAACCACAACTAGATTCATTAATCAACACTATGCAATAATTTCTACCAAGCCATCTTTGAACGAGATTGCAAAACTCATCGCTGAAGCCCCTTGCTCCAAATATAGTACTAATGAAGCACCATTCAAGGGTTTCATAGGCTTTCTTAATGACAAGCTTTATCAGTAGGTTCGCCCCTACACTTCTTGTCCAAATCAACTATTAATTCTGGCAAAGCAAAATATTCTCTACAATGTTTCTCCCTTTGATGAAGGCTGCCTGGTTTGGTTTGATTAACTAAGATAAATGAGTATGAAGTCTGGAATAATTATTTTACTAATGAACTAGGAGAGCAGAGAAGTTAAACTAATAGGTATGAACCGATTCTAACAATCTTTCTCATGATATTTGGGGATGAGTGTGATGGTAGAAGTCAAGAAGTATTTGTGGGGATCAAAACCTAAGAAAAAATCTCAATGAACCTTGATAATTTGCAAACACATCTTGTAGAATTCCTTTAAAAACTCATCTACACCAGATGTTTTATTGATCTTAATAGAATTCATAGCATTCCAAATCTTCAATTCATCTGAGACATGCTTCAGATTTAAATTTTCTATGTATGTTTTGTGATCTTCAAATCGAAATTGATCAGTTACAGGCTGGTCCGACTCATGCTTAGTGTACGTTGATGAAAGTAGTTTACTCTACTATTATGTATTTCAATTATATTCTTCAGCCTAACCTCACTTTCATCTTTAATTTTCAAGATTAAGTTCTTTGATCTTCAAGCTCGAAAGCATGCATGATAGTATTAAGTGTTTCTATCCATTTCAGCGAAGTTTATAGATGTAGCCTTTTGACTTAAGAAATCTTCCTCCCACTTAATGTATTTTAATAGATCACTCCGAGCTTTAATCATCACATATTGCTTATGATCTTGGACCTCCCCCACAACCATCTATTTTCTTGTTCACTTAATTTTCCCCAGCTCAGCCACCCTTCATTACCAAATACTTCTTTATTCCAATCTTTTAGTTTTAATATTGTGCTTTTACATGATTGTCAAATATTAATCCAACTATTCTTAGATTGCTTATTCTTCCAAACCTCTCAAATACAATGAAAAGGTCATTATGGTTGGTCCAGGTGTTAAGAAATCTGAAAGTGTTTGCTCTGTAATTTGGAAATGTAGACACAAAAAGTATAATTGGATTATGGTCTAAAATTACTCTAGACAAATGCAATACATCATAGACTAGAAAATTATTAATCAATTTATAATTTACTAAGATTTTGCCAAGCATTTCCTAGTGAATTATGAGCCGTTGAAGCCCACATTAAAAAGACCTGCCCCTTCAATATCATCATTAAATTCATTGACAAGTAATTGAGTAACCTTCCTGCCTCCCTTTTTCTCTGAATTCTTGCACGTCATATTTAAGTCAACGCCAATGCACCAAAATCTATCAGCATTTTGACCAATCAACATCATGTAGCTTCATAATTCTCTCATGGCCTCCAAAGAGCAGCTAGCATTGACAAAAGACTCCCAACCCGATATTTCAACCAAAGTCCACTTAAACATGTGAAATTAAGCATTATCAATCAACAAATTAAAACTAATCCACTTCCTCCAAAATAATCATATTTTGTTGTTGTAATTTGCTAAGTGGTTGAAATAACCAAACTTTCTAAAAATCTTTTCCTTTTGCTTAACCACAAATGGTTCAAAAATTAAAAACACAAAATTTTGTGAATCCTAATAAGGGACCAAAATAAATTAAAGGACCTAGGATCTACCACTCCTCTAATGTTCCAAAAGAGAGCATTCTTATATTGATATTGACCTCTCCTAGAAGATCTAGTAGAGGAAGGGCCAACAGGATCCATAGTATTTGGACGTTCTTTAATTTTTTCAGATTGTCTCAAGTTTAGTAGCTCTTGTGAGTCTTTATTCTTCTTTCTACTTATTCTTTGTACCAACCATTCATCTTCCAACTCCTACCTTGCTTCATTGACATCAATAACTTCTACTCCCTCTACTGGTAATACCACTCCACTAACACCATCATTAGGCTGTCCTATCCTATCAGTCAAAAAAATATATAGATAAGAATCTATAGACCCAGTGTGAAGTAGATATCTCTTGGCCTTATCAATAATTACATTTTAATTAACAAAATGATTACCCATTGCCACATTTTGATCATCAACTTTAGCTTATCCACTCTCCCATTCAGGAATAATTGAATTGTTAATTAGGTTTAGAGTGTTCTCCATTGCTTCCATAGCTAGGATAGCTTCCTCAATAAATTTTGGTGTGCCTTCTTCCAATTAGTTTGGAGATTTAATTGTTCTTGTGTTTCCATGGTATGGGTAAAGCCATCATTGCTTGTAAGTTGGCCTTCGATGCACCAAAAATATATTAGATTTTCACATACATTTGATACTCATTTTTTTTGATATTGTACTTTAATAGAAGGTATTTTTTTATGTTTTGCTGTAGGTACGATGATTTTAGGCAAATGTAGAAAAAAGAAGCGAAAAAGAAGGAATTTGGAGTGCAAAAAAGCAAAAAGCAGGAATTTGAAGTTCTGGGGCTGACAACACCCAATTTAGCTCTGATGGCCAGAAATACCAGAGTTAAATCGTGCAATAGGGTGCCGTCGGTGCCCTATCCAGCGCGACGGCGTCCAATGTCAGTGGAGGACAAATTCAATGTATATGGATGACTTTTGAATTGATTTTGGAGGCAACTCTTAGAAAATTTGTTTCCAAAATATGTTAACTTGTTTTGGGTGCTAGAATTAAGAGAGGAGGCTTGGAAAAGTGTGAAATTTTGTTTAGAGAGTGTAGTGTGAGTGAAGAAGTTGAGTGTAGAGTCTAGGGTTTGGTGCTAAGTATTGTTTTGTGAGGGATTCTTCTCAAAAGAGTTATAGGAGGAGAGGGAAAGTGAGAGAATGTTTCATCCCCACAATTCCAAGAGAGAATTGTGTTTTGTTGTGAAAAAAGAAGGAGATTCTAAGAAACTTCAAGGGATTTGCTTGGGGAAAGAATTAAGATAATTTGTATTTACTTTTCATATATTGTATGACTTTTCTTACGTATATAAATCTTTGTTTTGTCATTTCTCCTCCATGAATTCTGAGTATATTTCTTAGTCTTTATTATTGCAATGATAAATGGTGAAATGATGGTTTAGATTGAATGATTCATATAAAAGATAAGAAATTGTTATGATTTTTCACTTCGTTCTTCATTTACATTTTGATCTAGCCAATTGTTGTTAAAATATGTTGTGAAACATACAATCCAAAAGTGCTATGCTTTCTACAACAAAAGTGGAGATTAGATTCATACTCCATGAATGGTGAAGTTTATGGGGGTTGAGTTCAAATAAATAGGGAAATATATTTTGTTGGGCGTAAAATTGGAGATTTTAGGGTGACAGACTAAAATCACAAATTCGGTCCTACTGTTTGGAAACTAAAGCAAGAGTTAGCCTTCAGGCAAAGGGAAGTGGGAGCGCTAGAGTGAGAGCCAGTATCCTTCCAGTATAACCACTGATTTAGGGACTAAACCTAGGATTAGCCAATGTTCTTTATAGCACTTGAAAGAGGGTAAAGAATATGTATGCTCATATTTGGCACAATACATGATCTATACTAATGTATATCATTCACTCACCATAATATCATTGTAAGGGGGAAGATACTTTCTCTAAAATTTGAACCTTACATTACAAAACTTAGTGTAGTTGTCATTAACTTTAATTTTATATTTAGGAAGTACTTTAGTAATTTTAAATTCTCTAGCATCGTTAAACTTTGGTAACTTTAGTATTTACTTTTGGTGCATTGCTGAATATTGGATTTCTGTGCTGTGCTTTAAGGTTTGCATTCCTATTTGTGGGATCAATAACCAAGACTCCACTAGAGCCAAGCGGTATGTATACTTGCATACAGACAGACTGGTTTCTTTATAACTGACTTGTAAAATACTTTTAAAATATTGACATTCTTTAGCAGACCGCAATCCCGATCAAGCTTTTAACACCGTTATCGGGGAGGCAATAGTAAATTAATAGTATCTAAAAACCTTTAATTTGTATCTGTGTATGCGTAGTTTTGGATCCAAAAATTTATTACCTTATGATTCAGAATTAGAACGTACTATTAGTTTCGTAAACAACAAAAAGAATTTGAAAATCTGAAAAAAAATGGTTAACAACCTAGATAATCAAAGACAATAAACTGAATATCAACCTATACGTTAACACTACAGTAGATGAAATTCACTTAACTATTTAAAATCCTAATGTAGCTTCTAATTTATTTGAGCTTAAACCTGTTATTATCCAAATGGTACAAAATAATCAATTTGGTGGAACACCAAATGAATCATAATTTACATCTTTCTAGTTTTCTAGAATTGGGAGCTACATTTAAATATGGTGGAGTGTCGAATGACGCTGTCAGGCTTAGACTATTTTCTTTTTCATTAAGGGATAAAGCTAAGGCGTGGTTAAATTTGTTAACACCTGGATCTATCAAAACTTGGGGAGAAATTTCACAAAAATTCTTATCAAAATATTTCCCTCCATCTAAAACTACTAAGCTTAAAAATGATATTACATCTTTTTGTCAGTTTGAAGGAGAATCAAATTATGAAGCTTGGGAAATATTTAAAGATCTCCTTAGGAAGTATCCACATCATGTTTTATCAGATTAGTTAATAATTCAAACATTTTATAATGGATTAGTGGAATCTCTTAGATCGATTATTGATGCTGCTGTTGGTGGATCGTTAATGTCAAAACCTTTTGATGAAGCATATTCTTTAATTGAAGAAATGACTACTAAAAATTTTGAATCGCCTTCAGAAAAGGTATATCCAAAAAGAGTAGCTAGTATTCATGATTTTGATGCAATATCTATTTTGGTTTCTCAAATTGCTACTATTTCAAAGAAAATAGATCAATATGGAATGAACTATTCTCAAACGCCACAGGTGTTAGAAGAAAAATCATTGGGACACTTAGTAGATTCTCAATCATCTTATGAGAATTTGAATGTTATAAATAATATACCCAACAATCCCTATTCTAATTATTATAATCCCAATTGGAAAAACCACCTAAAATTAAACTGGAATAATAACACTGCTGCTATTAATCCATAGTGGGGGAACAATTCTGTGAACCCATTGGGAAATTTGAACAACCAGGGAAACACTAGTTATAGACCTTCTTATCCTTCAGGTTTTAATAGTAACCCACAATTTAAGGAAAAGAAGTTGTTTATGTAAGAATTGATAATAAACATGGGTAATCCATTGCAAAGTCTAGGGAATCGATTGCAAAGTCAAGGAGCTGCTATTAAAAACATTGAAAATCAATTAGTTCATATTGCTATTGCAATTAGTAGTAGACTTTCAGGAACTTTCCCTAGCAATGTCGAGATTGACCTAAAGGATTAGAATAAAAAAAACACTTAAGGCTATACAGTTAAGAAGTGGAAAAGAATTGGAATCAAGAGTTCAAAAAGACATTGAAGTTGAAAAAGAGAAGGAAGAAACTGATAAAGGTAATGATAATATATATCTTGCTATGGAATATCTGCTTAAACTGAAGAAATTTAAGATAGAAAGACCACCACCTCTGTTTACACAAAGATTCAAACAAAAAAAGAGTCCAAAACAATTTTCTAAATTCCTAGAAATCCTTAAAAAATTAACTATAAATATCCATTTTGTTGAAGCCTTATAACAAATGCCCAATTATGCAAAGTTTATAAAGTATAAACTAAACAAGAAAAGGAAGTTTACCAATAATGAGACTGTAGCACTTAGTGATGAGTGTAGCGGAATTATTCAAAAAAAGATTCCTAAAAACTTAAAGATCCTGGTAGCTTCACTATTCCTTGTGCTATTGGAGAAAAGTTTTTTGGAAGAGCCTTATGTGATATGAGAGACAACATTAATCTTATGCCTCGATCAACTTTTGAAAGATTGGGAATAGGAGAAATTTCCCCTACTTTAGTAACTCTTAAATTAGTTGATCGTTCTATTATCTATCTCAAATGAATTATTGAAGATGTTTTAGTAAAGGTTGATAAATTTATCTTCCCTGTGGATTTTATTGTCTTAGATATGGAGGAAGATAAAGAAATTCCTATAATTTTAGGAAGACTATTCCTTGTAACTGGAAGAACTATGATAGATGTTCAAAAAAGAGAGTGAAGCATGAGAGTTAATGATCAAGAAGTGACATTTAATATATCAAAAGCTATGAAATACCATGTGACAAAAAAAGAAGATGAATGCTTCCAAATGGAAAATTGTGATTATTCAAAGGATGAGCATTTTAAGAAAAAATTAGAAGAGAAAGAGAAATAAGAAAATTTAAATAGTTAGGATGAAGATGAAATGGAAGATAAATTTGATGAGGTAGATAATTAAGAACTGGATTATGTTCAGGAAAGATTTGAGAAGTTGGATATTACAGAAAATAATAATAAAAGTTTAATACCATCTATCATAAGGCCTCCTGAACTTGAGATGAAAATACTTCCAAATCATTTGAAGTATGTGTTGTTAGGAGAACTATATACAATACCAGTTATTGTATCCTCACATTTAAATGACTTACAAGAGTAGAAATTACTAAAAACCTTGAGAAGACACAAAAAGGTTTTTGGTTGGACTTTAGCTGATATTAAAGGAATCAGTCCTTCGATCCGCATGCATAGAATTTTGTTAGATGAACAACATAAACCTAGAGCTGATCCACAAAAGATATTAAATCCATTGATGAAATAAGTGGTTAAGAAAGAAATTTTAAAATTGTTAGATGCCGGAATTATATATCCTATTTCAGATTGTGCGTAGGCAAGTCTAATTCATTGTGTTCCTAAAAAAGCAGGAGTGACGGTTGTGACTGATGAAAATAATGAATTAATAACCATGAGACAAGTCAATGGTTGGTGAATTTGTATTGATTATAGAAAATTAAATGCTGCTACTAGGAAAGATCATTTTCCTTTACCTTTTCTAGACCAAATGTTGGATAGACTTGCTGGCACAAATATTTTTGCTTTTTAGATGGATATACTGGCTATCACTAAATACCAATTGCTCCTGAGTATCAAAAGAATACCACATTTACTAATCCTTATGGAACTGTCGGCATATTTTTAGGTTATGTGTTTTATTTTGAAAAGGGGGTCGCCTACAGAAATTGTCGGCGAATTTTTTTATATTTTAAATTTAATTTAAATATATAGTTTAAAAGATAACATTTGATTTTGAAAATAATTTTAAGTTTAAAAGTTTTAAGATATGAAATCAAACCGATCTCACATCCCAAATAGTTTATATATAAACGAGCACCACACCACAAACCGTGTATCTATCCCGAAGAATAGACACACTGCTTGATGATGGGGCTCGATTAAATAAACTATGAGATTTGTGACATCCGTTTGGTCTGCGAACCAATTTTATAAGCCGACAAATTCCCTCGCTTAATATGAAAACATTAAACGAGGTTTATATTACACGGGTTCTTTAAAATTCCCTATAAGGGCAAGCCCTCATAGTTAATTACATCTTAAGTGACGGGAATCGCCTAAGAAAACTCTCGATAATAATCAATAATCTCGCTCTCAAGAATTTCAAAGTTTAAGTTTTCAAAGAATTGAATTTTTGAATCTCAATAGGGAATGGATCGAGTTTGGAACATTTTATTTTGGGAATTCAAAGGAAGAAAAGTAGGAGAAGTTACGGATTCGAAGTGAACTTCGATAATCTCCCGACTATCCTATTGTTTGGCTTGGATTTAGGAAAGTCCTAATGTTTATTTAATGTTTTAATCTCGCCAATTTTAATTAATTAGGGCTTATATTTATATGATAGAATCATACAAATAGCCTGGAAGATATGAGGGTTTATGTCGTATCGGACGACTACCTCGGAATCCTAAGACCAGTTAGGGCTTAATTTACATGATATGATCATGCAAATGCCTAACGAAGAGTTGAGAATTTATGTTGCACTAGGCAAACTACCTCGAAGTCCTATGGCTTTGTTGTTTAATTCTAGGGAAGTTTTGCTGAAGTAGACTCAGGTTTTGCTGATGACGATGGCCGTGCTGCCCACCATGCTCCGAGCTCCTTGTTGTTGCAGAGGTTTAGTTTTAGAAATCATAAATCAGGAGATGAGAGAAGTGTTTGGTTTAGAGAAGTCTTAATTTCCAAGTATTTTTTTTGTGTTTTAATTAAAACCAATCTTAAAGTTGATTATAACAACACCGGTTAAGATCCCACGGTTCCATCCTTCCGGCATCATTATTTTTATCGGATTCACTTAGTCCGGATGAATTTGCTAAACTCAATCGAATGAGTTCCACACTTTCATTTAGACCGTGGGAAATCCCGTTAGCAACACGTAGGTTACATCATCCGAGGTATTCCCGATCATCCAACAGGACGTTTTAATTCGGTTGTAATTGTAGTTTTGTGTTTCGTTTGTGATTAAATTTTGAGTTGTCTTATATTTTGAAATGTTGTGGAGGTGAATTTTATCTTGTAGTGTCTTTTAATTTAGTTATGGGTTTCGGTTTTGGTTTTCATCCTAAAGGTGTGGGTTTTCATGCAACTGTTGTTTATCATGCAAGAAAAATAAGTACGATGCGATTAAATAAATTACCGTAAAGTAAATCGCAATAGAATAAAAGCGTACCTGGAGGGTCTTCCCGTCATCCCAAGCTGCACTTAAAACATAGTTAGAATATTTAAGCAAGTTCCTAGGTAAAGCTAAGGTAAGGGTTATGGTTTTCTACCAAATTCCTAATCCTATAGCTAGTCATTTCCTATGACGTCTAAGTTCCTTGTGTTTTTTAGTTTGAAGACGATTTTCTTCATCAAAGAACAATTAAGTTCAATTGTTCTTATAAATATCCTATCATATTGAGGAAGTGCTTAAGAAGGATCTTAAACATCTTTTCAATATTTCTAGGATTGTTTTAAGTCCAAGTGAATTTAATTATGTAAATGAATCGATCGTCCGAGGTTTTCAAGTTTTGTTAACCCGCTCAGTGAACTAGGATATTTGAATGTCCTATAAGTGAAGTAACATTTCACTTGATACTCCATTTAGGAGTTATGATAATTAAAGCTTTTAAGGGCAAAATGATATTTAATGATTTGTGGTTCAAATTTAAGTTCAAATTAATGATTTAAGTTTGGAATAGTGTTCAAGTTATCTTAGATTTATTTTTGAATTCTTCATGTCTTTATATTTAATTTAATTTAATTTAATTTAACTTAATTTAATGTAATGTGGTTTAATTTGATTTAATTTAACTTAAGTTAATTTAATGTAATATGATTTAGTTTAATTTAATTTAATTTAATTTTAATTTAATTTAATTTTAATTTAATTTAATTTACTTTTAATTTAATTTAATTTAATTTAATTTAATTTAATTTAATTTAATTTAATATAATATAATTTAATTTAATTTAATTTAATTTAATTTAATTTAATTTAATATAATATAATATAATTTAATTTAATTTAATTTAATTTTTAATTTAATTTTTAATTTGATTTAATTTGATTTAATTTAATTTTTAATTTAATTTAATTTTATTCATTTTAATTTTAATTAAAATTTTAAAAGAGTTCAATAATTTAATTTTAGTTTAATGATTAAGTCTTTTAATATTTTAAATTTGAATTATCATTTTAATTAGGAATTAAACACTAATGAAATGATTAATTTAGGGATTTTTAAATTAAAGAATAAATCTCTTCCTAATAATATCCCTATTTTAATAATTCCAATTTTATTATTCTTCCAAATTTAATCAATTATTTAATTAAAGTTTAATCATTTTAAATTGCTTAATGGGTTTCTACCCTTCAATTATTAAATTTCAATCATCCAAATCAGATTAGGATCAAATATTTTACTTGTTAATTTTTATTAAACCTAAAGTTTTAATTAAGGATTTTAAAAAAATTAATTACCACTTTACCCTTTAAGCTTAATAATTTCATAACTCACTAAATTGAACTCAAATGAACTTGAAATTTTTATGTGACTTCACTCATATGTCAATAAAGACATGAGAGGAGAAAATGTGATTTTTCTGTATTTAATTTATTTATATAATTATTTTTGGTAGAAAATAGAGATTTCCAAGGAAAATTTAATAACATGACCAAGCGAAAGTTTCTGTCCTTAAGAAAATTATGGGACATTCGTAATGACCAGAGGACCACTTGGACCAAATTTTATGATTTTTTGAATTATATTTTATTTATTAGAATTATTTTAAGTTCTGGAGTATTAATTAATTTAGAAATAAAATAAATGTTGAAAAATGAATTTTATGTTTTTCAAAAATCTCTCTGATATCAAGGAAATCAGAGAAGCAAATTTTGCAATTTTCTGATTTTTCTATGATTTATTATAATTATTTTAGTGAAAATGCTAGAAAATACATTTTTTTTTTAATTTTAAAATTACCCTAGAACTTTAAAAATTAATATCTCACCAAATAGGCCTAAGAAAAATATGGGGTTTGTTCCTAAGTGATTAAAATTCAAAATGTGACATTTTGGTGAATTTTATTATTTTTGTGATTTTTATTATTTTTTAATTATTAAAATATTAAAATAATATTAAAAATCAACTTTTTTAGAAAATTGAAATTTTAATTTTCTTAAATTCCCCTGATATCAGAGAGGCTCCAAAACCAATTTGGTGAATTTTTGAAAGGTATTTTGAAAGTTATGAATTTTTAAAGTTTAAAATGACTAAATGGCTTAATCAACCCATTTAGTAGAGCTAATCAAGTCCAATTGACTTCAAATTTTTATGGTGGTTTCCTCTGATCCTAAAGGTCAGTGGAGAATTGATTTCAAGTCAATTTGATGTATGGTTAACTCTAATTAATTAGGGATTTATTTTGGATGTCTAAGCCAATTAGGGTTATCTTAAGTGAATTAATCCAAGTCCTATTTTTCCTAGGGTTCTCTGGTCATAAGGAACATCACCAAATTTTCCTAGAATTTATTTCACAACATGCTAATTTTTGGAATTAAAATACTCAAAACAACAACATGCAATTGAAAAATAAATAACTTTTCACAGAGGTGGCCTCCGACCTTGGAAAATTCGGGGAATGTTCCCGAGTTCGAGGCTTCAAAGCCCTATGGTCTCATGCCATGGTGAATTGTGTACATGCATGGAGAATTAAATGTATGCGAGAGAGTAAATAAATTATAAAAAATAAAATACTTGATGAAATTAAATGATTTCTTTTCCACATTATTCTCCTCTCGTTCACTGAGCAAGAGGGTATTTTTATTTTATTTTTCTGATTTTCCTACACAAAGTTATGAATTTTCCAAGTTTAGGGAATTAAATAAATAGAAAATACCCCTAATTTTCTATTTATCCGAGTCGGCGCCGCGTCATCCTTAGCATCTCCGAAGTGCCGCGTGGCGCGCTCCCATTCGACGCCGCCATCCGCGTCAACGCTCCCGGGGCCCGCTGTATCGCTCCGTCTTCTGATCCGACGCGATCCTGGCCGTCCGTCCGCGCGTGTATTAAATGGACGGCATCCGTTCATCGTCCCCAAGCGTCCTCACCCGTGAGCCGTCCACCTTCTAGCCCTAAGATCTCACTCAATTCTCCATGGATTTTTATGTTCTTATACTCTATGGATTCGTCTTGAAGAGACGAACACATCTATACGGCTAATGTTTATTGAAATTGACTCATTTGAAATGGAGAATGTTTAGAAGCTCGAGGTGAAGAATTGATCCATACCTTAGCTCTGAGAGGTGAAGCCTCGATCAGAGATGCTCGACACGTTCGTTGGAGCTGCAGGAGGCTAGGGATGAAGCCTGGGGATGTGGTGAATTGCCTAGGTGTGATTTCCACCAAGGTCGATCACAACCTTTGGAGTCCGAAACAAGCCGGGTGGCACCGGAGATGGGGCTTTTGCCGGTGGACACCTTCTCTTGGTCCAGTGAAGGTGTAGGACCAATCAATTTGAGGATTGATCCACTGTGGAGAAGTGTCCTGGTTTTGGGCTTGGATTTCAACTCCGAAATCGAGCTCACGAGAGAAGAAATGGCAGGGGGATTTCAGTGGGAATCAAGTGCTCTGTGTATGGGGAGTAGTCCGGAACAATTTTGGCGAGTTTCCTTAAGGTTTGTTTCAGACACCTCCTTTGGCCGAGAGAGTGAGGGGTTTAAATAGGCATGGCCGGAGGCTCTCCCGGGGGTGTCGAGGGCCGGGATCAGCTGCTCCCGGCATGTGAAGAACGACCACAATGGCCACTAGTGGATGGGGCGACTCGACGAGTGAGAATTCCAAAGTTGGCTCACATGTGAGCTCTCGGCCATGGTGTTTTCCGGCAACCGGGGTGGCTGGCCGTGCAGCAAGGGTCACCCTCGGGGTCAAGTGGGTCGTGGTCGGGTGTTTGTGCGAGCAATTGGCAATGGCCAAGTGTAAAAGGCTTGGATTAGAATGGAATGGGAGAGGGCTTATTTTGGCTCAAATTGGTCAACCCCTCTATTTGGGCTAGGTGCACCACCCAAGGCTTTGTTTAGAGCTGAATAGAAAGTGATTTAGGTCGGCTTAATCAGTGGGGAATGGTCACCATCCAAGTACAATTAAGCTTAAGCAAGATTTAGTGGAATCATGGGAGTGGTTAATCACCTTTAGGAATTAAGGAAAGAGTCTCCTCCTTTTGCCCAAAATGGCATGGTGACATGTAAAGAGGCTCTCATGGCTTCCATGTGGCTCATGCATGGCTTCATGGCTCACCTTTGGCTTGGGAAAAGTCAAGTCAATTTCATGGAAATAGATTATAGGAATTTTTTGGTAATTTGATGGAAATTTGTATGGAACTTGATTTGGAATGATTTGATGATGAATTTAGGACTTAGGTATTGAGTTTAATTGAAAGTATGATGAGGGGAAATGTCATATGGGCTTTGGGACCAATTTTGGGCCTTTGGATGTGGTAAAGGATGGGCTTTTAAAATGGTTTAGGAAAGTGGGCTTTTGAATTTTAAAATGGATTTTGGAATGAAATTTTGGTAAAGGCTTGGGCCAAATAATTGTTGAGTTTGGTTTAGGGATGTGTCATGAGTGGTTTGAAACAAATTTGAGGTGATTTGGGTTTGAATTGGGTTGGATATGGGCCTTCTTGGTAAAGAGGCTAAGATGGGCCAAAATGGGCTACCATGGGCCAAAGTTGGGCTAGAGTTGAAATTGATGTAAAATTAATGTTGGGAAATGTTTATGGGAGTGTTTCAAAGAAGTTTTGGCTTTGGTTAGGTTTTGATTTTGGGATTTGGGCTCATTTGGGCTAGGTTTAGGTTTAGGTCAAAATTGGGCTTTTTGATTTTGGGTTGAATTTGAGTGGGGTTTGGGTCTAAATTTTGGGCAAATCATGTTAGTGTTTTGTTTATGGGGATGTTAAGGAAGGTTTAGAAAAGATTTGGGGTTAATTGGAGTTGAATTGGGTGAGTTTGGGTTAGGTTTGGGTCATAGGTCCAAATTGGGCTTTAAGGCCAAAAGTGAAATTGGATCCCAATGCCAATCAAATTGGGCTTGGATTTGGTCTAGATTGGTGTTGGGGATGTTGAATTGAAGTTTAGAATTGAATTGGACCAGAATTTGGGTCAATTGGGTAGGTTAGGTTTGACATTGGGTTTACTTTGGGTTAAAATGGGTCAAATTGGGGATTTTGATAAAAGTGGGGTAAATAGACAAAATTGGCCCATGGTGTAGTTGAACAAAATGAAATTGGGAATATTTGGGATTTTCTGGAATTTTCTGGGAATTTTCTGAATTTTTGGATTTTTTGGCTAAGAGGGGTATTTTGGGTATTTGGAGGGTATTGGGAGGTATTTTTGGAATTTTTGGTATTTTTGGTTATGGATGATCAGTTTGAGTGATGTGGAAATGTTTGGGAATGATTTTGGAGAATTTTGGGTGATTTGGAAATTTTTGAGAAATTTGGGCTATTCGAGGGCTTTGGGTAGGTTGGCGGGTGTAGGGTCCGGGGGTCAAAAATTAAAAATTTGGAAAATGGAAGATTAGGTGAATGTAAGGGGAATAAAATCATTTTGGTTGAGCCATGAAGCCATATCAAGCCCACATGAGCCATGAAGGGACTCATTTGAGGCATTCACTATGTTGTTCCTAACCTGCTTGCCGAGGGCTTAGGGGTTAAGGACCATCCATGTGAATCACCTTCATGAGTCAGGAGGTCCAGTTGGGTGTGGGTGTGGGTGTGGTTTTAAGAGGTGTGTGAAAGTGTAGTGCATAGGTGTAGTGTGTGTGTAAGTCAGCCCCTCACTGGACCGGGCCACCGGGGCGGTCCTAAGGCCGAAGAGTCCTATAGGAACTCATCCTTTAAACTTCCACACTTGATTTCAACCCTCTAGGTGATTAGGGGTCTACAATCAAGTTTGTGGAGTTTGCAGGGAGTTAAGAAGTGGTTTGAAATTCTAGATGGTGGATCCCAATTCTAGTCCTCTAAGATAGTCGAAAGGAAAAGCCTAAGGCTAGATCCTAAGCACTAAAAGAAGAAGAGAAGACCTCATCAAAAATGAGGTCAACAGGAACATTTGCTTTTTGAAAAATGCCCCTTGGATTATGTAGCACACCTGTAACATTTTAAAGATGTATGATATCAATTTTTAGTAATATGATTAACAATGGAAGAGAAGTTTTCATGGAAGATTTTTCAGTATTTGGAACTCCATTTGATATTTGCTTAAATAATTTAGAAAACATTTTGGAGTTATGTGAAAAAACAAATTTAGTTCTAAATTGGGAGAAATATCAATTTATGATTGCAGGAGGAATTGTACTTAGGCATAAAATCTCTGAACATGGCATGGAAGTAGACCCTGCAAAGATTTAAATTATCGCCAAATTACTACCTCCAACTACTGCGATAGGGGTAAGAAGTTTTTTAAGACATTTTGGGTTCTACATATGTTATATTAAAGATTTTTCAAAGATTACTAAATCTCTGTGCCAACTTTTAGAAAAAGATAAGAAATTTGACTTCAATGAAGATTGTTTAAATGCTTTTGAACTATTGAAGGAAAAATTAATCACTGCCCCTATAATAGTTAAACTTTACTAGGAAAAACCATTTTAACTTATGTGTGATGCTAGTGATTATGCGATTGGAGCTATTTATATACTATACTAGTAAAAATATTAATGAAGCTCAAATTAACTATACCACTACTGAACGTTAGTTATTAGCGATAGTATATGCTTTTGAAAAATTAAGGTCATTTTTAATTGGAATTAAATGTTTAATGCATATAGACCATTCTACTATCAAATATTTAACACAAAAGAAGGATGCAAAACCAAGATTAATTGGATGGGTACTTCTGATGCAAGAATTTGACTTCATAATAGTAGATAGAAAAGGGTCTGAAAACCAAATAGTTGATCATTTATCTAGACTGGAACAATATGAACTATCTGATTTTGAAAATCAAATTACAGAAACTTTTCCTAATGAATAACTTTACAATATTAAGGAATGAAATTTATCGTGGTATGCTCATATTGTGAACTATATTGTAAGTGATATTTTACCCCTTGATTTACCAAAGCAACAACAAAAAAAATTTATTTATGATGCCAAATTTTACTTTTGGGATGACCCATATTTATATAAACAATGTTAAGGATTTAGTTATTAGGAGATTTGTACCTTATGAAGAAATTGAACCAATTATTCAGAGATGCCATGATTCTGAATTTGGGGGACATTTTGGAACTGATAAAACTGCACAGAAAATTTTACAATATGGATTTTATTGGCCTACTCTTTTTAGGGATGTTAATAGATATATTAAAACCTGTGATCGATGTCAGAGAGTAGGTAATATCTCTAGAAGAAATGAAATAACCCAAAATTTTACATTGGAAGTTGAAATCTTTGATGTTTGGGGATTAAATTTTATGGGACCATTTATTCCTTCATTTGGGAATATATATATTAGTTGTTGTGGATTATGTATCAAAATGGATTGAAGCAATAACTTTACCCAAATGTGACCCTCGAAGTGTTTCAAAATTTTTAATGAAAAATATTTTTAAAAGATATGGAATGCCTAGAGTAAATATTACTGATGGAGGATCCCATTTTAGAAATAATCGGATTTAGAGATTGACTGGAAAATATAATATTATACATATAATATCTACTGCTTATCATCCCCAGACAAGTGGTTTAGCTGAAGTATCTAATCGTGAAATTAAAAGAATATTAAAGAAATATATAAATCCTTATAAATTAGATTGGTCTGCGAATTAGATACTGCTTTATGGGCATATATGACTGTTTATAAAACTTATATAGGAATGTCTCCGTTTAGACTAATTTTTGGAAAAACTTGTCATTTACTAGTTGAATTGGAAAATAAAGCATATTGGATGATTAAAGAGTTTAACTTCAAGTTGAAGGATGTTGGTGAGAAAAAATATTGCAACTTAATAAATTGGATGAAATTTGAAATGACCCTTATGATAATGACATAATTCATAAGGAGAAGATGAAGATATGGCATGATCAAAAGATTATAAGAAATAGACCTGAATCAGGATAGTAAGTTTTGTTATATAATACACAATTGAGATTATTTCTTGGAAAACTTAAATCTAGATGGATAGGACCTTTCATTGTTATGAAAGTTTACCAGTTTGGAGCTGTTGATATTGAGAATCTGAAAAATGGAAGAATATTTAAAGTTAATGGGGATCGAGTAAAACCATATTTTGAGGGTTCATGACCTAATTTCAATAAAGTTTTAATGTTAAGTCATCCTGAATGAAATTAATGTTTGTCGGGCTTACGACGTTAAACCAAGCGCTCTATGGGAGGCAACCCATAGTACCTTTGTATTTTGTGTGTTTTGATTTGATTTTAATTGATAATATTATTATATAATCGTATATTTGAGTCATACTCACTCATAAATATCCTAAATGGTGTTAATTATTGAATCAAATCAAATATTTGGAGTTTATTAGGATGAAAACGTTGAAAGAAGCAAACTTTGTGCTCTGGCGCCGACGACACCCAAACCAGCACCGACGACGGGATTTTCCAGAGAGAACTTGATATTTTGGAGCTTCGGGACCGACATCGTTGACGGCCGAGAGACAGTTTTTTGAGTTTCAAATGGCGAAATTTGGTAGGTTTGAGCGGGAGTTTCACCTTTATAACTCTCCAAAATCATTTGAATACACAAACTCCAAAAAAATGAAAGGGTAGTTCCAAAATTTGCATTCCATGGCTTCCAACATCTCAGATTCTCCAAGATTTAACATTTTCAATAAGAGGAAGTTCGTCAATTTTGAGGCAGAAAAAATTTGTGACAAAATCCTTATATAGAGGAGACTTATCAAGGAAAAAGGCTTTGTCAATCGAGGTATGTGATGCATGAAAAATATATAAGGTTTTTGCTATATAATTTTACCTATTTTTAGTGATATTGCACTTTAAAGAAAGGTATTTTTCATGATTTATTGCAGGTATGATGATTTTAGGTGATTGGAGTGAAAAGAAGCAAAAAGGAATGAATCCAGAGCAAAAAGGAGCAAAATAGTGAAAAAGTGTTCTAGCGCCGCCGGCGCCCAAATCCAGACAGTCCATAATTAATTGAACGATAGAGCGCCGCCGTTGCCCGAAGTCGGTGGAGTTCAAATTTGAAGAGTTTTGGCGACTTTTTGAAGGGATGCCTATGGAAACTCTTGGGATTTCATCCCTATCTTATAAGTAACTATTTTTGGACGAAAATAGTGTGCTTCTTTAGTGGTTCTAGAGTAGTTTTAGTTAGTGTTAAGTGTTAGGGTTTAGGAGAAGAGTGTCTAGAGTGAGGATTTGAGAGGAATTCTTCTCTAAGGAGTGAAAGAGATGGGGTAAAGTGAGATATTGCTTCTTCCTTTCCATTCTAAAGAGGGAATCAAGTGTTGTAAAGAAGAGAGAAGAGGATTCAAAGGAACTTCAAGGAAATTGCATTGGGGAAGAGAAAGAGATAAGTTGTATTTTCTTTTGTGGTTTGTATGACTTTTCTTTTATATATAAAATCCAAGTTTTATTGTATCTTCTCCATGAATTCTGAGTAGTCTCCCTTGTCTTTCTTCTTGCATAGAGATGTGATGATGGATTGATGTGGATTTGATGTGCTTTTAATGTAATGAAAAGATTGTGATGGTTTTTCTTTTAGAACTTAATTTACTTTCGATTTGGCTAATTGAAATATTAAAATATGTTGTTGAACATTAAGTTTGAAAATATTTAATGTCCTACAACAATAATGAAAGATCCATCCAATTTCTATGGATGAATTGTGTAGTTCATGGTAATTGAGTGCAAATGAATAGGGAAATATGTTTTGATGGAATTCAATGTGGAGATTTCAGGGTGACAGACTGAAATCCACAAATTGGTTCTAAGATTAGTAACTAATATCAAAGTTTAGCCTTCGGGAAAGGTTGAGTGGGAGCTCCAAAGTGAGAGCCGGTATCCTCCCAGCCAAGCCTTAGATTTAGTGATTAAACTTAGGATATGTCAATGTTCTTTTCTTACTTAGAAGAGGGGGTACTCTTTTAAGGGTAAAGAATCATCTATGTTCCTATTTGGCACAATAACATAAAATTTTGTTTCATATCAATACACACACCATATTCTCATTGCAAGAGGAAAGATACTTTTCTCATATATCGAAAACCTTTCAAATACTTAGTTTAGTCTGTCTGTTAGTTAATTTTGTTTCTAAATTCCTAGAAGTAATTGTAGTGTAGTTAATCGTTACTGTTTCCTGCATAATAGTAGTAAGTAGTAAACTTTAATTACAAATTAAATATCAGATTTTAGTGCTACGTTACCTATATTGTGAACACTTTCTTATATATTCCAAACTTCCCTGTGGGATCGATAACCAGGACTCCATTAGAGTCATGTATTATTTGATATGATACGTATACTTGCGTTGAATGGTTGGACTTAACAAAATTATTATAAATATATAAATCTGAGTTCATAAATTCTTGCAAAATATAAAGTCGAGCATCAGTATGGAAGTTCCTAGTACTCGTGTTGAAGAGATTATTCCACAAAGGCGATGGGAAGTGTTTGTTACACTACTGTTGCAGCAGTCATTCCTGTGGTGAAGTAATTTTATGCAAATCTTCATGGAATCAACCAAGGAGTTGTCTATGTGCAAGGTAGGTGGATATCACTCACTCCTTCCAAGATTAATGACCTTTACATGACAAATAATGTGTCAATTTGTAATTATACCAATTTTGTCCCTACAAGAGATAATATGAATGAAATTTATCAATATCTGACGGATGAAGGCAAAGATTGGGTGATAAGAGATAACGGGTATGTCAAATTTTCTACTACTTTATTAAATCCTGTGTCAAAGCAATGACACTTCTTTATATCTTTGAAATTACTCCCGACCATGAAAATTAGTAAAGTAATGAAAGAAAGCGCAATATTGAACTTTTGTATTCAAATTGGAAAGCCTGTTGATATTGAAACCATAATTGTGAAATCTATTTTGGGTTTGATTATGCATGGATCAAATTATGGTTTGGGACATCCTTCCACTATATTTCTTCTTTGCAGCCAGTCATAAGTGCCTTATGGGAGTTTGGAAAAAGTGCTTCTTCCTTGGAAACCTATGGACCAACTAAAGTTTATGACTGTCCAGAATAGAGAATGAAAATGATTTGAGTATATCTGAGGATAAAATAACTCGGAGTTTATTACCTATTAAACCTTATTTTAGTGAAAATACACAGTTGATTCTAAGGAAGATCAAGAATTTGGAGAAAGAGGTACAAAATTTAATGGATGCAATTAACAATATATCTGAATTATTTGATCACCTAGATTGGAGGATGAAGGAACAGTTTGATCAAACAGGACGTATGGAAGAAGGATTAATATGTTTAATGAAGAAAATGGCTTGGATTGAAGAGAATTCAACTGATGAATTCTCGTATCAACCCTTCTACAATTTTTTTGTGCACCAACAATGCATGGGAGATATCAGAGACAAAGGTGCTGACATTGATGAGTAGTGATTTACTTCTTCTATCTATTTTACTTGTATTTGGACTTTATTTTCTTGAGTTTCATTTGTATTTGGCTTGCTTATGGTATGGTTTCAGACTTATATGCTTGAGATTTGAGTTTATGTTATGTTTTCAGTGTTAGAGTGTTGTGGTTTAATTACGATGTTGAGTTATTGATGTGATAGACTGATTTATGTGTGTAAATTTGTTACTTTGGATTTTATATATATATAAGTGATGTTTTGTGTTGTTTGTGTGAAATTAGTATTTGTTAATCACTTAATTATGAATTTGGATGTTTAAAATGGCTAATTAGATGTTGTCTTAACTTTGAAATGATCGAAATTGCGAAGTTTTTGAAACTCTAAATTCGGGTGCCGACGGCATTTTTTTCTGAGAATTCCTCTATTTTTATCGGACTGGCGCCGACGAAGCCTAAGACCCAAAACTAACCAGAATCACTTAAAATTGCGATTTTGACCCTTCGACCCCAATTAATCGTCTTCTACCTCCAGCTATAGCCGAAAAACACCATTAGGGCTTGCTTAAACCTGGATTTGAGAGGATTTTAAAGCTTTTTGAAGTCTGATCTCATCTTCTCTCGGTAAGAGCTCTACTTTAAGATATGAATTTTTTATTTTCACAATGAAAATATCCTACATTGTGGAGATTCAAAAATTATAGGTTTTTGAAGAAAATTTTGAGATGATCCATGGTGAAATGCTTTTATTTGTTAGATTTGACTTTGGAGCTTATAGCATTTTAATTTTAGAATTTATGGGATTTATTTTTTATTTTTTTAGAAATTTTGACATGGCTTCAAAGCTATTTAAGGGGAAAAGAAAGATTGATTTTGATGATAAGAGATTTGTGAATGTGAAGGCTCAATATTATTTTAAATCTGTATTTTGTAACAAAAAGTGCATCCAAGATTGAGGATTTTAAAATCTGGGCAGAGTTGTAGAACAGATGATTGTTGATCGGAATTGGGAGACTTTCTATTATTTTTCTGCCAAAGCCATTATAGATGTAGTTTGCGAGTTTTATGCTAACTTGCAATATACTGAAGAAGAGTATGTACTAGTTCGGGGACAAATGGTAGAATTTACTCCTGGACGAATCAATGCTTTCTACCATTTGAGAGATAATTCGTTCTGTGAATATAGATCTTTTGGTACTGAGGACGATGTTTTGAATGAGTTAATTACTTTTCTTACTGATGGACAGGAGGACTGAAAAAAGAAGCAAAGACAAAAGATAAATTTTTCTGCTTCCACTCTTAATGTAACATCTAAAGCCTGACATTACTTTATTTCTGCAAGACTACTACCTACCTATCATCACAGTGAGGCTACAAGGTATAAAGCGATTCTGAATTTCTGTATTCATAACATGAGAATTTTTTATATTGGAAGAATTATTCATACTAGTATTTTGACTACTGCTAAAGGATAGACTACTGGAGGATTGGGACATCCTACTCTGATTTACACATTATATGTACAATCAAGGGTTGAGGTTGGTAGTGGCAAAGTGTTGGTCCACCCTTTGAAGCCCATTAGTAAGGCCAACATTCGCACTTATGAATCTCATGTAGGATGGCGATCTGGAGGCAATAGTAGTGAGATTCCCTCTGCTGGTCATGTCGTACCATCTACTGTAGGACTCCTACTATTTCTGATGTTATGTAACGTCTGATAATACAACAAGGTGACATTTCTAGACTTCATAGAAGGATGGATGGTTTGGAAGCAAGGAATAGCTTAAATAATTCTTATTAGAGAAGAAGAGTAGAATTCGATATTGCTTATCATGATGCTTAAATGAGATTTTTGAGGGGAGAAGCTGGAGTGATTCCCTACTTGCTCCCGTTACATTCCATACCAGCTAGAGGAAGAAGAAGGAGCAGAAGAAGGAAGAGATGAAGATTGGTAGTGTAGTATTCTTTATGTTTGTTGTGTTGTGTTGATTTTTGTATTTGTCATTTGTTTTAGTCTAATAGTATGTGTTGCGTTTGTACTTTTGTATTAGATAAGCTCAATGGAAGCTTATGTTTAATGTAATACTTGTAGTAAAAATTGAATTGGATGTTGTAAGTAGTGTTCTAAATTTTCTTTACCCTGTAAATCTCTGATATGTAAGTAAAAAATGCTTCTAACTATTTTATGCCTTATTTAAATTTTTAATTGATACCTACATGCTTCAGAAGAATTAAAAGCCCGACACCAGAAGGTTAGTTTTATTTTTGTTTTTTTCTTTTATTCATTAATTTGATATACACTGAAAAACTTATGTTTGGGGGAAGAAACAAAATGATTTAACTATTAATTTTTCTCAATTAAAATATATTTTCAAAATTATTTTAACATGACTTAAAGTAGATGAGCTTAACTTTAGATCACTAAATTTTTTATTTTATTTAAATATCATAATAGATTTGAATGGAAGTATATAGTGATGAAGGTTAACTTTATGGGTTAAGATATTTAGTATAAAAGGATGAGATTATGGTTGACTATTTAAAGTAAAGAAAATTATAATTTTGAAATGTTAATAGAGTTAGAGGTTTATACAATTTAAAAATCTAAAATATATTCAAATAAGTTCCTAGAAATGATATAGTTAACTCCTAAAATCGAAGACATTGATGAGAAGTTTCACACCATGGATTCTTCACAACATTTCTCCAACATCTTAAATTTTTTATTTTTCCATAATGTAGAACAAATTCATGGTGAAAATAAAAAAAAATTAGGTTCAAGTGAAGCCCTTACTGAGTGAATATGAAATCCAAAGTTTTCACGTCTCCAAATCGCCTAAAATCCGAGTATTAGGAAGCCCAAGGTAGGTTTTTCCCCTAACTCGCGAGGAAGAAGAAAGCTCAAAGCAGAAAATTGGTGGAACAGTTCTTTTTCAAGGATATTATGTAATATTGGCAATTTCGTGACCTAGGTCCCATTTGGAGCTAAATCAGGCACCATTTTGCGCCAACACTAAAATATTATATTTTGGGTTTTTGTGAAAATCGTCGCACATGAAAGTACCTCCATCTTTAATTAAAGTAAATTCACTTTAATTTTTAAATTTAAGTAATTTTTTAACATCAATTTTTTTTCACAAACAACACAAAATTCACTTATATATATATATATATATATAAATCCAAACACTTACAAACTCACATTTGAAATCTCCACATGAAAATCAGTGTTAAAAATCAAACCAACAACTTGACGCTGAAAACTAAAAAAATCAAATACTATCATCAAACATAAGCAATTTTGACATCAATAATTAAGAAACATCATAACACACACAACAAATAAATGATCTCTTTAAATCCAAATTCAGTACTCTAAAGCCGCTACACACCTTCAATTTCATCACTTTCATCCTCCCTGAGGTCTTCCATAGATTGGTGCACATGTAAAATGTCGAAAGGAAGGTTAGAAAATTCATCTATCGATTCATCCTTGATCTAACTGTTCTTTTTATGCACATGTACCGTCGCCTCTTCAATAAGTCTAAAGTGATTAAACTATTGTTTGATTCGTTAATCTAAATGGTCAAATTGATTAAAAATGCTACTAATCTTGTTTAGAATATTAGTTATCTCCTTCTCCAACTTCTTTATCCTTTTTAAAACAGCATCTAAATTATCCAAAAGTTGTGGTAGTAAAGATGGTGTCAAATTTGAGAAGATTGATCCATAGAAATACTTCTATCATCTACATCTTCATTACCCACACATTCAAAAGTTAAAGTTGGGTCCAGGGGTTTCCAAGGAAGTAGCACCTTTTCCCAATTTTCATATGGGACTTGTGCTTAGCTACAAAGCATAAGAATAGTAGATGGATGTCTAAGTCCAAAAGAACATCCATTTAATGTCAATCTATGAATAGACCTCATAATTAAAGCCCCTACATTAATTGGTCTCCCAGTTTGAATACAGAAATATAAGTTAGCACTCTCCTTCGTAACTTTACGGAGTTTCATAGTAGGTAGCAATTTGGCTGAAATAAACAACTGTCAAGGCTTCGAGGCAAAACTTAATAATGAAGAAGGAAAACTTACATCACATTCATCTTTTGTCTCCCGAGTTACATCTTCATCCGTCAGAAATTTGAAGATTTCATACATATTGTCTCTTTTCGGAGCGAAGTTGGCATAATGAAACATTCTCAATCAAGTACAAGTCATTAATCCTCAAAGGAGTAAAAGGTACCCACTTGCCTCAAACATAGATAACTCCTTGGCTAATCCCATGAAGATTTGCATAAAATTTCTTCACAACAGGAATAACTACTATCGTAGTGGTGTAGCATAGTACTTCTCATCGCCTATGCATGATGATCTCTTCTAAAATCATGCAGGAGCACCGATTCCTCGATTCGAAAAACCTCTTTCCTTGATTAACCGCTTCTTCACAAGAACTCTGTCATGCAACTTTTGTGCATCAAAATTGGTGAACTTCCCTCGATTGAAAATCTCATATTTATAATTTCCTTTGGAGTTGGAAGCCAAAAACACAAGAATAGTGGATTCTTACCTTTAATAGGTTTTATGAACTCAAATGACTTGTTTAAAAAATTTAAATAGAGAAATATTCAGCCAAAGCTGTCAAAAACCATATAAAACTGCCAAAAACCGCCAAAAGAAGTTTTTAGGCTGTTTTTATAATTGCCGCACTGTTTGACTCCGAAATCTGGCACTATTTGGTGTCAGCTCTCTGGAAAGTGGAGTCGTTTGGCGCCAGTGCACACTTTTTCACAGCTTTGCCTAATGTCTCAATAACTCGCATTCTTTTTACAAGATTCAATAATTAAAATGTTTAATGCATTTTCTTACACATGTATGTCTCCAAAGTACAAAGAATTTATTAAAAGAGCTTTTATATTTACTTAAAAACAAATTTAAACAAATTACAAAGATAACTATGGGTTACCTCCCACAAAGCGCTTGGTTTAACATCGTAAGCCCGACATTACAAATCTTTACTCTAGGTAATCCAACATTAAAACCTCTTTAAAATTTGGTCTGCGCCCATTAAAATAAGGTTTTAACCTATGTCCACTAACTTTAAATATTTTCCTAATTCTTAGATCTTCGATTTCTACTACTCCATATGGTAAACTTTTATAACAATAAATGGTCCCATCCATCTGGACTTTAGTATTCCGAGAAATAATTTCAATCATAAATTATACAATAAAACTTTCTATCCATGTTCAAATTCTTTTTTTACTATGTTCCAATCATGCCAATTCTTCATTTTTCTTTGTAAATCTCAGCATTTTCATGAGATTCAATCCTAATTTCATCAAGCTCATTCAGTTACAATAGTCTTTTCTCACCAGCATCTTCTAAATTAAAATTCAATTTCTTAATAGCTCAATAAGCTTTGTGCTTCAGTTCTACTAGTAAATTTCAAGTCTTTCCAAAAATAAGTCTATATGGGAACATCCCTATAGGAGTTTTATAAGCTGTCATGTAAGCCCATAATGTAGTATCTAATCTAGTAGCCCAAACCAATTTTGCGAGGATTTATAGTTTTTTGAAAAATTCTTTTAATTTCACAGTTAGATAATTCTGCAAGACAGACTGGGATGATAAGCAGTAAAGATTCTGTGTTGAATATCATATTTTAAACTAATTTTTCAATTCTTTTGTTTATAAAATGAGATCCCCAATCAGTAACAATTACTCTCGGCTTTCCATTTCTAGTAAAAATATTTTTCATTAAAAATTTAGAAACACTTTGAGCATCACAACGAGGAAAAGCAATAACTTCAATACATTTTGAAACATAGTCTACAGCAATCAGTATATATATTTCTGAAAGGGGGTACAAATCGTCCCATAAAAACCAATCCCCATACATCAAAAATTTCAACTTCTAATTTAAAATTAAGAGGAATTTCATTTTTTTTATATATTTCCTACTCGCTGACATCGATCACATGTTTTTACATACATATTAGCATCCCTAAATAGAGTAGGTCAATAAAATCCAGATTGTAAAATTTTGTGTACAGTTCTATCAATTCCAAAATGTCCTCCAAAATCAGAATCATGGCATTTTTGAATAATTTGTTGGGTTTCTTCATAAGGTACACATCTCCAAATAACTTGATCTTTACATTGCTTGTACAAATATGGATCATCCCAGAAATAAAACTTTGCATCATGAATAAATTTCCTCTATTTTTGTGTTGTCAGTTCGTATGGTATAAGATCACTAAAAATAAAGTTAACTATGATTGCGTACCATGGTATTTGTCTTTCTTTGATAGTTTATAAGTTTTCATCAGGAAAATTTTCGTTAATTTTACTTTCAAGATTAAATGATTTTTCTTGTCCAATCTAGCTAAATGATCAGTTATTTATTTTTTAAATCTCTTCCTATCTGCTACTACAAAGTCAAACTCCTGCATCAAAAGGATCCATCTAATTAATATTGGTTTCGCGTCATTCGTTTGCATCAAATATTTTATAGCAGAGTGGTCAGTATGCACAATACATTTAGCTTCAATGAGATATTCGTTTGCATCAAATATTTGAAAGCATATACAAATGCTAAAAACTCTATTTCAGTAGTGGTAAAATTAATTTGAGCTTCATTAAGAATTTTACTAGCTTAATATATAACTTTAAAAGTTTTATCATATATTTGCCCTAAAACAGCTCTGATTGCATAATCACTGGCATCACACACTAGATCAAATGGTCTCTCCCAATCAGGTGAAACAATTATAGGAGTAGTGACTAATTTTTCCATTATAATTCAAAAGCTTTAATGCACTCTTGATTAAAATCAAACATTTCATCTTTTTTCTAAAAGTTGGCATAAATGGTTAGTGATTTTTTAAAAATCTTTAATGTATCGCCTGTAGAAAACCAGCATGTCCTAAAAAACTTCTAACCCCTCTCATAGAAGTAGGAGGAGCTAGTTTAGCTATTACTTAATTTTTTGTCGAATTTACTTTCATACCATTTTCAGATATTTTGTGCCCAAGTACAATTCTTTCTATAACCATAAATTGACATTTCTCCCAATTTAATACTAAATTTGTCTCTTCATATCGTTCTAAATTTTTTTCTAAATGATTTAAACATGATTCAAATGAAGTTCTAAAAACTTAATAATAATCCATAAAAACTTCTATTTTTTTTCAGTTAAATTGCAAAAAATCACATCATAATCTTTAAAATGTTGTTGGTGCATTACATAAATCAAAGGGCATTCGTCTAAAAGAAAAAGTGCCATAAAGACTAGTAAATATTATATTTTCTTGATCCTTAAGAGCAATAGGAATTTGGTGATAACCAGTATATTGTTGACCTCATTTTTGGTGAGGTCTTTTCTCTCCTTAGTACTTCTTAGGATCTAGCCATAAGGTTTTCTCCTTGACTATCCTAGAGGACTAGAATTGGGACCCACCCTTTAGCAATTCAGCTACTTCTTGACTCCTCTTGGGATCCCACATGGATGGTTGCAAACCTCTAAATCACCTTAGAAGGTTAAGACCACCATATGAGGAACCAATAGTGAGCTCCTATAAGGTTGTTCAAGCCTTAGGACTACCCTGGGTGGTCTGATCCTGGTGAGGTCTGGCTTACACACACTGCACTCTCACACACACCATCCTTACCCATTTCTCCCCCTGGTTCATTTGAGCACTCATATGGCTAAGTCCAAACCCCTAGCTCTTTGGCTAAGAGTTTTGAAAACAACCCATGAGATGTTCAAAATGGACATTTCTTGGACCATGGCTCACTTTAAGCTTCATCATAATCAAAATTCAACTTTTGTCAAATGCCCAGTTGTGTCATTGGGTCCTTCAAACCTACCTAAAATTACCTAATTACCCCAAATTTTCTAACATTCCCCAAAAATTACCCAAAATTCCTAAAAATCCTAAAAATCATTTTGAAATAACCCCCACCTTTTAAATTTACCAAAATACCCCAATACTCTCCAAATAACCTCTTGATACCCCAAAATACCTGTTTAGCACAAATGTCCAAAAATTCCAAAAATTCCCAGAAAATTTCAGAAAATCACAAATACTACCAATTTCATTTTGTTCAACTACACCATAGCCCAATTTTGCCAAAATAACCCACTTTTATTAAAATCCCCAAATTGACCCATTTTTAACCTAAATGCACCCAATGTCACACCAAACCAACCCATTTGACCTCAATTTTGCCCAATTTCAATTGTAAACTTTGATTCAACACCACTACTATCAATATAAACCAAATCCAAGTCCAAATTGATTCATATTTGAGTTCAATCCCATTTGAAATCCAATACCCCCATTTTAGCCTAACGTGAACCCATGCCCTAAACCTACCAAATTGATTAGCCAAACCCTAAAATTTCTTCCCAATTGATGTTGGGAACTCTTCAATACATTCCTCTAGACCATTTTAAAGTTTCAATTTGGTCTAAACCCCACCTTAACCCAAATTGGACCCAAGTTGATTCAACCCTCCCCAAATTAACCAAAATACCAAAATCCACCAAATTGACCTTCCAATTGAACTCAAAACCTCCCCATGTTTTCATGAAACTTCTTCATGGCAATCACCTCTTCAAAATTTCTCAAGACATTTGGACCCAAATCAAGACCTAACTCAAGTTAGCCCAACCCAAACCCAAATGAGTCAATTTGAACCCATGACCAAACCAAACCAAATTGAACCAAATGTGGCTAAACCAACCTATCCACAACCACTAAGTGAGCCCTAGGAACCACCCTAGATCCACCTAGCCCAAGCTAAGTGATCCATGGACCAAGAGTTCCCCATTTTAAGGGATCTCTTCCCTTAAATGGACAAATCCTCTTTTGCCTCACCCCAAATCCCCCCTTGCCTGGTTTATCACCATTAAACCCTACTCCTTGGTTGACCTGACCCATGGCCAGCTCCCTTGTCCTTGCCGGCCGGCCTAGCCTCCAGAGGGATTCAAAAACAAGAGCCATCACTAAGTGAAAAAAACCCAAACTCACCCAATTGGCCACCTCAGCCAAATCAAATCTTGGAGCTCCTCTGCCCTCCACCTGAGCAGTGGAATCCACCCAACAATTGAGCCCTAGCTCAGCCCAGTGGCCCTGGTCATTTAAACACCTCTTCTCGGCCATGAGAAAGGTGTTGAAGGGTGTTGAAATTTTTCTCAAACAAACCTCACCAAATCACTCCCAGAGCTTCTCCCAACCTAGAGAAGAAGAACCCCACTGTTCTCCTGCCCTGAATTCTCCCGAGTGAGCTCGATTTCTCGAGTCGAAAATCGGGCGCGAAACGGGACACTCTCTCGAAACTTCACCAAATCCAAATTAACTCTTCCCACACCTTCACCAGAGGTAGAGAAGGAGTTCCCCAGTGAAAGCCCCATCTCCAGACCTCCCAGTTGTTCCAGCCTCCAAGCTTTGTGATCAGGCCTGGTGGAAGTCAAGCCTAGACATTTCACTATTGCTTCAGGCTTCATCCCTAGCCTCCTTAAATTCCAACGAACGTGCCAAGCCTCTCTGATAAAAGCTTCACTTCTCAGAGCCAAGGTATTACCCTCTTCTTCCTCACGAGCTTCCAGTGATTCTTCATTTTATTTAAGTCAATTTGAATGCCTATTTACTGTATGGATGTGTTCTTCTCCTCAAGACGAATCCATAGAGCATAAGAACTCAAAAATCCATTGAGAATCGAGGGAGATATTAGGGTTAGAAGTTCGACGGCTCACGGGACGCACCAGTCGTAGACGATGACCAGGAGCCGTCCGATCGATTGTGTATCGGCTGAACAGCGGAGATCAAGTCGGACCAGAAGACAGAGCAGGACCGAGGGACGCGTGGCAGCTGACTCAGGTGGTGGCGTCGAATGGGAGCGCGACACGTAGTGCTTCGGAGCCGCCGAGGTTGACGTGGCGCTGACTAGTTTAAGTAGAAAAATCTGATTTTTCTTATTTTTTTAAATACCTGAAACTTCAAAAATTGATATCCTTGCATAAAAAAAATCATAAAAATAAAAGAAAAATACCCTCTTGCTCAGTGAACAGAGGAGAATAATGTGGAAAAAGAATTGATCTATTTTGTTGAGTATTTTATTTTTAATTAATTTAATACTATTTTGAGCATTTTAATTCTCCATGCATGTATACATTTCACCATGGCATGAGACCATAGGGCTTTTGAAGCCTCTGATCTTGGGAACATTCTCTGAATTTTTCAAGGTCAAAGGCCATCCCTGTGGTAAGTTATGTATTTTTCAAGTTTATGTCACTATTTTTGACATTTTAATTCCAAAAATTAGCATGTTGTTCAGCAAAGTCCAGAAAAATATGGTGAAGTTCCTTAGGACAAGAGGACCCTAGGATAATTATGGTTTGAGCTAATTCATTAAAAATAATCCTAGTTGGCCTAATCACTCAAAATTAAACTTTAATTAATTAGAATTAATCACACATTAAAATAACTTGAAATTAATTCTCCACTGATCTGTAGGATCAGGGGAACCTCAATAAAAATTTGAAGTCAATTGGAAATGTTTAACCCCACTAAATGGATTAATTAAGCCACATAATCAAAATTAAACTTTAAAAACTCATAACTCCAAAAATACATTTAAAAAATTCACCAAATTGATTTTGGACTTCTCTGATATCAGAGGAGTCTAAGAAAAATAAAATTGAAATTTTCTAAAAATTTTCATTTTTGAGTATATTTTAATATTTTTAATAATTAAAAAATAATCAAAATCATAAAAATAATAAAAATCATAAAAATGTCATATTTGGTCCCCTAATCACTTAGAAACAAACCAAATATTTTTCCCAAGTCTCAAAGTAAAGATATTGAATTTTAAATGCATAAAACAATTTTTGAATTAAAAAATGAATTTTCCAACCTTTTCACTAAATGAATTCTAATAAATAAAAAAAATCATAAAAATATAAAATTTGTTTCTCTGTCTTTCTTGAGGTCAGAGGGATTTTTAAAAAATATAAAATCCATTTTTTAACTTTTATTTTATTTTACAATTAATTAACACTTCAAAACTTAAAATAATTCTAATAAATAAAATATAATTCAAAAAATCACCAAAATTGGTCCAAGTGGTCCTCTGGTCATTAGGAATGTCCATAATTTTCTTAAGGACAGAAACTTTACCTTGGTCATGTTGATGAATTTTCTTTGAAAATCCCTATTTTCCATTAAAAAATAATTATATAAATAAATTAAATTCAGAAAAATCACATTTTGCCCCTCTAATGTCTTAATTGACATGTGAGTGGAGTGGCATAAAAAATTTTAAGTTCATTTAAGCTTAATTTAATGAGTTATAAAATAAATAAGCTTAAAGGGGCATAAAGGTAATTAAAAGATTTTAACCCTAATTAAAACTTTAGGTTTAATCAACATGGGGGTAAAATATCTGATTTTAATCTACTCTTAGATGATTGAAACTTTGGGAACTTGAGGGGTAGAAACCCATTGATCACTTTAATAAACCCAAAAATGAAATTTTAATTAATTGAGTGATTTAAATTTTGGAAGATTAATTAAAATTGGATTATTAAAATGGGGATATAACTTAAGAAGATATTTATTCTTTAATTTAAAAATCCCTAAATAAATCACTTAATAATATTTAACTCTTAAACTTAAGAGGATAAGTGGAATTAATAATTAAATGATTAAAAATAAATAATTCTTAATTTGACTAAAACCCACATCATTAAATAATCTATCAATCGATTAAAACCTAAAATGTTAAATAATTAAAAAAGTAAATTAAAATATTTGGAACTAATTAAGAATCATTTCAAAACAAACTTAAATCAAATTTGCAAATTTTAAATAATTTTAAGATGACTTACCTTAAAACATGATGTAAAAATTAAATTAATTAATATCATTTATAAAAGGTTTAACTTATATGAACCAAACACTATTCTAAACTTAAAATCATTGATTAAAATTTCATAATTAAATCACATTAAGATAAATCATCAACTTTAAATAAAAATCATTAAAAAATCTTTAACAAATTAACTTGCTCTCGAAAGCTTTAAATTATTATAACTATTAAATGAAGCGTTAAGTGAAATGTCACCTCACTCATAGGATAATCAAACATCCTAGTTCACTGAGCAAAGGAAAAAAACTTAACTAAACCCTTGGATGATCAATTCACCAGTACAATGAAGTTCATTTGAACTCAAAATAATCTCAGAAGTATTGAAAAGATGTTTAGAATTCGTTATCAACACTTCCTCGATACGGTGAGATGTTTTAAAGAACAATTGAACTTAATTGTTCTTTGATGAAGAAAATCATCCTTAACCAAAATCAAGAACCTAGACGTCATAAGAAATGACTAGCTATAGGATTAGGATTCTGGTAGACAACCAAAATCACTCCTTTAGTCTTTACCTAGGTACTCGTTGAAATATTTAAATGCCTTAACATGTGCTTTAAATTGTAGCTTGGAATGACGGGAAGACTCTCTAGGTACTTTTTTATGTTATTGCAATTTACTTTATTGCACTGCGCTTTACTTTATTGCATGTTAAACAAGATTGTTGCATGAAAACCAAAACCTTTAGGATAGCCATAAAATCGAAACCAAAACTAAATTAAAAGTCACTACAAGATAAAATCCACCGCTTCAACATTTCAAAAAATAAAACAACTCAAAATTTAATCACAAACAGAACAACAAAACCACAACTTTAACTAAATTAAAACGTCTCATTGAATGATCGGGAATACCTCGGATGATGTAACCCACGTGTTGCTAACGGGATTTCCCACGGTCTAAATGAAAGTGTGGAACTCATTCAGTTAAGTTTAGCAAATTCATCTGGACTAAGTGAGTTCGATGAAAATAACGGTGTCGGGATGACGGAACCGTGGGATCTTAATCGGTTCTATTTAAACAAATTTAAGATTTGTTTTAATTAAAACACTAAAAGACATTTGGACTTTAAGACTTCTAAACCATAACACTTCTCTCATCTCTTAAGTTTCATCTTCTAAAACTAAACCTCTGCAACAACAAGGAGCTTGAAGCACAGTGGGCAGCACGACCATCGTCATCAGCAAAACTCGGGTCTACTTCAGCAAAACTTTCTTAGAATTAAATAACCAAGCCATAGGATTTCGAGGTAGTTTGCCTAGTGCGACATAAATCCTCAACTTCTCTTTAGGCATCTGCATAATCATGTTATGCAAATTAAGCCATAACCGGTCTTAGGACTCCGAGGTATTCGTTCGGTACGACATAAACCCTCACATCTTTGAGGCTATTTGTATGATTATGTCATACTAATATAAGTCTTAATTAATTAAAATTGGCAGGACTGCAACATTAAATAAACTCCCGAATTGAAGCCAAACAATAGGATAGTTTGGGAAGTTGCCAAGATTCTTCTTGGATCCTCAGCTTCTCCTACTTCTCTTCCATTGGATTCCTAAAATAACTGTTCCAAATTTGATCCATTCCCTATTGAAATCTCCAAAACTCAATCCTTTGAAAACTTTAACCTTTGAAATTCTTGAAAGAAAAACCACTGACCATTATCGAGAGTTTTCTTAAATGATTCCCGTCATTTAAGATGTAATTAACTACAGGGGCTTGCCCTTATAGGGAACTTTAAGAACCCATGTAATATAAACCCTGCTTAATTCCTTTATATTAAGAAGGGAACTTGTCGGCTTATAAAATTGGTTCGCAAACCAAACGGATGTCACAAATCTTCTAGTTTATTTAATCGAGCCCCATCATCAAGCAATGTATTTATTCTTCGGGATAAATACACGGTTTGTGGTGCGGTGCTCGTTTATATAAACTATTTGGGATGTGAGATCGGTTTAATTTCACATCTTATAATTTTTCAAATTTTAAAAAAAATTATTTTCAAAATCAAATGTTACTTTCTAAATTATTTATATATTTAAATTAAAAACCTAAAATAAAATAAAATAAAAAAATACGCCGACACGTTTCTGGCGACTCCGCTGGGGACTAGTTCCTCTCTCCATTTTGATCGGATGGTTTTGCTTTCATAAATCGGTAGTAAGTCCATGCCCCTAGTGGATCAAACTACCATTCTTCCGTTGACATATCTTGTTCATTTCTATCTTGAACAAGTATGATCAACTTTTCTCGAATTTTGGAGCCACTGTTTAGACACTCCTAAACAGAGAGGTTCCGAAATCCTCCTTTTGATACCTCTCCGGAGAGGCGAGGTAGACCCCCAATAGGTGTTAGTTTAGGAGCGATCCTTCGGGTTGGGAAATCCTACGAGATTTTCCCTTCCTTTCTGAGCTCTGGATTGTGTCCTTTACCCTCTCTAATCTCTTCTCATTTTTAACGAATAAACTAACCGCCTAACAAACAAAACCTCTTTTTAATCAAACTTAAATAAATTGTGTTCGGACTCTTTTCGATTTCTTTCTTTTTGTCCTGACGAAGGAAGCATAATTCAGGACTGATAGTCGGAACTTGCCTTGCAGAAGATGCCTGCCCTGAAGCTGTTCTTCTCTTTCACCAACGGACTTAACTTAGCTGTCTACCAGGACGAGCTGCTTAGCGATGTGATCATCCGCTTCGGACAAGGGTTTGACAATACGAACGTTAAGTTTGCCGATGTTACTCTTTTCGCATTGATGAACAAAGTGCCTGAGACTGAAGAACCTATGATTGAGTTTAACCTGAAGTCAGCTCAAGAATTCCCTCCCCTGTAGAGAACACCAGTTGAAGGGAATGCTGCTGTTTACAAGAAGTTGACTGCTACCCCCAGAACTGTCGTCTCTACCCCCACCGGTCTGTTCATTACTGCACCTACCCCGAATCCTGCCAAACTAAAAGGAAAGGAAGTATAAGTTAGTTATGAGCCTTTCACCGTAGAGGGTTCAAACTTCGTTGCGTTACCGTCTGTTTTCGAGATAGGGTCCGGTTCGAAGTATAGGCCCTTAACCCGGACACAAAGGAGGAATAAAAACAGGAAGATTGCTAAGATCAAGAAGGTCAGAGAAGCTGAAGCTGCCTGTTTTGAAGAAATCCCCGAAGAGAAAGAGGAAGAACTGTCAGAATACTCACCACTGTTGGAAAGAAATAGATTTCACCCTCTCTCTGCTGCATCTGATGAAATAGATGCTAGAAAGATCGTCACTGCGTTACCCCGGCCTGCATATTACAGTGACAGTAAGAAGAAGAAGAGCAAGGCTACACCGCTCACCCGATTGCGTGCGGTAGTCGAGAAATTAGCTAGAAAAGAAGGATGTCCTGTATCAGAGATTCTGAGAAGAATGAGACGAGTGCCGGTTAAGTCTCGCCTCGGTCCTCGAGTAGAGCCTGCTACTGTCCCTGAAAGACCAAAGAAAAAGGTATGAGCTAGCGAGGAAGGCTCACCTGTTGTTGTATCGGGTCTCCATATTAGGGAGGACACCACCTACTTACGCACCGCCGACAGACCAGCCGGTCCTAGGTCTTCTGCTATGAGAAAGATGGTGTGGCGACATATTATTGCCAAACCAATACAAACACAACGTTCTGGAAAGAGAAATCTCACTGAAGATCCCAGATCTGAAGAGAGTGCCGCAGTAAAGGAAACTCCTGAAAGAGAGGTTCAACAGTCATCTCCTAACGACCATGAGATCACTCAGAAAAGGCCACTTGAGGATGTCATAGGGCAGCTAAGAATGGACATCCAACGGTTAGCAAGAGAAAGAGGAGAAGAATTAAGGGACGAAGTGGATTCGTCAGAATTTATGGATGAAGAGTATGTTGAGATTAACATGGTTGAAACACGGGCATCGTCAGCCTCGCAGGGAGTCCCGCCAGCTTTAGAAAGAGATGAGCTAGAATTAATGAGAGCACGGCTTCAGAAAAAGATGATATGATTTCCCGGATGGTGAAAAGGATGGAAGAGATGGTCGCTTGCCTTAGCCACTCTCCGAGTCGAGCCCGACCTCGAAAGAAATACCCCCGGAGGTCATCCATTTTGCAGATGAAGGAAAAGAGATTACATCTGTTAACGGAGATGATCAGCTGAAGAAAGATTCTACACAGAACATGATTCTTGAAAATGATATTAAGATCATGGTAGAACAGCAGGTGCGAGAAGCCTTAGCTCAGTCCAAGAATGGAACATCTATTCAGACGGGTAGAACTTACCCTGAAGAATTTGATGCAGTCCAATACCCGAAGGGCTTTGTACCACCTTTGTTTAAGACTTTCGATGGAACGGGAAACCCCCAGCAACATGTCGCACATTTTCGTGCCAGTTGCTGCAATGCCGGTGGGAGAGACGCCTTACTTTTCCGACAGTTTGTCGGCGAGTTTTCGGGGATCGCCTTCGGCGGGTATGCGGGATTGCTCGAATGGATCAGTCAAGACTTTTGCAGAATTGGAAATCTCTTCGTTAAGCGGTTTGTCGGAGCTCAGCACCACATCACCATCGGTGATCTAGTGGTGGAGCGACAGAAACCGAATGAAACTTTGGTGGATTACATACTTCGATGGAGGAACCTGAGCATGAAGTGTGAACCACAGCTTCAGGAACAGCATGCGGTCGGTATCTTGCTTAAGAGTATCCATGGCCCGATAGCACTTCTCCTTAAGGGATTCACCATTACGACTTTCGAAAAGTTGCTTAGCAAGGCCGGGAGCTTGCAAGAGGAAGCAAAACAGCTAAGTTTCACCGATAAGACCGATAAGCAGAAGCCTGTGAAAGCATTCGAGAAGAAATCTGGGACCGTCGCAGCAGTGTACAAGGTGAGCGAGCCGGTGCTGAAATACGGCCGGAGCAACCGCATCGGACTTATCGAAACCCTCGGCGGAATTATCGGCCTCGATAGAGTTTTCGGCCTCGGCCAGGAGTTACCAGTCGCCACGGTACGATCAACAGCCGTCTCGTCCGCTACGTCCTCTGAAGGAACTGTTGAATAAAGAATACCCCTTCAAGACTGAGGCAGTGGCTAAGATGTTTCACAGCTTGATGAAGACGCCCGACTTTCAGTTGCCAGAGCCCAGGAAGCCTTAAGAAGTCGACAAGAAGGATCATTCGAACTACTGTCCCTACCATCGGATGATCGGACATAAAATCGAAGAGCTGCTTCACTTTCGAGAATTGGCTCGAGAACAACCTTCAACAAGGGAACATAACGATCCCGAAGGAATACATGAAGGAGCCCCAAAAAGGAGGTTCCGTCAATGTTATCTCGACGAAGCCTATTGTTCCGATCGACCCGTACACGACTAACGATGGATGAAGTACTGTCTGGACGAAGTCTTCAAAGAAAATTTTGGATCACATTCAAACCGCTTTGGTGCGCGCTTCAACTCAGAGTTTGAAACCTGTTAAGCCGGCACTATCGCTTGTAATTGAAGGACCGCCTCAGGAGGAGGAGAAGATCGTAGAAGAAAAGAAGACCGACGCTCCGAAGACTAGACTAGGGGCTGCTTATCCTAGGATGGTTGTTTCTGATTTGGGGGAGAAATCCCTCGAACCTCTGACTCTGTATGATTATTTGCTCGCTCCGGTGGGATCTTATAATGATAAGAGTTTTGGTGTTGGCTACGTTTTGACTGTTTCTAACGATTACGTAACTAACGACAACCAACCTAACCCGGATCTCGATTTCGACATGAATAATGATTCTCAAATCATACAAAACCAAGATAACCATGATGAAGAGGAAGACATTCACAAGGATGGCTACGAAAGTTCAGTAAGTGACGAGTCTATTTGTGAATTTCGGGGAGCTCCGATCACGATAGAGTTAGAACTATCAGACGCTGAGGCAACTTCAGAAGAGCCAGTCGCTCCGATTCAAGAGGAGACACCGGTAGATTCAGATGAAATTACTGAAGTCAATCTAAGGAGCAGAAAGGTCTTACCTTCGAGATTGGGTCCAAAGGACAAAGGAAAGCAGGTGGTTGGTCAAGAAGAGCCAACCCCAGTGGAAGAATTGCCCGTTCGGGAAGAAATTGATCAGCCTGGTAATAAAGTGGACTATAATGTGCTAGCCCATCTTAGGAAGCTACCGGCCAAACTGAGCATCTACGACGCTCTAATCCTGTCAAAGGAGATGAGAGAATCTGCGAGTCGAGGCCTTGCTTGATCCAGAAATTTGCTTAGCTCGAATGGTGGTAATTCATTCGACGAGGTTTGCTCATTGAAAGGACGAGCGCGATGTTACCTTCACGGATGATGATTTACTACTTGGAACGACGAGATCACAACCGACCATTGTACATTTCAGTCAGTATTGGAAAGTTCACACTCTCCAGGGTGCTAGTCAATCCGGGAGCATCAATTAATATAATGAACCTTCAAACGCTAGCCTATTTAGAGATTGACGCCCTTGATCTCGAGGCAGACAAGATGATGCTGAGAGGCTTTAACCAGAAAGGAGAAAGAGCTCTTGGATCGATAACACTGTTAATGAAGATCGGTGAATTAGCCAAGACAACCGCAAAGTTCCACATAATTGATTCTGAGACGTCATTCAACACTCTACTGGGCCGGCCATGGATCCATGAGAACCGGATGGTACCGTCGTCTCTACACCAGTGCATAAAATACTATGAAGGAGGACAAGAACAGTGTATCAAAGGTGATTTGCAACCATTCTATGTGCATGAAATCGGAATCCACGAAGATGCGGCTTACTACGCACCTCCAAAGAAAACTATCTTCTCCAGAAATGCCATACCAAATCAAGAAAAGAAGCACGAGACTTCAAAGAACCTGAAATCCTTGTTCAACAGTTACTCACCACTCCCTTACGACGAGATGGTGAAGGTTTCTCCAGAACTCGCACCCGAGGTCGAGGCCGGGGACGAGGTCGGGGAAGAAACGGTGGAACAGTTGAACAGAAGAAACCGGTCATCAATGTTTATTGGGAGAATAGCTCTGAAGAAGAAGAAGAAATCAAGAAAGAAGCAGCGATAGTAAACTAAAAGAAACCCCAGTTCAAGATCTCTCTCGAAGATGAAGAGAATGAAGAATACAAAGCAATGTACGAGAAGATAAACCATTATGTATATACTATGACCTTGACCCCGATCCATTCTAATAAAATCGAGGGTATGGTGGTCAAGGAAGTGCATGGTGGTGGTGCTAAACCAATCAAGTTCTACCGTGGCGCTTCTTCTTCTAAAATTGAAAAAGATGTACAATTTGAAGATGTTACTTCTTCTGAATTAATGGAATTGCCGTTTGAGTGGTATTCTCCCTGTGTTCAAAATTTAATTCAACGTGGTGTATTACCTAAACAGGGGTTAAAAGGTCAATCACAGTGCTTTGAAAAGTTATGGAACAATGCCAGTCGGCCTCCCAATTCAAAATATGGTCTTGGATTCGGTACAGTAGGATCAGTTGATGATACATGATTTTGCTTGGTTGTCGCTAGTGAGCCTAATGAAGATTGCTTGGAAGCTTCAGATGATCTTGAAGATCTACCAATCGGAGATGCTCCGCCAGAATTTGAAGAAGAAATTAAATTTACAATAAACGAGTTAATGGAAGTTAACTTAGGTACTAGAGAAGAGCCTAGACCGACCTTTGTTAGCTCCTTACTCAATAAAGAAGACTCCGAAGAAATGATCAAGCTATTAATGGAATTCAAGGACTGTTTTGCTTGGAATTATGACGAGATGCCAGGATTAGCTCCAGAGGTTGCAGTTCATAGACTAGGAGTGGATCCCGCTGTCGTTCCAGTTAGACAAGCTCCCAGAAGAATGCGTCTAGAGATTGAACAACAAGTTATAGCTGAAGTTAAGAAGCTAATAGACGCTAAATTTGTCCTTGAAGAACAATACCCTACTTAGTTAGCCAATGTGGTACCAGTCAGAAAGAAGAACGGTCAGATCAAAATCTGCGTAGACTTCAGAGATTTAAATAAGGCATGTCCAAAGGATGAATTCCCGCTACCAATTCCAGAATTGATGATCGACATCGCGTCAACACATGAAATCTTCTCTTTCATGGATGGATCATCGGGATACGATCGGATAAAAATGGCACCGAGAAGATGAAAAGCTCGCGGCCTTCGAACGCCGATTGGAATATCTTTGCTACACAGTAATGCCTTTAGGATTGATGAACGCAGGAGCAACTTTCCAAAGAGCAATGACGAGGATCTTTGATGATCTCATTCACAACCAAGTCGAGTGCTACGTGGATGATGTGGTCATCAAAAGCAAACTGAAGGAAGATCATTTGTATGATTTGAGATTTGTTTTCGAGCGATTAAGACAATTTAACCTTAAGATGAATCCCTTGAAATGCGCCTTCGGCGTCACCTACGGAAAATTCTTAGGATTTGTTGTTCGACATCGTGGAATTGAAATCGATCCGGAGAAGATTAAAGCTATCTTAGAAATGCCGCCTCCCAAAACCTTGAAACAACTATGATCCTTTCAAGGAAAATTGGCATATCTTCGACGCTTTATTTCGAACTTGTCAGGTAGGTGTCAGTCCTTCTCGGCATTGGTTAAAAAGGACGCCAAATTTGTTTGGGAAGAGAAATTCCAACGGGCCTTCGAGGACATTAAGCAATATCTAATGACACCTCATGTCTTAGCAGCCCCAGTCTCGGGTAGACCATTGATACTTTATACCGCGGCTTTAGACGACTCCCTTGGAGCCCTGTTAGCCCAGGTCAATGACGAGGGAAAAGAAAATGCTCTCTACTACTTAGGTCGTCGTCTGATTCCAACGGAAGTAAAGTATCCTCCTATTAAGAAGCATTGTTTGGCCCTGATCTTCACCGCACAGAAGCTCAGGCACTACATGCTTTCTCATAAGGTAAACCTTATTTCGAAGTTTAATCCGTTGCAATATTTGATGACCCGACCGACGCTTTCGGCGGACTTGCTGGGTGGTCGATGATACTATGTGCAATTCGATATAACTTTCGTTCCTCTTCGTGTCGTAAAGGGACAAGTCCTAGCGGACTTCCTCGCAGACACACCCTTTCTCGGCGGAATCGCCTCTTAACGACGACTTGCCGGACGAGCGGATAATGAGCCTAGAAGACCCCGATGATCGGCGTTGGGAATTGTACTTTGATGGAGCATCTTCGGCGCGAGAAGACGAGAGAATCACAAACGATAGTGCCCGGTAAGGCAGGAATCGGACTAATCTTTATAACACCGGAGCGGGGGATGTTAAGATACTCCTACCACCTAACAGATTCGTGTACAAAAAGAGGCAGAATATGAAGCCCTCATAACAGGATTGGAATTAACCATTCAGATGGGTATAAAAGATATCAACATCTACGGAGATTCGCAGTTGATCATTCAGCAAATTGCTGGACAGTACAGAATTCTGAAACCAAGACTCGAGCAGTACTTTCAATATGCCATGAAACTATTAAAGCAAATTCTGAATGTAACAATCTACAAGATTTTGAGAAAAGAAAATGCTCTTGCAGATGCGTTAGCCTGCCTCGCAAAAGAGTTTGCCTGCTTGCAAGATGAATCAGTTGAAGTGTCAGGTCAGGGACGACAGGTTCTCTCACAGCTTGACATGGACACGATACGTAAATCAGAAGAAGGAGGAGAAACAATTGTAGCGATGAACGAAAATGCGAAAGATCGGCGTCGGCCATTAATAGATTATACTGCAAACAGGAAACCTACCAGACGATAAGTTGTTAGCCCATCAAATCAAGAAAAGAACTCTGTCTTACGCATTAATTAACAATATGTTATACTGAAGGTCTTTTGAACAGATGTGGCTAAGGTGCCTGAGCGGGTCCGAGGCTTGTGAAATTGTTAAAGAAGTGCACTCAAGACTTTGTGGCGCTCATCAGTCAGGTCCGAAGATGAAAATGAAGATTAAGAGACTAGGGTACTACTGGCCTTCAAAAATGACCGACTGCATGAAGGTCGTCAAAAGTTGTCACCAGTCCCAAGTGCATGGAGTGTTTCTACATCAATCTCCAAATGTGCTACATCCGACAATCGCGTCGTGGCCATTTGAGTGTTGGGGCACAGATATAGTGGGTCCAATAGAACCGCCTTCTTCAAGAGGACATCGCTTCATTCTCACAACTACAGATTACTTTTCCAAGTGGACAGAAGCAGTACCGCTCAGAGAAGTAAATGCACATCATGTGCTACAGTTCTTCAAGAATCAGGTCGTCTACCGCTTCGGAGTACCACGCAGAATCATTTCAGATAATGGGTCCGCGTTCAGAAGCACGAAGATCAATAATTTTGTCAGAAGACACGGGATCGATTGGCATTATTCAACGATCTTCTACCCAAGAGCGAACGGCTTAGCCGAGGCTTTTAATAAAATTCTCGTCCAAATCTTAAAGAAAACATTGGACGACAACAAAAGAAATTGGCACGAGAAGTTGTGAGAAGCCTTATGGGCCTACAGAATGACTTTTAGGACTCCTACTCAGTCTACGCCCTACGCTCTAGTGTACGTGTCCGAGGCAGTTCTACCCTTGGAAGTTCAGCTCCCATCACTCAGAATTGCAGTTGCGAACAGGATCACTACAGAAGAAAATAACAGACTACGGCTGGAAGAATTGGAAAAATTGGAAGGAAAACGACTTGCAGCGCAACAGAATCTGGAATTGTATCAAGCTAAGATGATCCAGGCCCACAAAAAACTGGTCCGCCCAAGGACATTCCAAGTCAGTGACTTGGTCCTAGTTCTCAAGAGACCTATTCTTTCACATCGCAAGATAGGAGGTAAATTTGAACCGACTTGGGAAGGGCCGTTCATGGTCGAGACAATCTACTCAGGAGGTTCTTACCAACTTGTGAATTGCCATGGAGAACGATTTATGCTTCCAATCAATGGACGATATTTGAAGAAGTATTACGCAACCTGATGTTTCGAGGAATGAAATTTCATTCCTAGAAGCATGGGTAGAGTAATCACTTATAATTGGGTCCGAACCCGAAAGAAAATGAATGATAAAAAAAATCATAAGAAAAAGAATGTATTAAAGGAAACCATATGCAATTGAAGTAATAATAAAATTTTGACTCTTCCTTTCGAGCCCAGCTCACTCCTGATCTTTTCCTATCTTCTCTTACTCTTATAAAACTCGAAATAATTAAATAAGAATTTTTCATTAATGAGTGAATATTCTTATTGTTCTCGTCCTGAGTACAGCTCCTGATCCTTTCCTTGTTTTCTTTTCAGGGAAATGTCGAACGGGCGGTTGTTCCTGAACTTTAAGGAAGGCGTAAGTCTTGCACTTAACAAAGAAGAGCTGAAAGCTGATGCTGTGATAGAGGTTGGCTCGGACCTTGCACAGCTAGAGTTGGAATATGAGGAAGCTGGCAGGTCGTTGTGGATCCCGAACGATGCCAGTGGGAAGATAGTGATGAGGCTCGATAAGAAGGCTCCCCGAGATGCGAACAAGAAGAGAAAGATCAATATGATCGAGGAAAACAAGATGAAATCAGTGATAACATCCGCAGGAGGAAAGCTTGTCAGTGCCGCTCCTACCGAGATTCAGGGAGAGAGGAAAGCCACCCTAACCCCAACTCAGAGAAGAAACAAGAATCGTCGTATCGCCAAGATGCTAAAGAAATTAACAGAAGAGCAGAACAAGGAAGAAACCCCGACAGCCGTGGCATTTACCCCGAGGAGGCCAGTCCTCAGGAGCATCATAGCAGAGGTTGTCCCGGAGGAGGTTACTACAGAGCCTACACCTGAGATAGTGACGATCCCAGGAGAGCGTGACGGTGTGGAGCCATATATACCACAGTACGTCACTAGACCTCGATAGCTGCAGATAATTTCAGAGCATGAATTGGAGATGATCCAGAGGGTGCGGAAGTAGGATTTTGAATACTTTCATAGAATCAGAGGCAGATATGTAAACATCCTGGAAGGACTAGAGCTACATACAGATGTTTTCTCTCACTACGAGCAGAGTGAAATTGTAGACTACGTCAGTGAACTGAAGAAACAAGGTCGTGCAGGACGATTACGTAGCAAGACCTACTCCGAGCCAAAGAAATGGAAAAGAGGTAAACGGAGGATTACAATCCAATTTGGATGCTGTTACAATTTCACTGATGACAGGAAAGGGAATCTGCCTGGGATACTCCGCTACGATGAAGTGGATCCAATGCCAGTTTTAATTAAGAAAATGATAAAAAGGATGGTGGCTTGGCGAGTCTTACCCGCTGATTGCATACCGAACAGTTGTATTATCAACATCTATGCAGAAGGAGACTGCATTCCACCTCACACAGATCATCATGATTTTGTAAGGCCTTTTTGTACCGTTTCCTTCATCAACAAATGCAACATTATGTTCGGGACAGAACTATGGATAATTGGCCCCGGAGAATTCTGAGGGTTGGTGGAGATACCTATACCGGTAGGCTCTGTTCTTGTACTACAAGGAAATGGTGTAGATGTAGCGAAGCACTGCATACCGGGATTTCTCTACGAGCGAATCTCCATCACTTTCAGAAGGATGGACGAGAGTAAAATTCCGGTCTACTTCCAGCCAGATCCAGAACTAGAGAGTTTACAGCCCTACGAGCTGTAGGCTACATAGTAGTAGCACACCTCTAAAATACACTTACGTGGGATTCTCCTCCGGAAAGTGGCTTAGAAGGTGATGTTATTACCTGTGTAGTTCACTTTTCAGACATGGATGAATCAAACAGACAGTTTTGTCAGAGTACACGAAGATATCGATGCGATCTGCGTTCGGATATATATATGAACTTTTGTCAAAGTTTGTTCTCAGAAGAATGTCATCAGAAATGTTTTGATGGAATCACCTGATGTATCTTCGACATGTTAATGGAAGTGAACTTTGTGTTTTACCTTTAGTTTTGTGCAATTTACTGCAAACGCTACCAGATCTGAGTTTAACTCTGTCTAAAAAAGAAAGTCGGACGAAGAACGATTTGAATGAAATAATAACAACAAAACAAAATTTGAATTCAAAGTCTGAATAAAACACAAACCAAAACTCAGAACATATCAACTTAAAACTTCAAGATGTGAACCAAGTAAATCAATTAAAATCTGAATCAAAGTGAAATTTCAATCGAAAACAAAACTAAAACAAAATCAAATCACTAAAAGCAGTGAATGATGAAAACGAAATTCCCGAATCTGATATCCCCAGCTGCCGGCTGTTCTCAAAATCTTTTTGACTCTCTGCGATTTCTCCCCTTTTTGAGAAGGCCGACTGAGTCTACTAACATAGAACTATGAAATTTTCGATTTGGTTCTGATGGCATGGATTCATATCCTTCGCCAAACAATCAACCTTCAATCAACTCTCTTGGGATGTGAAATACTTTCATGTCTCATTCAAATCTTCCACTAAACTAAAATTTCCATAGAATCTTCAAAACCAGATCAATACCAACTTTTGGGATTGGTACCTAAATGCCAATTCCCATCCTTCTGAGACTGGTACCTAACTTCCAGTTCTCTTTTTGAGATCGATACTTAAATTTTGATTCTCTCTTCTGAATTCCCGCCAATCTCGCATCCTATCCGAGAAACTTTCCCGCACTCTAATCCTCCGACTCGGGTATAAGACCGCTAAGGAATCCTGATCTCTGTGTCCCTAAACCCGCACTCTTCTGAGAAACTTTTTCGCACTCCTGAAATTTCAAGATCGATACCTAAATTTCGATTCTCTTTCGAGACTGGTACCTAAATTCCAGTTCTCTCCTTTTGAGGTCGGTACCTAAATTCCGACTCTCCTTCGAGATCAGTACCTAAATTCTGATTCTCATCCTTTGTGAGGTCGGTACCTAAATTCTAACTCTCTTTTCGAGATCGATACCTAAATTTTGATTCTCTTTCGAGACTGGTACCTAAATTCTAGTTCTCTTCTTTCGAGGTCGGTACCTAAATTTCGACTCTCTTTCCGAGATCGATACCTAAATTTCAATTCTCTTTCGAGACTGGTACCTAAATTCCAGTTTTCTCCTTTCCGAGATCGGTACCTAAATTCCGACTCTCTTTCCGAGATCGATACCTAAATTTCGATTCTTTTCGAGACTGGTACCTAAATTCCAGTTCTCTTTTTTCGAGGTCGGTACCTAAATTCTGACTCTCTTTTTGAGATTGATACTTATATTTCAATTCTCATCTCTTTCGAGATCAGTACCTAAATTCTGATTCTCATTCTTTGTGAGGTCGGTACCTAAATTCCGACTCTCTTTTTGAGATTGATACTTAAATTTCAATTCTCACCCTTTCGAGATCAGTACCTAAATTTTGATTCTCATCCTTTGTGAGGTCGGTACCTAAATTCCGATTCTTTTTTTGAGGCTGATACTTAAATTTCGGTCCTCATTCCTTTCAATCATTACCTAAATTCCGATCTTCTTTCTGAGGTTGGAGCCTAAATTCCAACTCTCTTCGTCGAGGCTAGAGCCTAAATTCTAGTTCTCTTTCAAATTCCGAGATTAGAACCTAGGTTCTGATTCTCATTCCAAATTCTGAATCTTAACGAAATTCACCTTAAAATCAATCTTAAATCAAACTTTAACTAAAATTGAAACTCAAATCAATTTGAAACTTGAAAATGAAACTTGAAATAAAATAAAACGAATCTAAGTCTGATCTCTCCTAGTCTTGTGATTTCGAATTCACCTCCTTCTTCCCCAGCGAGATTTCAGGGATCTTCAGTCGTAGAGATCTGCCTGACACTCCCCAGCGGAAATTTTTTACTTTCTTCTAAGTGTGTCACTTAGACGTCTGTGTTGGTTTTTTTGATCTCTTCGGTCAACGCCAATACGCGCGGTGTGCTCCGTCAGCACACCACACCTATTGGGGGTCCATTTGTTGACCTCATTTTTGGTGAGGTTTTTTCTCTCCTTAGTACTTCTTAGGATCTAGCCATAAGGTTTTCTCCTTGACTATCCTAGAGGACTAGAATTGGGATCCACCCTTTAGCAATTCAGCTACTTCTTGACTCCTCTTGGGATCCCACCTGGATGGTTGCAAACCTCTAAATCACCTTAGAAGGTTAAGACCACCATATGGGGAACCAATAGTGAGCTCCTATAAGGTTGTTCAAGCCTTAGGACTACCCTGGGTGGTATGATCCCGGTGAGGTCTGGCTTACACACACTGCACTCTCACACACACCATCCTTACCCATTTCTCCCCCTGGTTCATTTGAGCACTCATATGGCTAAGTCCAAACCCCTACCTCTTTGGCTAAGAGGGTTGGAAACAACCCATGAGATGTTCAAAATGGACATTTCTTGGTCCATGGCTCACTTTAAGCTTCATCATAATCAAAATTCAACTTTTGTCAAATGCCCAGTTGTGACATTGGGTCCTTCAAACCTACCTAAAATTACCAAATTACCCCAAATTTTTCAAAATTCCCCAATAATTACCCAAAATTCCCAAAAATCCTAAAAATCATTTTGAAACAACCCCCACCTTTTAAATTTACCAAAATACCCCAATACCCTCTAAATAACCTCTTGATACCCCAAAATACCCTTTTGGCACAAAACTCCAAAAATTCCAAAAATTACCAGAAAATTCCACAAAATCCCAAATATTCTTAATTTCATTTTGTTCAACTATACCATAGCCTAATTTTGCCAAAATAACCCACTTTTATTAAAATCCCCAATTTGACCCATTTTTAACCTAAATGGACCCAATGTCACACCAAACCAACCCATTTGACCCAATTTCAATTCTAAACTTTGATTCAACATCATTACTATCAATCTAAACCAAATCCAAGTCCAAATTGATTCATATTTGAGTTCAATCCCATTTGAAATCCAATACCCCCATTTTAGCCTAAAGTGAACCCATGCCCTAAACCTACCAAATTGATTAGCCAAACCCTAAAATTTCGTCCCAATTGATGTTGGGAACTCTTCAATACATTCCCCTAGACCATTTGAAACTTTCAATGGGGTCTAAACCCCACCTTAACCCAACTTGGACCCAAGTTGATTCAACCCTCCCCAAATTAACCAAAATCCACCAAATCGACCTTCCAATTGAACTCAAAACCTCCCCATGTCTTCATGAAACTTCTTCATGGCAATCACCTCTTCAAAATTTCTCAAGACATTTGGACCCAAATCAAGACCTAACTCAAGTTAGCCCAACCCAAACCCAAATGAGTCAATTTGAACCCATGACCAAACTAAACCAAATTGAACCAAATGTGGCTAAACCAACCTATCCACAGCCACTAAGTGAGCCCTAGGAACCACCCTAGATCCACCTAGCCCAAGCTAAGTGAGCCATGGACCAAGGGTTCCCCATTTTAAGGGTTCTCTTCCCTTAAATGGACAAATCCTCTTTGCCTCACCCCAAATCCCCCTCGCCCGGTTTATCACCATTAAACCCTACTCCTTGGTTGACCCGACCCATGGCCAGCTCCCTTGTCCTCGCCGCCAGCTCTAGCCGCCGAAGGAGTCAAAACCGAGAGCCACCACCAAGTGAAACAAACCCAAACTCACCCGATTGGCCACCTCGGCCAAATCGAACCTTGGAGCTCCTCCTGCCCTCCACTCGAGCAGTGGAATCCACCCAACAATTGAGCCCTAGCTCGGCCCAATGGCCCTGGCCATTTAAACACCTCTTCTCGGCCATGAGAAAGGTGCTGAAGGGTGTTGAAATTTTTCTCAACCAAACCTCACCAAATCACTCCCAGAGCTTCTCCCAGACTAGAGAAGAAGAACCCCGCCGTTCTCCTCGCCCGAATTCTCCAGACTGAGCCCAATTTCTCGACTGAAAATCGGGCCGAAACAGGACACTCTCTGAAACTTCACCAAATCCAAATTAACTCTTCCCACACCTTCACTAGAGGTAGAGAAGGAGTTCCCAGTGAAAGCCCCCTCTCCAGACCACCCAGTTGTTCCAGCCTCCAAGCTTTGTGATCGGGCCTGGTGGAAGTCAAGCCTAGACATTTCACCACATCTCCAAGCTTCATCCCTAGCCTCCTTGGACTCCAACGAATGTGCCAAGCCTCTCTGATAGAAGCTTCACTTCTCAGAGCTAAGGTATTGCCCTCTTCTTCCTCCCGAGCTTCCAGCGATTCTTCATTTTATTTAAGTCAATTTCAATGCCTGTTTACCATATGGATGTGTTCGTCTCCTCAAGACGAATCCATAGAACATAAAAACTCAAAAATCCGTTGAGAATCGAGGGAGATATTAGGGTTAGAAGGTTGACGGCTCACGGGACGCACCAGTCGTAGACGATGACCAGGAGCCGTCTGATCGATTGTGTATTGGCTGAACGTCGGAGATCAAGTCGGACCAGAAGACGGAGCGGGGCCGCGGGATGCGTGGCAGCTGACTTAGGTGGCGGCGTCGAATGGGAGTGCGACACGTAGAGCTTCGGAGCCGCCGAGGTTGACGCGACGCTGACTGGTTTAAGTAGGAAAATCTGATTTTTCTTATTTTTTCAAATACCTGAAACTTTAAAAATTGATATCTTTGCATAGAAAAATCATAAAAATAAAAGAAAAATACATTCTTGCTCAGTGAACAGAGGAGAATAATGTGGAAAAAGAATTGATCTATTTTATTGAGTATTTTATTTTTAATTAATTTAATACTGATTTGAGCATTTTAATTCTCCGTGAATGTATACATTTCACCATGGAATGAGACCATAGGAGCTTTGAAGCCTCCGATCTTGGGAACATTCTCCGAATTTTTCAAGGTCGGAGGCCATCCCGTGGTAAGTTATGTATTTTTCAAGTTTATGTCACTGTTTTTGACATTTTAATTCCAAAAATTAGCATGTTGTTCAGAAAATTCCAGAAAAATATGGTGAAGTTCCTTAGGACTAGAGGACCCTAGGATAATTATGGTTTGTGCCAATTCATTAAAAATATTCCTAATTGGCCTAATCACTCAAAATTGAACTTTAATTAATTAGAATTAATCACACATTAAACTAACTTGAAATCAATTCTTCACTAATCTCTAGGATTAGGGGAACCTCACATAAAAATTTGAAGTCAATTGGAAATGTTTAACCCCACTAAATGGATTAATTAAGCCACATAATCAAAATTAAACTTTAAAAACTCATTACTCCAAAAATACATTTCAGAAATTCACCCAATTGATTTTGAGACTTCTCTGATATCAGAGGAGTCTAAGAAAAATAAAATTGAAATTTTCTAAAAATTTTCATTTTTGAGCATATTTTAATATTTTTAATAATTAAAAAATAATAAAAATCATAAAAATAATAATAATCATAAAAATGTCATATTTGGTCCCCTAATCACTTAGGAACAAACCAAATATTTTTCCCAAGTCTCAAAGTAAAGATATTGAATTTTAAATGCTTAAAACAATTTTTGAATTAAAAAATGGATTTTCCAACCTTTTCACTAAATGAATTCTAATAAATCAAAGAAAAATCATAAAAATATAAAATTTGTTTCTCTGACTTTCTTGAGGTCAGAGGGATTTTTGAAAAATATAAAATCCATTTTTTAACTTTTATTTTATTTTATAATTAATTAACACTTCAAAACTTAAAATAATTCTAATAAATAAAATATAATTCATAAAATCATTAAAATTGGTCCAAGTGGTCCTCTGGTCATTGGAAATGTCCCATAATTTTCTTAAGGATAGAAACTTTACCTTGGTCATGTTGATGAATTTTCTTTGAAAATCCCTATTTTCCATTAAAAAATAATTATATGAATAAATTAAATTCAGAAAAATCACATTTTTCCCCTCTAATGTCTTAATTGACATGTGAGTGGAGTGGCATAAAAAATTTTAAGTTCATTTAAGCTTAATTTAATGAGTTATAAAATAAATAAGCTTAAAGGGGCATAAAGGTAATTAAAAGATTTTAACCCCTAATTAAAACTTTAGGTTTAATCAACATGGGGGTAAAATTTCTGATTTTAATCTACTCTTAGATGATTGAAATTTTGGGAACTTGAAGGGTAGAAACCCATTGATCACTTTAATAAACCCAAAAATGAAATTTTAATTAATTGAGTGATTTAAATTTTGGAAGATTAATTAAAATTGGATTATTAAAATGGGGATATAACTTAAGAAGATATTAATTTTTTAATTTAAAAATCCCTAAATAAATCACTTAATAATATTTAACTCTTAAACTTAAGAGGATAATTGGAATTAATAATTAAATGATTAAAAATAAATAATTCTTAATTTGACTAAAACCCACATCAGTAAATAATCTAACAATCGAAAACCTAAAATGTTAAATAATTAAAAAAGTAAATTAAAATATTTGGAACTAATTAAGAATCATTTCAAAACAAACTTAAATCAAATTTGCAAATTTTAAATAATTTTAAGATAACTTACCTTAAAACATGATGTAAAAATTAAATTAATTAATATCATTTATAAAAGGTTTAACTTAAATGAACCAAACACCATTCTAAACTTAAAATCATTGATTAAAATTTCATAATTAAATCACATTAAAATAAATCATCAACTTTAAATAAAAATCATTAAAAAATCTTTAACAAATTAACTTGCCTCTTAAAGCTTTAAATTATTATAACTATTAAATGAAGCGTTAAGTGAAATGTCACCTCACTCATAGGATAATCAAACATCCTAGTTCACTGAGCAAAGGAACAAAACTTAACTAAACCCTTGGATGATCAATTCACCAGTACAATGAAGTTCATTTGGACTCAAAATAATCTCGTAAGTATTGAAAAGATGTTTAGAATTCGTTCTAAACACTTCCTCGATACGGTGAGATGTTTTAAAGAACAATTGAACTTAATTGTTCTTTGATGAAGAAAATCATCCTTAACCAAAATCAAGAACCTAGACGTCATAAGAAATGACTAGCCATAGGATTAGGATTCTGGTAGACAACCAAAATCACTCCTTTAGTCTTTACCTAGGTACTCATTGAAATGTTTAAATGCCTTAACATTTGTTTTAAAGTGTAGCTTGGAATGACGGGAAGACTCTCCAGGTACGTTTTTTATGTTATTGCAAATTACTTTATTGCACTGCGCTTTACTTTATCGCATGTTAAACAAGATTGTTGCATGAAAACCAAAACCTTTAGGATAGCCATAAAATCGAAACCAAAACTAAATTAAAAGTCACTACAAGATAAAATCCATCACCACAACATTTCAAAATATAAAACAACTCAAAATTTAATCACAAACATAACAACAAAACCACAACTTTAACTAAATTAAAACGTCTCATTGAATGATCGGGAATACCTCGGATGATGTAACCCACGTGTTGCTAACGGGATTTCCCACGGTCTAAATGAAAGTGTGGAACTCATTCAGTTGAGTTTAGCAAATTCATCTGGACTAAGTGAATTCGATGAAAATAACGGTGTCGGGATGACGGAACCGTGGAATCTTAATCGGTTCTGTTTAAACAAATTTAAGATTTGTTTTAATTAAAACACTAAAAGACATTTGGACTTTAAGACTTCTAAACCATAACACTTCTCTCATCTCTTGAGTTTCATCTTCTAAAACTAAACCTCTGCAACAACAAGGAGCTTGGAGCACAGTGGGCAGCACGACCATCGTCATCAGCAAAACTCGGGTCTACTTCAGCAAAATTTTCATAGAATTAAATAACCAAGCCATAGGATTTTGAGGTAGTTTGCCTAGTGCGACATAAATCCTCAACTTCTCGTTAGGCATCTGCATAATCATGTTATGCAAATTAAGCCCTAACCGGTCTTAGGACTCCGAGGTAGTCGTTCGGTACGACATAAACTCTCACATCTTCGAGGCTATTTGTATGATTATGTCATACTAATATAAGTCCTAATTAATTAAAATTGGCAAGATTGCAACATTAAATAAACTCCCGAATCGAAGCCAAACAATAGGATAGTTTGGAAAGTCGCAAGATTCTTCTTCGATCCTCAGCTTCTCCTACTTCTCTTCCATTGGATTCCTAAAATAACTGTTCCAAATTTGATCCATTCCCTATTGAAATCTCCAAAACTCAATCCTTTGAAAACCTTAACCTTTGAAATTCTTGAAAGCAAAACCACTGACCATTATCGAGAGTTTTCTTAAATGATTCCCATCATTTAAGATGTAATTAACTATAGGGGCTTGCTCTTATAGGGAACTTTAAGAACCCGGGTAATATAAACCCTGCTTAATTCCTTTATATTAAGCAGGGGAACTTGTCAGCTTATAAAATTGGTTCGCAAACCAAATGGATGTGACAAATCTTCTAGTTTATTTAATCGAGCCCCATCATCAAGCAATGTATTTATTCTTCGGGATAAATACACGGTTTGTGGTGCGGTGCTCGTTTATATAAACTATTTGGGATGTGAAATCGGTTTAATTTCACATCTTATAATTTTTCAAATTTAAAAAAAAATTATTTTCAAAATCAAATGTTACTTTCTAAATTATTTATATATTTAAATTAAGAACCTAAAATAAAATAAAATAAAAAAAATACGCAGACATATATCCATTCAAAAAACAAAAATATTTCTGCCCAGCTAGCCTATCTAACATTTGATTCAAAAAAGTAGAAGAAAGTGATCTTTCCTAGTGACTGAATTTAATTTTCTATAGTCAATAAAGATTCGCCAACCAGTGACTTATCTTGTTGGTATTAATTCATTTTACAGCTACAGTCACACCTCCTTTCTTAGGAACACAATTGAATTGGACTAACCCAAGCACTATCTGAAATAAGATAAATGATTCTAGCATCTAGCCATTTTAAAATTTCCTTCATAAATACTTCTTTCATCATAGGATTTAATTTTCTCTGGGATCAACTCACAGTTCATGATGTTCTTCCAATAAAATTCTGTGCATACAATTCGAAGGACTGATTCCTTTAATATCAGCTAATGTCCATCCAAAAGCTAATCTTCTAAATACAGATAAAGATATAAGGTTAATGCTCGCTCTCAAATCATATAAAGCTCTTCCAAAAAATCTCTTCTATAGCACAAGGAATAGTAACTACCAGGATCTTTAAGATTTCCAGGAAGCGTTTTCTAAAATATAGCACTACACTCCTGACTAAGTGCAACAGTCTCATTACCAGTAAACTTCTTTTTTTATTAATTATGTCCTTCATAAATTTTACATAGTTTGGCATTTGTTCTAGGGCTTCAGCAAATGGAATGTTTATGCTTAATTTCTTAAATATTTCCAAGAATTTCAAAAAAATTTTATCCAACTTTTGTTGTCTCAGTCTTTGAGGAAATGAAGGTGATAATTTTTCTACTGTAATTTCATTAGTGTAATAAGTTACTTTGAGTTGCGAGGAATATCTTCCTCGGGCTATTCAATTTCCTCCCCTTCTTTCTCAACTTCAATTTCTTTTTGAACTTTTGTCTCCACCTCTTTCCCACTTCTTAGTTGAATAGATTTAATTTGCTCTTTATTCTGGTCTATTGGAATAATCTTGACATTTCTACGAAGAGTTCCTTGAGGCCTACTGCTAATTGCAGTAGCAATTTGTCCCAATTGTTTCTCAAAATTTCTCATTGCAGTTCCTAGATCTTGTAACTGATTACACATGTTTAACATGACTTCTTCCATAGACAACTTCTTCTCTTTAAATTATGGGGCGATGTTAAAACTTGGAGGATAATAAGGTCTATAACTAGCATTTCCCTGGTTGGTTGAATTTTCCAAAGGGTTCACTAGATTAATCCCCCATTACAGATTCATGTCATTAGCATTATTATTATTCCAGCCTAAATAAGGGTGATTTTTCCAACGAGGATTATAATAGTTAGAATAAGGTTATTAGTTTAATTATTTATCCCATTTAAAGTCTCATACGATGATTGAGAATCTATCAGTTGCCCCAATGAATTTTCTTCAACTACAAAAAGTGATCAAGATAAGTTCATTCCAAATTGATCTATCTTCTTTAATATTGTAGCAATTTGAGAAGTCAAAATTGACATTGCATCAAAATCAAGAATAGTGGCTACTCCCTTGGGTTTTAGCCCTCCAAAAGACCATTGAAAATTGTTAATAGTGATCTCTTCAATTAAAGAATATGCTTCATCAGATGGCTTTAGCATTAATGAACCACCAGTAACAGCATCAATGATAGATCTAAGAGATCCCATTAATCCATTATACAATTTTTGAATTATTAACCAATCAGGTAAAGCGTAGTGTGGACACTTCCTAAAGAGATTTTTAAATCATTCTCAAGCTTCATAAGCTGATTTCCCTTCAAACTGACAAAAAGATGTGATATTATTTCTAAGCTTAGTAGTATTTTGTGGTGGGAAATATTTTGCTAGGAATTTCTGGGACAAATATCCCCAAGTTCTAATAGGTCCAGGTGCTAATGAGTTTAACTACATCTTAGCTTTATCCCTTAATGAAAAATAAAAAATTCTAAGTCTGACAGCATCATCTAACACTCCATCAAATTTAAATGTAGCACATAATTCTAGAAAACTATCAGGATGTTAGTTAGGATCTTCATACAGTGCTCCCCTAAACTGATTATTTACTATACTAGTCTCTAAACTTCAAAGTTAAATCTAATGTGAGAAAGTTAAGTTTATATCTAAGGTTTCAAATTTAAGAAAGTATCTTTCCCTTTTACAATGAGGTTATAGTTAGAGAAGAATCAAAATTATCTAAAATTGTAATGTGCCAAATAGGAGCAACAATATTCTTTTATCCTCTTACGAGCAATAAAGAACCTTGGCAAATACAGATTTTAGTCCCTAAATTCATGGTTAGGCTGGGAAGTTACAAGCTCTCACTCTTGAGTACCCACGTTTCCCTCATCTAAGGGCTAACATCTCGCTTTAATTTCCAAACACCTAGACCAAATTGGAGATTTTAGTCTGTCACTCTAAAATCTCCAATTTTACGCTCATCAAAGTATATTTCTCTATTTATTTGCACTTAACCTCATTGGCTACTTTCTCATCCATCAAATTAAATGTGATTCTTACTTGGTTGTTGAAAGCATAGCCCTCTCGAATCATATGTTTTCACAACAAATTTTAACAAATTAATTGGCCAAATCGATAAGTAAATTAAGTTTAAAGTTTGAATCATCACGTTTAAGAAATTAAAATTACTTCAATACAAATACGTTTCTGCACATAACTTTGTCTAAATGTAAAGGGAAAAACAAAGTAAACTACTCAGAATTCATGAGGAAGATACAACAAAACATGAATTAATATATATATATATATATAAAGTTTACACAATACAAAAAAATAAAGTAAAACAACTTATCTTAATCTCCTCCCCAAGCAAATCCCTTGAAGTTTCTTTGAATCACTTTCTCTTAAAATCTCACTCAATTCTCTCTTAGATATGTAATGAAGAAAAAATCTCACTTTCCCTCTCCTCTTACAATTCTTACAGAAAAGCTCTCTCAAACCCTAATAGTAGAATTTACCCGCCCCCCTTTAAAGTCTAAAATCATCATTTTATAATGTAGGGCCGAAATTCCGAGAGTCTCCATAAGAATCTCTTCAAAAATCATCCAAATTCATTATATTTGAAGGAATAATTGCTCAGGCACCTTCTCTGGCACTTTTTTGGCGCTTGTTATGGGTTCTAACGCCTTTTGGCACCTGCTCTGGCACCATATGGCGCATGTTTTCTAGAAAGTGGCGCCTTTTGGTGCCATTTGGCGTCAGTTCAATTTTCCTTAAAATGCCTTATTTTGACTCCAAATTCCATCATTTTTTCCTCCTCTACGCCCAAATGCCTAAATTGAGTAAACCTACAACAAAACATGAAAATACCCTTCTTTAAAGTGCAATATCACGAAATATAAGCACTAAATGTATATATAAAATTGAATATTTTTTTAGGTGTATCACTACCCTTAATTGCCCTCATATTTCAAACATCTTAGTGGACTAATTATCATAATTCTTACTCATGTTTCCCTCTGGTTTGACCTAAAAATTAATTAGGGTGTAAAATTCCAAATTATCACTATACCCCTAAGGTTAGTACCCCATAACTCTTATGTTTGAACTCAAATGGTTATAAAACCTTGCTAACCTCTTACTTATGGACTAACTAAGAGCTCAGAGGAGGAAATATATTTTTTCTGATATTTTATTTTTTGAGAGTTAATTTAGTCTGTAATTATGAATTTCCATTATTAATTAATTTAACTGACCAAAACATGTTTTTCTGTCCTTATAAAAATTTCATGATGTTCCTACAGGTGAGAGGACTACTTTAAATAATTCTCATGAATATTTGAGTTATATTTCAATTTTATGATTTTTTATTGATTTTAATAAATAAATAAATAGAAAATTTAATCTATTTTGAAATTTTAATTTTTATTTTTTTATTAATCTCTCTAAACTCAAAGAGGTTGATTTTTTATTTATATTTTATTTTTTATAATTATTTTAGTCAATAATTTAAATAAATATAGAAAAATATATTTAAATACTCAAAGTACATTTTCATGTCTTTAAAAATCTATAGAAGCATTTTCAAGTAACTATCTCTAATCAGAGGAATTTTAGTTACATTTTGAAATATATTTGTATTTTCTAATTTTAACTATTTTTTAAATTATCTTAAATTAACAAAAAATACTTAAAAATATATTTTTAATTTAAAATTCAATTTTATTTTTCCTAACTGCTTCTAACTTTAGTGAGTTCACCAAACTTGATTTTGTATTTTTCTAATTTTTATTTTATTTCTTATAATTATTTTAAGCAAATTACCATTTTCTTAGAAAATACATTTTTATATCAAAAATAGGTTTTCTTACTTCAAAATCTTTATGGGACATTTCTAATGTGACTACCTTAGATCAAAGGGCATTTTATAATATTTTAGCTTTTATTTAGATTTTTATAATTTTCTTAATTATTTAACTAGATAAATATTAAGAAAAATATAATTTTATTTGAAAAGAAATTTTTATTTTTCAATGATGCCTCTGACTTAAGTAGACTAACAAACTTGATTTTATAACTAAAGTCTGTTATTATCCAAATGGTACAAAATAACTAATTTGGGGTAACCCCGTCTGAGGATCCAAATTTACACTTAACAAGTTTTCTAGAAATTTACACTTCATTTTGTTATAATGGTGTATCAAACGAAGCTGTTAAACTTAGGCTTTTTCCTTTTTCCTTAAGGGATAAGGCTAAAATGTGGTTGAACTCATTAGCACCTGGATCAATTAAGACTTAGGGTGACTTAACCCAAAACATCCTAGCTAAGTATTTTCCACCTTCAAATACAGCTAAACTCATGAATGATATTACTTCATTTTGTCATTTAGAAGGTGAGTCGATTTATGAGGCTTGAGAGCAATTTAAGGAACTACTTATAAAGTGCCCACATCATGTACTGCCTGATTAGCTAATAATTCAGTCTTTTTACAATGGTTTAGTAGGCCCCCTTAGATGTATTATTGATGTTGTCGTTGGTGGTTCACTCATGTCAAAGCCATTTGATGAAGCTTACTTTTTATTGAAGAGATGGCCACTAATAATTTACAATGGCCTTTTAAAAGAGTAAACCCTAGAAAGGTAGCTAGTGTACATGACACAGATGTGTTGTCAATTCGTACTTCTCAAGTAGCAACTATATCAATGAAGCTAGATCAATTTTGAATGAACCAACCTCAAATACCTCCGATAATTAAAAAAAATTTAATTAGACAAATAATTGATTTTAGTACTTCACAATTTGAAACCTTAAATGCAATTAACAAAAGACCTAACAGTCCCTATTCCAATTTATATAACCCAGGTTGGAAGAACCATCCTAACTTTAACTAGAATAACAATTCTGGCGGGGGAAACTAACAATGGGGAAATAATCAAGTAGAACCTTTAGGAAATTGGAATAACCAGGGTAGTACCAACTATAGACCTTCTTATTATCCAAGGTTTAACATTAATCCACAATTTAAGGAGAAGAAGTTATTTTGGGAGAAAGTTGCATTGCATACAGGGAATCAACTGCAAAGTCAATGTGTAGTGATAAGGAACATAGAGAAGTAATTGAGATAAATTGCTAACTCACTTAGCAATCGACCTCAAGAAACTCTTCCTAACAACACTGAGATTAACCCTGAGGAGAAGAATAGTGAGCATGTTAAAGCTGTCCAATTAAGGAGTGGAAGAGAGTTGGAGGATGTAGTTCGGAAAGAGTCTGAAGTTGAAAAAGAGAATGTTGAAATAGAAAAACCTTTGGAAAATGTTTTTAATGACTTAAAAAATCAGTCTCTCCAACTAAGATTAACTTAGATAAACCACCACCTCGATTTTTGCAAAAACTGCAGAAACAGAAGTTAGATCAGCAATTTTAAAAATTTTTAGAAGTTCTTAAGAGGCTTACTATTAATATTCCTTTTATTGAGGCTCTGGAGCAAATGCCCAGTTATGTGAAGTTAATGAAGGATATTATTAACAAGAAGAGGAAGTTTGGAGATCATACGACAGTTGCACTCAATGAAGAGTGCACTGTTATTGTTCAAAAGAAGCTTCCTCAAAAACTTAAGGATCAAGGGAGTTTTAATGTCCCTTCTGCAATAGGAGAAAATTTTTATGGAAAAGCTTTTTGTGATCTTGGAGTAGTTAACCTTATTTTTGGTGAAGTCTAGTTTCCTTCCTAAAATTTAGGATCTAGCCATATGACTTTTTCTGTTGACTATCCTAGAAGACTAGTAATGGATCCCACCTCACTTAAAAACTCAAACCACTTCCTAGTTCTTTTGAGGAGCCCACCTCACTTGAGTACTCAAACCACTTCCTAGCTCTTTTGAGAAGTCCTACATGGGTGTTCTCAAACCCTTGACATTTGGTTGAGTTGGTTGAGAACAACATGTAGAGACTCAAAAATGAGCACCCATAGGATCATGAGGCCTTATGATGACCTTGGATGACTTGGCCATTCCCACCCTATCCACTCACCATAACCCTAATCCACCTACATCCACCCAAAGTCAACCCAAAATTTACTCAAAAATCAAAATTTGCCAAACTTCTCAAAATACCCTAAAATCACAAAAGTGATAAAAATACCCCTAAATTCCCAAAAAATGCCCAAAATTATTCAAATACCCAATTTTCCACCAAAAACATTTAAGACCCCTCTAAATTATCCAATTACCCCAAAATTCCCAAAAATTCCCCAAAATTCCCCAAATTTCCCAAAATTGACCAAAATCTCTAAAATTACCCAAAATACTAAGGTGACCTAATTTTCACCAAAATTCCCAAACTGCCCCTAATTTTCACCAAATTCACTCAAAGTTCACTCAATTCCAAATCCAAACCCAATTCCACTAAAATTCAAACTCAAATCTAAAACCACCCAAATTCAAATCCAAGTGAACCCTAAATCTAATTTCCACCAAAATTGAACCCATAAGTCAAATCAAATTTCACCAAGCTTATGCCCCAAATCTTATCATGAAAATTTCAAACTCAAGCCCAAACAATATGATCAATTTTAAAAAAGTCCTTCATGCCCAATTTCAAACTGAAATTCAATTCTTGATGATCAATTTTAAATGCCCATTAATCAAGCCCAAAATCCAAATCAAATAAAATGAAAAGGCCTACATGACAAAATCAACCCTCCCCTCATAACATTGATCAACTTAATCAAGCCTAAGGTCCAACATTTCATGATTAATCAAACCAAATTGGAATTTATGAAAATCTTTTTAAGCCTTGATAACTCACCCCTTCTCATTAATGCAAGCCAAGTAGGTCATGCATGAGCCATAGGCAAACCATCCTGCTTCATCCAAGACAATGGAATCCATGAAGCCATGCATGAGCCACATGTGAGCCATCATGCCAAAAATAGCAAAAGGAGGAGCCTCTTTCAAGACCCCCTAAAAATTGCTTAACCATACTCATGACTCAATTAAACCTAAAATTAATCTAAATTTGCATGATAGGGACTTGACCACACTAATCAAGCTAATCTCCATCATCACAAGCCACCTTGGGAGTGAGTCAAACCCTCCTCCATGAACCAAACCCATGGTTAGCCCAAGAGCACCCCTTCCCCTTTCCATATCAATTAAGCTCATGTACACATATAAAAACACAATTGACTCCACAATCCTCCACCACTGACCTCCCACAGTCAGATGGTGACCACCCAAGTTCCACCACCCCACCATTGTCGTTGGCAAGCTCAAACCCGAGAGCCACTTATGAGACAAAAACCTAAAATTTCACCCATCTTACTTGGCTCATCTCCATTGGAGCTTTGCCTTTGTCTCCTCTCCACCTAAGAAACCTTTGACTAGCCAATTGGAGCCCTGCCTCTCCTGCTTGGTCGAGCTTATAAATTGACCACCTCCATAACCAAATGGGACAAGTGCACAAACCTTGGCGAAGCCCTACCAAAATCAATCTGGATCATTCCTACACCTATACGAAGCTCATCCCAATCATTTTTTGCCAATCTCCCCCACCTCAAAACCATAATTTCCTCACTGAAATCCAAGGCATTCTCGGTCTTGAAATCAAAGTCTACAAAATCCCAAATTAACTCTTCCAAAAGCATCTCCATACCCTAAACCCACTTCCCCGATCAAAAGCCCCCTTTCTCGAGCCCTCTACCATAGTCCTAGACCAAACCCAACTCACCATTTGGTCTAGCCCAAACCTAGACCCGTCCGCAAAGAAAAATATTACTTGAAGGAGGTTAGTAGACACAAGGTGAAGCTTCTAAACCAACCCAATTGAGGCCTCACCGCTTGGGAAAAGGTATAGCTCAAAACACATATGTTGCCTCGATTTGTGATGTGAAGAGACTCAACAATTCATGTCCACCTAGCCGTATATATGTGTTCATCTAACTTAGATGAAGTTGTAGGAACAAACCACACTTAATTTGGTTGAGTATCGAGAGAGACCTTAGCATTAGAGTGTGGACGATTCTCAGGTTAGGGCTCATTTGAGACGATGAACGAATGTCATCTACTCTGGTGTAACTAAAATGAATGACGTGGATGGAGTCAAACAAGGGGATGTAACACAAACCATGGGTCGAGTCAGTGTCTACGTGGAAAGCACGGTGAATAAAGAAGCGATGCATGGTATTTTCAGAGCAATCGAGGTTGAGTCAGTGTTGCATAGTTAAGTAGGAAATTAGGGGTTTTTTATTTAAGTAAATCCAGAAAATAAAATATAACGTCCAAAAATCATATCTTGGTATAGAAAATCACAAAAATAAAATAAAAATACCTCCGTGCTCAGTGAACAGAGGAGAATCCAGTGAACCCAAAATTAAAAATATTAAAGTATTTTTTTATTTTTAATTATTTATTTAATCTAAAACTTTTTTAATCCATAATTAATAAATTATTAATCATCATGGCTTGAAAATTTTAGGGTTTGATAATCATGTTAATAGGGATGCTCTCTGATTTCTCAGTGGTCAGAGAACACCCCTAACTTTAAAAGCCATAATTATTTAGGCTAACCACTTATATTTTAATTAAAAAATTATAAAAAATAAAATATACATCAAAAAATTCAAAGGTGTTAGCTTCTACGACAAGATATTGAATACTTAAGTGAATTTCAACTGTTATAGGATTAGCATAATCCCTTAATGGTCTATGCATAGGATGATGTTCATTAATTGGTATTTGATTTTCTTAATTATTTTGTTGAGTGTTTTCCATTTCTCCTATTATTTTGATGAACTCTTTTATTTTTTTTTTAATTGTTCTCACTAATTTTGAATCAAATGGTACAAGTCTCGAAGGTCCTGCACTCGCAACCACTAACTAAAGACTCAAAAAATAAGTTTCACAAAAACACACTAAATAAACACACAAAAGTAACCTTCCTTTTAAGTTTTCTTTCTCAAACAAACAAACAATTATACAAAATGACCACACTACAATTTTCCAAGTCTATATCTAATTAATTCAACTAAAATTTTTCTAAGTTAGCTATATCGTCGCTCCCTGACAATGGCTTCAAAAACTTGATACCCAAATCCAGACGCACTTGCACTCTGGGGTTTCATGCAGGTATACGTGTTGTATCAGTAATATCAAATATATGAGTCTAAATAACGATCTAAAAGTGAGCAAGGTAGTTAAAATTAAGAAAACTTCTAGCCTACTAGGTTTAGTTCTTAGCCTGAAAGTAAAATTAATTTTAGTTATGTTTACTAGTCCTACTAAATTACCACTAATTCTACTATTTCACTCCTAAAGGAATTCTACTTAATATAATTGAACTGCTGAAAATCAAGTTGTAAAAACTACTCTCCTTTGTAATGTTTTAAGTGGTGTGTAGGAATAGAATACTTTAAATTGTAAATGTAACTAGTGACAAATAAGAGCAATTCTCTTCTTTACCTTGTTCTGAGTGCATAAAGAAGTTTAATTAAATTGGTTTTAATTCCTTGAACCTTAATTTGAACCCATCAAATATTATTTCATTATCTATTTGCATCTCCTTATAGTTTACTTTCGCTTCATACTTTATAGTCCAATGGGAATACTCTAATCGTTCCTCCATAGCTCTCCCAAGTCATTATGGATCACAGCAGGTTTTAACTCATAACTTGGCCATATGGAAAAGTAAATTAAGCCTTGAAGAATACTTATCACATTAAAGAGAAAAAACAATTTTCAAAGTATTCCACTATTCCTACACAGCCTACTTATAAATTATAAGAGAAATTGTTGGCCTCATTTTTTATGAGGTCTTTTCTCTTCTCTCTCCTTAGTACTTAGGATCTAGCCTTAGGCTTTCCCTTTGACTATCTGAGAGGACTAGAAATGGAATCCACCACTTAGAAATTTAAACACCTCTTAACTCCCCGCAAACCCCATAAGTTTGATTGTAAACCCCAAGTCACTTGGAGGGTTAAGATCAAATGTGGAGGTTTAAAGGATGAGGTCCCTATAGGACTCTTTGGCCTTAGGACTACCCTGAGTGGCCTGGTCTGGTGAGGGTTGACCTGCACACATTACACTTTCACACACATTCCAAATCCTAAAACCATTCATACGTAGCTTGACTTCCTAACTCATGTAGGTAATTCATATGGATGCACCTTAACCCCTAGGCCCTTGGCTAAGAGGGTTAGGAACAACATAGTGAATGCCTCAAATGAGTCCTCCATGGCTCTTATGGGCTTGATATGGCTTCATGGCTCAACCAAAGTGATTCCATTCTACTCAAACTTGATCAATTTTTATTTTTTTCAAAATTTCAATTTTTGACCCCCGGGGCCCTACACCCACCAAGCCTACCAAATGCCCTTGAAATTGCCCAAAATTTGCAAAATTGCCTAAATTACCCAAAATTCCTCAAAACCAATCCTAAACATTTCCCACCATTCAAATTGATCACCCATAGCCAAATATACCAAAATTTCCAAAAATACCCCTCAATACCCTCCAAATACCCAAAATGCCCTTTTTAACCAAAAAATCCATAAATTCCAAAAATTCCCAAATATTCCCAATTTCATTTTGTTCAACTACACCATAGGCCAATTTTGTCAATTTAACCCACTTTTACCAAAACCCCCAATTTGACTCATTTTTAACCCAAGTGAACCCAATGTCCCACTAAACCAACCCAATTGACCTCAATGTTGATCCAATCCAATTCTAAACTTCAATTCAATATCCCCAATATCAATTTAGACCAAATCCAAGCCCAATTTGATTAACATTTGGATCCAATTCCAATTTGAAGCTTAAAGCCCAATTTTGGCCCATGACCTAAACTTAGCCCAAACTAACCCAACTCAACTCCAATTAACCCCAAATCTTTTCCTAAACCTTCCTAATATCCCCACAAACAAAAAAATAACAAGATTTTCCCCAAATTTGAACCTAAACTCCACCCAAACCTAACCCAAAACCAAAATCCCCATTTTTAGCCTAAACCCACCATGAACCCAAATGGGCCCAAATCTCAAAATCAAAGCCCAACCAAAGTTGAAAACTCTTTGTAACACTACAATAAACATTTCTCAACATTAATTTTACATCAAATCTAACATTAGCCCAACCTTAGCCCAAGTTAGCCCAATTTGCCCACTTTGACCCCTTTACCAAAAAGTCCCAAGTCAAACCCAATTCAACTCCATATCACCTCAAATTTGTTTCAAATCACTCATGACACATCCCTAAACTAAACCCAACATTTGTTTGGCCCAATCCTTCACAAAATTTCCATCCACCAATTTGTTTTCAAACCTAAAGGCCCACTTTCTTATACCATTCTAAAAGCCCACTTCCACCAAATCCAAAAGCCCAAAAATTCATCCAAAGTCCATATGACACTCTTCTTCATCATGTATTCAATTAAAATCATCCCTAAGTCCTAAACCAATGATCAAATAATTCTAAATAAAGCCTCATCCAAATTTCCACCAAAATATCCAAAATCCATAAAACCTACTTCCATGAAATTGACCAAACTTTTTCCAAGCCAAATGTGAGCCATTGTGCCATGTACAAGCCACATGGAAGCCATGGAAGCCACTTTCCACATCACCAAGCCATTAATGACAAGAAGAGGGGATTCTTTCCTAATCCTTCATTAAGCCCTTTTAACCATATTCATGTCACACTCTAAACCAAGCTTAGCCACCTCACCATGGAAAGAGACCTCACCACTCTCTCTTGGCTGATCCAAATGATTTCTCCCAGCCCAAAGTCAAGCCTTGGGGAGGTGCACCTAGCCTAAACCATGCCTTGGACCAAAATGAGCCCAAAATTAGCCTTCCCCCCTTTCCATTTAAATCAAACTTTAGACACTTGTCCAAAGCCCATTGACTGCACCAAACCCCAGCCCTGACTCCCCTGAGTCAGATGGTGATCTGACCCTGGCCGGCCGGCCACCAGGCCTCTAGAAAACACCATGGCCGAGGAGCTGGGAATGAGGCAAAAATTCAATTCTCACCAGCTGAGTTGTCCCATGCCCAATGGCCACCACAGCTCTTCATCTCCTCCCCTGAGCGGCTGATCCTGACCATCAATCGCTCTCGGGAAGCTCTGACCATGGCTATTTAAACAAGCCAACCCCTCTCAACCAAAAGGTTGGCTAAAATCAACCTTCACAGAATCCCTCCAAACTCCTTACAGAGCTGCCCCTAGCTAAGAGCAATTCATCCCCACTGTTATCCTGCCCTAAACCCCATTGATTGAGCTCAATTTTGGAGCTCAATTCTCAGCCCAGAACAGGACATCCCTGGAACCTCCACCAAAATCAAATTAAACTCACCCACACCTGCACAGGACCAAGAGAAGGAGTTCCCCAGTGAAAGCCCCCTCACTAGGCCAGCCATTCTCTCTATCGGCCAAGCTTCGAAATCGGGCTTGGTGGAAGTTGTACTTAGACAATTCGGAAGGGCCAGAGGCTTCATTCCCAGGCTCCTCCAACTCCAGCGAACGTGCTGAGCACATTCAGTTGAGGCCTCACCTCCTGAACCAAGGTATGGACACTTCTCCTCCCCGAGAGCTTCCAGCAATTCTCCATTTCATTTAATTTGATTTCAATGCATGTAAATTGTATGGATGTGTTCGTCTCTTTAAGACGAATCCATAGAGTATAAGAACACAAAAATCCGTTGAGAAATGAGAGAGATCTTAGGGCTTTAGTGTGGACGGTCACGGGTGCACACCAGTCGTAGATGATGACCAGGCGCCGTCCGATCGCGCGTGTATCGAGTGGATGGCTCAGATGGCGTCGGACCAGAAAACGGTACGTGAACCGCGGGCCCCCGGAGCGCTGAGTCAGATGGCGGCGTCGAATAGGGAGGCGACGCGTGGGCTTTCGGAGCTGCCGAGGATGAGTCGGCGCCGTGTGGATAAGTAGATAAATATGGATTTTTTGATTTAATTAAATACCCAGAACTTAGAAAATCCATATCTTTGTGTAGAAAAATCACAAAAATAAAATAAAAAATCCTGTTGCTCGGTGAACAGAAGAGAATAATGTGGAAAAAGAATTGAGTTAATTTGATGAGTATTTTATTTTTAATTAATTATTTACTCATTTCAGTATTTTAATTCTCCATTTGCATAGACAATTCACCATGGCATGAGACCATAGGGCTTTTGAAGCCTCTGATCTTGGGAACATTCCCTGAATTTTTCAAGGTCAGATGCTATCTCTATGGCAAGTTATGTATTTTTCAAGTTTATGTCACTGTTATTGGTATTTTAATTCCATTAATTAGCATATTACTTAGAAAATTCTAGGAAATTTTGGGGAAGTTTCTTAGGACCAGAGGACCCTAGGATAATTATATTTTGAGTTAATTCATTAACAATAACCCTAATTGGCCTAATTACTCAAAACTGAACTTTAATTAATTAGGGTTAACCACACATCAAACGAACTTGAAAATAATTCTCCACTGATCTTTAGGATCAGAGGGACCTCACATAAAAATTTGGAATCAATTGGAAATGTTTAACCCCACTAAATTGAGTAATTAAATTACATGAGTAAAATTAAACTTTAAAAATTCATAACTCCAAAAATACATTTTAAAAATTTATCAAATTGGTTTTGGGGCTTCTCTGATGTTAGGGGAGTCTATGAAAATTAAAATTAAAATTTTCTAAAAATCTTCATTTTCTACCTTATTTTAATATTTTAAATAATTAAAAAATAATAAAAATCATAAAAATAATAAAAATTAAAAATGTCATATTTCACCTTCTAATCACTTAGAAATAAACCAAATATTTTTCCCAAGTCTCAAAGTAAAGATATTGAATTTTAAATGCTTAAGACAATTTTTAATATTAAAAATGGATTTTTCAACCTTTTCAATAAATTAATTCTAATAAATCAAAGAAAAATCTGAAAAATTATAAAATTTATTCCTCTGAACTCTTTGAGGTCAGAGAGATTTATGAAAAATATAAAACATAATTTTCAACCTTTATTTTATTTTATAATTAATTAACACTCTAAATATTAAAATAATTATAATAAATAAAATATAAGTCAAAAAATCACCAAAATTGGTCCAAGTGGTTCTCTAGTTAGTAGGAACATCCCATAATTTTCCTAAGGACAGAAACCTTTCCTTGGTCATGTTGTTGAATTTCCATTGAAAATCCCTATTTTTCATCAAGATAATTATATAAATTAAATTAAATTCAAAAAAATCACATTTTCTCCTCTAATGTCTTAATTGACATATGAGTGAAGTGACATAAAAATTTCAAGTTCATTTGAGCTCAATTTAGTGAGTTATGAAATAAATAAGCTTAAAGGGGCATAAAGGTAATTAAAGGATTTTAACCCTAATTAATATTTAGGTCTAATCAAAGGGAGGGTAAAATATCTGATCTTAACTTTTCTCATATGGTGACCTCACCCTGGCCGGCCGGCCACCAGGCCTCCGAAAAACACCATGGCCGAGGAGCTTGGAATGAGCCAAAAATTCAATTCTCGCGAGCTCGAGTTGTCCCGTGCCCAGTAGCCACCACGGCTCTTCATCTCCTCCCACTGAGCGGCTGATCCCAGCCATCGATTGCCCCTGGGAGGCTCTGACCATGGCTATAACAAGCCAACCCCTCTCAGCCAAAAGGCTGGCTAAAATCAACCTTCACAGAATCCCTTCAAACTCCTTACAGAGCTGCCCCTAGCCAAGAGCAATTCATCCCCACTATTATCCTGCCCTAAACCCCATTGATTGAGCTCAATTTTGGAGCTCAATTCTCGGCCCGAACGGGACATCCCCGGAACCTCCACCAAAATCAAATTAAACTCACCCACACCGCACGGACCAAGAGAAGGAGTTCCCAGGTGAAAGCCCCCTCACTGGGCCGGCCATTCTCTCTATCGACCGAAGCTTTGAAATCGGGCTTGGTGGAAGTTGTACTTAGACGATTCGAAAGGGCCGGAGGCTTCATCCCCGGGCTCCTCCAACTCCAGCGAACGTGCCGAGCACATTCAGTTGAGGCCTCACCTCCTGAACCAAGGTATGGACACTTCTCCTCCCCGAGAGCTTCCAGCGATTCTCCATTTCATTTGAGTTGATTTCAATGCATGTAAATTGTATGGATGTGTTCGTCTCTTTAAGACGAATCCATAGAGTATAAGAACACGAAAATCCGTTGAGAAATGAGAGAGATCTTAGGGTTTTAGTGTGGACGGTCACGGGTGCACACCAGTCGTAGACGATGACCAGGAGCCGTCCGATCACGCGTGTATCGAGTGGACGGCTCAGATTGCGTCGGACCAGAGAACGGTACGTGAACCGCGGGCCCCCGGAGCGCTGAGTCAGATGGCGGCGTCAAATAGGGAGGCGACGCGTGGGCTTTCGGAGCTGCCGAGGATGAGTCGGCGCCGCGTGGATAAGTAGATAAATATGGATTTTTTGATTTAATTAAATACCCAGAACTTAGAAAATCCATATCTTTGTGTAGAAAAATCACAAAAATAAAATAAAAAACCCTCTTGCTCGGAGAACAGAAGAGAATAATGTGGAAAAAGAATTGAGTTAATTTGATGAGTATTTTATTTTTTAATTAATTATTTACTCATTTCAGTATTTTAATTCTCCATTTGCATAGACAATTCACCACGGCATGAGACCATAGGGCTTTTGAAGCCTACGATCTTGGGAACATTCCTCGAATTTTTCAAGGTCGGATGCTATCTCTATGGCAAGTTATGTATTTTTCAAGTTTATGTCACTGTTATGGGTATTTTAATTCCATTAATTAGCATATTACTTAGAAAATTCTAGGAAATTTTGGGGAAGTTTCTTAGGACCGGAGGACCCTAGGATAATTATATTTTGAGTTAATTCATTAACAATAACCCTAATTGGCCTAATTACTCAAAACTGAACTTTAATTAATTAGGGTTAATCACACATCAAACAAACTTGAAAATAATTCTCCACTGATCTTTAGGATCAGAGGGACCTCACATAAAAATTTGGAATCAATTGGAAATGTTTAACCCCACTAAATGGATTAATTAAATTACATGAGTAAAATTAAACTTTAAAAATTCATAACTCCAAAAATACATTTTAAAAATTTTTTAAATTGGTTTTGGGGCTTCTCTGATGTTAGGGGAGTCTATGAAAATTAAAATTAAAATTTTCTAAAAATCTTCATTTTCTACCTTATTTTAATATTTTAAATAATTAAAAAATAATAAAAATCACAAAAATAATAAAAATTAAAAATGTCATATTTCACCTTCTAATCACTTAGAAATAAACCAAATATTTTTCTCAAGTCTCAAAGTAAAGATATTGAATTTTAAATGCTTAAGACAATTTTTAATATTAAAAATAGATTTTTCAACCTTTTCGCTAAATTAATTCTAGTAAGTCAAAGAAAAATCTGAAAATTATAAAATTTATTCCTCTGAACTCCTTGAGGTCAGAGAGATTTATGAAAAATATAAAACTTAATTTTTCAATCTTTATTTTATTTTATAGTTAATTAACACTCTAAATCTCAAAATAATTATAATAAATAAAATATAAGTCAAAAAATCACCAAAATTGGTCCAAGTGGTTCTCTAGTTAGTAGGAACATCCCATAATTTTCCTAAGGACAGAAACCTTTCCTTGGTCATGTTGTTGAATTTCCATTGAAAATTCCTATTTTTCATCAAGATAATTATATAAATTAAATTAAATTCAAAAAAATCACATTTTCTCCTCTAATGTCTTAATTGACATATGAGTGAAGTGACATAAAAATTTCAAGTTCATTTGAGCTCAATTTAGTGAGTTATGAAATAAATAAGCTTAAAGGGGCATAAAGGTAATTAAAGGATTTTAACCCTAATTAATATTTAGGTCTAATCAAAGGGAGGGTAAAATATCTGATCTTAACTTTTCTCATAGATGATTGAAACCTAGGGAATTAAGGGGTAGAAACCCACTAATTATCTTGAAAACATTTGAAGTGAATTTTAATTAATTAAATAATTTAAATTTTGGAAGATTATATTAAAATTGGGATTATTAAGGTTAGGGTTATAACTTTAGAAGATATTAATTCTTTAATTTAAAATCCCTAAATAAATCACTTCAATAAGATCTAATTCTTAATTAAACTTAAAATAATAATTGGAATTAATAAATTAAAAATTAAAAGATAATAACCCTTAATTAAATTAATATTTAAAATATTAAGTGATTTAACAATTAAATTAAATTAAATTAAAAAAATTAATTCAACATCACTTAATAACAAACTTAAAGCAAATTTTAAATAATATTAAAATAATTCATAATTAAGCATATAAAACAAACTAAGCTAATCAAAACTAACCTAAAATATCATAATTAACTTAAATCAAACCATCAAAAATATATGAATAATTCAAACACTTCTAAGTAAATTTAAAACATCAAAATTAATCTAAAACATTAAGATAATAAAAAAAGGTTTAAAGATTTAAACTAAGTTTAAAACAACTCGAACACTATTCCAAACTTAAAACCATTGAAATTTCATAACTAAATTAAATCACTTTAAATCACCAATTCCAATTTTAAATCATTAAATTCTTTAACAAACTGATTTGCCCCCTAAAGGTTTTCATTATTATAACTCTTAAGTAAGGCACCAAGTGAAATGTAATTTTACTTATAGGATAATCAAACATCCTAATTCACTGAGCAACAAACTAAACTAAATTTTGGGATGATTAATTCACCTGTGCAATAAAACTCATTTGGACTCAAAAATAATCCCAAAAATATTGAAAAAATGTTTAGGACTCATCCTAAACACTTCCTCAATATGATGGGATGTTTTAGAAGAACAACTGAACTTAATTGTTCTTTGATGAAGAAGATCATCCTTAATAAAATACAAGAACTTAAACGTCATAGGAGATGACTAGCAATAGGATTAGGAATTTTGTAGACAAATTTGAAACATTAAAAATTAATTTCATAAGAATAAATTCTTAATTAAAAAAAATAATAATCAAACCAATTAAAAGTTAATCCAGAATATTGCAATTAAATTAAAATTAAATCATTAAAGTCTAAATTAAATAATTTAAACTCCTCTTTCAATTAAAATGGTTTAAAACACTTAAGGGTAAAACAACTTGAACACTATTCCCAACTTAAATTTATTAAAATTTTATAACTAAATTAAATCACTTTAAATCACCAATTCCAATTTTAAATCCTTAAAATCTTTAACAAATTAATTTGCCCTTAAAGGTTTTCATTATTATAACTCTTAAGTAAAGCATCAAGTGAAATGTCACTTTACTTATAGGATAATCAAACATCCTAATTCACTGAACAAGAAATTAAACTAAATTCTTGGATGATCAATTCACCAGTGCAATTAAATTTACTTGGACTCAGAAATAATCCCAAAAATATTGAAAAGATGTTTAGGACTCTTCCTAAACACTTCCTCAATATGATGGGATGTTTTAGAAGAACAATAAAATTTAATTGTTCTTTAATGAAGAAAATCATCCTTAAACAAAATACAATAACCTAGATGTCATAGGAGATGACTAGCAATATGATTAGGAATTTGGTAGACAACCAAAACCCTTCCCTTAGCTTTACCTAGGTACTTGTTATACATATTTAAATGTCTTAACATGTGTTTTAAGTGTAGCTTGGAATGACGGGAAGACCCTCCAGGTACGTTTTTATTTTATTGCAAGTTACTTACATGCACCGCGCTTTACTTTTCTTGCATGATAAACAAGATTGTTGCATGAAAACTGAAACCTTTAGGATAGCCACAAAACTGAAACCCAAAACTAAATTAAAAGTCACAACAAGATAAAATTCACCGCCACAACATTTAAAAGATAAAACAACTCAAAATTTAATCACAAACAGAACAACAAAACTATAATTGCAATTAAATTAAAACATCTCGTTGGATGATCGGGAATACCTCGGATGATGTAACCTACGTGTTGTTAACGAGATTTCCCACGGTCTAAATAAAAGTGTGAAACTCATTCAGTTGAGTTTAGCAAATTCATCTGGACTAAGTGAATCTGATAAAAATAACGGTGCCGGAATGATGGAACCGTGGGATCTTAACCGATGTTGTTATAATCAACTTTAAGATTCCCCTAATAAAACATTAAAGACATTTGGACTTTAAGATTTCTCTAAACCAAAACACTTTTCTTATCTCTTGATTATCATTTTTTAAAACTAAACCTCTGCGACAATGACAAGGAGCTCGGAGCATAGTGGGCAACACGGTCATCGTTATCAGCAAAACCTGAGTCTACTTCAGCAAAACCTTTTCATAGAATTAAATAACTAAGCTATAGGATTTCGAGGTAGTTTTCTTAGTGCAACATAAATCCTCAGGTTTTTGTTGGGCATTTGCATAATCATATTATGTAAATTAAGCCCTAACCGGTCTTAGGACTCCGAGGTAGTTGTTCGGTACGACATAAACCCTCACATCTTCGAGGCTATTTGTATGATTATGTTATACAAATATAAGTCATACTTAATTAAAAATGGCAAGATTGAAACATTAAATAAATTCCCAAATTGAAGCCAAACAATAGGATAGTTTGGGAAGTTGTCAAGATTCTTCCTGGATCCTCAGCTTCTCCTACCTCTCTTCCATTGGACTCTTAAAATAAACTATTCCAAATTTGAGTTAATCCCTTTTGAAATTTCCAAAATCCAATCCTTTGAAAACTTTAAACTTTGAAATTCTTGAGAGCAAAACCACTGAGCATTATCGAGAGTTTTCTTAAATGATTCCCGTCATTTAAGATGTAATTAACTATAGGGGCTTGCCCTTATAAGGAACTTTAAGAACCCAGGTAATATAAACCTTGCTTAATTCATTTATATTAAGGAGGGGAACTTGTCGGCTTATAAAATTGGTTTGCAGACCAAACGGATGTCACAAATCTTCTAGTTTATTTAATCGAGCCACATCATCAAGTAGTGTGTCTATTCTTCAGGATAGATACACAGCTTGTGATGCGGCGCTCGTTTATATAAACTATTTGGGATGTGAGATCGGTTTGATTTCATATCTTAAAAATCTTTCAAACTTAAAATTATTTTCAAAATTAAATGCTATCTTTTAAATTATATATATATATATATTTAAATTAAATTTAAAATCTAAAATTCGCCGACAACTTCTGTAGGCGACCCCCTTTTCAAAATACAACACTCAACCTAAAAATATGCCGACAGAAATGTAGGAAGATCTACTCACAATGCATGGAAGAAACACTACAAAATAGTTTTCAAATAAAATAAATCAACTAGAATTGTGATTATAGAAAAGTACAAAACAAAAGGTTCACAAAACTTAGCTTTTCCCCTCTACAAAGTGCATTAAATGTCTCCCCAAAAGATCTCCCAATCCTTACTACAATGTTGAGTATCTCCTCTACAATATTCCTCTCAATCCTCATCAATCTCTCAATACAAATGTAAAAGAAAATGTAAATTTCTTCCTAAAGAACTCCTTAGGATTTCTCTAGCACTTAGACTTTCTTCCTTTTTCTTTTCTTAAATAACTCCCTAAATACTTTTATAAATGCTCTGATATAACTCCCAAAATAGTGTGAGAACAACTGCTAGAATTGCTCCAGGTAGTCCTGGCGCCTATGCGCTACTTGGCTGGCACCAAGGTGTCAACGTCTCTGTCTTGAGCGAGTTGAGTTGGCACCTAGGCCCCATAAGTTTGGTGCCAAGGTGCTTGGAGAAGCGCCTTGGATCCCAAAGGCTGGCGCCTAGGCGAAAGTTCTCCAATTAGGCTTTAGCTCCATTTCATCTCCGCTTCGCTCTAGTTTTTCTCCACTTCGTTCCAGTCCTCCTACCCGTTGTACTTACAAGTAAAACATAAGAATAACCTTCTTTAAAGTGCAATTTCATCCATAAAAGGTGCAAAAAGTAAAGGAATTTAAGCATGCTTTTGTATATATCAGTGATCAAAGATCCGCAAGAGTAAAGGAAAGGAAAAAGCTTAAAGTTCTTGACCACACACAGATGAATGGTAAAGAAAAATGTGAGACGCAATGAAGACAGATATGAGAGAATAATAAGAAAAAATTCATATCTTTATTGATCACCATTACAAGTGTAGTTTCCATTTTCCTTACAAGTTTTACACTTCAAAAATAAAAGAGAGAGAGAGAGAAAGAGAAGCATGAAACCTCTCGCCACAAAGATTCAAGGAGCCACCTTCCTCGACCGAATCCTTTTGATCCCTCGCTGACTTTTTGGCTGAGGATGGAGCCTACACTAACTTGGCAAATTCACTGAGGTCCTCGTACTTCAGATCGATCATCCCCAGTTGAACAAACTGGTTAATGATGAATTCTAAGCCAAGCCAAAACTGATTTGCTCATTCCTCTACATATTTTTTTAGCTGTAACTCATGAGGCAACCGTTGTCGGCGTATTTTTTAGGTTGTGTGATATTTTAAAAAGGGGGTCGCCTTACAGAAATTGTCGGCGAATTTTAATTTAATTTAAATAAATAATTTGAAAAGTAGTATTTGATTTTGAAAATAATTTTAAATTTGAAAATTTTAAGATATGAAATCGAACTGATCTCACATCCCGAATAGTTTATATAAACGAGAGCCGCACCACAAACCGTGTATCTATCCCGAAGAATAAACACCATTGCTTGATAATGGGGCTCGATTAAATAAACTAGAAAGGTTTGTGACATCCGTTTGATCCGCGAACCAATTTTATAAGCCGACAAATTCCCTGCTTAATATGAAACTATTAAACGGGGTTTATATTACACGGGTTCTTAAAGTTCCCTATAAGGGCAAGCCCCTATAGTTAATTACATCTTAAGTGACGGGAATCACCTAAGAAAACTCTCGATAATAATCGATAATTCTGCTCTCGAGAATTTCAAAGTTTAAGTTTTCGAAAGGATTGAATTTTGGAAATTTCGATAGGGAATGGATCAAATTTAGAACATTTTTATTTTGGGAATCCAAAGGGAGAAAAGTAGGAGAGATCACGGATTCGAAGCGGACTTCGGTAATCTCCCGACTATCCTATTGTTTGGCTTGGATTTAGGAAAGTCCTAATGTTTATTTGATGTTTTAATCTTGCCAATTTTAATTAATTAGGGCTTATATTTATATGATAGAATCATACAAATTGCACAGAAGATATGAGGGTTTATGTCGTATCGGACGACTACCTCGGAATCCTAAGACCGGTTAGGGCTTAATTTGCAATGCAAATGCCTAACGAAGAGTTGAGGATTTATGTTGCACTAGAGCAAACTACCTCGAAGTCCTATGGCTTTGTTATTTAATTCTAAGAAAGTTTTCGTTGAAGTAGGTTCGAGTTTTGCTGACGACGATGGCCGTGCTTGCCCACCATGCTCCGAGCTCCTTGTTGTTGCGAGAGGTTTAGTTTTAGAAATCATAAATCGAGAGATGAGAGAAGTGTTCTGGTTTAGAGAAGTCTTAATTTCCAAGTGTTTTTTGTGTTTTAATTAAAACGAGATCTTAAAGTTGATTAAACGAGACCGATTAAGATCCCACGGTTCCGTCATCCCGACACCGTTATTTTCATCGAATTCACTTAGTCCGGATGAATTTGCTAAACTCAACTAAATGAGTTCCGCACTTTCATTTAGACCGTGGGAAATCCCGTTAGCAACACGTGGGTTACATCATCCGAGGTATTCCCGATCATTCGATGAGACATTTTAATTTAGTTGTAGTTGTAGTTTTGTGTTCGTTTGTGATTAAATTTTGAGTTGTCTTATATTTTGAAATGTTGTGGAGGTGAATTTTATCTTGTAGTGTCTTTTATTTTAATTTTGGGTTTCAGTTTTGGTTTCTGTCCTAAAGGTGTAGGTTTTCATGCAACTGTTGTTTATCATGCAAGAAAAATAAAGTGCGATGCGATTAAATAAATTGCAATAAAATAAAAGCGTACCTGGAGGGTCTTCCCGTCATCCCAAGCTGCACTTAAAACACAGTTAGAATATTTAAGCAAGTTCCAGGTAAAGTTAAGGGAAATGTTTATGGTTTTCTACCAAGTTCCTAATCCTATAGCTAGTCATTTCCTATGACGTCCAGGTTCTTTGTGTTTTTAGTTTGAAGACGATTTTCTTCATCGAAGAACAATTAAGTTCGATTGTTCTTGTAAATATCCTATCATATTGAGGAAGTGCTTAGAAGAATCTTAAACATCTTTTCAATATTTCTAGGATTGTTTCAAGTCCAAATAAATTTAATTGTGTAAATGAATCGATCGTCCGAGGTTTTCAAGTTTTGTTAACTTGCTCGATGAACTAGGACATTTGAATGTCCTATAAGTGAAGTAACATTTTAATGTTCATTTAGGAGTTATGATAACTAAAACTCCTAAGGGCAAAATGATTCTTAATGATTTGTGATTCGAATTTAAGTTCAAATTAATGATTTAAGTTTGGAATAGTGTTGAAGTTATCTTAGATTTATTTCTTCATGTCTTAAGTGAGGTTATTTAATTCAACTTAATTTAATTTAATTTAATTTATTTTAATTTAATTTATTTAATTTAATTTGATTTGATTTAATTTAACTCAATTTAATTTATTTGATTATTTAATTTGATTTGATTTAATTTAACTCAATTTAATTTATTTGATTTAATTTCTTAATTTAATTTAATTTAATTTTAATTTAATTTAATTTAATTTTAATTTAATTTAATTTAATTTAATTTAATTTAATTTAATTTAATTTAATTTAATTTTATTTTATTTTATTTATTTATTTAATTTAATGTATTTAATTCATTTAATTTAATTTAATTTGTTTATTTAATTTAACTTAATTTTAATTTAATTTAATTCAACTTTTAATCTTAATTTAAAAATTTTTTGAAAGAGTTTAATGATTTAATTTTTTTTTATTTAATGATTAAGTCTTTTAATATTTTAAATTTGAGTTATCATTTTAATTAAGAGTTGAGTATTAATGAGATGATTAATTTAGGGATTTTTAAATTAAAGAATAAATCTCTTCCTAATAATATCCCTATTTTAATAATTCCAAATTTATTATTCTTCCAAATTCAATTAATTATTTACTTAAAGTTTAATCATTTTAAATTATTTAATGGGTTTCTACCCTTCAATTATTTAAATTTCAATCATCCAAATCAGATTATGATCAAAATATTTTACTTGTTAATTTTTATTAAACCTAAAGTTTTAATTAAGGATTAAAATTTTAATTACCATTTTGCCCTTTAAGCCTAATAATTTCATAACTCACTAAATTGAACTCAAATGAACTTGAAATTTTTATGTGACTTCACTTATGTGTCAATGAAGACATGAGAGGAGAAAATGTGATTTTTCTGTATTTAATTTATTTATATAATTATTTTTTGTAGAAAATAGAAATTTCAAGGAAAATTCAATAATATGACCAAGGGAAAGTTTCTGTCCTTAAGAAAATTAGGGGACATTCCTAATGACCAGAGGACCACTTGGACCAAATTTTGTAATTTTTTGAATTATATTTTATTTATTAGAATTATTTTAAATTCTGGAGTATTAATTAATTTAAAAATAAAATAAATGTTGAAAAATAAATTTTATAATTTTTAAAATTCTCTCTGATATCAAGGATTTCAAAGAACCAAACTTTGAAATTTTCTGATTTTCCTTGATTTATTATAATTATTTTGGTGAAAATGCTAGAAAATACATTTTTTAATTTTAAAATTACCTTAGAGCTTTAAAATTTAATATCTCACTAAATAGACCTAGGAAAAATATGGGACTTGTTCCTAAGTGATTAAAATTCAAAATATGACATTTTAGTGAATTTTATTATTTTTGTGATTTTTATTATTTTTTAATTATTAAAAATATTAAAATAATATTAAAAATCAACTTTTTTAGAAAATTGAAATTTTAATTTTCTTAAACTCCCCTGATATCAGAGAGACTCCAAAAACCAATTTGATGAATTTTTGAAAGATATTTTGAAAGTTATGAATTTTTAAAGTTTAAAATGGCTAAGTGGCTTAATCAACCCAATTAGTGGGGCTAACCAAGTCCAATTGACCTCAAATTTTTATGATGGGTTCCTCTGACCCTAAAGGTCAGTGGAGAATTGATTTCAAGTCAATTTGATCTATGGTTAACTCTAATTAATTAGAAACCTATTTTGGGTGTTTAAGCCGATTAGGGTTAATCTAAGTGAATTAACTCAAATCCTATTTTTCCTAGGGTTCTCTGGTCATAAGGAACATCACCAAATTTTCCTAGAATTTATTTCACAACATGCTAATTTTTGAAATTAAAATACTTAAAACAGCAACATGCATTTGAAAAATCAATAACTTTTCACAGAGATGGCCTCTGACCTTGGAAAATTCAGGGAATGTTTCCAAGTTCAGAGGCTTCAAAAGCCCTATAGTCTCATGCCATGGTGAATTGTATACATGCATGGAGAATTAAAACAATGCAGGGAGTAAATAATTAATTAAAAATAAAATACTGGGCAAAATTAATTAATTTCTTTTCACATTATTCTCCTCCGTTCATCTGAGCAAGAGGGTATTTTTATTTTATTTTTGTGATTTTTCTACACAAAGATATGGATTTTTAAAGTTACGGGAATTAAATAAATAGAAAATATTCCTATTTATCTACTTATCCACGCGGCGCCGCGTCGACCTCGGCAGACTCCGAAATGCCGCGTGGCGCGCTCCCATTCGACGCCGCCATCCGAGTCGGCAACCCGGGCCCCGCGGTTCTCGTACCGTCTCCTCGGTCCGACGCCATCCGAGCCGTCCGTCCGCGCGTGTATTAAATGGACGGCATCCGTTCATCGTCCATGGCGGGTGTGATCCCGTGACCGTCCACACTCTAACCCTAAGAACTCGCTCGATTCTCGATGGATTTTCGTGTTCTTATGCTCCATGGATTCGTCTTGAAGAGACGAACACATCCATACGGTAAACATGCATTGAAATTAAGGCATTTGAAATGGAGAATCTCCAGAAGCTCGGGATGAAGAATTAGCTCATACCTTTGCTCAGAGAAGTGAAGCTTCGATCTGAGAGTTGTTGCACCTTCGATTGGATCTCGGCGAGCTCCGGATGAAGTCTCTGGTGCAGTGAATTGTCTAGGTTGAACTTCGACCACGAGCTCGATCACAAAGCTTCGAGTCCTGGAGCAACCGGGTGGCCTCGGAGATGGGGCTTTTCGCTGGTGGACACCTTCCCTTGATGCAGTGAAGGTGTAGGACCAATCGATTTGGGGATTGGTTCAGCTGTGGGGAAGTGTCTCGGTTTTGGGCTTGAGATTTCGACTCCGAAATCGAGCTCGCGAGAGAAGAAATGGCGGGGGATCTCACCTGGGGATCAAGTGCTGCGTGTATGAGGAGGGGTGCGGAACAATTTTGGCGAGTTTTGGCAAGGTTTGTGCAACTCTCCTCTCATGGCCGAGAGGGGTGGTGTTTAAATAGGCATGGTTGGAGGGCCTCCGAGGGGAGTTAGGGCTTGGGATCGGCTCGCTGCAGTGAGGAGAAGAACAGCCATGGTGACCACTAGGCATGGGGCGGCTCGACGAAGGAGAATTTCGAAGTTGGCTCCTCCCAAGGTTCTCGGGCATGGCGTTTTCCGGCGACGGGTGGCCGGCCGGCCGAGCATGGGTCACCCTCGAGGTCGGGTGGGTCGGGGCTGGAGGCTTGTGCGATCAGTTAGCATTGGCCATGTGTAAAGGGTTTGAATCGAAGTGGAATGGGAAAGAGGCTAGTTTTGGGTCTAAATGGGTCAACTCTTGGTTTTGGGTTAGGTTCACCCTCCAAGGCCAATTTGGGTGAAGGAAAGTCACTTGGATCGGCTTGATTAGTGGGGTCAAGTCACGATCCAAGTACAATTAAGCTTAAGCAAGAGTTAGGGGAGACATGGGAGTGGTTAATTACTCTTAAGAGAATCATTAAAGGGTCCCCTCCTCTTGCCATTTTGGGTATGGTGAAGTGTCCAGAGGCTTTCATGGCTCACATGTGGCTCATGCATGGCTTCATGGCTCGCCTTTGGCTTGGGAAAGCTTGGTCGATTTCATGAAAATGGATTTTAGGAATATTTTGGTATTTTTGGGCAATTTGGCATGGTGCTTGATTTAGATTTATTTGATGATGGAATTGAAACTTAGGGAATGATTTTCATCGAATGGATGACAAATGAAAATGTCATATGGGCTTTAGAATCAATTTTGGGCTCATTGAAATGGTTTTAGATGGGCTTTTAAATGGTTTAGGAAAATGGGCTTTTGAATTTTAAAATGGATTTTTGGGATGAAATTTTGGTAAAGGCTTGGGCCAAATAATTGTTGAGTTTGGTTTAGGGATGCTTCATGAGTGGTTTGAAACAAATTTGAGGTGATTTGGGTTTGAATTGGGTTGGATATGGGCTTTTGGTAAAGAGGCTAAAGTGGGCCAAAATGGGCTACCATGGGCCAAAGTTGGGCTAGAGTTGAAGTTGATGTGAAATTAATGTTGGGAAATGTTTTTGGGAGTGTTTCAAAGAGGTTTTGGCTTTGGTTGAGTTTTGATTTTGGGGTTTGGGCTCATTTGGGCTAGGTTTGGGTTTAGGTCAAAATTGGGCTTTTTGATTTTGGGTTGAATTTGAGTGGGGTTTGGGTCTAAATTTTGAGCAAATCATGTTAGTGTTTTGTTCATGGGGATGTTAAGGAAGGTTTAGAAAAGATTTGGGGTTAATTGGAGTTGAATTGGGTGAGTTTGGGTTAGGTTTGGGTCATAGGTCCAAATTGGGCTTTAAGGCAAAAGTGAAATTGGACCCAAATTTCAATCAAATTAAGCTTGGCTTTGGTCTAGATTGGTGTTTGGGATGTTGAATTGAAGTTTAGAATTGAATTGGACCAAAATTTGGATCAATTGGGTAGGCTTGGTTTGACATTGGGTTTACTTTGGGTTAAAATGGGTCAAATTGGGGGTTTTGATAAAAGTGGGGTAAATTGACAAAATTGGCCCATGGTGTAGTTGAACAAAATGAAATTGGGAATATTTGGGAATTTCTGGAATTTTCTGGGAATTTTCTGAATTTTTGGATTTTTTGGTCAAAAGGGGTATTTTGGGTATTTGGAAGGTATTGGGAGGGTATTCTTGGAATTTTTGGTATTTTTGGCTAGGAATGGTCAATTTGAGTGATGTGGAAATGTTTAGGAATGGTTTTGAGGAATTTTGGGTAATTTGGAAATTTTTGAGAAATTTGGGTAGTTTACAGAGCATTTGGTAGGGTTGGTGGGTGTAGGGTCCCGGGGTCAAAAATTGAAAATTTGGAAAATTGAAGATTGGGTGGATGTAAGTGAAATGAAATCATTTTGGCTGAGCCATGAAGCCACATCAAGCTCATATGAGCCATGAAGGGACTCATTTGAGGCACTCACTATGTTGTTCCTAACCCTCTTAGCCAAGGGCTTAGGGGTTAGGACCATCCATGTGAATCACCTACATGAGTCAGGAAGTCGAGTTAGGTATAGGTGTGGTTTTAGGAGGTGTGTGAAAGTGTAGTGCATGTGCAAGTCAACCCTTCACTGGACCAGGCTACCTGAGGCGATCCTAAGGCCAAAGAGTCCTATAGAATTCATCCTTTAAACTTCCACATTCGATTTCAACCCTCTAGGTGATTAGGGGTCTATAGTCGAGCTTGTGGAGTTTGCAGGGAGTTAAGAAGTGGTTTGAATTTCTAAAAGGTGGGTCCCAATTCTAGTCCTCTAAGATAGTCAAAGGAAAAGCCTAAGGCTAGATCCTAAGTACTAAAGAGAAGAAGAGAAGACCTCATCAAAAATGAGGTCAACAACCGTATTAGTCCAGCACGACTGAGAACCATTCTAAAGCCCCAGCTTCTTCCTCGAGGCGAGCTTCAATCTCATATGACCGACACAAGGCCTACTCCAGACGACCCTTCATAAATTTTGCCTTCTTCTTCATCCGCGCCATTTCCACTACGATGTCAAAGTACAAGTTGGATAGATAGTAGGATGATGCTGCCCCAATAGCTGATATCTATCGATCAATTAGCATAGCTCCAAGGGGATCAAGTTGTCTAGCTTCTCCTTAAAACATTCAGACTAGAGCATTTCCGCTAGCTTCAAGGCATGGGACTGCACTCTCGGGCCACCCCAAAATCGGTCTCTAGAGACAAATGCCTTCGCCCCCTCTTTCGGTATTGAGACCCACTCACCACTACCACTAGGGAGGGAAGCGAAGGAAGAACCTACCCTCATTGCCCTTGGGTTCCTTCCCCTTCCTTCACCGAGATCCCCCAGAAACAGAGAAACTGCTCCCTAACTCGGTGCTAAAGGTGGTGTTGCCCTTGTCCTCGGAACTAAATTCTGATGTGTTGGACCCGCACTTCAACCAACACGTTTATCCTCTCTTACTACAGGATCAAGACGTGTCAACCGGCTCTCTCCCTCCCTGCGAGGTCAATCAAGCCTGACGCATCAGACTGGGGGTCCTCTTGAACCTCAGACAGTTCATCATCAGGAGTAAGCTTGGCATCGGGCCACAAATTAGACGGTGTTGCAGCCTCGTCGCCCCTTGTACCATCTATCGAATGGGTAGGCTTTCCTTCAATTAAAGTTAGCTCACCGGTCGAAATCCTCTAGATTAAGACAGTTGTTTCAGAGGTAGAAATAAGAAGATCTAAACATGGGATCCCTTTTTGGAGCGTTTTCTCATCCTCTAATGGTTTTTTCATCCTTGGTTCCTTAGTGCAAGCCTTGGACGCCTTTTCAACTCGTCCTTTGAACTACTCGACATTTAAACCGGCTCATAGCTTTGTCTGTACATACCTGGGTTTAGAAATTTTTTCACTATGTCCTCATGAGTATATTGGACGATGGACAGGTTTTTTCCTTCATCCGATGATGCCAAGCCCCGTATCTAGGGGGATCGTTTTGCTTGTACGATCTTCTAGACGACCGAGTGAGAACCTCTTATCTCTCGCTGATTCCAGGAGAAATTTGTGTTTCCATTTATTTAAGCTATTTTCTAGTTCAATTATCTGAATCTTTCTATTTCAAGTAAAGTTCACATAGACGTCTGTATTGAACCTGTAGAAGAACATGTGGGAGAAAAACTCGCTCGACCATGGGATCTCTATTCGGTAACAATAAATGACATAGGTCATCACCACCACTATGAAATTCTTCTTGATTTAGGCTGGAATGATGCCATAATGATTAAGGATAGCCCAAATTTCGTGGCAAAAAGGAAGATGAAGCCCCTGAATGAATTGATCATGGTGAAACATAAGCTGCCCCTCATAATTATTGGTCGTCCGGTCGTTCGGGCCTAGAACCACTATACCATCCTCAAAGATGTATCCCTTTTGAAGTGTTAAAACCACATCTGAAAATAGCACCGAATACTCTGATGCGCGCACTTTTTCGAACACCTCGATGAGTATTTGAAAGCCATAAAGAGCAGCTTATGAAGAAGAAAAGAGAAAGTAAGCGCCAATGATAAGAAAAAAGAAATGAAATCACGAGAGGGCCCTAATCCTATATATAGGGTTCAGAGGGAAACTGAAGCATCACAAGCTGTACCTTAGGAACATTAATCCCACGTCATATCATAAAAAGATAAGAGAGAAGAAAAACTAATTAAAAATATTCATGTAAGGAAAGGTGTGTGAATCGAGAAACAAAACTTGTATTCATTCAGATAGGAAAATCATTTCAATCGACTCATCAGCCGCCTGAGGTGTAACTAGTCCTCAGCTATACAAATCTTTATACAAGACTCGAACCCTTAACGTAAACTTATCAACACCAACTGCCTTAACTTGAAACCTGTATATTGATCAATTCTCTCGAAAGTATACCAGATCCATATGCAAATGAACGATCTCCTATTAGACGAGCTCAGTTTCAGTCTGGTGGTCTGACACATCAATCTTAAGGTCAAGGAGCACAACCGACAGCTTCTCAGAAAGAGCATTCAACTGTACATTTAGCACGTTTATGTTGGATTCTCTTTAAGCCTCGGCTTTCTTATGAGCTATGGCTTCGCGGATGAAGAAGTCTACCATTTAATTCATGTGATGAACTATAGAATCAGTCGACTTCCTTTCAACTACCACCAGTTGGTTCCCTGTAGTATTTCAAGGAGTCAACGCCTGATCCTCGACAGCCTCCGACAAGTTAGAGACAGAGACCGTGTCGACTGCACAAGAAAATAAAAGCCAAGATAGGCTAAGAAATACCGTCTTTAAGGATGAATCAACAATCAGACTCCTACCAAGGAGTCAATCCACTTCAAACCAACATAAGGATGAGGAACTCTCACCAGGCATGGTTGGAGCACCCGCCTCCTTTCTTCCGATCGGAGGACCATCTGTGTCCTTGACCTTGGGTGATACACTCTTGGGAGCCGCCAAGTATCCTCCTTCACTTGCTCGCTAGGGATGACTGGTTCGCCAATAGGATTAGCATGCAGACTTTTGACGTACCAAAGGAACATCATCAGATGAACCATCTTGATTACCGTCGTCACCAAAAGGATCCCCTCCCCCCTTTATTGCCAACCATTTTATTAGTTTCCTCGCAGCAGGCTAGTCACCCTCAAGGCGTCTTCCTCGTTCGCCAACCGAACTGCCGTCAGCATGGCAACACTCAGCAAGGGGTGCGAATGACAAATTTTCTCAATAGGTAGCCTGGAAACCTTCATCAAGAGGCCATCGGATGGTTCCTTGAGATTTCTCTTATTAAGAGAGCACTTGCTTTAAGAAAAGATCAAAGCTTTGAACCAAGAGGAAATGCGGGAACCCCGATCACTGATGGCAGTCTATTTATAGGGCGACGGAGCACGAAAATCCAAAGAATCTAATTATTAAATATTTATTTCAAGAATTAAAGATACATTTAATGTAGTAAATAACTCTTATATTTTTGTAACAACTATCCCATTCAAAAAATAATAAATTTGGAGAACTAGATATGTATGGCCAGATTGTGGCAGCACAAATCTTGATGCAAAGCTGAGGAACACGACAAACAAAGTGGGTCCTTGGTCAAGAAGTGACAGAACCAGTCCACGAACTAAGTTGGACAATCAAGAAAATTAATGTCAAAGTCAGAAGATCGTCACGAAACAATATCAAGTCGTTCTCCTAATCAGTGGGCGGACTGATATGGAGGTCAAATAAGAGACTCCCGAAGGGAAACCGAACGAAAGACAACTTATCAAATGGCAAACGAATCAGAATTTGAGAAGAAGCCACGGGAATACTCTATCGAGGAACTTTCATACCATCTTCATGTGATTTGACTCGTGATCTCCGAAAGGACAAGTGCAGGCCGACAAGTAATAAGCTTGTCGCCATCAGTCAGTAATTGCTTATTAGCCTAATCAACTGTATTGTGTAAATAACCATGATGCCCCTATATTCCTTTATATAATAAAGAGCTTAAAGGTAATTATGTAATCAAAGTGTCTCCTATACCTATAAATAGAAGACCATTTTATGTGAAAAAACTCAAGATACTCATTTTTATTGTTCACTCTCTCCTCTTCCAATTATTTGTGTTATACTCCTTCAGTGTAATTCCTGAACACTTTTGGGTGCAATATATATATATATATATATATATATATATATATATATATATATATATATATATATAAACCTAAATTTTTTAGAAACGTAGATTTATCTTCGGCAGCATAAGCAACTCCTTCGGTATTAATCTTCTCTGATAGTTGTCATCGGCATTCAACACCACAAACTCTAGGACTGAAGTTGCTTTCTCGCAACAATCCATCATAGCTTTCTTTTTCAACATTGCCTTTAAAAAATTGAAACAAATAAATCACCAACTTTTACATTTCCAAATTTATTATTTAGATTTCTCACCATTAATTGAATTCGTCACAGCTTCCATCAAGGTTTCTCAGCGTGTATTCTCGTTTCTCCCTCCATGCAGGTGTCGACATCAGATCTGAGGAGGGCAATTTGATTTTTTGCTCCTTTTAAAATTTGATTTTTTGCTCCTTTTAAAATATTAATTTTACCACTTCTGAAATATTATTCTACTATTTATCCCTAACTTCTCTTACATTAGATCTAGGGGGGACAGTTTATCCCCTCAAAATAGAGGATACTATGAACCCTGATTTTATTCTTCAGATTCCTTTCTCTTATCCAAATCTAACCCTCCTTTCTCTGCGTGATATACCATTGATAACCCTCCATTGATATACCCCTAATTCTCATCTCTACATATTGTCGATTTTGCAGTCCATATGCTTCACCAGGATGACTTCGCTTCAACTTTTCCATTTCCCTAATCTTAGTCGCAAAAGGAGCTGCCTTTGGCTTCCGGTACCTCAGCCCACTACTTCCCTCTCACTGAAGAGGCGAAAGTTTGGTTTTTTATCCAGAAACGGAGGTCTGTCATGTTCTCAGCGGGAGATAAACGTGTTCCTTGAAAAGGGATTTGATAAAGATGGGATCTTGAAGAGGATAGGGCGGAAGGGGAGCCTGCTTGTGGTTAGGGCTAAAATGGGCTTTAATTCAGATGACGATGGATGGGATAAAAGTAGCAGCTCAAGGGTATTGGGAAATCTTGCCTTGGCGGCTGGACTTACATATCTCACAGTGACAGGGCAGCTTGGTTGGCTTGTGGATGCTCTTGTATCTATCTGGGTATGCTTTTTTATTCTTTATATTCTGAAGATTATCAGAGATTTTTAGCTGTGTTCAGTCTCTTTGTGTTGGTTAACTAGGATTGATTGGCACTTGTGTAGGTTTTTTCTTGATGATGTGAGCTTTTCTTACTATTGGGTGACCTAATTTCACAAAAAAATAATAATAATAAATTAATTAATTAAAAAAAATCACCACTAAAAAGCTGTTTGTCCTACGCATATGCTGCCTATTAAAGTTTCATTGTGTTACATGAAAATTTTACCATTTATTAGCTACTTAGGATCTCCAATTGGTAGAATGATGAACACTGTAGGCTTAAATTGAGCTTGATATATTAGTGTACACTCATCGAACCAAATGCTTAAGCCAGTTACAAGAGAGATTATTGCATCAGGACACCTGATGCAAATTTGCATTGGGGGTTCAATAACAGGGGGCCACGTGGCAATTTGGGCCCACTGACATACACGGTTCGGGCCCAGGTTGACACGTGGCACCCTGTCATTGGACACCTGACGCAAATTTGCGTCAGGTGTCCTGATACAATAATTTTTCCAATTAGAAGAGCCAATGTTAGAATATTAGTAGCTCAATCATATTTCCCTTATGATGTTCTACTAATCTTAGTTTCATATGAGTATGAGCAATCTACCCATGATATTAGTTATCCATATCGGCCATTATTCTCCATTGAAAACTTCAATACTAAATGGTGTCACGTACCAAGAGTCCATGTGGCCTATGTGAATGTCACCTGCTCTCGAACTTTCCTTGACTTTGATTGAAGCAACGATGGGGTTAAACATGCCCATGATATTTGCTGGCCATTTGGAACATTTAAACATGTTGAATATATTTTGATGAAGAACAATAATTTAGCTATCGTAAGACTACTCTTTCATTTGTATGAAAGGCGTATAAAAGGCATCTAAGTATAGTTAGTCATCCAACCAATGGCTTTAGCATCAGTATTGGAGACCATAGAAATGGTTGTTGCAAATTATTTTTCTATTTTCTTACTTGGGAAACTTTTGTAAACATGATAAATTATGCCAATGAGAGAGTTTTTTTTAATTCTTTTTATATATTAAAAAAAAAAATTTGCTTGCTAAGTGTTTAATTTGATCTAAAAACTAGATTCTAAGCTTAAAAGTTCAACGTTTTTTACCAAGTTCATCAAATATGGCCAACATGCTTATAAAATGTTTTTCTTTCCATGAAGCATTGGCCTAGTTCAATGAAACTTGATTGTAAAACTTGGGTAAACCTGATATTACATTGTGCAATTGCTGATCATGTTAATTGAACTTGACTATAAGCTTTGGAGAAGTCTGTCTACTTTGCTTGACCTTTGATCGAGTTCATTAAACTTGACTAAAAGTTCTTGCCCCTTCACCATACTCTACAGCCAAGTTCAATAAACTTGATCGAGGTAATTAGATTTATTGTTTTGATTAATTAACCTAGTTCAGTGAATTTAATGAAATGCTAAGGCATTTGGGTTTTCTCAATTGTGCATCTTTAATGCGTTTGACAGGAGTCTCATGTTGAATCAAGAGCATTTGCTAAACTTGATCGGGGTGCTCATGGGGTCATTCCCACACATCTTGGTTTACCAATTAGGTTTAGGATATTTGATCAGTAATAAAATAAAAATTATGGAATGGACTCAAATTTTATGTGCTTTTTTCCGCAAATTTATGATCCTTCTAACTTCATATTATCTGACTATTGACTAAAGGGCAACTAAAATGGCATTCCATTGGCTAAACATATCACCGGTCTCTGTATATGACCTAGGAGTTGAGGCCATCTCTTCTCATTTGTTGCTTTCTCAAAGACAAACTTTTTGTGCTATCCACCAACTCTCTTTTTTAAGATGTGGGTAAATGTTAATTATGTCAGGTTTTCTTATAGCATTTTTATTTTATTAAATGGAGGATCAAACTCACTATATTAATGCAACCATATCGATCCACATGAAATAAGAATAGATTTTGGGATCCATGCCTTCTTTCTTGGACGTATTTATGCAATTATTTATATGAAGGTGATCTTGTAGGGTTTTTCTAGTTGTGGTTTAAGGCTATAACAAAACATTTGGATTAAATGAAGACACTTTATGATGAGAGTGATTAATGAATTAAATTTTTGCTAGACTGGATATCATGGTGTTAGATTCTATGATTTCGATATCTAAGGCAAGCTCACAACCACTTTGAATGTTTTAGATATTGTCTGGTGCTAGACTCTTTGGGGCTTTCATAACTTAGAGTGCTCCATTTAGAGAGGAAACCCGTGAGAGATCTAGTTTTGCTACTATATTGATTTATGGAGAGAATTTTTAGAATGTGATCAATATTAATTGTATGAAATTTCTTAGGACATTCCAATATGATTAAATGAAAGATTATTTAGACCAAATCAACAATAACATATCAATCTGTGATGAAATAGGTTTTGGAATTGTGCTCATGTGACTTTATATATGAAGGTCTCTCTTAGGCTTTCTTAAGCCATGGTTGTAGCCTTCCACGACATAGTCTCTTGAATTAGGGTTTCACGTAAGATTGAAGAAACAAGACATACTCTCTTGACAAACATAATATTTATTGTCTAATTTTCTCATGGTTGGTGAGCATTGGTTTCGATGGAACCCTTGGAGCTGGTTGAGTTAATATAGGCTTGTTGAAGAATTGGACCACTATAAATTGATGTGACTTTGTAATTATTTTTATTTATGTGGGGTCTTCCTCGGTTTAATAGTTTCATTCTCATTTCTTGGATACATTATCCACTAAAAATTATTTCACAATTTTTTAAATTATATTGATTTCCCTTAAAAAAGTGTGTGCCATTTGATTTAAATCGAACCAAGTCCTATGCCACTGATTATACGGGTTGAGCACTGGATGCTCATATCAAGCCTAATATACAAAGGATGGACATTTATTAAACAAATGACTTTAGATAAGTTTGACTAAGATGAGCGTATTATGTGCAAGTTCAATAGGTGTGAATTTGCTAAGTATTAGTCAATATTGCTTGCAAGTTGAGTAATACTCAGGTATGATAGGTTAAGTATATTGGATATTGGATATTGTATATAAAAGATAATGATATAGATTATGATGTAACTTCTAGAGTTGAAAGTTGTATGGTTAAAATAAGAAAAATGTCTTAAGAGTACCATGCATAAAGTATATACGAATTCATGGTTGGCAATTAGAACATGCATGGTGGGGGATAAAAATGTCACTAATAGCCAATTTAAATTGTTCAAAAATGAGATGCTAGGATAGATTTCTGGTAAATTTCGGGAGGGTAGATTGAGAATGAGTATGAGATTGATTGTTGGAGTCTATCGAAGATAAGATAGTGAAATAAAGAATTATGTGGTTTGGGTATGTTGATCAAATTGTAGAAAGTGTACCATTTTACATGTGGATGAAGTAATTGTAGAAAAATTAGGGAGGAAAACTAGACCAAAAATAACATTGATTTAAGTTGTCCATTAATACCTTGAGCAACTCTCTACTAGAATAAATGGTGGATGATGATTCTTAAAGGCCTAATTTTTGTATGGAAATTTATTTTCTTATAGCCATATGATCGAAGAGAGCCATTGAAGTAATCAGCTATTTGTTGTTCAAGCAGAGATCATATTTTCAGAAGTTATTCCATTTTAAAAAATTCATATTTTCAAATTATTCAACTCAGGATTTTCTTCCTCATTTCATTGCAATTCATTTGTTTGATGATACACAATCTTAGTTGGCACAAGTCATATTTCAGTAAACGATACTTCTCCGCAATCAGGATAGGTAACAATTTTTTCATCTGTTATGTGCCGATCAGTTTTCATTTTATAAATTAATGACTTATTATGTTCCTGTATTTATTTTTTGAAATTTCAATCTATGGTGTCTTATTTGCAGCTCTTAGCATTTCTTCTTCCTATTGTGGGCTTGGGGGCTTTCTTCTGGTTTGCAGGAAGAGATATAATCCAAAGCAATGTAAGAATTGTCTTACTGTTATATCATTGTTAGGTATGAAAGTAGGGGCATTCATACATAGCACACAACTCTTATTTATTTACATATCACACAACCAAACAATCATTTTTACACAATGCTCAAATTTTTAATATCACATAAATATAGCACTATTACCACTTTTTAAAATTGAATTACTCTTTTTCATGCCTAGCTCTAAAAAGTACCAAAGTTTTAGTATGCAAATATGAAAGTTTTGGAGTGAGATATGTATACACATAAGAATTGCGTGCTACATATGTAATTTTCTCACGATAGTATGATTTCAAATTTGCACTACTAATTGTCTTGCTCGTAGTTACAGCGAATGGGTTATTTTATCATTCAGTCAATTCTCTTGCATTATCTGAATAAACTAATCTTCTTCTTGTACTCGAATCTACAGTGCCCGAATTGTGGAAATAACATTCAGATGTTAAAGTAAGATGAATCAAATTACTGTATCTTAAGCTACCTACATAATTTCTATGCTCTGTTCTCTTGCAGCCTCTGGGCACTAACTTCTACCATCTTTTTTATAGATCTTCAATGAAGGATGGTGTGCAGTTCTGCCCATATTGTACCCAACCTTTCTCAGGTGCGAATAGTTTGAATTGGGAGGCCACTAGGGTAAATGTTCTTAACATTATTGTTAGAATGTGATGCTTGATTAGGTGAGTTTATATGTAAATGAATTCATAAAAAAACTGCACGTAGAAGAGGGAAAGCTAGCTCGTTTGATTTAGTCCAGCATGAAGATGTGAAGCCAACAATTTGGTGTAGCTTACTTAAGGTTGGTGCATTTGCAGTGCAAGGTAACAAATTTGAGAGAGAATCCGCCAGGTTTTATTCCAAGAGATCCGCAGATCCTGAACAAGCATTCAAGGGATCCTTCGCTCGCTCCAAACAAGGCATGTGTTGCAAAGTTTTATCACATCCTAGTTTTTCTCTTCATGTCTTATGAATGAAATAAATTCACAGGAACCTCCACTGCAACAATCGTGGATATTGAAGCTGAAGTTAAGGACATTGAATAATTGTCTAACATGGTCCATGCTGAAGGTATACAAGTTTGCTTTTGTAGAAGCTATGCATTGAATCATTCATGGTGCGTGAAATGCAGGACTTGCATTCAGCCACAGGAAACCTCCCAGGGGCTATAGAGATGTTTCATGAAATGTTTTTCTGACAACCATGTTTCGAATGCATTCTGTAAATAGCTTGATATTGTGGTTCAAATGTTACTGTATGGGTGCTGTACATTTGAAATTTTGCAAAAGAATTCAACAATTATCTTTGGATGAAAAAGGCTGTCTCTAAGCAGTGAGTCACTATAGTTTCAACTTTGTCTTTTGTAGCCCATCATTTCTCTCCATTGTTTTAGTTTTTCATTTTTCCTTGCAGTTTTACATTTTTGTTTAGATGTACGTTTTTTTTTTTTTTTTTTTGGTACTTTTTTAAAATTATTTGATGATAAGTAGTTTTGCAAATATATCTGTTAATTTGGTAGTCGCAAGCCCGTCTTTTAAAAAAAAAGCATTTATAATTGACATAATAGTTTTAAATGATTATTACTTTTTTTATAACGTTTTTATATCTTGTTTGCTTAAGCATTTTTCCAAATTTACTTAAAAAAGCTGTTGCTAGTGGATAAAAATTCACGATGTCTCCAATTAATTCCTCGCTCCTCAAATTTTAAATTTTCTCTTATTATTATTATTATTATTATTATTATTATTATTATTATTATTTGAATGAGATCCATTAATAAATAAAGCCAATTGGTACCATGGGGTCAATCCTCTTAATTCACTTAATTAATTAATAAATTAATTAATTAAGTGGATTATTAAATTTAATTTAAGCATAGGCTTTGGGCTATATCCAAATCAATTGAACCCCCACCCAAGGAGGTTAATATACTAAACCACTTGGGGGATCATGATTGACATTATGAGGTCAACCCTTATAATTCATCTAATTATTTAATTAGGTCAATAGAAGGGTCCATTAGGATCTAAGATTTGGATTAGCATAAGCATGCTAGTTTAGCCCAAATACTAAGATCCAAATCACCATGAATCCCAAGCCCAATCCCTAAATCCAAACTCTAGCCATCAAGCCCATGACCCATTCTTCATGGGTCATCCATCACCCAAATCAACCCATCAGGACACACGGGTGATGCAGGATATAAAATAAAATAAAATAAAAAAAGACAAAAGGGGAATCGCCCCCAAGCCCTCCCCTTTACGCTTGGCATCGAAGTCTAATCCACCTAAATTCTTTCATGTTTGAGTCAAGCTAGACCACCGTTAAGCCCCAACAACTACACCTAAACTCCCTTCAATCCCCTCATGCCATGGATACTTTCTCTCCTCCACCATTGAAGCCTCCATGGTCAAGGCTTACAAAATGGGAAATGGCACCACAAACTTTTTGAACGTCAATCTCATGCTTCTGCAAGCTCTCTAAGGTGCCACCCAATCTTCTCCCAAGCCATGCAAAGCTTCCCTAAGGCCTCCCATGGCTACTTAAGAAGCAACACCCCCCCCCCCCCACACCGCAGAACCCTAAGTACACATTGAACTCCCTAGATAGCCCCCAAATCCTCTTGCTCCAACAACAAAAGTGTTCCTTTTGACCTAGGCATTTGATTCCCCATCTCTTTAGGCCATCAAGTCCATTAAAAACCCTAATTTTTCAACCCTAAGCCAAGACAACTTTTGGCCTCTACATGAACTCGTTCAAAACTTAAAATTAAACCTTTCAAAAGCTTCTTTGGACCTGAACAACTCTTCCCCAATCAAAATTAGGGTTTCCTGAGGTCTCTAACCCATCCCAACACCAACCCGAGCCACCATTTGGCCTAGCTTATAGCTAGGGCCAATTTCGGTTCAAATTGACACAAGGAGAAGCTTCCTAGTGCAAAGGTGATTATCTCTGTCAAGCTCAATCAAGACTACACCTCTTGGGAAAGGTATGGATCAAAATTCCCAAATTTTGTCTTCAGTTTGCTCTTTTATGAAACAAATGAATACATCATGCTTATCAAACAATATTGATGTGTTCGCCTAGCTTAGATGAAGCTATAGGAACAAACCGCAAGTTATTTGGTTGAGAAATGAGAAAGATCTTAGGGCTAGATCATGGTGGGTGCTCGGTTCTCTATCCCATTAAGATGATGAACAAATGTTCTCCATTTCCGTGTATTGGAAACGGATGGCGCGGATCAAGTCCAACCACCGAGCCGCGGATGGAAGGAGCATCGGACCACAGGACAACGTGACTTCGACGTGGAAAGCGCAATGAATTAATGCAAGCTACATGGACTTTCGACAGCGCCATGGATGACGTGGTGCTGACTGGGTTAAGTAGGAAAATCTGATTTTTTTATTTAATTAAATCCAGGAAATTAAATACAATTTTAAAAATGCATAACATTGTGTAAAAAAATCACAAAAATAAAACACAAATACCTTTGAACTGGGTATAACATAGGGGAAAATAATAAAGTTGAAATTAAAAATAATTGAATTATATTTAATTTTTAATTAATTAAATACTCGAGAGAGTATTTTAATTATTAATAAGAAAATATAAACCCAAAATAATCATAAAATTTCAGGGATTGTTTTCCCCACCCTTGGGAACATTTTTTTTATTTTTCCAACATCAACGGTCCTACCAACTTTATAATTATTTTGAAAAATATTATAAAAAAATCAAAAAATGGACAATAAAAATGGAAATAAATAGGAAAATTGGGGAGGATAAACTTGATCCTTAAAATGTTAATTTTCACTTTCGAAAACCCTTAAAATGAATAATTTAAAACTAGCGGTAAAATTACAAGCTCAAGGTGTTGCTATGAAAAATATTGAAAATCCATTGGGACATATTTTCACGTCACTTAATAATAGACCTTCTGGAACACTTCCAAGTAATTTTGAGATCAATCAAAAAGATCAAAACAAGGAACAACTTAAGGCTATTCAATTAAGGAGTGGAAAAGAATTTGAAACTAGAGTGCAGAAAGAAGTTGAAACAGAAAAGGAGAAGGTGAAAATCGAAAAAGGTTCAAACAAGATTTATCCAGACTTGGATTATCCTCTTGAGCCAATGATGATAACTGTTGAAAAACCACCACCTCCATTTCCTTAAAGATTGAAGAGACAAAATAGGGATAACATATTTGGAAAATTTTTGGATATCCTTAAGAAATTAACGATAAATATTCCTTTTGTTGAAGCATTAGAACATATGACTGACTATGCCAAGTTTATGAAGGATGTCTTGAGAAAGAAAAGAAAGCTTACAGATCATGAAACTGTTGCACTTAGTGGAGAGTGCAGTGTAATTATTCAGAAGAAGCTTTGGGAAAAACTTAATGATCCTGGTAGTTTCACTATTCCGTGTGCTATAGGTGAAAATTTTTTTTGGAAAAGCCTTATGTGATCTGGGGGCTAGTATTAATATTATGCCTTTATCAACTTTCAAAAGGTTGGGAATATGATAAATTTCTCCTACATCTGTGACTCTTCAGTTGGCCGATCATTCCATTACTTACCCTAAACGAGTGGTGGAAGATGTGTTAGTGAAAGTGGATAAATTTATCTTTTCTGTGGATTTTATTGTACTTGATATAGAGGAAGATAAAGAAATTCCAATCATTTTGGGAAGATCATTCCTTGCTACTAGAAGAGCAGTGATTGATGTTCAAAAAGGAGAATTAACTATGAGAGTTAATGATCAAGAGGTGACCTTTAATATTTTGAAATCTATTTAGTATCCCTCAATGGAAAAAGATAATGAATGTTTTAGGATGGAGGTCTGAATATTTGAGAAACAATCATTTTGAAAATATATTTTAAAAAGAAGTGGATTATGAAAATATGTTTAAAGAGGAAATTGAAAATGAAGAAAATTCAAATAGTAAGAAGAATGAAGATTTGGAGTATGTTCATGAGAGATTCGAAGAATTAGATACTTTGAAAGGTGGAAATAAAAGCTTAATTCCATCTATAATAAAACCTCTTAAACTTGAGATGAAAATTCTCCCTAATCATTTAAAGTATATGTTTTTAGGAGAATCATCTACCCTACCAGTTATTGTATCTTCAGAGTTAAACGATTATCACGAACAGAAGTTATTGGAAACTTTAAAAAGATACAAGAAAGCTTTTGGATGGACTTTGGCAGATATTAAAGGAGTTAGTCCTTCGATTTGTATGCACAGAATTTTTTTAGATGAAGAACATAAACTGAGAGTTGATCCAAAAAGGAGATTGAATCTAATAATGAAAGAAGTAGTTAAGAAAGAGATTTTAAAATAGTTGGATGTTGGAATTATTTATCCTATTTCAGATAGTGCTTGGGTGAGTCCAATACATTGTGTACCGAAAAGGGAGGAGTGACTGTTGAAGTGAATGAATGTAATAAAATTATACCCACAAGAAAAATTAATGGATGGCTAATTTGTATTAACTATAGGATCTTAAATGCCGCCACCAGAAAAGATCACTTTCCTCTTCCTTTTCTCGATCAAATGCTAGATAGACTTGCTAGACACAATTACTATTGCTTTCTGGATGGATATACTGGTTACCATCAAATACCTATTGCTCCTGAGGATCAAGAAAAGACAACATTTACTAGCCCTTATGGAACGTTTTCTTTTCAAAGAATGCCTTTTGGACTGTGTAATGCACCTGTAACATTTCAGAGATGTATGATGTCTATCCTTAGTAGTATGATAGATAAGGAATAGAAGTTTTTATGGATGATTTCTCTGTATTCGGGACTTCATTCGAAATTTGCCTGGAAAACTTAACAAATGTTTTGGAGCTCTGTGAGAAAACAAATTTAGTTCTGAATTGGGAGAAATGTCAATTTATGGTTGCAGGAGGAATTGTGCTTGGGAATAAAATTTCTGAACATGGTATGGAGATCGATCCTACTAAAGTTAGACTGATTGACAGATTGTCGCCACCCACTACTGTGAGAGAGGTGAGGAGTTTCTTAGGACACGTTGGATTTTACAGGCGATATATTAAAGATTTTTCTAAAATTACCAAACCTTTGTGCCGACTTTTAGAAAATGATAGAAAATTTAATTTTTAATGATGAATGCTTGAGTGCTTTCGAATTATTGAAAGAGAAATTAATCACTGCACCTATAATTATTTCACCATATTGGGAGAACCCATTTGAACTTATGTGTGATGTGAGTGATTATGCGATCGGAGTAGCATTGGTGCAAAGGCATGATAAAGTTTTCAAAGTCATTTACTATTCTAGTAAAACTCTTAAAGAGACTCAAATTAATTATACCACAACTGAAATAGAGTTATTAGCTATAGTATTTGCTTTTGAAAAATTTAGACCTTATTTAATTGAAACTAAAAGTATTGTGCATACAGACCATTTGACTATCAATTATTTAATGCAAAAGAAGGATGTGAAATCTAGACTAATTAGGTGGAAACTTCTTCTACAAGAATTTGATTTTATGATAGTTGATAGGAAGGGAGCTGATAACAAAATAGCTGATCATCTGTCAAGATTAAAATATGATAAATTATCCGAATTTGAAAAGGAAATTACAGAAATTTTCCCTGATGAGCAACTTTATATTATTATGGGAAGCAATTTGTCTTGGTATCCTAATATTGTGAATTATATTGTAAGTGATATTGTACCACCTGATTTAACAAGGTAACAACAAAAGAAGTTTAAATATGATGCAAAATTTTATTTTTGGGATGAGCCATATCTATATAAACAGTGTAAGGATCTGATTATTAGGAAATGTGTGCCACAATAAGAAATGGATTTGATTATTCAACGATGTTATGATTCTGAATTTGGAGGTCATTTTGGTGTTGATAAAACTATTTTTAAGATTTTACAATCTGGATTTTGTTGGTCTACTCATTTTACAGATGTTTATAGATATATTAAATCATGCGATCGATGTCAGAGAGTAGGTAATATCTCTAGAAGAAATGAGATGCCTCTAAATTATAATTTGGAAATTGAAATTTTTGATGTATGGGGATTAGATTTTATGGGACCATTTACTCCTTCATTTGGAAATTTACATATATTGGTTGCCGTTGATTATGTCTCGAAATGGATTGAAGCTATTGCTTTACTTAGATGTGATGCTCGGAGTGTTTCAAAATTTTTAAAGAAAAATATATTTACAAGATATGGAATGCCGAGAGTGATCATAACTGATGGTGGATCCCATTTCAGGAATAATCAAATTAAGAGATTAATTGAGAAATATAATACTATTCATAGAATCTCTACGACTTATCATCCCCAGACTAGTGGTTTAGCAGAAGTGTCTGATCGTGAAATTAAAAGAATTTTGGAGAAAACTGTGGATAATCTAAATTAGATTGGTCTGCTCGATTAGATACTACTTTATGGGCTTATAGGGCTACTTTTAAAACCCCTATTGGAATGTCTCCTTATAGACTAGTGTTTGGTAAGACTTGTCATTTACCGGTTGATTTCAAGCATAAAGCATATTGGGCGATAAAAGAGTTGAATTTTAATTTAAAAAATGCTGGAGAAAAAAGATTTATGCAATTGAATGAATTAGAAGAGATTAGAAATACATCTGATCACAATGGAAGGATCTATAAAGAGAACATGAAATTATGGCATGATCGGAAGATATTGAGAAAGAAATTGAAATTTGGATAAAAAGTTTTGTTATACAACACAAGATTGAAGTTATTTCCTGGAAAGCTCAAGTCTAGATGGTTAGGACCTTTTATAGTTGTAAAAGCTCATTCTTTTGGAGCTGTTGATATTAAAGATCCTGATACTGGAAAGATTTTCAAGGTTAATGGGCATTGATTAAAGCCTTACTTTGATAGGTTTCATCTTGACTTCAAAGAGGTTTTAATGCTGAGTCATCTCGATTAACTGAATGGTTTGTCGGGCTGACGACGTTAAACCAAGCGCTTTATGGGAGGCAACCCATATGTATCTTTGTGGTGTGTTTGTTTGTTTAATGTAGTTGTGCTTTTTAGATAGTTATTTTTGAATCCTAATTACTCCTAAATACTTTTAAAATGGATAAATGGTGGATCGAATTGAGATATTGGAATATTTTGGGCCAAACAAAGTTCGGTGAGAATTTTTTACCACTAGAGCCGCCGGCGCCCTATCACAGAGTAATACTGAACTTACAAGTTTGAGCGTCGCCAGCGCCCAAAACTTATTGAAGATTTTTGAAGTTTTAAAATGCGAGTTTTGGCGGTTTTGAGCGGGATCTTCATCCTTATAACTCCCTAAAATCCTTTTTAGACTTCCTAACTCCAAAAAAATGAAAACTACCGATCTCAATTCGCATCCCGTGGATTCCTACTCCATTGAAACCCCTCGATCTCGTATTTTTAACCAAATAAAGTTCATTAGTTTTGAGGCGCAGCGATTGTTCAACAAAGTGATGATAAAGAGGAGGATTATCAAGGAAAGGGGCTTCATAAATCGAGGTATGGATAATCCTACTACTTGAATTGAAGAGATAATTAAAGAGAGATGTTGGGAAGTACTTTGCTACACTACTTCTGTCGTAGTTGTTTCTGTCATGAAAGAATTCTATGCAAATCTTCACAGGATCAACCAAGGGTTCGTCTTTGTGCGAGTTAGGTTTATGCAATTCACTCCTGCAAGAATTAACGATCTTTTCATGATCGAGAATGTACCTATTTGCCATTATTCTAATTTCAATACCATGAGTGATAATATGAATGATGTGTATCGTTATTTAACGGATGAGAATGAGGATTAGGAAATTAGAGAGAATGGATACATTAGTTTCCCATCTGCATCTCTAAATCCAGTGTCAAAGCAGTGGCACTAATTTATTTTGGCAAAATTATTTCCAACATTGAAGATTAGCAAGGTAACCAAGGAAAGTGCCATTTTGAATTTTTGTATTCAAACTGGGAGGCCGATTGACATTGGTAATATAATTGTGAAATTAGTTTTGGGATTAATTGTTCATGGATCTAAATATGGGCTTGGACACTCGTCCACCATATTTTTGTTATGTAGTCAATCACAAGTTCCATATGAAAAAGTTCTTCTTCCATGGATGCCTATTGATCCAACTAATCCTTATGACTACCAAACAGTGGGAGATGAAGATGCATAAATTTGCTTGCTGATCAACCAAACACAGACTTCACAACTGATTTAACCCTATTTTCCTGAAGGTTCCAGAATGATATTGAAGAGGATCAAACAGTTGGAGAAAGAGGTACAGAACGTTATGAATGCAATCAATAACATTTCTGATTTTTAAGATCATATAGATTGGAGAATGAAGGAACAATTCGATCACACTGGTTGAATTGAGATGAGCTTGATTAACTTGATGAAGAAGAACGCGGTGATTGCTGAGGAATCATCTGACGAATTTCCATTTTGTCCATTCTATAGTTTGTTCATGCATCAACAATCAATTGGAGACATTAGAGGAGAGGATAGTTCCGAAACTGATGCGGAGTAATTATTAGATTCTACTTATGTTTGTTGTGTGTTTAGTTTGCTTTGCTTAATTGTGCTTGGTGTGTGTAGTATTTGCTTTGCTTTGTAATTTGAATTTGGATTTGGATATGCTTACTTTCATTGTGTGCTTAGATTTTAGTGTTTGCTTATCAGTACTTGCAACACTAAACATCTAAGAGTTGTTGGTTTGGTTTTAATGAACATATTTGGTGTTTATGTTGTAATTTGGATTTTATATATATAAGTTCGTTGTGTATTTTTTGTGTAAAGAATTGTGTTAATTATTGCTTATGAGATGAAGTGGATGCTTATTGAAGTGTTAAACATAGTTGTGGAAGTCGAAACGATCGAAATTACGGAAAAATTTTCGGACCCAGAAAAAAAATTTTGGACTGGCTCTGTCGGCGTCCAAATCCAGAGAGTTTAAGCCTATTTAATAAATCGAGCGCCGCCAGCTCCCGAACACAGTTAAAAGGAAAAAACCCTCGATTTCACGATTTTTACCCTGGGACCCACAGATTTTTCCATTACTTTCGTCTTCCTCCTCCATTTTCATGATTTTGAAGACCTAAGGCTTGCTAGATCTCGGATTTGAGGTAATTTCAAAGTTTTTCGAGGCCGGATCTACACTTCTCTTGGTAAGAGCTTCACATTAAGTTAAAATTTTTTATTTTCACCATGGAAATCTCTCACATTTCTTAGGTTGGAATTTTTGGAGTTTTAAAGAGATTTTGAGATTTCCATGATGAAATTTGCTCTTACTTGTTTAAAATAGTGTTTGAAGTTTGTTACATTGTGAATTTGTGATTTATTGGAATTTTCTTGCAAATTTTAGAAATTTACATGGCTCCAAGGATGAGTAAAGGGAAGAGGAAATTGGATTTTGATGAAGAAAAATTTGTTAATATTAAAGTACAATTTCGCTTTAACTCTTACCTTTATAATAAGAAGTTTATCTAGGATCGAGCTTTTGATAGTCCTGGTGGATCTGTAGAACAGTTAATTGCAGAGTGGAACTGGGAACGATTTTGTTATTTAACTATGAATGTTGTTATGGGAGTTGTTAGAGAGTTTTATGCTAATGTGCCCTGGACTGAGACTGAGTATGTGCTAGTTAGAGAAAAAATTATTGAGTTTACTCCTCAACGTATCATTTCTTTCTATCAGACTCGTGAACCATTTGTTTGTGAATATGAAAACTTTGATACTTGAGGGGAAAATATGAGAGACGTGATTGCTTTGCTGACGGATGGAAGAGGGGAATGGAAAGTTAGTCAAAAATAGTTTATTAACTTCCCCGCTTCCACATTGAATGTTACATCTAAAGTTTGACATTATTTCATCTCTGTAAGACTATTACCTTCTTATCACCACAGAGAAGTTACAAGGGATGAGCAATTCTGAACTATTGTATTCATAAAATGAAAAAGATTGATATTGGAACTATTGTCTATAAAACATTCAGACTATTGCTAGAGGCGAGACCACTGGAGGATTAGGACATCTTGCCTTAGTCATGCCCTGTGTGTTCAGTCTAGAGTGGAGTTCAGTAGTTCTGAAGAAGTGGCTATACCGTTGAGACCAATTATAAAGACTATTATTTGTACTTACGAGTCTCATGTGGGAGCCCGAGTTGAGTGTAGGAGTACTGATATTCCTACTACGAGTTATGATGTTCCATCTACATCTGAGCCGTCTACCTTATCTGATATTATGGAGCAACTGAGATTACAGAGTGCTAGTGTGGCTCCATGGTAGGATGGATGCGTTTGAGGTGAGGAGTGATGTGAATGAAGATTATCTGCAGAGGAGAGTTGAGTTTGATATTGCTTATTATGATGCTCAGGTCAGATTTATAAGGGGGAGTCTGATGTGATATTTCCTACTTGCCCTAGTTATACACCATATAGACCTAACCCTGCTGATGACCCTGCTGATGATTCTGGTGATGTAGATTGGTAGATTGTTTGTTTCTATTTCTGTTTTTCTTATTGTGTTATGTTGTACTGTTGTGATGTAGTAGTTTTTTTTTTTTCATGTGATGTGTAACCCTGTTGGTGTACTGTTATGTTGTATTAAAACATTGACATTATTAGCTGGACTGTGTAGTACTGTGATTATTTGTTTAGTATTGTAGTGTTTTGTTGGATGTTTAGATGTTTAAAGTTAATTTCTCTTTACCCATGCAAATGTTTAAAATATTTATATCACGGTTACTAACTGTTTCATGCCTGCTAGTAGTAAATCTTGACTAATACCAGATAGCTGTTGAAGATTTCAAAATTCCAGTACAAAAAGATTAGTTTTCTTTTACTCTCTACTGATTCAAATTTACTGAAAAATTTAATTTTGGGGGAGGGTAGAGAAATATTAACTTTTATTTGTTCTCAATTATTATATTTTCAAAAAAAAATTATTAGCATAACTTCTGACAGTTGAACCTCACTGTAAGTAACAAAAAAATTTTATTTCAGTTGAATATTATGGAAGGATAAGATGAAAATTTTTAGTGATAAAGGTTAATTTTATAGAAGTAAGATATTTGGTATGAAAGGATTTGATTATAGCTAACTATTTAAAGTAAAGAAAATTGTATTTTTGAAATGTTAAGGGACTTAAAGTATTGTGTGTTAAGAAGAGATTGTGACTTTATGATGAATAATAAAGCTTGTACTTAATTATAAAGTAAGGAAGTGTCTCAAGTTTGAACTTTAGAAAGAGGAGAGTGAAGTTCAAAATCATTAAAGGCTATCCAGATATAGTAATCCTCATTAAAAAAAGAGAGAAGAAAAAGGAAAGAAAATAAAAGAAGGATTGAAAAACAATCCCAAAAAGAAAGAGAAAAAGAAAAAAAAAAGAAAGAAAAATATTTATGAGGAGAAGCTTGAGGAGATGCCTAATCAAAAATTGGCTTCACTTGAGTCACCCTAAAGGGAGAGCTTGATTTCATTTCTGAATTTATATTTAAAGTATTGGCCTACATTCTAATAAAGTTTGCATGAACTCCTTTTTGACATAGTCTTTCAAGGCACTCTTAATGTGACAAATTATGGTTCATCTTGAAATAAATAGAAGACTAGAACCCTTAGACTTGATTGTTGAATATTCTTATACCTGTAGTGTTGACCTGAGTTACTAAATTTCTTTCTGAAAATCTAACCAATATATTCTTTTGAATGAAAAATTTTAGTGTCCTACAGTTGAAAAGTACATTGCCTAGAGTTATAATTTTATGTAGTAAAAGGATTACTTGAGGACAAGTAATAGTTAAAGTTTGGAGGATTTTGATACACTAAAAATATATACGGTTTTTGCTATATAATTTTACCCATTTTTTGTGATATTTCACTTTAAAGAAAGGTATTTTTCATGATTTGTTGCAGGTATGATGATTTTAGGTGATTGGAGCGAAAAGAAGCGAAAAGGAACGAATTCGGAGTAAAAATGAGCAAAAAGGAGGAAAATAGGTTTTGGCACTGCCGGTGCCATTTTCCAGAGACTTCAGCAATATTTTGATGATAGAGCGCCACTAGCGCCCAATGTCGATGGAATTCAAATTTGAGGAGTTTTAGTAACTTTTTCAAGGGATACCTATAGAAACTCTTAGGATTTCGTTCCTAACTTACAAGTAATTGTTTTTGGACGAAAATGGGGTGGTTTTAGAGTGTGTCTTGTGTATTGTAGAGGTTTTGGTGTGTGTTAGGTGTTAGGGTTTAGGAGAAGAGTGAATTTGAGAGGAATTCTTCTCTAAGGAGTGAAAGAGAATGAATAAAGTGAGAGATTGCTTCTTCCTTTCCATTCTAAAGAGAGAATCAAGTGTTGCAAAGAAGAGAGAAAAGGATTCAAAGGAACTTCAAGGGAATTGCATTGGGGAAGAGAAAAAGATAAGTTGTATTTTCTTTTATGGTTTGTATGACTTTTCTTTTATATATAAAATCCATGTTTTCTTGTATCTTCTTCATGAATTTTGAGTAGTCTCCTTTGTCTTTCTTCTTGCATAGAGATATGATGATGGATTGATGTGGATTTGATGTGCTTTTAACATAATGAAGAAATTGTGATGGTTTTTCATTTCAAACTTAATTTACTTTTCGATTTGGCCAATTGAAATGTTAAAATATGTTGTTGAACGTTAATTCTGAAAGGATTTAGTGTCCTATAACAATAATGAAGAATCCATTCAATTTCCATGGATGAATTGCGTAGTTCATGGAAATTGAGTGTAAATAAATAGGGAAATGTGTTTTAATGGACTTCAATTTGGAGACTTCAGGGTGACAAGCTAAGATACCCAAATTGGTTCTAAGATTAGTAACTAAACTCGAAGGTTAGCGTTCAGGTGAAGGGTGAGTGGGAGCTCCATAGTGAGAGCCGGTATCCTCTCAGTGTATCCTTAGATTTAGTGATTAAACTTAGGATATGTGGTAGTAGAAGTAAGTATTAAATATTAAGTGCAATTTGGAGGATATGTTTTATTGTTTTCTGCATAGTGGTAGTAGAAGTAAGTATTAAACTTTAAGTGCAATTTGAGTATCGGATTTCAGTGCTATATTATCTATTGTGAAACACTTTCTTCTACTTCGTAACTTCCCTGTGGAATCGATAACCAGAACTCCATTAGAGCCCTGTATTAGTTGATACGATATGTATACTTGCGTTGAGTGCTTGGACTTTACAAATCATTGTAAATATATATAAATTTGAGTTCATAAATTCTTGCATATATAAAAGTCTGCATCACTAATCACAACATCACTACGTAGCAAATATCTTATGTGAATGGTTATGGATTTCATATGCATTTTTGGTTTGAAGGAAAGAAGATGTATAATTGTGTAATAGTGTTAAAGAAAACACCCATTTTGATAGTTAGATCAGCTACTACGACATTCTTTAAGAAGTGGTGCAGTTGAAATATTTTAGCTATATTGAGCATAATATATATATATATATATATATGATCATGTTCCTCATCAAAGTATAAGAACATTAAACCCAAAATATATCAATTAAGTTAAAATAAACAGAAGATATGTGAAATTCAATCTATTTGTTCTAGCATGTCAAGCTAGGCATTTTATTTTCTTAGATACTCTGGTAGAGCAAGAGACAAAATTGATTGGGTCATGGTTATAAAGATTAATCCCTTAAAAATAAAGAGATATAAAATATTACTGAACCTAATCATCAAGAGCAAGAAATGACATTTGTTTGTATTCAGCTCAATTTTATCAAGAAAATGATTACCCTTGAGAATATCATTGGTGTAATTAAATAGGTTACTCAAATTTTAGATTAGTCTGATGATGTATTTATTCTAGCATGTCAAGCTAGTCATTTTATTTTCTTAGATACTCTGTTAGAGCAAGAGACAAAATTGATTGGGTCATGGTTATAAAGATTAACCCCTTAAAAATATAGAGATATAAACTATTATTGAACCTAATCATCAAGAGCAAGAAATGTCAGTTTTTTGTATTCAGCTCAATTTTATCAAGAAAATGATTACCCTTGAGAATATCATTGGTGTAAATAAACAAGTTACTCAAAATTTTGGATGATTCTAATGATGTTATGAATTAAGAAATTTTATGTTCATCATCGACTAACTCGTCCAATAAAATAGAGTAAGAGCAGTATTCCTTTTTAGAATTTATTTTTTTTCTAATTTTATCTCTTGTAGTATTAGCATTCTAATATTTACATTGCTTATTTTGTGTGTTCTTGGCTTTACATTTGGTGCTTTTACTCAACCTGTGTCATACTTAAACTTATTTATGATGTTTTTCTTATTTTTATTATTCATCTCCTTGCTTTCACTTTTGATGCTTTTACTTGTACTTCTAGCATGGTGTGACATGATTTTACTAGTTTACTGCTTACATTTATATTATTTTATGCTTAGTATTAATTTTATTTTATTTATTTACTATTATTACAGATGAGTTCAGATGGGTGCGAAGAGTGTCTACCTCAGTTGTCTATTCAAACTAGCATTCCTTATAAGATGATGAAGAAGATTGTTTCCCACTCTTCCTCACACAACATTAGTGTTGTGTTGATCAGCACCACCACCATTGCACTGGTTCTCATGTGGTCTACAAGTTTTGTCCCTACTTCGATCAGGCATTCTACCCCTTTCTGGTCTCTTGGCATTTGATACACTATAATATATAGCATTTATGTACACATTTTTATACCTATTTTTTGAGGATATTGCACTTTAGTGGAAGGTATTTGTGTGCTTTTCTTACATGTACAACTACATGGATAAAATATGGCAAAAGGAGTGAAAAAGGGTCACATTTAGAGCTAAAATAAAGAAGGTGTGAAAATGAACAGTGGCGCCTAAGCGCCCGCAAACAAAGAAGGCCCCGCCTAACCACCGAAGGCCCCACGCTTAAATGCAAGATAGTTATTATGGAAGTTTAAAGAATTTTTAGCGAATTTTGAAAGGGTGTTTAAGGAACCCTTGGTAAAAATATTAATAACTGATAATGGGCGCCAAAATGCATTCAAATGGCTCTTGAAAGGAGGCATCTGTCGGAAGATTTATTGAATGTGGACACATTTTGAAGAGACACCAAGGAACCTTTTAGTAAACTTTAAAAAGAATGACTTGAAGGAGTAGAAAAGAGGAGATTAGAAGAGTAAATTTAAGGTGTTTTAAAGTAAGAATCTATTGTTTGTTAGTGATTTAGAGAGATTTTAACCATTTAGGATTGGGCGACCAGTCCTAGGGAGTATTGTAAGAGAAAGTAAGAGATTTAAAGGAACTTTAAGAGTTTGGTGGAGAGGAATTTGAGATAATTTTTTAACTTTGTACTACATTTGGTTTTTAATTTAAACTTTTAATATTTCTACATGATTTCTAATTTTAAATTTAATTGTTGTTGTGTTTCCTCCATGAATTCTGAGTAGTTTCCTTTATCTTTTTTCCTTAAAATGAAAAGTAATTAAGTATTGGATGGAAGTTGTGGAAGTATTAATCTTTAATGCTGGAATAAGTTGTGATAATTTAATCCTTGTACTTCATTTACTTCTTGATTTGGCCAATTAAGATGTTAATATTTGTTGTGAGAACATGTAAGATCCATGATGATATTGTCTCAGTAGACTAATGGTAAAAATCACATGAGATTGTATGGATGAGAATGTAATTCATATAATTGAGTGCAAATAAATAGAGAAATATACTTGAAAATGTGTAGAATTAGAGGACTTTAGGGCGACAGACTAAAGCCATTAGTTTGGTTTATTATTTTAGGTTTTGATACATGAAGTCAGCCCTTAGGTGGAAGGAAAGGAGGGAACTCTAGAGTGAGAGCTAGTATCTTCCCTACCTAACTCGTCTTCAAGAATTTTCAATGTTCTTTATAGCATCTCTAGTAAGGGTAAAAAATAATATTCATTTCTGTTTGGCATAACACATTTTGAATACTTCCACAACTGAACTCCTATACTTATTACTTATTCATGATAAGGAAAAAGATATTTTCATTTATACCATTTTTATGTTACAAAAATCTCGTTTTAGTTAATTGTTTATTTTATTTCAAAATATCAAAAATTATCAAAAAGAACCGAACTTTCATTTTTAATATAATATCTATAGTTTAAGTATCTTTTTCTAAATAGATTTTGTGTTCTAATTCCTTATTACAAGTTTACAAGCTTCGCTATGGGTTCAATATTTCAGAGCTTAATCAGAAAATTCTATATTACTTGATAATGATATGTATACTTGTGTAGCATCTCAAAATTTAAATATAACATTTGAATTCTTATTTACATCGAAGTCAAGTTTTTGGCGTTGTTACAAAGAAAGATATAATATTAAAGGAATATATATATATATATATATATATATATATATATATATATATATATATATATATATATATATATATATATATATATTACCATGGATCATTTTACATTACTAAAAAACCAACAATCCCGCACCCGGCCCCGCTCCCGCTCCCGCTCCGCTAGGGTTTCGCCGCATGGCGAACCCTAAGGCTTGTTCCACAGATTCTGATCCTCGCATCTTCTCCGGCGTCATCATTCACTGCTCTTCTTCATCGACTCTGGCTAGTGGAGGAGCTCGCGGACTGTTTTCGAGCCTTCTCGTCTGCTGCGTCTGCGAAAGGTCTGGTTCGCGTCTGCGACGCATTCGATCTGCAGCTCTGCCAGAGTCCTGTTCGAAGCTTCTTGATTGCTTGTGTCGTCGACTGTCTGCTTGCTAGTGGGCGAAGTGTTCTGTCTGCTCGACACCGGGTTCGACACTTACAAGATCGCTTCCCTGCGTCTCCTGCTGTTCGGGGTCTCAGGGTTTGTGATCCCGCGAGAAGCTTGACGGGATTTGCGCACCGACTTGCATAGTCGCCGAAATGACTTCGGGTCGTTCTTACGCTGACGCCCTCGCCGGCGATAAGCTCGCCCGCGCTCCTTCACGTTCCAACATGTTTCTGCAACGATTTCACAATGCATTCGCGCAAGGAGTTGAATCAGGATTCCTAAAAAAAGCATCCCGTAAAGACGGCAAACCTGCCATCTTTCTTACTGAGGAAGAGATCTCCATCCTCGCTGCACCCTGACTTTTGTTCCTAGTTGGCAAATTCCTGTACGGTAATCGAAAACTCGAACTAATCCGTAAGGAATTTGAGCAGATGAAACTGATTGGAAGCTGGAAGATTAGAAGACTGGATGGTCGGCATGTTCTCATCCAACTGACAGATGATGGAGATTACACCCAGGTGTTTGCTAGAAGAACACTTCGCATCGACAATCAGGTGATGAAGGTACTGAAATGGATGGTGGATTTTGACCATCACACTGAACCTCCCATCATCCCCGTCTGGTTGCGCTTCCCAGATCTGCAGGTACACCTCTACGATCAGGAGCTTCTTTTTACCTTCGCAAAGGTCTATGTCACTCCACTTCAATCCGACCCGCCCACAAAACATCTGACTCGCCCTTCTGAGGCGAGAATACTGATAGAACGAGACATTACACTACCTTTTCCGAGAGAGTTCTGGATTGGCACACAACATAAGGATTCTGGAAACCAGCAGAATTAGAACAGGTGCCTCTTTACTGTACCCACTGTCGTATGTTTGCACACTCCCCCCATCAGTGTTACCAACTGCATCCGAACCTCAAACCTCCATGTGCCAATACTACTGGACCACATATTTCTGCGTCGAATGTCCCACTTCCCTCCCCTTCAGAGATACCCACTGCTGTTGCAGATCAGATTGAGTTGGCTCAACTTGTGGAGGAGCAACAGGCAGTTCCCATCGATAGTCAGGATGAGGCCATCGCTCTGCCTCCTTCTTCTGCTGGAGTAGCTACACTTCCACATCAGGTACCTACTATTACAGAGGGAGAGTAGACTTCCCACCATGATATGACCGAAGACAGGGAAGAGACACACACTCATGTGGATATCAATATTCAATCCAAAGATTTGACTTCTGTATCACCTTCTGCTCCTTCTATTCCTATGACTACAGATCATACGTCACTCCATGAAAGGGGGGCCCTGGTTTCTCCTCCAGTTCTCCACCCACCTATGGAAGGCCCATATCTTCAGGGGGACACTGTCCCCCTTGGAGGTGAATCGATGAATTGTTGCCACTAAAGCATATCTCCGGTCTACTGAAGAAGAATGACAAGTGTTTACCTCCCGGAGGAAGAAGAAAGCGGGGGGCACTATCCCCCTTGGAAATATTATGGACGATAGTCTGGTTTCCCCTGGTATTGGGGAAGCTCTTCAGAATGCGAGTTAGAGCTGTGTTTTTATCGCTAGGGGCAGGGGGAAGCCTTGGGAACCTTGTCCTCTTTAGCTGTTAGTTTTTGTGTTGTATCTTCTGTATCGCTCGGATAGAGCTACATTTTACTTTTTAGTTTTATGGGATGTGCTCGATTTTGTTTGGGCCATCTTATATTACTATTTGTACCCCTCTTTTAATTTCAATACAATAGGCCTACGGCCCTTTCCATATATATATATATATATATATATATATATATATATACATATATATATATATATATACATATATATATATATATATACATATATATACATATATATATATACATATATATACATATATATATATATATATATATATATATATATATATATATATATACATATATATATATTCACATATTATAAATACATCAGGGATCAATCCTACCACTACAACCACTCTGATGTTATTTGTCTTGAACAGTCATCCATGACCTCCCTTCTCTGATCAGTCGTGCCCCTCTACTCTTGTCTTTTCAAGGCAAGATACCAGTGATTTGTTTTATATTAAGTCAAAGGGAGATTCGTGAGACCTAAAATTTGAGCATATTGAATTAGCTTTTGATAAATTGTATAACTAAAATTTCTACTTCAATTAATACCCCTCCAAACAACTTGTCATATCACAGATATCATTATAAGTGGATGTGATGCTCCAAATCTCTTCTCGGAGAAGATCTTGATTGTAGTTTGGGATATGTGATTCAAGAAGTTTGAGGTAAAATCAGTATTTGAATTAGAATTATAATTTTTCTATTTTTTAATACTAATAAATATTGTGTAATATTTATTTTGTAAGGATCTTTCTACTAGTTGTATGTGAATCATCGTTATATTTAACATAATTTTGAGAATCTTGTTAGGCATTGGTTAGATGATATGTTCACAATGCCTTGTAAGAAGGGGGTGCATCCTATCTGGGTTGGTAAGGAGATATGGGCAGAGTTGACCAAATAATGTCCAGCTCTTAAATACTATAAAAAGAGGATATGAACCTGTAGAACCATAGGGCCAATGGTGGTAGAGGTGCCACACTTCACAATGGAGGACTGATCCCGCACAGAGAATACTGAATTAAGTTAGTAAGATTTGCTCAGTACTCAATAATTCATTAATACAATTATTAGATACTTATTATTTTTTATGTCCAAAAGCTCTGGAACTTCACCGACCACCCGCCACTTTTGAGTTGCATGCCCATACGCATCGCCGCCTGGGGATGCAACAGTGTGTCTACAATTTACCTTAGTATGTCCATGTAAGTAGAAATTTTTGATTTTTTTTACAATTTACTTATTTTTTTAATGTAAAATATTAACTATTACTTGGTTTTAACTATGTAGGATAACTACAAGCATATTTGGGACACATGAGTCAGATCTAGAATCAGAGCCCAATAGCCAGCAATAGTAGTGGCAGTTAGTCTGCTCCTGAGTATTCTGACTATGAGATGTGTAAACAGGCTACTGAAAAGAAGAATGGAATGGTATATGGCATGGGCAAAAAGAGTATTTCAATTGAGGCTGAGAAATCCCAATCTACTCAAGAATTGAGTTCATCGTCATCGAACAATGAAAAACTTGTCTGATATGTCGTTGCTATGACTGAGGAGCTTTGTGAGCTACATGATAGAAAACAAAAAGTCAAGCCCGCTATCGCATGGCTAGAGTAGGTTGTATATTGTCGTGGAAAGTGACCTCTGAATTCAGTGCACAAGTGGAGGAAGAAAAGATGAAGATGACTACCATGAGGATGCCTCATAAGGGTTTATGTTTTTTTTTGTTATTTAAACATGATATTATACATACATACATACATACACACACACACACATATATACATACATACACACATACATATATATAAATACATATATATATACATACATACATATATATATATATATATATATATATATATATATATATATATATATATATATATATATATATATATTCCATTTATATTTTATAAATTTATGTTGGATAGACAACTTGATAGATTTTATGTAATGTTTAGTAATTCCATTTTTTTGTTTATTTTGTATATATGTTTGTGCAATCTGTTGTGTTTTGATGATAAGTAAAATGTTGGATGGAAATTTATATTATATTTGTGCAATTTGTTGCATTTAGCTGTACAAAATGTGATTATTTTTCTAGATCTTTTTAATTTATTACAAGTTTACATTAGATTTATGTCTGATTTTTCTAATGCACATTAGCCTTGGTCAAATCTAATGATAAGTCTACATTCGACAAAATCAGATGCTTTTTTGTAGCTAAATTTTATGATCACAAGAATCTCAGTGCAACATTCTAAAGAAGGATAGTTCAAACGAAAAAACATCCACCTCAAACATTTACATTAGCAACTCCAGACTCAAATTATCTTAATCAAATGCATTTTTGTGTCGAACATTTTATCAACGTAAATCTGTCAGTAATAAGGCTTTGCATAATATTTATGTCATATTACTAAAGTAAATGTCTGATGCTAATCTGTAAAATTTATGTAGTCTTGTGCTATTGTCGTATGATTTTTCAGCTTGTAATAGCTCTATCATGTGGTGCATGAATTGTTGGCTTTCTCTTATCATGTTAAATTTTTAGTTACTTTTATTTCTATAGAAAAGTATCTTGTAAAGAGAAGATATTTGTGAAATTAAATCTCTTCTATTTCTGTTGTTTCTGATTCATTATCATTTTTGGTGATTTTAATTGCATTATGAATTTAAATGATAAACTGAGTGATTTTTGCCCTATCATCTAAGCTTTTTGATCTAATATATTGTGTGGATTGCTCTAGAAATTTCTAAATTCCTAATATTACTATTTTCTTTAGTTGCGTTATTTAGAAACCCCTTAATTCTATTTGTGTTTTACTTGGTAGTGCTCTCTATAATAATGATTAGTCGGATAAATTTCTTTTATTTTTCTTAAAGTTGTGGAGCCCCTTTCCTTAGACCGCTCACCAATTATTATGCTGCTTGGAAACAATATTACTCTATTTTTTAGATTTACATAAATGTTACCTGAATTGGAATCTAATTTTTCTCAACATTATCTCTAAAGACTGAACTTTGCTTGGGATGGATGACCCTTTGTTTACTCTTTGCAATAAATTGAAGTCAGTTAAGGCGGGTCTCAAATAAGATAAATGGAAATCATATAAGTTTCTTTTCAATACCATTTATAATCTTAAGATCCAAATAAAACATAACTTTCTTAACTTCTAGCCAGATTCTCTCAATAAAATCCTTCTTTCTGAAGTTTTTAATGTTCAACAGAAGCTTATTGAGGCATCCAATTATGAATACAAATGGGTGAAGTAGAGAGCCGAACATGTTTAATCATCTAAGGGTAAATATGATATGAAATTTCTCTATTATTGAGTTAAAATTAAATATAATAAATGTTCTTTCAAAGTGCTTTCCTCTATATATGGTACTATTATGACTCAATATAGCATTGTTAATGAAGTTGTGGAGTGCTTCTCTCTTTAAGTAGCCCTGAGAACTCTCTTAATTTATGAATTATCTCATTGAATGTGCCCTGGACTCCTCGTAGTGTCTTTTCTGATGAGAATTTAAGTCATTCCTCTTTAGTATTGGATTTGGTAAAGCTCTTAGGCCAGATGATTTTACTTCTAAAATTCTTAAAGACTTTTGAGATAACAATAGTTTTACTTGCTTTGATGCTGTCATGTTCTTTTTCAATACTCCTAAACTACCTACTAGAAAAAAATACTCTGCAATCACTCTTATTCTAAAAACTAACCATGATGAATGTCTTGCAGATTGTTGGTACATCTCCTTATGTAGCACTATCAACAAAGTTATTACTAAACTCATTGCTAGCAAGTTAAAAACTCTTCTACCTTGTATTATTCATTATATCATAAATTCAATTTCAAGTATATTAATCACAACAATCAAAGAAAATTTCTTATCATATATGATGAAGATTTCTTATCTTTAGAAAGGCTTCCACTAGCAATATCAACAATCACTCTCAAGTCCTCAATATATTCAAATATAATGTTAATATAGTTATTAATCTCTCTGAATTTTCCATTTGTTTTTCCAAATAAGTTGAGGATCCAACTAAATACCTTTTTTTCATTTACAAACTTCTACTTCAAGAAAATAGAGATCCAACTAACTACTAACTACTACAAGATTATGAATAAACTGCTTGCTTTACTAGTGGTTGGAAAGAAGAAGATTCTTTCCATTTTGAGTATATACGAGATTATGAAAATCTCTATATAAAGCTATCTTCACTCTTGATTTAATAATTCTAAGTGATTAAGAAATAAACTCTCTTCCTTAATTTTTAATCTTTTGCATTGGAATGCTGATAAAAATAAATTGCATACTATAAGTTGGCGAACAATCGCCAAACCCAAAAATTGTTGAGGGCCTAGTGTCACAATCTTGACTTAGTTAATCTTATGTGAAAGGCCAAATGTATTTGGAGATTTCATAATGTCAAATTCTATCTTACCTCTTAGTTACTTAATTCTATGAATCCTTTTGGTTCAAGAGAAAGAATAAATGTTCAATATTAGGGAACTCTCTCGTGCAAGTTTTTGCAAGCATTAGAAGAAACCTTGACTTTCAAGTTACTTATAATAGTAACTTATCATAATTTTTGTATCCATACTTGGAGGGCTTTACGTAAATGAAAAATATGGTAGCATCATCTTGAATATATTCAATTACCTGATGAATGTTGATGTTTCTCAAATGATTGATAACAAGTATTAGCTTCTTTCTATCCATTTTTTACCTTAGGTTGTTGTAGTCAACTTATTAAAAATAGTCTTATTTGGGAATCCTCTTTAAATATTTTTTTGTAAGAGAATATACTTTCATAAAGACAATTATTCCTTTTGGTATAACAATATTCCTTTAGTTGATTAAAGTATACGCCTCTGGTTTAAAAATTAATTTGTTAAATATGTCTCCATGGCTTGGAAAACTCTATTCAATTGCCTCAAAATCAAATATATTGTTCTTATTTTTTGTTTCCATCTATATTTTTAATGTTTTAACTATAATTCTCATGTTGACACTCATTCTAACTTATTTTTTAAATAACATTCTTTCTTTCTATTATCCAGGATGTAATCCCTCGTGAACTTTTTTTTAATTTGTTGCAATCATTCCCAAGTGTCGGTTCATAGTGATGATTACAAAGAGATTTTTTCTTCTTGATGTTCATTTCGTGGTTCACTAAATCTAGCTTGAAATGGATGGCAAAATTTTAATGATGAAATCAATCCCACAAATATTCATTTGAATAGAATTTGATTTGTCATTAAGTAAAAATGTAGAAAGTGGAATATTATTATGGAAAGGATTCCTCCAATCATACATAATCTATAAATTTTATTATAATTTTCACGACTTTAATTTGTTATCCATTTTTTATGGATCATCTTGCCCATGTTGATGTATTATTTTGGGGTGCATGTTCTTCGACATTTGCTCTTACTATGTTTTTGGTCTTTTGTGGTTGGATAACAAGATGTTTTATTATATTAAGGTTGATTCACTGTCTTGGTTAAACATTTAAATTACACATTAAATTACAACTATACTACACTTAGTAGCCTCTTAGTGTGGGTTGTTAAAGTATTTTGGTTCAAGTTGTCTCTTTTAATGTTACCTTTAATGAGCTATGATGATTTATTTTCTCTTCATTGGGACTCAACCATTTTAGGGTCTATAACACATAATGTTATGGTGTCTCTTTTCCATCTAGGAGCTCTTCTTTGAATTGGGCAAGTTGTTTTTTAAATATAGGAACACTACTACATTGCTTATTTCTTCGAACTGGATAACATCATAAGTTATAGGCACTGAACCCTAATGTGGCCAGAAGCTAGGATATTTTATTGTTTTATGGTTGGTTCACTTGCTTTATTCAACACTTATATTAGATGGATACTACATTGGTGGCTCATCGTGTGAGTTATGGTTGATTTCTTTAATGCTAGTGTCTCTTTTTTGCAGTTTTTTCTGAGCCATAATGAGATCCATCTTCTAAATTGGGAGTAAATTGTTTTAGGGACTATATCACATGTTTTCTTAGCTCACTTATTACATATTTTGTTTACCTGTTCTTTAAAATCTCTTTAATCTGTATGATTAAAGCTCATGTTCTAGATTGCCATCCCTTTTGATTATGTTATGTACTATAAGACTCATTTTGCCTATTGTTAGTGCTCGTGTTGGCGGTTCACTTGGTTATTTCCCATGGTTAGGGGATTCTGCCTTTTCTTTTTGGATTCAAGAGTGTTTCAATGGTCACTTTGATATAAACTTAAAACCTAGATGGAGTCCATTTGTCACTCAAACACATGGATTACCAGAGCTCACTTTTGTTTATCCACTACTTTGATGTATTTACTTTTTTTTTTTTCCTTTCATTTACATGTAATCATCATTTTACTTAATATAAATTTGTGTGTGGACCTCAAATTCCTAAAAAAATGCTAAGGCATTTTATTACTGAAAATCATATCAAACTATCATATAATTGGGTTAATTGAAAGATATTATTTTCTTTTCTTTTTTTTTTGGATCAAAGTGAATGTTAATCAGTGTGTTATAAGTTTGAGTGTTAATCAAAAGATATTGAATCAATTTATTCGACCTAATGTTGTTGACTTCATAAATTTAGGAAACTCATATGTATCTAGTTATTGAAAAAATTAGTTATTAATTTGATAACAGTAAATTTTATTTGGTGGCATCTAATAATTTGCTAAATATTTTTTTACTTGAACTGAAATGCTCATTATTTCAATATTTTGCTAACTATTATTAATTTAATAATAATATTATTATTTCTATGAAGATTCAATCATCGACTAGATATTATAGTGCCGTTTATCTTGATCATTTGATTCATATCATCATTTGTATCTATCTAGTAATTTTTAACCTAAAGTATAATCATGCAGTCTTCCCTGATGAGGACATGCCATAATCATGCATCACTTGACTTATCTCTCGTTATAATATCCTCAATCAAAGGACATATCAGACTAGTAGAATTTCATCATGAGCTATAAATATATTATTCAAAATCATAACTTTACAGATTTATTCATCTCTTATATTCAATCAATGGACACCTTGCTGCAGTAGTTGCATTCTATTTAAGGATTTCAGCCTTTTTTGTGGTTTCTCTAGTTCTCCTGATTATTGAACATTCTCATATATGTTCTACGCCAAAATTGGTAACTAAATGATTGAAGTTCTAGTAGTCTATATGACAAAAATCTCAAAAGAGAAATTTAGAGATTTTACGGTAAAAGCAACCTTTTTTTAAGGTAAATGCTACAAATCGTTACATATACATTGAACACTTATTTACAGCATAATTAGCACAAGCAACGTTTCTGAACCAAGGAAAGTTAAGAAGGGAACAAAATGTAATCTTCCATATAGTTGGGAAACACTAAAAACAAGCTTCTAGCGGGCATTCTTTATCAGGAAGCATCTCATCAACAGAAACATAAACTTCCTCTCTCAGCTTGAGCAAATCAAAAGCACTCTCAACTTCTTCATGCATCTTTTCGCCTGCTAACTACATATGAATTTCACTGCCAATCTCAACCGTGCTATAGCCTGGCACTTTCCTCAGCCCTCTTTCATTAACCCATCTTTTGACGACTTCAACATTATTCCATTTACCACCAAAAGCATACACATTAGCCATCAGATTATAATATCCAGAATAGGTAGGATCAATCTCAAGTAATCTCTGAGCTACCAAATCCCCCAACTTCAAATCTTCGTGTGACTTGCAACCAGAAAGCAATGCACACCAAACATGAGGGTCGGTCTGCATTGGCATCTCTTCAATAAGGTTTAAAGCCTCATGTAGTTTGCCGGTTCGAGCAAGCAGATCAACCATAATGCAATAATGTATTGATTCAGGAGCAACACCATAGGCATCGATCATGCTGCCAAATATTCTTCGACCTTCTTCCACCATACCATTATGACTGCATACAGATAAGACTGAAATAAAGGTAATGCTGTTAGGCTTTATGGAAGATTCAACCATATATTCAAATGTTTCTACGGCCTTGTAACCAAAACCATTAATACCATAACCTGCAACCATTGAGCTCCAGAGGACCACATCGTCCTCAGAACTACCTTCAAAGACCTCTACAGCATCATCTAAGCTGCCACATTTAGAATACAGGTCCACAAGTGCAGAAGCCACGTAAACTTTATCACTGAAACCGGATCTAATCAAGTATCCATGTAAGCAATGAGCTTGGCATAAGGATGCCACATGCGAGCATGCCACAAGCACCTTTACCATTGTTACAGCATCAGGACACAATGCATCAAGCAGCATGGCTTTGAAAAGCTTTAAAGACTCGTCAGCAAAGCCATTCTTAGCACAGCCATCAATGGTGGCTGCCCATGTGACAACATCCTTATCAGGCAATCGATAGAACAGATTAATGGCTTCCGTGTAACACGAACAGTTCATGTACATATATATCAGTGATGTGGCGACTGATTTATCTAATTCAAACCTCTTTTGAATGGCAAGCCTATGCAGCTTCCTTCCTTGTGGAAGATCACGAGACAAAGAGAATGCCTGCAGAGCACCAACCATTGTGACAGAATTAGGCTGCAGTCCCTTCTCAATCATCCTTTTATAAACCATCGATGCAGCAATAGGTTCACCGTTATGAGCATAACAAGATATCATACAGCTCCAGCTGATCACATCCGTCTCCGTCATTGTCTCAAATACCTTTCCTGCAATTCTAATTTCTCCCATCTTTGAATAAAAGCTTAGAAGTGAATTCATGAGAGAGATATCATGAGAAAACCCCATCCTAAGTAAAAATCCGTGACAGCATCTTCCTCGTCGGAGGTCTCCCAACTGCCCTAATGCAGAAACCACACTTACTAGAGTTACGGGATGAGGAATGGCATGCTTTTCAAGCACCATTCTGGAAAAGAATGCTATCGCTCCTTCAGCATCAGCATTCTGCAGGTATCCAGAGATCACTGAAGTCCAAAGTACAACATCTGATTCCTTTAAGCCGTCAAACACCAGGATAGCATCTCCCATCTTACAGCACTTGGCATACATCTCTACAAGTGCTGCCGCCACATATAAATCGGAATGGTAGAAATCTGTTTTGACGGCGACAGCATGGACGGCCCTGCCATGAAGAAGTTCAGGGAGCGCTGCACAGGCCTTGAGGGCAATAGGTAGTGTGAATGCATCCAGGTCAGAGGGCTTGGCAGCCATGCGTCGTAGAAGACGAAGTGTTTCAACCCATTGCTGCGCTCGGCAGTGGGCACGAAGCATGGCATTCCAAAGGAAAGAGTTTCTGTGGAAGATTTCATCGAATAGCTTGCGAGCAACGAAAGAAGAGGTGTATTTGCCATAGGAGGAGACCAAGCGAGTGGCAAAGAAGCAATCAGCGGCTGTGAGAAGACCACAGCGGAGGATGAAAGAGTGTAACTGCGCGATGGATTTTGCGTTGGTGCTGGCTTCTAACAATCGGGAGATGAGCTCTCTTCGACATCTCATTACATCCCATTGCACCTTAGTAGCTTTCTAAAGTAGAGTCTGCATATATTCTGCACATTAACCTCATAAGAAATTAACTGCAGGTCACATACTGCTGCAAAGAAAAAACGGAGATTTACGTATATATACCACCCAAAACTGATAAACTTTCATATTTAACATCTCCAACATAAATTTTACTTAAATAATACCCAAAACTTTCTATTATCCCAATTCTGCCCCTTTGTCACCCACCTCGTCAAATGAGTGAGCGCCACAATCTCCGTCAAAACAATCTCGTCATCACCAGTCCCAAATAACACTTTAGGCCCTATTCAGTGTAATGCAGTTCTCATTTTCATTACCAGTGCATTGACTTGAAAATTACTGCGTGGAATCAATTATGAGGAAGATTGTGGCACTGTTTAGTCAATGTACAATATCTATGTAAATAGCATTGCTTTTGGAAAAATAATATGTTACTTATTTGTTAACATTTTTTATAAATATATATATATATATATATATATATATATATATATATATATATATATATATATATATTTATATAATAAATTGGTTAATATATGAAAAATATATAAAAGTAATTATAATTATGGAACAAATTTAAATATATAAATGTAATTATAAATTTAACTATTACATAATTTTGAGTAAGAAATTTAAACATATCTGGTATCAGGGTAGGTTTCAGATACTCTCGTTGCAACGGATAACCGACATCCACCAAATAATAATTTCATGTTAGGTGTTGAAACTTCAGTTTGACGTATCAAGAGAAAATAAATATTTCGTGACGCATGCATACCTTGTGGAGGATGGGGTAAGCTATAATGCGGATTTTGTGTGACACTTTTGAAAATCTTGCTATCATGCGCACTACCCTCCCAACCAGACATGAGAAATGTAAAGCACATATTAAAATCACAAACTGCCATGATATTTTGTGTTGGGGTTCCACTACGTCCGATAAAGGCTACTTTCTCATCATTTGAAACTTGTGCATCAATGTGTGTTCCATCCATCGCGCCGATGCAATCATAAACAAGTAGATTTAGTAATTATTTGCTGGCATTCATACTGAAATTTGGATAATATAAATTAAATTAGTACCTTGAAGAATGGCATATAACGTGGATCGTGATGAATCTCTTTAAGAGTTTGTGAGAAAGTTTGATCCGTTGGCTTTATAACTTGTTTAGCGAAACTTGCCAAAGCACTCAAACCCACTGTGAAGTACCTGTTAATCATCTTTGATGAGTGTTAGAAGCGTTCATCGCACCACGAATTGACTCGTTCTGCGATAGCATATAAAGAGTAATCGCTAACACTTCACAGTCAGTCATTCTTGTTGACCCATGGAGGTCATGAGATCCAATGAGTTCTGCTAAAAGATCTGTAAAAACCTCATGTGTCATTCGGTGTTGTGGAATCTTGTGGGATGCCCAACAAACATTTCCACAACCCATTTGTCCCCAAATTGTGATGATGTGTAACATGGGAACGATCGATGTATGCGTTCTAGTACTCCATGACCAAGTTGATTGTTGTGTTTGTCCTTCTACAACGTACTTGTTCTGGGTCCATATTGCTTTATACTGTACATATTTTGCAAAGAAAAACTAAATTACTAAACCAGACATCACTAAGAGGAGAACTATATTATTAAACTCATAGGAACTCATCACATAAGCATAAAAGTCTCAAAAAAGATTGCTAAAAATAAATAGAACGTAAGTGAGAAGTCTAAACCAAATGTTCAAATAAGCATACAATCATGACATCTAATCAATTGTTCCACGACATCTCATCAATTGTTCGAATAAGCATATAGGAAAACTAAAAAAACTCCAATCACATGTTCCTCCGATCAAAAAAAAGGTCGTAGATACAACACTCTTCGTTTTTGCTCAATAGCTGTGAAGAATTCTCTCTGTACTAAATCCTGGAGCAGCTCCACAGTAAAGTAGTAAAGCTCATCATCCTCTACGATATCTTCGTCCTGCTCTAAAATTGCAACAACCTCGTTAATTGAGGATTTATGCACTTTATGTGGGGCATCTTTGGAAGAATCCATTAGGCATGATATCTGGTTTCTGATAGAAGGAGCCCCACTCTTCTTTCTACTGTCGAACCGATATCGCTTTGAGCGGTTTGTGGACTGAATCTTAGTGGGACCTGGGCTGGAGAGTGCAGGCGAATCATCTGATAAACTGACAGCAACATTGTTCTGTGTATCACCAAATCCAATCTTGTTGGGAGCGCATGCGTACTTCCCCGTGGTGAAGACACCCCCGAATATCCGGTCTAATTTCTTCTCGAAATCAAGTTCAATTCCATATATTTTGTATTTCTTTGCTGTAGGCACAACCTAAAAAAAAAATAAACAATTCAATTAATCTTGAAATAGAATGATTTGACACAAATTGTTACAATTGAAAAAATACTCACCGCAAGCTGTTATGCCCACCACTCTTCCTAAGCCTCAATGGTGCACTTCACCGGATCCCAACTCAACCCTATCGAACCACCTTTTAAATCCTTCCAAATTTTTCGATCTTTTTTCAGCTAATCTCATTTGTTCTTCAATTGTAGCCTGTCGTAATCCCTTCCTATGGAGTCTTTAAAATTTATAATGATATTCTGCCAGCCTTCTTTACTGAAAATGTTGTAAGTCTATTGCCTAATTCTATTTCTTTTAAACAAAGGTCATAAAATATATTTTTGATGTCCTTTTCCCAAAGTGTCGGCGTACCAAGTTCTTTTGCCTTACCAGCCATGTTTATACTAAGCTAAAGCAAAGAAGTGGAACACTATAGTGGCATAATTGAGAAGTTATAACGCCCGAAACAATTTTGGTAGTTTCATCATATACAATAGAAACAAAAAACTAAACAAAAGAATGCAAAATGTTAAAAAAGAAACAAAATATTTAACGTGGTTCGGTCAAGGTGACCTACATCCACGGGCAAAGAAGCTAATTAAAGCAATAAAAGAGGAAGATACAAAGCTTTGATTCATACACGACTCTCTACAATAACCAACTCCTCAAAATACATAAAACAATGCATTGGCATTCCAATGCATATGCAACCAACAGCAAACCGAAAGCATACACAGCTAACCCGAAATCCAGACCTAACAAAGCTAACCCGAAAACTACATGTTACACAACGAACAGGTGGATGCACCAAAACAGAATTCCAAATTGTCAGAGCAGGTGAATGGATTGAGTAATATTCTCATAATAGTTTGAAAATATAGGTGTTAAATTTGTAAATAATTGCACGTTTCTCATATGAATCCATAGATATTTTCACTTATCATGTACTCCAATCTTAACACAAATCCATCAAGTGCCGCAAATGTGAATGGTCAAGTTAATTGATCATGCCATAAAGAGGACATGCTATACATATCAAGAAACATCTCCCAATAGACTACAAAGTCTTCAAATATTACACAGGTCCATTACCAAGAAGGTTCTTCTCAATTCAAAAGGATCAAAGTAAAAGCATAGTACCCTTGAAAGTGTAACAGTCAAAGAGGGATGAGATGAAGCTCACAATGAATCTTCAAATAAACATTTATAGAAACCAATTGTCCATACCAATAAGCTTCAAAAACCTCTATCATAAATACTAAAACATGAATCTTCAAAGCTCTAAATAGATAATATTTACCATGAAAACAAGTAATGAGAAGAAGTCTATAGTGATAATGAAGTAACTGTAATATGTATCTGACCACAGAAAAATGTATTGAGAAATTTATACCAATTTTATATGAAATTGCACTTTAAAGAAAGGTATTTTCTTTATTTTATTGCGAGGAATGAAGATTTATAAGTACTAAAAGCAAAAAGCACAAAAGAAGTGGATTTGGAGCAAAAAGGACTCAATATGATGAAAAATGAACTGTCCCGCCGACGGCGAGATTTAAGCCGCCGACGGCGAGATTTTCCCGAGAGATTTTGAATATATTATAAGGAACTCACTGACGGCGAAATCGAGCCCGCCGATAGTGAGATCGGTGCTGTTAGCCCATCTTCTAGAAGCCCGCCGACGGCGAGATCGAGCCGCCGACGGCGAGACAGTTGAAAAGAGCCAAAATACATTGAACCTGGATGCTTTTTGAAGAGTTGCTTAAGCAACCTTTGGAGATTTGACTCCTTCTATAAATAGAGACGAATTCTAGTCAGTTGTGTGTCATTTTTGTGGAAGTTAAGTGTAATTTAAGTGTCATCTTAGAGTCTTTTTAGTGAGTAGATAAAGTGTTTAGTGTTTTGGTGTGCTGTACTGGAAGGAAGAGTCAAAGGAACTTGAGGAGTCACTTGGGGAGAAGAATTGAGATAAGTATATTTGTTTATTGTTTGTTAACTTTAATGAAATCCATGATTTGTGTTATTTTTCCCATGCATTCTGAGTAGTTACCTTAGTCTTTCTCCTTGTTATCAAGATTTCGTGAAATGATGAATTACAGTAGTTGTGCCTAAAAATATGAAAATAGAAATTATGCTAATCTTTTACTTAAATCATAATTTACTTTCAATCTGTCCAATTGATTTGTTAACATATGTTGAATTATCAACTATAGTAAAGATTACATCCAAGATTTAGGGAAGTCAAAAGCCTTGGAAGGAGGGTGAAAATAAATAGGGAAATATTAACTATAGGGCGTAGAATTGGACATTTTAGTGTGACAGACTAAAATATACAATTCGGTCTTATTGTTTGGGAGCTGAAGTGTAGATGTTAGCCCTCAGGCGAGGGGAACGTGGGAGCTCTGAAGTGGCAGTCGGTATCCTCCCAGCCTAGCCGCAGATTCAGTAATCAAACATAAGACTAGTCAATGTTCTTTGCACCTGGATCAAAGGGTAAAAAATAGGAATGCTCCTATTTGGCACAATACAATTAAAAACTCATTTAATTCTTCATTCACTTAATTCTCTCAAACAAGGAGAAAGATACTTTTCTAAAATCTTATTTTCAACCTTTAAGCATTAGTTTAATTTAGTCTAAGTGTTCTTAATTTCTGTATACTAGATTAGTAAGTAAGTCTACTTTAATTTATCTTTGAAATTCTCTAACTTCCTTGTGGGATCGATATCTAGGACTCAATTAGAGCCCTATATTACTTGATAATGATATGTATACTTGCGTAGTATCCACAATATAAATCATAAATTTCATAACAGAATCATCATTATATATATATATATTCAGTGCGGGATCAAGTTTTTGGTGTCGTTGCTAATTTTCATATCATAGTTGTAAGTATAAATATCGAAAAGTGGATCAAGTTTTTGGCACCGTTGCCCGAGAAGTAAAGTAATTATTAAGGTAATTAATAGAATTATTAAAATAATTACTAGAGTAACAGACTATTTTAAATATTACTAAAAAATTATATGCGTAAATTTGGAAACGAAAATTTAATACCTTACGATTCAGAATTAGAGCGCACAATTAAAAGAATTAGAAAACAAAAGAGAGAAATTATAAATTTAACACAAATGACAAATAATCCAGAAATTGAAAATATAAACCAACAAAGACCATTAAGAGATTATGCCAATCCTACATTAGATGAAATTCACCTAACCATTCAAAACCCTGATGTAGTTGCTAACTCATTCGAACTTAAACCTGCAATTATCCAAATGGTACAGAATAATCAATTCAGTGGTTCACCTAATGAAGATCCTAATTTACATCTTGCGAGTTTTTTGGAACTATGTGCTACTTTTAAATATGAAGGAGTATCTAATGATGCTTTATTAGACTTAGGCTTTTCCTTTTTCTTTAAGGGATAAGGCTAAGATGTGGTTAAATTCATTAGCACCTGGATCTATTAAAACTTGGGGAGAATTATCACAAAAATTTCTATCCAAATATTTTCCTAATTCGAAAACTGCAAAACTTATAAATGATATAACATCTTTGGGTCAGTTTGATGGAGAATCTATATATGAAGCTTGGGAGAGATTTAAAGAACTTATTAGGAAATGCCCACATCATGCATTACCAGATTGGTTAATTATACTAACTTTTTACAATTGATTAGTAGGATCTCTTAGATCAATCATTGATCGTTCTTCTTTGGAGGTTCATTAATGTCAAAACCATTTGATGAAGCCTATGTGTTAATCGAAGAAATGACTACTAATAATTTTCAATAGCTCGTTGAAAGAATAAATCCTAAAAAGATAGCTAGTGCTCATGAAAATGATGCAATATCTATGTTAGCTTCTCAAATTGTTGTTATATCAAAGAAATTAGATCATTTTGGAATGAAATACTCTCCTACTATATTAGAAGAAAACTCCTCTGGACAAATTATAGATTCTCAATCTCCTTATGAAACTATAAATGTTATTAATAATAAACCCAATAATCCTTATGCGAATTATTATAATCCAAATTTTAATTGGAATAACAATACAACTAATCAACAATGGATGAACAACTCTATAGGAAATCCACCTAATCAAGGAAATACAAATTATAAACCTTCTTATCCACCTGGATTTAATAACACTCAATTTAAAGATAAGAAGTTATATATAGAAGAATTAATATTGAGTATGGGTCAGCACTTGCAAAATAAAGGAAATCAATTACAAATTCAAGGAAATCAATTACAAAATCAAGGAACAGCAATTAAAAATATTGAAACTCAACTTGGACATATCGCTACCGCGCTTAACAATAGAATTCCTGGAACTTTTCCTAGTAATATGGAAATAAATCCTAAAGACCAAGGAAAAGAACAAATTAAAGCCATACAATTATGAAGTGGAAAAGAGTTAGAAACTAAAATTCAGAAAGAAACAGAAAGTAAAAATGAGGAAGTGGAAATTGAAAAAGAAAAGGATCAGCGAGATCAAAACTTAGAATATCCATTGATCCCTATGAAAATATCTATAGAAAAACCACCACCATCATTTCCTCAACGACTAAAACAATATAGAAAAGATAAGCAATTTGCTAAATTCCTTGAAATTTTAAAAAAATTAACGGTAAATATTCCTTTTGTAGAAGCATTAGAACAAATGCCTAATTATGTAAAATTTATGAAAGATATTTTAAATAAAAAAAGAAAATTTAAAGATAATGAAACTGTTGCACTTAGCGAAGAGTGTAGTGCAATTTACAGATCATGGTAGTTTCACTATACCTTGTGCTATTGGAGAAAAATTTTATGGAAAAGCTTTGTGTGACTTAAGAGCAAGCATAAATTTAATGCCTCTATCAATTTTTAAAAGATTAGAATTGGGAGAAATTTCACCTACTTCAGTAACTCTTCGATTAGTCGATCGTTCTGTGACTTATCCTAAGGGAGTTATTGAAGATGTGTTAGTAAAAGTGGATAAATTTATCTTCCCGGTAGATTTTATTGTTCTAGATCTGGAAGAAGATAAAGAAATTCACATAATATTAGGAAGACCCTTTTTAGCCACTGGAAAAGCTATGATTGATGTTCAGAAAGGAGAATTGACTATGAGAGTAAACGATCAAAAAGTAACTTTTAACATAGCAAAATCAATGAAATATCCTGCTTTCATTTGCAAAATGAACATTTTAAAAGATATTATGAAGAAAAGTTGGAAAAAGAAAATACTGAATTAATTGAAGAAGCAGATAATGAAAAACTGGATTATATACAGGAAAAATTTGAAATGTTGGATAATATCGAAAACGTTGAAAAGAATATAGTTCCGTCGATTATTAGACCTCCTGAACTCAAATTAAAAAATTTACCTAATCATTTAAAATATGCTTACTTAGGTAACCATTCAACCCTACCAGTTATTATATCAGCTAAATTGAATGAATCACAAGAACAAAAACTGTTAGAAATATTAAACAAATATAAGAAAACTTTTGGTTGGACTTTAGCAGATATTAAAGGAATTAGTCCTTCAATATGTATGCACGAAATTATTTTAGATAATGAACAAAAGCGAGAGTAGATCCCCAAAGGAGATTAAACCCAATAATGAAAGAAGTAGTCAAGAAAGAAATATTAAAATGGTTAGATAATGGTATTATATATCCTATTTCGACAGTGCATGGGTAAGCCCAATTCACTGTGTTCCTAAGAAAGGAGGAGTGACCGTCAAAGCTAATGAAAATAATGATTTAATACCTATAAGGCAAGTTACTGGATGGCGTATTTGTATTGACTATAGAAAATTAAATGCAGCCACCAAAAAAGATCACTTCCCATTACCATTTCTAGACCAAATGTTGGATAGATTAGCCGCACATAAATATTTTTGTTTTTTAGATGGATATACCGGTTATCATGAGATACATATTGCTCCTGAGGATCAAGAGAAAACTACATTTACCAGTCCTTATGGAACATTTGCTTTTCGAAGAATGCCTTTTGGATTATGTAATGCACCTGCAACATTCCAGAGATGTATGATGTCTATATTTAGTAAATTAATTGATGATGGAATAGAAGTATTTATGGATGATTTCTCTGTATTTGGAACGTCATTTGACGCATGCTTGAATCATCTTGAAAAATTATTAGAAGTATGCGAGAAAACTAACTTAGTTCTAAATTGGGAGAAATGTCAATTTATGGTTGCAGGAGGAATTGTATTAGGGCATAAAATTTCATAAAATGGCATGGAAGTAGACCCTGCAAAAATTCAAGTTATAGCTAAATTACCACCTCCAACTACGGTAAAAGGGGTAAGAAGTTTTCTTGGACATGCTGGATTCTACAGATGCTACATAAAATATTTTTCAAAAATTACTAAACCTCTATGCCAACTTTTAGAAAAGGACAAGAAATTTGAATTCACAACTGAATGCCTAAATGCTTTTGAATTATTAAAAGATAAATTAATCACAGCACCTATAATAGTTTCACACGATTGGGAGAAACCATTTGAAATTATGTGTGATGCTTAGTGATTATGCTATAGGAGCAATACTTGGGCAAAGATATGATAAAATTTTCAAAGTTATATACTTATGCTTAGTAAAACTCTTAATAACGTTGAAATGAATTATACGATTCTTGAAAAAGAGTTATTAGCAATTGTTTATGCTTTTGATAAATTTAGGCCTTATCTAATTGGAAATAAATGTATTGTGCATACTGATCACTCTGCTATTAAATATCTAATGCAAAAGAAAGATTCCAAACCAAGATTAATTAGATGGATATTACTAATGCAAGAATTTGATTTTGAAATCATTAACAAAAAGGGAACTGATAATCAAATTGCAGATCATTTATCAAGACTAGAATATAATGAATTATCTGACACTGATAATGAAATTACTGATAGTTTTCCTGATGAACAACTATATAATATAAATGAATGAAAAATACCATGGTATGCTGATATAGTAAATTATATTGTAAGTGATATTTTACCACCTATGTTAACTTTTCAACAACAGAAAAAATTCATTCATGATACTAAAACATATTTTTGGGATGAACCATATTTATATAAGCAATGTAAGGATCTTATAATTAGAAGATGCGTGCCTTATGAAGAAACAGAACAAATCATTCAGAAATGTCATGATTCTGATTTTGGAGGACATTTTGGAACAGATAAAACTGTTTATAAAATTTTACAATCTGGATTTTATTGGCCTACTCTTTTTGAAGATGTTTATAGATATATCAGAACTTGCGACAAATGCCAATGAGTAGGTAATATATCTAGAAGAAATGAAATACCTCTAAATTTTATATTAGAAGTTGAGATTTTTTATGTTTGGGGATTAGATTTTATGGGACCATTTGTTCCTTCATTTGGAAACTCATATATATTAGTTGTTGTTGATTATGTTTCTAAATGGATTGAAGCACAAGCTTTACCTTGATGTGACGCTAAGAGTGTTTCAAAGTTTCTAATGAAAAATATTTTTACTAGATTTGGAATGCCGAGAGTGATTATCACTGACGGAGGATCTCATTTTAGAAATAAATATATTCACAAACTAGTAGAAAAATTTAACATTATTCATAAAATATCAACTGCTTATCATCCACAAACCAGTGGATCAGCTGAAGTTTCTAATCGAGAAATTAAACGTATTTTAGAAAAGATCGTAAACCACTAATAGATTGGATTGGTACATAAGACTAGACACTACATTATGGGCATACGAGCTGCTTATAAAACTCCGATTGGAATGACTCCTTACGAGGCTTATTTATGGAAAGACTTGTCACTTACCGAGTTGAATTAGAACATAAAGCTTATTGGGCAATTAAAGAATTTAATTACAATCTGAAAGAAGCTGGTGAGAAAAGATTATTGCAATTGAATGAATTAGTTGAATTAAGAAATGAATCTTATCATAATGATAGAATTTATAAAGAAAAAATAAAATTATGGCATGATCGGAAGATTAACCTGAAGAATTTTGAGTCAGGACAAGAAGTTTTGCTTTATAATACAAGATTGAAATTATTTCCTAGGAAATTAAAATCTCGATGGTTAGGGCCTTTCACTATAACTCAAATATTTTCATACGGAACTATAGAAATTGAAGATCCAAAAACTGGACATAGATTTAAAGTAAACAGACACAGATTAAAACCTTATTTTGAAGGGAGAAGACCAAATTTTAAAGAGGTTTTAATGCTCAGTCAACCTGATTATTAATTAAAATTAGGTCGGGCTGACGACGTTAAACCAAGCGCTTTATGGGAGACAACCCATAGTAGTTATTAATTATGATCTATTTATTAATGTTATTGAAAATTAAAATATAGAATAAATTCTACTTCTCATTTTACTTTTTAGAATCATCACAAATTTGAATCTATACGAAGAAATCAGAAAATATTCGGACCGGAGCGAAAATTATGCAATTTATCTAATCTAGCCGACGGCGAGATCGGCGCGCCCAAATTCAGTTTAAATATATTAACTATCCCGCCGACGGCGAGATAGTTAAAAAGTGATTTTTGTGAGTTATTTTGCGGTTTTGGGCGGTTCTAAGGCCATTTCTCTATATAAAACGTTTAGAACTTCATATTTACACTATCTTCTTCCTTAGAAACGATTAGAGCCCCTCCAAAACAATCTATTATGGCCCCCAATCCACTAGAAACCACGAAATCTAGAGTTTTTAACCGACGAAAATTCGTCAGTTCTGAGGCTGAGCAACTATTCAACAAGGTTTTGATGAAGAAGCGACTGATTAAAGAAAGAGGATTCGTAAACAGAGGAGCGGAGAATTCAACTACAACAATTGAAGAAATGATTGTTCAGCGACGTTGGGAGGTATTCTGATATACAACAACTGTTGTAGTCATTCCAGTAGTCAAGGAATTCTACTCTATTATGCATGTGATCCATAATGGAAGTGTTTACGTAAGAGGTAGATGGGTAACTTTCACTCCTTCTCGAACAAATGAATTATACTCGATTGAAAATACCCCTGTTTTCCACTACTCAAATTTTGTTCCTACAAGATACAACATGAATGAGATCTACAAATATCTAACCGACGAACCTGACGATTGGGAATTACGAGAAGACGGGTACGTTAGTTTTTCTGCGTCACTTCTTAACCCCGTCTCAAAGCATTGGCATTTCCTTATTTCGTCAAAGTTATTACCCACTATGAGGGTAAACAAAGTCTCGAAGGAATGCGCAATTTTAAATTACTGCATTCAATCTGGATTGCCTATTGATGTTGGATCTATCATTGTGAAGTCTGCATTAGGATTAATTGTGCATAGGTCGATTCATGGACTTGGACACCCATCAACTATATTTGCTTTATGTAGTCAGTACCAAGTTTCCTACGAAGCTTGGGAAAAAGTGTTGTTACCCTGGAAACTACTAGATCCGACAGATATGTTTCTTACATTGGATAACAATGATGAAACAGTAATTATTTCTGATCAAGCATCTCAAAACAATCCCTTAATTAAGCCCCTGACTAATAGAACAAACCTCATTTCAAGGAAACTTAAAGGATTGGAAAAGGAACTACAGAATGTGATGAATTCTATTGATAATATCTCTGATTTATTCGATCACATAGATTGGAGAATGAAGGAGCACTTTGACCATACAGGACATCTGGAGGCAAGTTTTATACGACTATTGAGACAGAAAGGGTGGATTGAAAAAGATTCTACTACAGAATTCCCTTTCAGAACTTTCTATAATTTGTTTGTGCACCTGCGTTTTATTGGAAACATCAGAGAAGAGATCAGTTCAGATTCCGATGAGTAGCAGAAATTTCTATTTATATTATATGTATGTGTGTTGATTTGAATTTAGTTTTTGATATAATTTGAACTTTACATAGATAATCTCAGTTTAGATGAGATTGTATGTTGTTTGTTTAGTCTCAGCATTTAGAGTATCGTGGTGTGGATTGCAATGTTGAGTTAGATGTGTTTGGGTTAAATTGATAAGTCAATTGTTAGTTTTGTGGTATTTGAAGTTTGTAAGTTCATGGATTTCATTTATAAAAGTTATGTTGTTTGTGTTGTGTAAACCTTATATGAATCAGTAGAATATCTAATCTTAGAAAATATATCAAATTAAGTGACCGAACATTTAAAACAAAGCTTAATTAAATTGAACATAATTGAAAATATAAAAAATTTTAAAATTCGGAAATCCTGCTGACAGCGAGATCGATCCCGCCGACGACGTGATTTTCCCGAAACTTTAGCCTTGGTGAATTAATTAGCTCGCCGACGGCGAGAAATTTCTCGACGACAGCGAGATCGCGAAATGTTCTATATTTTGACTGGTCAACCGACACTATTCACCATCCCCTTCCTCAAAACTTCAAAAAACCGACTTAGAGCTTGATAGATCTGGGATTTGGAGCGATTTTTTGACGCCAGATTTCATCTTCCCTTGGTAAGAGCTTCACTCCTATGTAAAAATTTTTTATTTTCACCATGAATTTCTTCTACATTAGGAATTTTGGAAAAATTTGAAATGAGAAGAAAAGACTTGGAAGAAATTCATGGAACTTGATTTAGATTGATTTTAGTAACTATTGGAAGCCATCTTAGTAATATTTAGAAGTTTAGTTAAGATTTTTGGGAATTTCACAGATCGAAAAATGGCTCCACGACAAAAGAGAAGAATGGATTACGACGAAACTCGCTTTGTGAATGCAAGGGCACAATCAAGATATTTTCACAATATTCAAGCCAGAAAATGCATTCAGGATCTAGTTTTCAAAAATCCTGGAGGTGAAGTAGAGCGAATAATAAAAGAAAAAGGATGGGAAAACTTCTGTTATATAACCAACAGAGCCGCTATGGAAGTGGTAAAAGAATTCTATGCCAACCTGACTGCGATTGAAAATGCACCAATCAAGGTGAGAGGATTTTTGGTATATTTCAGTGTTGCAAGGATTAATTCATTTTATGAAGTACGAGACTTATACACCAGTGAGTACGATACCTTTGGAATTATGGAAGGACCACTGGAAGAAGTGATCAACTTTCTCACTGACGGGAAAAGAGTTTGGAAGATTAAGCAGCATTAAAGGGTAAACTTTCCTCTCTCAATGTTGAATGCATTATCTAAAGCTTGGCACTATTTTATTTGTTCTACCTTGTTACCCACTTATCACCATAGTGAGGTAACAAGAGATAAAGCAGTTCTGAATTTCCGTATTCGTAACTAAAGAAGTATTAATGTGGGAAGTATAATTTATAAGAATATATTAGCCACTGCAAGAAGTGAAAGTGGAGGAGGACTAGGACACCCTGGTCTGATTTATGCACCCTGCCAATTATCTGGGGTAGAGGCAAGGGATGATGAGGAATGGGTGGAGCGTATGAAACCCATTACTCCAGCTAATATTAAGAAATATGAATCCCATAAAGGATGGAGATCTGGGACTAGGAGCTATGTACCTTCTTAGAGTAGAGATATTCCCTCTACCAGTTATGACCCTCCTCCCGATAGTACTCCTACCCTTCAGGATTTGATGAATGAGATGACTCTACAGCGAAAATTTTTTGAGAAAATAGAAGAAAAGCTGGAGCATATTGATCAGAGAATTGGAGGCTTAGAGAGAAGACATGATTATGACAGCGAGTATCTCCAAAGACATTCAGAATATGAGAGAGCCTATTATGATGCTGAGAATCGTTATAGGAGAGGAGAGCTCGATGTTGTATTTCGTGAGTGCCCATGATATACTCATTACCAGCCTAATCCACCCACTGATCAAGGAAACGACGATATAGTTTGGGACTTTGATGCGGAAGATTAGATTCTATGTTTATTTGTTTAGTTATTTGACTTATAAACTCTGATGTTGTTATTGTTTGTTTGTTATCTTAAATTTTAGTATTAATGTTTTAGTTTATGAATTTGATTATGATGTGGTGTAGATTTTTTAAATATTGTTGTTAAAGTTATATAGTTTTTAAATTTTTAATGTTTTCGAATCGCTTATTATAACCTTGGATTGAATTAGTAAATGTATGTGGATGTATTATAATATGTTAGTATAAAATGTGGTAGTATTGTGTTAAACTTCTTTACTCAACACTTTCTTTAATATTATGTGTGTAGAAAAATACTAACGATACAGAGTTAATTAAGTAATGGAAAAAGCCTCGTGAACTTCAAAAGAAGAAATACCTAAAGCTCGAAGGTATGAATTAAATATTACAATTTATTTCCTTTTCACCTTATATAGATAGATAGAAAAATTTAAGTTTGGGGGGGGGGGGGAATACAAATTTAATTATTAAATTGTTCTCAATTTACATTTTCAAAATTATTATAAAAATGAATTTTTGTAGTAATTTTAATTCACTAACTAGAATTAATTTATCTAATTATTATAAAAGTTGAATAAAATATTTCTAGTAGTTAAACTAATTTTATAGATTAAGAAATTTAGTTTAAAAGGATAAGAATATAGTTAACTATTTAAAGTAAGGAAAACTATATTTTAAAATATGAAATTCTTAAATATTTAGTTGAGAAAGAAAAGAGTGAAACTCAATGAAGTAAAAACTTTGAAATACATATAAGAGAAGTAAATGTTTCCAGTTTCAAATTTAGGGGAAGAAGAAAATGAAGTTCAAAATTATTAACAGGCTAACCAAAAATAGTGATCCTCACTTAAAAAAGCAAAGAAAAAAAAAGATTGAAAATCAATCCAGAAAGAAATATATATATATATATATATATATATATATATATATATATATATATACATAAAGTGAGGAGAAACTTGAGGAAATGCCTTATCAAAAATTGGCTTCATTTGAATCAACCTAAATGGTAAACTTCAATTCCATTTCTGAACTTATATGTATGGATTAGTATTTTACTGAGTAGTGTTTTCATGAACTTCCTATCATCTGAATATTTTAAGTAATTTAATATTTCAAATATAGTCATTCTTGAAATAAATAGAAGACTAAAAATCTTAAACTTGATGACTAGATAGCCTTATATCTATAAAATTAATTTAAATATCTAAAAATATTTCAATTAAACTTTACTATAATACTTATTTAAATCAAATTCATAATATTTCTGAATTAAAACTTTACTACAAATAATCATCTACTTTTATGTAGTATTAAAATTACTTGAGGACAAGTAATAGTTAAGTTTGGAGGATTTTGACCACAAAAAAATGTATTGAGAAATTTAAACCAATTTTATATGAAATTGCACTTTAAAGAAAGATATTTTCTTTATTTTATTGCAAGAATGAAGATTTATAAGTACTAAAAGCAAAAAGCACAAAAGAAGTGGATTTGGAGCAAAAAGGACTCAATATAATGAAAAATGAACTGTCCCGCCGACGGCGAGATTTAAGCAGCCGACGGTGAGATTTTCCCGAGAGATTTTGAATATATTATAAGGAACTCGCTGACGGCGAGATCGAGCCCCCAGACAGTGAGATCGGCGTTGTTAGACCATCTTCTAGAAGCCCGCCTACGGCGAGATCGAGCCGCCCACGGCGAGACAGTTGAAAAGAGCCAAAATACATTGAACCTGGACGCTTTTTGAAGAGATGCTTAAGCAACCTTTGGAGATTTGACTCCTTCTATAAATAGAGACGAATTCTAGTCAGTTGTGTGTCATTTGTGTGGAAGTTAAGTGTAATTTAAGTGTCATCCTAGAGTCTTTTTAGTGAGTAGATAAAGTGTTTAGTGTTTTGGTGTGCTGTACTGGAAGGAAGAGTCAAAGGAACTTCCAGGAGTCTGCTTGGGGAGAAGAATTGAGATAAGTATATTTGTTTATTATTTGTTAACTTTAATGAAATCCATGATTTGTATTATTTTTCCCATGCATTCTGAGTAGTTACCTTAGTCTTTCTCCTTGTTATCGAGATTTCGTGACATGATGAATTAAAGTAGTTGTGCCTAAAAATATGAAAATAGAAATTATGCTAATCTTTTACTTAAATCTTAATTTACTTTCAATCTGTCCAATTGATTTGTTAACATATGTTAAATTATCAACTATAGTAAAGATTACATCCAAGATTCAGGGAAGTCAAAAGCCTTGGAATGAGGGTGCAAATAAATAGGGAAATATTAACTATCGGGCGTAGAATTGGACATTTAGTGTGACAGACTAAAATATTTAATTCGGTCTTATTGTTTGGGAGCTGAAGTGTAGATGTTAGCCCTCAGGCGAGGGGAACATGGGAGCTCTGAAGTGGCAGTCGGTATCCTCCCAGCCTAGCCGCAGATTCAGTAATCAAACATAAGACTAGTCAATGTTCTTTGTACACTGGACTAAAGGGTAAAGAATAGGAATGCTCCTATTTGGCACAATACAATTAAAAACTCATTTAATTCTTCATTCACTTAATTCTCTCAAACAAGGAGAAAGATACTTTTCTGAAATCTTATTTTCAACCTTTAAGCATTAGTTTATTTTAGTCTAAGTGTTCTTAATTTTCGTATACTATATTAGTAAGTAAGTCTACTTTAATTTTTCTTTGAAATTCTTTAACTTCCTTGTGGGATCGATATCTAGGACTCCACTAGAGCCCTATATTACTTGATAACGATACGTATACTTGCGTAGTATCCACAATATAAATCATAAATTCCATAACATAATCATCAGTATATATATATATTCAGTGCGGGATCAAGTTTTTGGTGTCGTTGCTAATTTTTATATCATAGTTGTAAGTATAAATATCGAAAAGTGGATCAGTATCTCCATGAAGCTAAGAAATTTTTTAAGAAGCTGAGGGAGGAAGTGACAACACAAGAGATGAACCATAACATTATGCAATAAAGAGAGAAAACCCTCTGTCTTTTTAGAGATCATTGTAGAAAAACGTACCAAAACTTTACGAACCAAAAAATCCAACCAAACTCCCCTCTGGGTAGAATTCGTATGATATTCGTACACTCTCCATTGTAGAGAAAGATATCTGAGGCCATTGAAAACATTAAACATCTTCCATATCAATCATAAAGGTAAGAAAACCCCCCAAAAATCCAACGAAACCCTCTGCGGGTAGGATTCGCATGTTGTTTGTACGCTATCATCGCAGAGGAAAATATCTGAGGCTATTGAAAACTTGAAACATCTTCGATAATTTAATCTTATTGTAAAAAAATAACCCTAAAAAATCAAACAAAAACTCCACCAAATCAGAAGGAAGAAACAAGGAACCATCCTCCAACAACAGATCTAATGAAAGGCATCAAAAAAAAAACTTTTATGCACCACAGAAATGAAAATCAAAGAGAACATAGCTGCAGAGAAATACAACCATAGGGTCATCAAAAAGAACACCTCAAATGCATGTAATACATACAACGCAATATCACCAGCAAACCTCATGCTCCACCAACAGAGCTAAGGGGTTAGGACAAGAATTTCTTATCGTTTTTGTAAGGAGATCACGAGAGCAGGTGAAAAGGAGGAGAAGATAAGGAAGACTAGCAGGAACCATCACCGACAGGAGAAGAGGAGGGGAAGGGAGAAGATCGCGCGGGAGATTCAACTGCGACAAAGGAGAAGATCACTAGGCTTAACAGCACGAGGTTAAAAACCGCAGCGATGAAGATGGACTGCAGCATAACCCACAGATATCTGCTTTCGGACGATATCGCGGGAAGTCAAGGGGGTGGGGGGCGAACCAAACTACAATAAAATGAGAAATTGTGGCAATGTACCACGCCGCGCCAAAAAAAGCCCTCCCAAATGGGGCCTCATGATATAATCTTTCCTCGAAGCCAACCAAATAGTGCGAAGTACTACAACATCTATGAAGAATTTGGGTATATCAACCAAGAGAGACACTATCGCTCTCAATACTTTGTTAATTTTGAAGAGTACATGGCTGTAAATTAATAAAGATAAAGTGAAGGTTCTGGAGACCTTTACACCCACAATAGAATTGGTTAAAAGATGGCAGCACTACTTTTTGGGGACCACATAAGTGTAATCAATATTTAAAGTGGTGCAGTGTTGCTAATACCAACTGTCAGCTTGGTGCGAAGTTCTTGAAATCTTTGTTTGAAAAGAGCTTTAGTGAGGATGTCTGCCAGTTGATACTAGGAATGAATGTATTCAATCTGGATTATTTCGCGTTGATGTGATCATGGAGAAAATGGTAATCGATCTCAATGTCTTTCGTTCTGGCGTGGAAAATGGGACTGTCGGCTAGAGAAATGGCAGTGATGTCACAATGAAGCGGTGTCGGGAGTGTGTTGTCGATGCCAAATTCCTTGAGAAGCCAGCGGAGCCATATAATGTATGTAGTGGCTATGATGAGTGCCTGGTACTCTGCTTCCGTGGTGGATCGAGCAACTGTGGACTGTTTCTTGACAATATATAATATTAGCTTGTCATCATGGAAGGAGCATACCTCTGAGGTGGATTTGCGGGCAAGTTGGTCTCCCGCCTAATTGGCATCGGCATATGTTTGTAGATAAAGATCTCTTTGTCGAATTTCCTGCCCAAAATGACTTGTGCCTTTCAAATATCTAAGAAGGTGGATTAGATGCTTGTAATGAATTATAGTTGGAGAGTGCATATGTTGACAAAACCAGACCGCGTAAGAGATGTCCGGATGAGTTACTGTAAGATATTGAAGAGATCCAATTAACTATCAGTAGAGAGTGTGATTATGAATGGTGTATCTGGTGTTGTTGATGACGCTTTGCGTACATTGATAGGGGTACCAAGTTGTGTGCAGACCTCCATTCCTGTGGTCTAAAGTAGTTGAAGAGTATAACTCTACTAATTGAAGTGATATGAGCTTGTTGTTTTGTCTACTTGAGTATCGTGGAAGCAATTGATTGGGCCTAAGTGTTTCATTTGGAATGAAGCGGCTAGATGTTTGGTTAGTTGTGAGATTATGCTTGTATCATTGCTCGTAATGAGCATATCATCTATATAGATAAGAACAAACATTTGAATGGACTTCTGATGGTATAGTGGTAGGGAAGGATCCGCTTTACTGAATTTGAACCCTTTAGAGTGAAATAATTTGAAGAATGTGACGAAACTTTGTCGGAGATTCTGCTTATGCCCAGATAGAGATTTTTGCAGCAAGCATACATGAGTTGGAAATTGTGGATCTTGAAACTCGTGTGGTTTTTTCATGCATACTTTCTTATTTAGAGTACCGTGGAGGAATGTGTTGGATATATCAAATTGGACAATTTTTTGATTTTGATGAAGATCCATTATAATAAGTATGTGAATGGAAGGTATTTTGGCAACTGGGCTTAACGTTTCATAGCAATTGACCCTAAATTATTGTGTGTGGTCTTGGTCAACGAGGCTGGCCTTATGCTGTGTGAATTCACTCAGTGAGTTTATTTTGTTATATGGGTCCACCTTGAGCTGAGTATAGGTTGATTAGTAAGAGTAGGAACTCATGTTCAAGTGCCTTGATGGGGAAGTGCATTGAACTCTTCTGTCATAGAATTACGCCATTGGGGTAATTTGGATGCTTAGGTGAAGCAGATTAGATCGGGTGAATGATAAACGTGATGGAGGAGGTACAATTTTTGAATTGGTTAGAGTTTACTTGATTTTTCTCTAGTTTTCATAGGATGGCTGGTGGAGGTATAAGAGGTGTTGATGGTGCAGGAGACATAGTAGGAGGATGGAGTGTTGTAATGGCAGTGGAGTTGGGATGAGACAATGGGGTTGATGTAGGGGTTCGGCAACTGGAGATTGTAAAAGGGTGGTTGGTTGTAGAAATTATGGGGGAATCTGAGCTAAGATGGGTGTGTTATTTGGTTGTGGGGATGAAGAATGTTTGGAAAAGGGGAAGGTGTATTCATCAAATACCATGTGGCAAGATATGTTAATTCTGTTTGTAATAGTATTGTAGCACTTATAACCTTTATGTTGAAGGGAATAACCAAGAAAAATGCTTCAGCTGATCGAAGTTCAAGTTTTGTTGAGTTTGAGGTTTCCGCCATGGGTAGTTAGCACAACCAAATACACAAGTATGTATGTAGGTCAGTGGATATTTGTGGAGATGTTTGTACGAGGATATATAAAGTGTGGTTCTAGTGGGCATCTTATTTATGAGATGAACCATAGTTAGAAGGCCATGTGTCCAGAATTTGTATGATGCGTGAGCTTGATGTTAGAGAGCACGAGTGGTTTCCACAGATTTCTATGTTTTTGTTCTAGCACCTCATTTTTTCTTATGTATAAAGGCAGGAGTATTGGTGGAGGATGGCCTTTACGATAAGGAAGTCATTGAGGTTGTGATTGTTAAATTTGTTGCCCCTTCAGAGCAGAGATTTTTTATGTTGGTATTAAATTGGTGTTGGATTAGATTGATGAAATTTTGAGTAATAATTGTGTTTTTTAATTTGGAGTGCATAAGAAATGCCCAACAAAAAGGAAAGAAATCATCAACAAATGTAACATTATATATATATATATATATATATAAGGAAAGAACATATTTTATTATCTAGGAAAGTCTATTACATCTCAAATGAGGAATAGAAAGAAGATCCCCATGTAAAAGTAAACTAAAAGCAAAGAATGCAGAAGATCTATGAAAAGTTACATTATAAGGACAGCAAACAAGTAAATTAGATGAAGAAGCTCTAGGTGCAAGCCAATTTGCTGGTTGATTTCCTTCTCTATACACATGACTCCACCAAATAGGTCTAGTCGATGTCATTTCGATTAATTTTGTTAATCCGGACTTGAATTTACCAGGAGTCGAAGCCTTTTTCACTAATATATTGAGTAGAACAACTGAATCAGTTTCAATATGAATAAAAGGATGATTGAAAATCAAAGCTACTTTCGGACCCCAAAAAATAGCTATAACTTCAGCCATAAGTGCATTGTTAGCTTCAATAGGAGCCGTTAGGAACCACAAGCATCCGCCAAGTATGATTTCTTCCAAGAATTCCAATGCCGCAGAAGCACCATCTTTGTAGCTTCCATCCACATTTATTTTAACCCAAGAAAAGGAAGGAGGTGTCCACTTAATTAGCATAGGCTTAGTCGTGACATGTTGGACATTTATATTAAGGTGCTTCCTTAACTTGTATAAGTAAACCAAACAAGCTATTGATCACCCTTTCGAGAAGGAAATACTTTATCTTCAAATATCACACCATTTCTAGAAGACCAGATAAACCAAAATACAATTAAAGGAATGTAGAAATCAAGCAGCCTCTTTCCATTCCTGCCAACGAATCGATATAGAATGCCATGCTTAAAATTGAATTTTGGTACAGCTGCTGCTAATAACATTTCTCCATATATGCTGTACAGCAGGGAAATTCAGGAATAGGTTAAAGATGGATTCATCCATAGAGCAACAAAAGACACATCTAGAAGGACCCCTAATACCTTTTAATTTCAATATATCATCAGTAGGCAAGAATTTTCTCGAACAGACTTCCAAGCAAAAGAAAGACATGGATGGAGAGATATATTTATTCCATATAGCCTTTCCCTGCTCATTAGTAGAGCAGAGACATTAGAAAGCCAAATGAATTTGGATAAGCTTTGAGAAACAGAACTTTAGAAAGTATTCTGTCCTTTCTATCCTTTAGAATAGGGACGATTATAGTTTTCTCCATGGTTTCCTTATTAACGACAGATCGCAAAACAGCTTTATTCCAGGATCCATTGATCCAACTATCGATACCTTCTTGATTGTTGAAAACCGGCTATACCGTGATAAGAGGGATTCATTAAATAACCAATTATCTTTCCAAAAGTCAATTTGTCCATCACCAACTTCCCAAACAAAAAGTTGTTCTCGCATACTCTCTAACTTTTAACAATTCCTTCCAAGTTTTCGAGTCACCCAATTTAGAAATTGTTTGAGTTGGATGAGAGTTAGAGCAATATTTGCCATGCATGTAAATGGCCCATAAAGAAGAATTGGATCTAAAGTTTATCCATTGTTTACAGAAATAAGCAAAACTTAGATGATGAAAACTTTTAAAACCCAAACCTCCATTAGCCAAAGGTTTGCAAATCTTCTCCCAGCTTGACCAATGAAGATGCTTATGTTGACCCTCCCACAAAAACTTATTGAACATTAAGGAGAGCAAATGCTGAGTACTCTTCTTCATTTTAACCATTTGAAGAATGTAAAGAGGTAAGGAAGATAACACACGTTTAAGAAGAGTTATTCTACCCACATTAGATAGAAAAGAGTTAGACCAGCAATGAAATTGAGAAGAAATCTTGGTAACAACATCATCATAGTGTGACAGCCTTCTTCTACCTTTAATCAAAGGAAAGCCCAAGTATCTAAATGGATAGCCTCGCTTCTTTGAACCCAAGAAAATCGGATATCCAGCTTCTTTAAATTTGCATTCAAACAGAGCTAGGAAGAAATTGACATTTAGACTTATTGAAAACCATACCGAAACTTCTTCAAAACTCGGATAAAGTTTTCATAATAAGTTTAATTGAACTTTTGCTTCCATTACGTGAAAACAATCACATCATTAGCATAAGCCAAATGGCTTACCAAAATATTAGATCTATGCTGGAATTGGGAATGGGAATGATTAAGTTGCAACTGATTCAGCATTTTGGAAAAATAATCAAAAACCAATATGAAGATGTATGGTGATAAGGGATCTCCTTGCTTAATCCCTCTACCAGATTGAAAGAAACCTTGGCTCTTACCATTGATCAAAAGACTGTAATAATTATTATTAAGCCATCTAGAAATCAAGGCTACGTAAATCAGCTCCAAAACCTCACCGCAAGTACCTTCGTAACAAAAACCCAACTGATGGAATCAAATGCTTTAGAAAGATCAAGTTTAATAATTATGTTAGAGCCCCTACAAGATTTGTCAATATCAGTAAGAAGTTCTTGGGCTAACAACACATTATCATAGATATTCCTTCCCTTAATGTAGGCAGATTGATTGGTCGAGATCGGATTAGGTAGAGAAGTCTGAAGTCTTTCCACAATGATCTTGCTGAGAATTTTAGAAAAAATAGAGGTAATGCAAATGGGTCTGAAATCATTCCAAGTAGATTTGATCTTAGCTTTAGGAATGAGAATAATAGAAGATGCAGCAAAATATTTAGGAAGCTCCTCTCCCTGAAAAAAGATTGAACAGCAGGAATAACTTTGCCTTTGATTATACTCCAATGGCTCTTATAGAACTCTGATGAGAATCCATCAGGCCCAGCAGTTTTATTTGCATCCATAGAATTAATAACATTAAAAATCTCCTCCTCATTAGGAATCTGAGTAAGCCTGTTACCATTACCTTTGAACATTCCATCCTGCAGTAATTCAGCAGAGAATAAGGCAGCATTTGTGGATTTAAAGGAAAAGAGTTGCTGAAAGTACCCTATGGCATCATTAGCAATATCCTGAGAATCATATAACCATCCCTTTTGTTCAGACTTTATTTAAGAATTGAATTAAGTGATCTTCTATATTTGATGACAGCATGGAAATATTTGGAATTTCGATCACCATAAGCTAAGCCTTTTGCAGCAGAAATAACTCCTCATTTGCTATAGCAAGTATTCTAGTTTATCATTGGCATCATACAGTTGAGATTCAGCACAGTTCCCTAACTCCACCTCTATCTCCATAGCTTTAACATGATTTTCAGCCTTGATGATGTTTTGGGTCAGGTTGCCAAAGACACACCAGTTCCAATCAGTAAGGACCTTAGCTAAAGCCTTTTGAGTTTACCATAGTTGAATCATAGAACCAGCTTTTGAGAAAACCTAAGGACATACCCAATTATCCTCAATGACTTTATGAAAAGTAGGATGAGTAGGCCAGACATTTAAGTATCTAAAAGACTTATTTGTAACAGTAGGTAGAGCAGAAAAAGTAGCTAACAAAAGATTATGATCAGAACCAGTTCTGGCTAGATGCTGCACCTTGCAAATGGGTAACATATCCAACCAAGCTTGATTAACGAAAAGTCTATCAAGCCTTTCATAAATATTACCTCTTTTCCAAGTGAAGGGGGATCCATCAAAACCAAGATCAAATAGATTAGCTTCCTTTATATGATTGGAAAAAGTAAGCAAATCTTGTAACTTAGGAACTCTACCACCCTTCTTCTCACTGGGGTGAGCAATAGAATTAAAGTCCCCCCCAACAAGCCAACCTTGGTTCACATTCTGTCCAATAATATGTAGATGATCCCAAAGCTCCTTTTTTTCATTGATGGAAGAACCAGCATAAATAAAAGTTGCAAAACCACTGAAATATTCAAGCTAAAAATGAAAGTGCAGAAATTGAGAGTGATCCTTCAAGATGTCAATTTTTAATTCTTTCCTACAGAATATCCAAATCTTATTGGAAGAGTTAGAAATAAAATTAAAGCCTTTAAGTTTATTGGTAAATCTTTCAATATTAGATTTCACCAGTGGTTCAAGTAGTACCAACACCCAAAATTTATGAATCCTGTTTAGACATAGTAATCTATTAAGAGAGCCAGGATTTGCCACTCCCCTAATATTCCAACAGATGAATTTAATCATTTATCATTACTCTTCCTCCTCTAGTCAGCCTTAAGAAGGAAGGAGTAGAGGCACTTGAAGGTAAGATATTGGCTTCTGAAAGATGCTTCAATTCCAGTGATTTTTTCTTTTTACTTTTTTGCACCACCCAATCATTTTGCAATTCTTTATTAACTGCGGCAATATTGATATTTGATTCAGTGTCTAAATGTTCCAGCTGTTGAAAAATGGGATAAGAAGCTTTCTGATGAGAAATATCTCCAGCCATATGTGTAATATTCTTATTAACATCAGTTACATTTCCAGAAACAGAAGCAGCAGATAATACCTCAGATTCTTTGACAATGTGAATAGCAGATTTATCTTTTTGTGAATCCAGAATAGAAACCATTTCAACATTATTTGCTAAAGTTTCAGGTCTGCAAGTAATGCCATCACCCAAAGTAGATGCCAAAGAAGACAAATTATCAGTATTCAAAATATTACTTGAAGAATTTTGAACAAGAGTATGAATCCCAGCAGCATTAAGATCATCAGAAGCAATTAAGGTTGGTACATTAACTCCAGCAGAATCAGAAGAAGGCAGAATATCAGAAACAGTCAAAGAAGGTACATTAACTCCAGCAGATTCAGTAGAGGGCAGAATATCAGAAACCAGACTGATAGAATGATTTGGAACAAGAGAAGAATTCCCAGCATCATTAATGTTATCAGAAATAATCAAAGGTGGATCATTACCAGTAGCAGAAATATTAAGAAAATTCATTTTTTCTTTCCCAGCTTCTTTATAAAAGCTATCTGTCTTACCTTTAACAAGTTTGAGATTAGGTTGAAGTCTGTAACAAAGGTCTTTAGAATGGCCAAACATTTTACAATGATGGCAGTGCACAGGCCTTTGTTCCATAATGACTGGTTGCCAATACCCATTGTGTGGTGAACCCAACCACAATCTCATCAACTTCAGGAAGAGTAATATCTATTTCCACAAGAATTCTAGCTAATGAAGGTCTAGATAAGTTGAATGTGGACATATATAACTTCAATGGCCTTCCAATGGTTGTCCCAATAGCATAGATAACTTGATGGTTGAAGAAGTGCAATTTCAGATTTGGTAATCTATACCAAATGGGGATAATAGGAGCTTCTTGATTGGGATCGAAATCAGGAGACCATTTCAAGATCTTCATATATTTCCCCTCAATCACCATAACCTTTTTTGAAAATAAATTAGCATAATCTTCTTCTTTAGATAAATGTATCATTATATGCCTCCCATCAAAGAGACCCACCTTCCATTTGCCCAACAATTTGAAATCTTCAAAACATTTTCTAATGAGATCCATTTTAGGATGGCCATATTGGAATTTCCCGATCAGTGTAAATTTATGATGATCAATCTAGGAAGATAACTCATTGTCAGAGAAAATGAAGGCAGGTTTGGCCCCTTTCTTAACCACCTGCTTAATGAAAGGGCAGTCACCCTTTCCAGCCGCAGAGTCATGGTACATTTGAGGGAAGATTAGCTTGTCATGTTGAGTGCTAATATCACCACCAACCACTTCAAGAAAAGAAGGTTTTACAGGAGTAGCAGCCATGACACAAAGAAATGATGAAATGAAAGAACTAGAACCAAGAAATCCAAAGAAACAGAAGAAATTGCAGCCCAGGAAAGAAACGGTCAAGAACAGGAACAAAATCAAAGAACCAAAATCCAGACCCAAATCAGAATTTAGAAAAAGAACAAGCCCGGGAAACAAAAATTGGAAAAAAGAATCCAATTCAGAAGCCCGGGAACATCAGCAAGACCAAACCAATTCAGAGATCACCAATGGAAGAACAATCCAAAGCCTGAAGAACTTGAAGAAATCGAAGCAAACTTCAAGAATCCCTCCTACAAATCTGGAGCTTCTCTCTTATCCCCCATCTTCCTCATTATATAAATTTATATATATATATATATATATATATATATATATATATATATATATATATATATATATATATATATATATATATATATATATATATATATATATATATAAGAAATAAATTGGGGATCGATCCCATACATCACTATGGATAAGCTCTAATAATTTATATGCTTTTCTTATAGATAATACAAATGATTGTTAAAAAAGTTAAAGTTGAGGTTACGTGTAATGAGTGTCTTTTGAAGACCGTGAAGACTATTTCCGCAAGAGGATGTCCAAGTTGTCTATTCCATAGTTTGAAGTAGTGTGTTTCAAGATGGAGCTAGCTAATGCTTGTGGTGTGGTGGTAGAAGATGGAATGGAGTGGAGATTGTTAGTGATGGATCCCCAAAGGATCAGTTGATGAGTCTGCGGATCAGATATAGAGAACCCATAAAAAGTTAAATGATACAACAATGTTGTTATATTTTATTAGTTGATGAATGGACAATAGGTGGTGAGAGAGAAGAGGTGTATGATGTATTTGAGAGATCTTTAGCTTACGATTGGGGGTAGGAAGTATGACATCACCCTTGTGTTGAATCATAACGGCTTGCCCATTACCAACCATGACTTGTTCTGCACCATAATATGGGTTTCTAGGATGTAGTTGGTTGATGTCGAATGTAAAGAGTGTCAATGCCCTGAAGTCTAGAATCCACTCTTTGGAGTTGGTCATAAGTGCTTGAGGAGGAGTTGTGGGTTAGTATTCAAGATTAGTGTGATACCAACATATAGATGTGGAGTGCCCAAATTTGTTGCAAATTTGACAAGTAATTGAGTGGTTGGATTGGTTGCCTCCATGAGATCCATGTAGGTTTCCTCCATTTTGGTTTGCACTGAAGTTTTAGCCTCTTCCTTTATTATGGAATTGGCCCCTTCCACGAGAATTTAAGAGGACTAGTTGGGATTGAATGGATGCAGTGTGTTTGGAGTTTTCTGTTTGAAGGTTAATTTCCTCACTGCAAGGTAATGAGTAAAGATCTTCAAGGGCAATGGGTTGAAGCATGTTACAAAAGGAGGTCTTGAATGCATTAAATGTCAGTGAGAGTCCATTTAAAATATACAGAGTAACATCTTCCTGATCTATGTTGGATTCTGCTGCATGTATTTGCTCCACCATATTTCAGATAGCTGAGAGATATTGTTGCATTTTATTGTCTTTCATAGTGATGTGAAGTAGTTTGTTCTTTATCTAGGTTACTCAGGATCGGTTGATGAGTTGTATTCATCGCTCGAGTGTGATCTAAATGGCTGTAGTGGACTGTAAGTGCAAAATGTGTGGAAGAATAGATGGACTAATAATCGAGTATAACAGGGAAAAAAAATTCCAATCTAGCATCTTCCATACTTGAAATTGAGGATTCTTAGCATTGCCACCTTGAAAGTGAGGAGGGCAAAAATAGATTTCATCAAAGAAGCCAAAAATCCATTTGTTTCAAAGGTTTTCAAGATTGAGCCCTCTAGATATGATACTTTTTGTGGTGAAATGTTTGAGATGAGAGTTCAAGAATTTGAGTGCCAATGAGATATTGATGGAAGGAGAATTAAGAGGAGATGATTCAGAATCTAAAACCATAGATTCATCAATTTGTAATTGGAAGAGATTACCTAATGTTGAGAAGGAGATTATTCAAACGACACAGCTTTGATACCAAGAAAACAGAGGGAATCTGCAAGAGGAAATTAGGAGGAAGAAGAAGCTGGGTATATCAAATCAAGAGAGACTTTATTGCTTTCAATACTTCTTAATTCTAAATAGTACATGACTATATATGTAAAAGGTAAAGTGAAGTTTCTGGAGATCTTTGCACTCATAATAGAATTGGTTATAAGATAGCAGCACTACCCTTTGGAGACCACATAGGTGTAATCAATATTTAAAGTGGAGTAGTGTTGCTACTAGCCTTGATGTTAGCCATCTTGCATCTAGACTAAGTAGGATAAATCCCCCCCACATTTCTTTTTTTTCTTTTTTGTCTAGCCATAATTTATTTCAATCCACATCTGAATCATCATTTCTCTTGTAATGTGTCCCCTTCTTTTTTTTTGACCTATTAGATTGAGAGAATATCATACTCTTGTTTTTTGGAAGCTAGCAAGCTCTAGGACTTCCTTGTATTCTATTATTTTACTGAGATTTCATTATTATATACACAATTCCTTATAATTTATTGTCTTAGTGGTACTTACATCCTCAACCTCAACTAACCATTCTAAAATGTGGTTGGTGGATAGTGCAATCGGTGGAGAGACAGTAGGTTGATGTCATTGAATGGGGATTGGATAGGGGTAGAATGGGAGGGGTAGAGAGGCAAAACACATGAAGCTTTTATTGGCTTAATTTTTTACTACATAATTATAAAATAATGAACTCACAAACTACAATTTTCATGGGATGAATTTATTTACTTATTTGATAAGGATGGGGGAATTTCTCTTAGGATTTAATACTTGTTTATGTTTGAAAGTTTGGAATGGAATATGTTACTCTCTAAAATCTAGAATATTGGCTTCATCATAATTGCATTTGGTTGTTCACTCTATTACTTCATTGTTCTATTTTTACACTACCACTGGGACATTTCTCTGAAACCTTATGCTCTCGACTTTGTAGACGTTTGGCTGCTTTATACTAATTTTGTTGCTCTTACCATACTTATAACACTACAATTAATTGGAAATTGAAGTACTTTTCATTTATTTTGGAGATACAATAAAAAATACATATCTCAAGCAAGACTTAACTAGTTATCTACTGCAACGACCTTTACTTAGTCAGTAGATCTATTATTTAGCTTTTATACTATACTAGATCTTTTTTCTATCAGGTTTTTACGTCTGCTACGTTTTCTTGTTCACCTTATGAACTCCACTTTTTAATAGATATTAATATTTCTATGTTGTAAAACCATTCAATTGGCTTTACTTTATTGCTTTTCCCAAAGAGATAGTGTATATCTGCTTCAGCTTTGAACTTGAGACTTTTTTGACATATGTATCCTTCATTCTATTATTTTTTGGACAATTTTGGATGGAGTTATTGATGTGTAGTATAAATTTGATTTTTTTGTTCTGATTTAGTTTACTTTTATGTTGAATTTATGCTTTTGGAAGGTGTTAGTATTGTATTTTGTAGAATATAAGTAAGAATATTGATGGGAGAAACAACTAAAGTTAGGACTAACACTAAGACACCAGGGAAGCACCCAAGTTCCTAAAACCCTGGATTCAAACCAGCTGTACGGCTTATTTTTAGGTTTGAAATTTAATTTAAATATATATATAATTTTAGAAAGAAGCATTTGATTTTTGAAAATAATTTTAAGTTTGAAAATTTTAAGATATGAAATCAAACCGATCTCACATCCCAAATAGTTTATATAAATGAGCACCACACCACAAACCGTGTATCTATCCCGAGGAATAGACACACTGCTTGATGATGGGGCTCGATTGAATAAACTAGAAGATTTGTGACATCCGTTTGGTCTGCGACCCAATTTTATAAGCCGACAAGTTCCCCTGCTTAATATAAAGGAATTAAACAGGGTTTATATTACATAGGTTATTAAAGTTCCCTATAAGGACAAGCCCCTATAGTTAATTACATCTTAAATGACGGGAATCATTTAAGAAAACTCTCGATAAAGATCAGTGGTTTTGCTCTCAAGAATTTCAAAGTTTAAGGTTTCAAACAAATTGGATTTTGGAAATTTCAATAGGGAATGGATCAATTTTGGAATAACTTATTTTAGGAGTCTAAAGGAAGAGAAGTAGGAGAAGCTGAGGATCCAAGAAGAATCTCGGCAACTTCCCAAACTATCCTATTGTTTGGCTTCAATTTAAGAGTTTTTATTTGATATTTCATCCTGCCAATTTTAGTTAATTAGGACTTATATTTGTATGACACAATCATGCAAATAGCCCAGAAGATGTGAGGGTTTATGTCGTACCAGACGACTACCTCGGAGTCCTAAGACCGGTTAGGACTTAATTTGCATAACATGATTATGCAAATGCCTAACAAAAAGTTGAGGATTTATGTTGCACTAGGCAGACTACCTCAAAATCCTACGGGTGTTATTTAGACTAATGAATGGTTTTGCTGAAGTAGACACAAGTTTTGATGACGACGATGGTTGTGCTGCCCATTATGCTCCAAGCTCCTTGTTGTTGCAGAGGTTTAGTTTTAGAAGTAGCAATCAGGAGATGAGAGAAGTGTTTTGGTTTAGAAAAGTCTTAAGGTTCAGATGTCTTAATGTTTTAATTAAAATAAATCTTAAAGTTGATTAAGCAGGACCGATTAAGATCCCACGGTTCCGTCATCCCAGCACCGCTATTTTCATCGGATTCACTTAGTTCAAATGAATTTGCTAAACTCAACTGAATGAGTTCCACACTTTTATTTAGACCGTGGGAAATCTCGTTAGCAACACGTGGGTTACATCATCTGAGGGATTCCCGATCATCCAATGAGACGTTTTAATTTTAGTTATAGTTGTAGTTTTGTTGTTCTGTTTGTGATTAAATTTTAAGTTCTTTTATCTTTTGAATTTTGTGGTGGTGAATTTTATCTTGTGTTGATTTTTAATTTAGTTTTGGGTTTCAGTTTTGTGGCTATCTTAAAAGTTTCAGTTTTCATGCAGGGTGACATTCTTATTTAACATGCAAGAGAAGTAAAGTACAATGCAGGTAAATAAATCGCAATAAAATAAAAGCGTACCTGGAGGGTCTTCTCGTGATTCCCGGCTGCACTTAAAGCACACGTTAGGGCATTCAAATATTTGCTAGAAATACCTAGGTAAAGCTAAGGGAAGGTTCTGGTTGTCTACCAAAATCCTAATCCTATTGCTAGTCAATTCCTATGACGTCTAGGTTCTTGAGTTTTGTTAAGGATGATTTTCTTCACCAAAGAACAATTAAGTTCAATTGTTCTTTTAAAACATCCCATCATGTTGAGAAAGTGCTTAGGATGGGTCCTAAACATCTTTTAAACGCTTTTGGGATTGTTTCGAGTCCAAATGAATTTCATTGCACAGGTGAATTAATCATCCAAGAATTTAGTTGAGTTTTGTTTCTTGCTCAGTGAACTTGGACATTTGATTATCCGATGAGTGAAGTGACATTTCACTTGATGCTTCGTTTATGAGTTATAATAATGAAAGCCTCTAGGGCTATATTAGTTTATTTAGGAATTTAACCATCTTTAATTAAAGTTGAATTGTTGATTTAAGATAATTCAATTTCAAAATTCAGCTTGGTTTTCTTTTAAGTGTTTTAAGTTCCTTAAATTGAAAGAAGTGTTTAAATTATTTAATTTCATTAAATTTTGATGATTTAAATTTGATTTGAATTAATCATATTATTTTAGTTAGCTTTAATTGGTTTAATTTTCACATTTTTAATTATGAATTGTTTCGATATTACTTAATATTTCAATTTTGTTTTAAGCTTGTTCTCAAGTGATTTCAAATTAATTTTAATGTTTTAAATTTATTTTTAATTTGATTATTAAATCATTTAATGTCTTAAGCTTTGATTTATTTAACAAGTTATTTCCCTTTTAATTATTAATTTTAATCATCATATCTTTAAAATTAATTAAGAGTTGAATATTACTGGAGTGATTCATTTAGGGATTTTAGATTAAATGATTGCAATTTTCCTAAATTATATGCCCATTTTAACAATCTAAACTTTAATTATCTTTCCAAAATTTCAATTATTTAATTAATTAAGATTCACTTTGAATATTTTCAAGATAATTAATGGGTTTCTACCTTTTAATTTCCCAGGTTTCAATCATTTAAAAGAGAATTAAGATCAGATATTTTACCCTCCCTTTGATTAAGCCTAAGGTATTAATTAGGGTTAAAAATCCTTAATTATCTTTATGCCCTTTTAAGCATATTCATTTCATAACTCACTAAATTGAGCTCAAACGAACTTGAAATTGTTTATGTCACCTTACTCGCATGTCAATTAAGACATTAGAGGGGAAAAAGTGATTTTTCCATTTTTAATTTAATTTATATAATTATTTTTGTGGAAAAATAAGGGTTTTCAATGTAAATTCAATAACATGACCAAGGTAAAGTTTCTGTACTTAGGAAAATAATGGGATGTTCCTACTGACCAGAGGATCACTTGGACAAATTTTGGTGATTTTTTTAATTATATTTAATTTATTATAATTATTTTGAGTTTTGTGGTATTAATCAATTATAAAATAAAATTAAAGTTGAAAATAGATTTTATATTTTTCTTAAGTCCGTCTGACCTCAAGGAAGTCAGAGAAGCAAATTTTATGTTTTTCTGATTTTTCTTTGATTTATTAGAATTATTTTAGTGGGAAGGTTTGAAAATTCATTTTTTAACATTAAAAATTACATTAAACTTTTAAAATTCCATATCTTAACCTAGAGACTTAGAAAAAATATTTAGTTGGTTTCTAAGTGATTAGGGAATAAAATATGACATTTTTACGATTTTTAATATTTTTATGATTTTTTAAAATTTTTTAATTATTAAAATATTAAAAATAGATTTAAAAATGAAAATTTTTAGAAAATTCTAATTTTAATTTTCTTGGACTCCTCTAATATCGGAGAAGCCCCAAAACTAATTTGGTAAAATTTTGAAATGTATTTTTGGTTTTATGAATTTTTTAATTTTTAAAAGAGCTATATCACTTAATTAATTCATTTAATAGGTTAAATTAACTCCAATTGACTTGAAATTTTTATGTGAGGTTCTCTGCATCCTAAGTAATAATGGAGAATTATTTTTAAGTAATTTTGATGTGTGGTTACTCCTAATTAATTAAAGTTCAATTTTGAGTATTTAGGTTAATTAGAATTATTTTTAAGGAATTAAATCAAACCATAATTTTCTTAGGGTCCTCTGGTCATAAGATACCTCCCCTAATTTTTCTAGAATTTTCTAAGTAATATGCTAATTATTGGAATTAAAATACTAAAACAAACACATAAACTTGGAAATTAGAACTCTCCATAGAGATGGCATCTGGTCTTGGAAAATTTGTGGAATGTTTCTAAGAACAGATGCTACAAAAGCCCTATGGTCTCATGCCATGATGAATTATGTATGCAAGTGGAAAATTCAAACATCACAGAGAGTATTTAAATCATTAAAAATCATAGACTCAACAAATTAATTTAATTCTTTTTCCACATTATTCTCCTCTGTTCACTGAGCAAGAAGGTATTTTTATTTTATTTTTATGATTTTTCTATGCAAAGTTATGCATTTTCAAAGATCATGGCATTTAAATAATTCAAAATTACCATTTAAATACGTCGGCGCCGCGTCATCCTCATCCGGGTAGAAGCTCCACGCAGCGCGCTCCTGTTCGACGCCGCCATCTGACTCGACAGCCACGCGGCCCGCTGTCCCGTTTCATCTCCTCGTCCGGCTTGATCTCCACCGTTCGTTCATTACACGCGCCATCCGACGGTGGCTGGTCATCATCTACAACTGGTGCGTCCCGAGAGCCGTCCACGTTCTAACCCTAAGATCTCCCTCATCTCTCAACCAAATTGTGTGATCTTGGGCTCTATGAACTCGTCTCGACAAGTCAAACACATCTATATGGCTATAATGCTTTGAAATTAATTCAAACAAAATGGAGAATCAAAATAAGCTCCCAGGAAGGAGGAGTTCAATATATTGGCTCTGAGAAGTGAAGCTTCAATCAGAGGGGCTTGGCACATTCGTCGGAGACTGAGGAAGCTAGGGATGAAGCCTGGGGCCGTGGTGAAATGCCTAGACCTGACTTGCACCAAGACCGATTTCGAGCTCTGGCCGATAGAAGGAATGGCTGGCCTAGTGAGGGGGCTTCCACTGAGGAACTTCTTCTCTTGATCTGGTGATGGTGTAGAGTCAATCAATTTGAAGATTGGCTCACTGTGGTGAAGTGTCCTATTTTTGGGCTTAAAATTGAGCTCACAGAGAGGACTTTAGGGCTGGATTTCAATGGGGATCAACTGCTCTAGGTTAGGAGAGGAGTTTGGAACCAATTTGACAGAGTTTTGTTAAGGTCCAGTGCATCTAACCTTTGGCTGTGGAGGTGAGGAGTTTAAATAGCCATGGCTATGGGGGCTTCCTGCGAGGCAATTGAAGGCTGGGATCAGCTGCTCAGGGGAGGAGAAGAAGAGCCCTGGTGTCCACTGGGGTTGGGACAACTCAGCAAGCTCAAATTTAAAATTTTGGCACACATGGAGCTCTCGGGTGTGGTTTTTTTCGGCCACCCAGTCGGCTGGCCGGTAGGCATGGGTCACCATCTGACTCAGTGAGGTCAGGGCTGGAGTTTGGTGAGTTCAATTAGCTTTGGACATGTGTAAAGGAGTTTGATTTAAATGGTATGGGGGAGAGATCATTTTTGGCTTGAAATGGTCAAGCCATGGAATTGGCTTGGGTGCACCTCCCCAAGACGTGATTTGGGCTGAGGGAAAGTCCTTTGGTTCAGCTTGATTAGTGGTGTCAAGTCACAATCCAAGTACAATTAGGCTTAAACATGGGTTAGGGGAAACATGGGAAAGGCTAATAACTTTTAAGGGGTGTTTAAAGTCCTTCCTCCTTTTTCCATTTAAGAAGTAATGACAAGTCTAAGGTTCTCATGGCTCTCATGTGGCTTGTGCATGGCTTCAAGGCTTGCTCATGGCTTGGGAATGGCTTGGCTCACTTGCATGAGAAAGGGATTTTGGGATTTTTGAAATTTAGGGGTATTTTTGGCATGAGGCTTGATTTAGATTTATTTGATGATGAAATTTGAATTTAGGGAATGATTTTAATTAAAGGGATGACAAATGAAAATGTCATGTGGGCTTTAGGATAGATTTTGGGCTTTTAAAATTGTTTTGGATGGGCTTTTGAAATGTCTTAAAGAGGTAGGCTTTTAGGTTTTAAAATAAACTTTTGGATAAAAATTTAGTAAAAGGTTATTCCAAATAAGTGTTGCATTTAATTTAGGAATGTTTTATGAAGGTTTTAGAAAAAATTTCGTTTGGAGTTGAATTGGATTTAATTTGGGTGTTTTAATAATATGGTCAAAGTGGGTCAAATTGGGCTAATTTAGGCTAAAGTTGGGCTAATGTTGGGTTTGATGTAAAATTAATGTTGCAAAATGTTTATGGGAGTGTTACAAATAGTTTTCCAATTTTATTGGGTCTTGACCTTGGGATTTGGGCTTGTTTGGGTTTATGGTTGGTTTAGGCCAATTTGGGAAATTTTGGTTTGAGTTGAGTTTGGGTGGAGTTTGAGTCCAAATATTGGGTAAATTAAGTTAGATTTTTGTTTGTGGGGATGTTAGAAAGGTTTCAAAACAAATTTTGGGAAAATTGGGTGACATTTGGGTTGAATTTGGGATGGATTGGGTTTGTTGGTCATTTTGGGCCTCAAGGGCTAATTTGGGAGTTTTGATCAAATTAGGTTAAATTGACAAAATTGTGGTATGTGGTAGTTGAACAAAATGAAATTAGGAAGATGTGGGATTTTTTGGATTTTTTTAAGAATTTTTGGTATTTTTGGATTTTTTGGGCCAAAAAGGGTATTTTGGGTATTTGAAGGGTATTTGGAGGGTATTGGGGGTTATTTTTGGAATTTTTGGTATATTTGTCCATGGATGATCAATTTGAGTGGTGGGGAGTGTTTAGGATTGATTTTGAGGAATTTTGGTAATTTGGGCAATTTTTGAGAATTTTGGGCAGCTTCAAGGGTATTTGGTAGGTCTGGTGGATTTAGGGCCCCGGGGGTCAAAAATTAAAATTTGGGAAAAATGAAGATTGATTAAGTGTGAGTAAAATGAAACCATTTTGGTTGAGCCATGAAGCCATATTAAGCTCACAAGAGTCATGAGAGGACTCATTTTAGACACTCAATATGTTGTTCCTAACCCTCTTAGTCAGGGGCTTAGGGGTTGAGGTCCATCCATATGAGTTTCCTACATGAGTCAGAAAGTCAAGTTGGATAAGAGTGGTTTTAGGATTTGGAATGAGTGTGAGAGTGTGGTGTGTGTAAGTTAAACCTCACCAAGACCAGGCCACCCAGGGTTGTCCTAAGGCTTGAGCATCCTATAGGAACTCATCATTGAACCTCCACATTTGACTTTTAAACTTTCCAAGTGGCTTGGAGGTTTATGGTCATCTGTGTGGTTCAAGAAGATTTAAGAAGTGTTTGAATTTCTAAGTGGTGGGTTCAATTTCTAGTCCTCTACGATAGTCAAAGGGAAAACATATGACTAGATCCTAAGCACTAAGAAGAGAAAAGACCTCACCAAAAATGAGGTCAACACCAGCCAAAGACTGAGAACTAAGAAAGTGATTGCTAGCCTTATAGTGCCCAAGTGTCCCATCTAGCACCTTGGTGCCTCCAATGCTTAGGCACTTGAAGCCCTAATTTGATGATGTGTGGATTACATAGAGCTTGGAAAAAGGACACTTGCTTCGTAGTGCCTAGGCACCACAATGTAACACCTAGGCGCTCAGTTATGGGCATTAATAGTTTTAACAATTCACTTGCATCATCTCACGGGGGAAGAGTTATATTTACGAATATCTAATCATTTAGGAGATATCTGTTATTTTTTTGGCAAAAAGAAAAATAATATAATTTAATAGATAAATAATTTTAATTTTGAAAAGAGAATTTTTAATTTTGAAAAAAGAGACCAAACAAATCTCATATATTCAATGGATTAAATAACTGAGCACGATATTATAAGTAATATTTCATCTTAAAAGATGATAATATCATTTGATAATGGTCTCAATTATTCAAACTAAGACATTTACGTTATTTATTTGGTCTACGAAATTTCAAATAGATCATTCCCCTCCCTAATCTAAAAATTAGATAAGTCTTAGATTATCTGGGTTATTAATGCTTATATAAGTGCAAGCCCGAATAGTTATTTACATCTTAGGTGACCAAAATCACTTAAAGAAAACTCTTGATTAATATTGGGGTTTTTTCTTCAAGAATTCAAGTTTAGTTTTCATGATTACACATAGGAAAATCAACTGTGAATGGCTCAAAGAGGAGCAGTTATTTTATAATCCTAAGGAGAAGACCTTAGTGACTTCTCAAACTATCCTATGTTTTAGCTTTACATTTTGAAAGCGGTGTTATTTAATGTCTTACTCCTACAATTTATTTAAAATTTAGGGTTTACATTTGCACGGCATACAATCATCCAAAAAGTATAAGAAGATGGGAGGACTTACGTTGTATCAAGCAATGCCCTCAAGATCTTAAAAAGAGTTAGGGCTTATATCACACGACATGCAAACATGTGAAAGTCTAAAAGATAGTGTGTGGATTTACATCGTGCTAGCCTAACGACCTCGAAGTCCTAAGGGTTTATGTTGTCTAATTGTATGAAAATTTTAGTTGATGTTCATTCTTCACGTCATATTTTGTCTTGATTGCATTGACGATTGACATCTGCTTGATCGTATTATCACATAGTTCTATGAAAAGAAAGAGAAAAGAGAAAGTCATGCCTTAGGAAGCCTATCTTAGGTTCTTGTTGTTTGTTTGTTATGATCCTATGAAGTGTATTTTGAATTGATGCTTATTATTATTAAAGTGAATAAAAAGGGGGGATTTTACTTTATGTTAAGTGATGCTGGTTAAGATCTCATTGTTACGTCATCTCAACACCACTATTAGTTTTAATTTATTTAGTCTAAAGAAGTACGTTAAACTTTTTGAGAATAGAGAATTCACATTAGCAACCATGGGTTACCTCATCCAAGAAATTATCATAAATTCAACATGTGCATTATCATTCTTTGTTTTCTTTTATTATTATTATTATTATTATTATTATTATTATTATTATTATTATTACTACTACTATTACTTGTAGATGTATATATATATATATATATATATATATGTATATATATATTTTTTTTTCTTTAATAGCAATCGGACTTTATTATTATTAAAAAGAAGAACAAGGTTTACATCTGATATAAGGAAGGGAAACAATGTCCCCCCTTGTTAAAAAAGCAAGCTCATAAGGAGTAGCATTTATTATTGGAGAGGTAGAAGAAGCACCATTTTTAGCTAACCAATTTGCACATCTATTCCCTTCTCTAGGTATATAACTCCACAGGATCATCAAATTGTTGTTGGAAGACATAGAGAATATATGTTTAAGAGAATAAACTAAAACCATGGTGGAGAACAAAGACCTTTGATAATATCCAATAGCCAACTGGAGTCCAATTCCACATGTAAAAACCTCCATTCCAAAGCAGAAGTAATAAGGAGTGCCCAAACAACAGCTTGTATTTCAGCATCTAAAGCATTTATAACTATGGTAGGAGAGTAAAAATAGAGAAGACAGTCACCTTTATAATTTCTAAAAATATCACGCATACCAGAAGAGGAAGATTTAAAACTACCATCACTATTAAGTTTAATTCATGGTGGAACATGGGCCCTCCAAAAATCTTCTGAATCAACAAATAGATAGATTGAAAAATATCAGAGCTATATAAATATTTCCAGTCTTTATTGTTGACATTATAGCACATGAATTTGGTTATCTTGTAAATATAATACATACAATTCAAAGACATCTGAGAAGGAGAAATTGCAATGCAATCATATCTGGTTTTGTTCCTAGCCATCCATATAAACCAAAGGACGATACATGGAATGATTTCAGAATTCACCTCTTTCCATGTTTTCCAGCAATCAAGAACAATTAACCAATCAACATGCAGTTGAAGATGTAAACGGGAAATGATCTCCTTCCAACAGTAACAGACACATTACAAGTAAAGAAAAGATGTGATAGATTCTCCTCAGCACCATTACAAAGACTGCATCGAGAAGGATCTCTCAAACCTTTTAATTTTAGAATGTCATCTAATGGAAGAATATTATGAAAGCATCTCCAAGCCAAGAAAGACATCGAAGGACTAAGAAATTTACTCCAAATAACTTTTCCCCATACCATAATAGGCCAATGATTAGTCTGATAATAAGCATATTTAGTAAAAGAGAGATGATGATGATTCTTTGTAATAATCTTATCTTCTTGTTGAGGTTGAATAGGAATCTGAGAAACAAGAGACTGTAACTCTTTAGTAACCTTATTACTTAGTAAATCAGGATTCCAATGATTATTAACCCAACATTTATTAACGGGTAAAGGAGCAACATCACAATATTATCAGCAATTTTGCCATCAAGAAGCCAACTGTCATGCCAGAAATCAATATTACCTACTCCAATATCCCAAATAAAACGATCTTCAGCCACATCTCTTATTTTCAAAAGCTCACACCATGTTCTTGAATCACCTAGTTTTCTCTGAATAAGAATAGAATGGGTATGTTTACAATATTTCACCTTCATAAATTCAGCCCAAATAGTAGATTGAGCCCGAAATTTAATCCAAAATTTGCATAAGAAAATTTTATAAAGGTGATTGAAAAATTTAATACCCAAACCACCTGTAGATGTAGGAAGGCACAACTTGTCCCATTTCATCCAACGAGTCTGTTTGTTATTTCCTTCCCAAAGAAATCTATTAAGCATTCTTTCCACTAAAGCTTGAGAGCTCTTTTTCATTTTGAAAGTTTGTAATAGATACATAGGAAAAGCAGATAAAATACGCTTGATAAGAGTAATCTGACCACCATTTGAAAGAAATACATTAGTTCAACAGGAAATTTACTTAGAAATTTTTGCAATCACCTCATCAAATTGAGTTTGTGGTTTTCTTCCTTTAATAAGCTGAGTTCCCAAATAGTTGATAGGGAGCTTGGCAGTTTTAAAATTAGTGAGATATTTAATCCAAAGCTTTAAAGCAAGTTTCACTTTATTACAAAAAATATTTGTCATTTGGTGGGATTAAATGAAAGGCCAGATAACTCTTGGAATATAGAAAGAATTTTAGAAATCTTCCTAACAACAATTTTAGAGGCATTGGAAAAAATAATCACATCAACAACATAAATTAGGTGTCCAATATTAAAATTAGCTTTATTAGCATACCAAAGGTATCCATGAGATGCATAGGCCTGAGTCAGTAACTTTGAAAGATAATCCATAGCCAAAATAAAGATAGTGAGAGAGACGGGATCTCCTTTTTTTATACCTGTAGTAACTTGAAAAAAACCAGATGAATTTCCATTAATGAGAAGGGTATGATAATTATTTTGTAACCATCTTTGAATTATCTAACAAAAGTTAGGAGGAAAACCTTTAGCTTTCATGACATCCATAATAAACTGCTAGCTTATTGTGTCATAAGCTTTAGAAAGACCTAACTTGAACATCAAGTTGCCAGCTCTAAAAGGACAATCAATATCCAAAATAAGCTCTTAAGTGAGAGAACATCATCTGTTATATGTCTTCCCTTAACAAATGCAGATTGATTAGGGGAAATAATAGAAGGAAGAACTTTTTAGATTCTAGCAACTAAAATTTTGCTAATAATTTTTGAAATGATAGAAGTAAGAGCAATTGGTCTGAACTTATCCCAACAAATTTTAATACCATCTTTTGGTAACAAAGTAATAGTAGACATTGTAAAATATTTAGGCATATTTGCACCCTTAAAGAAGCTTTGAATAGCTGTAATAACCTCTCTTTTAACAATAAATCGGGATTTAATATAAAATGTTGAAGTAAAACCATCTGCACCAGCAGCTTTAACCCCATCAATCATACATAAAATCTTCCAAATTTCATCCTCATAAGGAATCGAAGTCATATCTTGATTAGAAGTAAACTGAACATCAGCAACAAATAAAGAATCATCAATAAGATCAATATCACATATATGAAGAGTATTCATAAATTAATAAAAATGTTGCACTGCATTAAATGAAATTTGATTAGTATCATAAATCCAAGAACCATTATTGTCCTTAATCTTAAAAATTGCATTAGAATTCCTCCTATGTTTAATACTGGCATGATAAAATTTGGAATTTCGATCTTCGTCAACAAATCTTTTCATAGTAGCAGCTTTTTGTTTATAGAAATTCTCCTCCTTGTTGATTGTTTGAACCAGAATAGCAGTAGCATGAACAAGTTCTTCCTCAGCAATAAGACCCAAAGCTACATCAGTTTCTGCCTGAAGGACAACTTTTTCAGCCTCTTTAACTTGAAGAGAAATATTACTAAAACCATTCCAATTCTAGGATCTAAGCTATCGAGTCACTTCTTTTTTAATAAACCAAAGTATTTCCCAAGGAGGCAAAGAATCATTTGGAATCCATACAGATTTTAAAAAAGGAAGAAACCCATCATGTTCAGTCCAAACATTAAAAAAATATTAATTTAAACTTTGGCTTAGAACTTGAAATAGAAACAGATAACAAAAAAGGTATATGATCAGAACAAGTATAAGGAAGATGAGATTCCATAAAAAATTGATAAGATTCCATCCACTGAGAATTAACCAGGAATCTATCCAATCTTTCATGCAATCTCCCTCTTTTCCAAGTATCCAATGGACCATGGAATGGAAGTTTAACCAACTGAATAACAGAAATGTTATCAGAAAAGATATTCATGTCTTCTAAATTAATAGGTTTACCACCCCATTTCTCATTTGGATAAGCCACACTAATAAAATCACTACGAACTAACCAAGTCTCTTGGATAGGTTGCAATATTTTTAAGTGTCTCCAAAACTCATCCTTATCACCCAATCAACTACCAACATAAATAAATGTAGCAATAGTCTCCAAAAATCCCACATAAAGGAAACATGAAGAAATTGCTCATGATTTACAATTACATGATATACAATGTCCTTTTTGCAAAATAACCAGATCTTACTATTGATATTAGAAACAATATCAAATTGAGAGAAACTTGTAGTAATTTTAATTGGAACAGTCTGAGTAAGAGGTTCCAAAACAACAAAGCAAGTAAAATGATGAATTCGATTAAGATTTTTAAGCCTCATCAGGGAATGTGAATCAGAGACTCCCCTAATGTTCCAACACATCAATTTGATCATGGAATTAAGTAGCTCGAGAGACTCTAGAAGGTCTCCCAGGAAACTGTTCCTCACATTAATCAACTAAATCATCATTTAGTAAATTTTTTAAGCCCCAATTTTCCTTATGCTTCCTTCTAACTTTTTGCACTTCCCACTGTCCCTCCATAATCTATCTCAGATGGTGTAAACTATCATCACCAATACCAGTTTTATGTGAAGAGCCAACAATAGGATAGTTAATCCTTTCTGGCACCTCAGAAACTTCACCGGAAGTTAAACAAGATGAATTAACAATTTATGTGACTTGGTCCTTCAAACTCTGATCATTAATTGGCAATTGTGTTGAGATTAGAGTAAGAATAGGTAGAGGTATGGTAATTGGTTCAGCAATCACTGTGTTAATCATATCAGCATTAACTTCTTATATAACATCTCTAGCTGCCATAGACACATCAACAACATTCAACTTGATATTTAATGTATTTGTTTGCATAAAATTTTCCAACTGGGATGAAGACAATGTTGCAATGGGGTAGAATTAGTGTCAGCAAAAATCTGAGAAATCCCCTCCTCTTTATTAGAAACATTGATAACTTTTTTCTGAGACTCAAAGATGGGTTAAGCTGATAGCACTTATCTTGAGTATGACCAAAAATTTTACAATGGTTACAATAGTATGGTTTTTGTTCCATCACTATTGATTGCCAATATGCATTATGTTCAGTCCCTAACCAAACTTCTTTAATTTCAGGAAGAATGATATCCCTTTCTACAATAATTCGAGCAACTGAATGAAGAGTTAAATTAAAAGTTGAAATATCCTGTTTCATAGGTCTGCCAAGAATGGATCCAATGGAGAAAGAATTTGATGATTAAAGAAATGAAATTTTAAATCAGGAAGTTTGAACCAGATTGGAATAATAGGTGGTTCATGTGTAGGGTCAAAATCCAATGACCATTTTAAAAACTTCATCTGCATTCCATCAATAACAACAATTTTATTGGAAAAAATCTGAGCATAATCCTCTTCCTTTATAAGATGAATCATAACATGTCGGCCATCAAAAAGCCCAATCTTCCAGCTTCCCGGAAATTTAAAAGCATCAGACTCTTCGAATAATATCCATCTTAAGATGTCCAAATTGAAATTTACCAATTAAGGTAAATTTATAATTATCAGATAAACTATCAATATCAGAATCAGAAAACACAAGAGCATGTTTACTGGACTTCTTGGATCCTTTCTTGACAAAATGAAAATCTGCCTTTCCAGCCTTTGAGTCATGATAAATCTGTGGAAAAACCAATTTATCTCCCAAAAAAGTACCTCCAGTAGATCTACCAACAATATCAACAATCGATCCCTTCCCAACAAAATTTGGGTCAGCCGTTGATAATTCCAAAACCATGATATCATGGATTAAAACAACAACCAAAGGAAACGTCGTAGACAGAGAAAACCCATAAGGAAGATCTCTAAGTTAGTTATCTTCCAAAATCAATGGAAAGTCAAGAAAAACGCGGGAAAACAAATTAAAACACAGAGGAAAACACCAAGAGGAAAGGAGAAGGATCGCAACAGAATGATCACAAATCTCTAATAAGGAATCTATTCAAAGAGTCACTAGCAACAAATGCATTAAGAAATCTGAAAGAGCTCCAAGAAACCCTAATAATAATAACAAAAGAAGGAATAACACACATATAACACATATATATATATATATATATCCGTGTGTGTGCGTGCGCGTGCGTGTGTGTATCAATATTTATATATGTGTGTTATTCCTTCTTTTGTTATTATTATTATCATTACTTGCATGCGCGCACGTGTGTGTATTACTGTTATTGTCATTTATATTATTACTAATGTTATTACTATATTTATTAGTATTATTATTATTGTTATTCTTATGTATATTTATGTTATTATTATTATAGTTGTTAATACTATTATTATTATTGTTATTATTTATGTACGTATACGTGTAATAATGGTTATTTATGATTATTATTGTATTTTATTTATCATTTTTTCTTATATACATGTATAAGCGTATGTTATTGCATGTTTATCTATATACATATTATTAGTTATCATCGTTAACACTATTATTATTATTGTTATTATCATTAACAATTATTGTTATTATTATTATCTATGTATATATATGTGCTTTTATTGATATTTACTATTATTATATTTTATTTATCATTGCTATTATTATTATTATCATATTTTATTTTTCTCTACCCGTGTAATAAAAATAATAATAGTAATAAATATGTGTGTGTGTGCGCGTGATAGGTATATGAGTTTTTCTTCTTTTATTTTTTTATTATTTTTATTTTTTTATTTACACTATGGGTGGAGAAGGAGAAGGATGTTTGGTTGCTGCTCACGGGTAGAGAAAAAGAAGGATAGGGAGAGATGAGTGCTCGCGGAGAGGGGAGTTGTGGAGAGGGGGGTGGGTTGAAGTGAGGTGAGGTATGAGTGTGGGAGGCAGCTGATTAGCAGTGAGGTGAGGGAGAGGGAGAAGGGGAGTGGGGAGCTAGGGCGGCTATGGCGGCGTAAGGTGAAGGAGAGTGAGGGTCGGCAGTTACGCGAGAGAGGGGACCTCGGGAAAGAGAGAGAGAGAGAGTGCGGTGTGTGCATATATATTTTTTATTATTTATTATATTTTTTATTTGTTATATTATTATTATTATTTATGATTTATTATGTTATTATTTTTTTCATTATTTTTATTATTATTTATTATTATTTGTTTGCTCATATGTGCATATATATATATGTATATATATATATATATATATATATATATATATATATATATATATATCAAAAGGAATGGCCAAAGGCAATTATACGAGACTCCATCCACCCCTAATGTACCTAATAATTCAAGTACCACCTTCTTAAGGCCAACTGTGCCAGAGGGGATTCAAACCCCCAACCTGAGAGGTCTTATACAGTGGATGCCAACCAACATGACAGAGACTCAACAACACACACACACACGTACATACACACATGTACATATGTATAAATATGTATATACATTTTAATTGTCATCATTATTATTATCATCTTTTCTTCATTATATATTGCTTTATTTTGTTATTTGTATTTTTCTTCTTTTTTTTACAAGAAATTCGAATTTTAATTAGAAATTCAATTAAGAACAATTATGATTTAATCATTTGAATTATCAATTAAGTGGATTATAATGTGTGTGACGTGAATTATAATGTGTGCGTATGGTGCATGTATATGTGTAATATTTCAAACATTAAACTCTTATGTCCAAATGGTTCCCTTAAAGCCATTTCCAATCCTTAAGGGAACTCACCTAAAGTTTCAATGTTTCAGTTTTAATCAACTCAACCAAATGTTGAAGACTTAAGACCACACACATAAGACAACAAGAACTTAAGAAGTGGTTTGAATTCCTTAGTGGTGTGGATCCCAATATTAGTCCTCTAGAAGAGTTAGTATGAGACTTCTAGGCTATATCCAAGGCTCTAGAGAGTAAAACGGACCTCACTAAAAATGAGGTCAACAAATGGACTCCTAATAGATGTGGTGTGTGAAATAAGCACGATGTGTGTATTGGTGTTGACCGAAATAATGAACAGAACTAAAGGAATGTCTAAGCGAAGAACCTTATGATACCAACTTGGTTAAATCTAATTCCAATCAAGTCCAAATCAAGTCATTAAAACACATTTGAAGGCTTCATATTATTGACTGAATGTTCAAATAAATTCTAAATTTTGATTATATGTTAAAAAAACTCTAAATTTGACATACTAAAAATAAAATTGAGCATCTCGATGAGGAGAATCCAATGAGCAATAGCCTCCTTAATTTTGAGGTCATTAAGGACCTCAAATCACTAAAAAAATTCTGTAACCAAGGGGGATTAATATGGGAATCAGGTGGTTATAGAGTTATTCATTGAATGGCCAAAGTGCCTCTCCCTTAGAGTCTATAGATAGACCCTCTAACTTCACTTGAGAGGGTTGAGGAGAAGGAGTCAGGTTTTAATGTTGTTCTAAACTAAAAACCCAATGATAACTTATGACCTTCATAACTACCAACCACTGTGGACCATTTTCAGCGGCCCTTGCTTATTGTTGTTGGTGAACGTTGCTTGTTAATGACATAATACAAAGTAACATTGTATCTCAAATAAAGTGTAAAAAAATAACCTTTATTAAAGTCTCGATGATAACTTCTGGTTTCTGTAGTCACCAACTGCTATTAACCATCTCGTGCCAGCCGCAAGCGACCACCCCTTCTTGCCACACTACTTGTGATCTATGTATCCCGAATTTGGTAAAATAATGTATACTAAATGTGGTGTAACAAATAACTCAATATTAAAACTTTTACAATGACTGCCAGCCTCCATAGCTGCCGACCACCACTGACCTCTGCATGTTGATCGCTATCAATCACTTTTGGTTGGCTCTGCTAGCCACCATTAATGAACTTTTCTTGTTAATGACGTAACCCAAATATGGTGTAGAGATGTATCCCAAATACGGTATAACGAATAATGACATTAAAGTCTCGATGAAAACTCCATGCCTCCGTAGCCACCGACCACCATCGATCACAGTCAATCAAAATCAATCAATGCTTTCCAGATGCTGTCAGTCACCTCCTGTTGCACTTACACTTCGCCTTCAATGAAATTTGCTTGTTAAAATCGTATTCTTAATATGGTGTAATAACATATCTCAAACATAGTGTAACAAATATTGTTGCATTAAAGTTGTTGTGATAATATTAAACCTTCATAGTTGTCGACCACCACAATTTGAATGTCATCAAACACTACCAACAACCTCTGCTAACCATCGTTGGTTAACTTTGCTTGTTAATGACATATTCAAAATATACATTAATTGAAAATCTTGAATATGATTTAACACGGTATCTCAAATATAATGTAAACAAAAAATAATGTATTAAAGATATGATGATAACTCCTAGTGACATCTGCTTATGACCACAATTTTAGAATATGAAACCTTCTTCGAGGCTCTTGAAAATTTTAAAATGTTATATAGTGAAAAATGTTGTATCTAATGCAAAATAGTAAACTCGGGGGAAGGGTTGCTGCTACCAACTAGTGTAACCTCAACTACGATTTTTGTGGCTAATTATTACTGAAGCATTCCACTTCTACCTCTATGACCAACTGATATGATTGTAGTCTCCAACTAAGTCTACATGGTTAATTGATACTATTATAGATAATAAGTATTACCTACGTTACCAACTTACAATATTTCAGTCACTAACTAGAACCTAAGTATCTAACTAATGATATTATAATCACCACTTATGACCTATGTGACCAACTGATAATATTATAGTCACCAATTATGGCCTATAGGACCAGCTGACACTGTTGTAGCTATCAATTACGTTCTAAGTGGCCAACTACAATCTATATGACAAACAAATAATGAAGCTACTAACAAAGACCTATATGTCTAACTGTTACTACAGCTTCAAATCATGGTCTCTGTGGCTAAATAATGCAACTCTAACTACCAAATATGACCTATGTGGCTAATTATCACTATAACTTCTAAGTAAAACCTCTTATTGACCTCATTTTTGTTGAGGTATAGTCTTTCTTCTTTAAGAGCCTAGAATCTAGTCATAGGACTTTCCTGTTAACTATCCTAGAGGACTAGTGATGGAACCCTACCAATTAGAAATTCCAAACACTTCATTATTCTTCTTGGAGCTCCGCTTGTTTAGCTCAAACCTCTAGCATTTAGTAGGATCGAGCCAAACATGAAGGAGCTCAAGAGGGGTTCACTTAGGATTTTTTGACCTTAAAATTGACCATAGGTGGTGTGGCCTTGGTTAGTCTTGCACACACACACTTGAACCCTTCATATTTACTCAAAACCTAAAATCCTAAACCAGTCACCCTTAACTTGGTTCTCCACTCTTTTGGAAACTCATGTGGGTGGTACCCCAAACCCTTGGCCCTAGGCTAGAGTTTGGCTAGGACCAACACTTGGAGCATCCAAAATGGGTTTTCCCTTGTTTCTATGGCTTGATAGGGGTAATTCTATAATTACAATTCTTAACAAATCCTAATTTCACCAAAACCCTCAACTTTGGCCTCTTAGCCCCAAACTTTACTAAATTACCAAAATGCTCCTGAAATCCTAAATTTTTCATAATTTCTCGGAATTTCTTAAATTCTCAAATACTCTTAAGAAATCATTTCAAACTAAACCAAGCCACTAAATACCCAAAATTCTTAATATACCCAGAAATTTGTCAAAATTACTAAAATGCTCCTCATACCCTAAGAATTTTCAAAATCTCTAAATTCGCCCCAAATGACTCCAAAATCAATTTGAACCACTCAATATATTCAATTTCACCCAAATCCACCAAAATTTCTAAATTTCCCCCAAATGCCCAAACTCTCCAAATCACCCCCAATTTCCACCAATTTGATTTCAAACTCTCCCCATTTCAAATCCAAATCAAATTTCATCATGTCCAAACGCAATTTGAACAAAATCCCAACCTAGTTAAACCCAATTTCAAACTCAAACTCCAAGCCCACTTTAGAATCCCCAATCTGACCATATCCCCAAGTTCCATCATACTGAACTCCAAAATCAATTCAATTCCCCCAAATTTGAATCCTAAATTCTTCACAAAATTCCCCTAGACCAATTTGAAACTCTAATTGAACTAGACCTAAGCTCAAACCTAACCTAAATCCAACCCAAATCAAAACTCCCAATTTTGTCTCAAAATTCCAAATGTCGCCAAATTAAACTCCATAGCCTCTCAATTTCCACCCAATTGACTTCCCAATGCTTAACGACAATCTTCTAAATCAAATTTTCCAATCAATTGAGCCGCATCCAAAATCTAAGCAAGCCTAAACCCAAGTCCAAGCTAAGTACAAGAATTTGAACCCAAACCCTAAACCAACTTGGAGCACTTGGTCAAGCCTAACTTAGACCACCATAGCTTCCGTTTGAACTCTAAGAACCAACTTAGATTCACCTAGCCCACCTTAGGTGAGCCATTGACCAAGGGTCCCTTGATTTGTGGGACCTCTTCCCATATTTGTCCAAATAACCCAATCTTTTCCATCAATCATCAAACCACCCAACTAATTACATTTAAACCTTCCTCTGGCTCCCCTGACCCAGCTAGCCACCCACTCTGCATTGGTCGGCTGGCCTAGTCACCGGAAAACCCAAAATAGAGAAGTTCATATCCATGGATCAAAACAAATTCACCCATCCAATGTGGCTCATCCCCATTGGTTGCTTGCGTCGCTCAGACTTCACCTAAGCAATCCTCTCCACCCTTTGGCAAGCCCAATTGGCCACCCTTTACCCTTCTATTTAAGCATCACTCCCTCACATCCATAGATATAAATGATCAAAATCCTTGGGAAGACTCTACCAAAATCCTTTCAGAGCTTCTCCAAACCTTCCTAAGCTCAAGCCCACCATTCTCCAGCCACATCCCTCACTACCTGAGGCCAATTTCTACACCAAAAAATCACCCAAAACAAGACATTCTCTGTCACTCCACCAAACTCCACAATCCTCTAAATTAAACTACCCCTGAGCTTCCCCAAGCTAAATGAGAAAGATCCCCATTGAAACCCATGTATCCCGAGCTCTCTACACCTGACTTTGATAAAGGCCGCACCACCTGTTGGAGGAACTCCTACACAGACCCATTCCCTGAACAAGGTGACACTTCAAGGAGGTTCACCGGACTCCACTGAAGCTTCTGCAAGCACCCAATCAAGGTTGCACCTCTTGGGCTCAGGTATACACCATTTTCCCCAAAATCGAGCTTGGTTTGGGCATTTACAAAGAAAAGTTTGATTTCATTCTTGATTAGCCATATAGATGTGTTCGTCTGGACTAGATGAAGGTGTAAAAAAAATCCCATGTGATTTAGTTGAGTATCGAGCGAGATATTAAGGTTTGAGTGTGGACGGTTCTTAGTTTACACCAGTTGAGGATGAAGATGAAGGATCGTTAGATCGCTCGTGTATTGGATGAGCGGCCAGGATTGCACCAGACGTGAAGAAAAGACGTAATGCGTGGGTTGTGTCACAGCTGACGCCGAAGGCAGTGTCAAATAGGAGCACATTGCGTTGGCTTTTGGAGCCGTCATAGGTTGAGTCAGCGCTGCTTGGATAAGTAGAAAAATAAGGTTTTTTATTTATTTAAATACTGAAACTTTAAAAATTCATAACTTTGTGTAGAAAAATCATAAAAATAAAATAATAATACCCTATTGCTCAGTGAATAGAGGAAAAAATAATGGATGAAAAATAAAAAATTTATTTGTCATATATTTTATTTTTAATTAATTAAATACTCCATAGAGTATTTTAATCATATTTAATTAAATATTAATCATCTTGGCTTCAAATTTGGAGGGCTTGTTTTGTTTGTGGATAGAGCTGTTCTGTGATTTTTACAAAGTTAGAGAACACCTGTAACCCTAAATGCCCTAATTTTCAAGTCTGGTTGCCTATTTTTGCCTAAAATAATTATATAAATTAAAATAAAGATAAAAAAAAATATGAGATCTATCTTGGTAGGTTCCCTGTGGTCAGTAGACTCTAAGAAAAATTTAAAATGAGTTTGAATAATTATGTATATTACTATAGCAAATTAAATTATTAAAACTCATAAAAATTTAAATAAATATTATATAATCCAAAAATTGTAAAAAATTGTTCCATACTATACATAATGACCATTTTAACCCATTGTAAAAATATGAAACCCATTTGAAATATATTTCACATTAAAGTCTATTTTTCAAGTAAAATTAGATTTTTACAATAAAATAATTATAACAAATAAAATAAAATTAGGAAAATTATGAAAAGTGGTTTTAAGTGTTCGTTATGATTAGGGGAACCTAAAAAATGTTAAATTGATATTAAAATAAATAGTTCTTTTTTTATCTACTTTTTAAACTAAAAATAATTATAAAAATTACAAAAAGATAAAAATGCACCAAATTGTTCATAATTATCTCCAGATCATTTAGAACTCTTTAGAATATTATTCTTAATTTTTCTAATGTAGTTATGTATTTTTAAATGATAAAAAAAAGATATTTTTCTTGATTTTTATTAAAATAATTATAAAAAAAATAAATATCATAAAAAATGAAAAGTTTGCTTCTCTGAGTTCTCTGAACTGAGAGAGATTTAATAAAAATGTAAGAAGTGATTTTTGAAATAATTTTAAATTTTATGTTTATGTAACCCCTAAAATTAATAAATAATTATAATAATTAAAATGCAATTCAGAAAATCATGAAATTTGGTCCAAGTGGTCCGCTGACCTTGGTGAACCTCCAATAATTTTCCCATAAATAGAAACTTTACTTTGAATAATTAAATGAATTAATGTTAAAAAATTTTGTTTCTGAATAAAATAATTATTAAAAATTAAAATATATGCGCTGATGATTTAGATATGAAAATTATGATTTTATAATATGGGATACTACGCAAGTATATGTATCGTTTATCAAGTAATATAGGACTTTCTGATTAAGCCCCAAGATATCGAACCCACAGGGAAAATTTGAAAATCTTTAAAGGAATCAGAAAATTATCTTTTTACTTTTTTTATGGCTATTGAAAGTATGTCTTGATTTTGAAAAGTTTTGAAAGTTTATTTATCTTTTGATATTTCCTTAATAAAATATTAACCAAGAAATTAAAATTATAATAACAAATAAAACTGTATGTAAAACACTATTAACTAGAATATCTTTTTCTTTCCTTTTATGAAGTAGTAATAATTGTTAAAGTATTGTTGTCGAAGTATTTAAATTTTTTGTGACATATAGAAGCAAATGTATTTTTTACCCTTACTTGGTTCTATAAAGAACATAGGTTAATTTGAAATTTTTATCATTTTGAACATGGTTAGGGAGGGAAGATATCAGTCTCTCACTCTAGAGTTCCCTCGATTCCCACCAACTCGGGGCTAACTTCTCATATCAAAACTCAAAACATCAAACCAAATTAGGGGTTTTAGCTCTGTCACTCTAAAATCCTCTAATTTTACTCCCTTCCATAAAAATATCTTCTAATATTACATTCAATTATATAGACTACAATTCTCACCCATATAATTGCAAGTGATTTTTACTAACTTTTATGAGACAATACCGCATTGGATCTTACATAATCTCAAGACATTCTACAACTTAACAGGCCAAATTAAGAAGTAAACAAAGTTTTCAGAATCAATGTTCACAACTTCTTCCAACTTTTAAACACTTATACTTTCCACAACAATTCTCTATAAATTAATTACTTCTCCATTTAAGAAAGAAAAAGATAAAGTAAACTACTCAGAATGCATTGAGAAAATACAAAAACACATTGATTGGAAATTAAAAACCATAAGAAAAATAACAAAAAAAACAAGTATTAATTAAAAAAAACTAAATGTAAGAATAAATGTAAACATTTATCTGAAAATTCTCTCCACAAGACTCAGGAAGTTCCTCTGAAACTTTAACTCTTCACTAAACTACTCCTCAGAGTGGATCTTCCAACTCCGATGACTCAGAATAACTTCAGACTTCAATAGAAACTAAACTAAAAGAAAGAAAAGAAGTGGGAAGAAGAAGACTTCACTCCGACACTTTTCTCCTTTCTACTGTCTACTCCTACTCTTAATAAAAACTCTCGCAAAATAAAAGTAAAATACTATAAAAACTCTCTTCAAAATGCAAGTGGAAGAGCTCTTTTCTTTCCTAAGATTCTCTTTAAATAGTAAACCAAAAGGTGCCTTGGAGTCTCTTCAAAATGTGTCCAGATTCAATGTATCCACCAAAGAATGCACCCCTTCATTCAAACTTGCCTCCCAAAAAAAGTTATGGAAGTTACCACCAAGAGTTGCATCCCATCCCCTTTGAAATTGGCGCCAAATTCATTTGAATTTTGATTTTTAACTGTGGTGGCTAAGCGCCGGCCCAGCGGCGCTTAGCCGCCAGTGCCCACATTTTCATTTTTCATCTTTTTTTGCTCCACATTTGATTCAATTTTGCTCCTTTCATCATGACCATCCATTTTCATCATATCTGCAAGAAAAACACAAAATACCTTCCATTAAAGTGAAATATCATTAAAAATATGTATAAAAATGTGCATAAAAATACTATATATTTTTTGTGTATCAAAATCCCCAAAACTTAAAATGTTACTTGTCCTCAAGTGACAGTTAATCTCATAGAACATTTTAGCATGCAAATTATGTAATGAGTTTCTTAGGAACATAACAAAATTTTGTTCTAGAAATGGAATAGTCCAATTTAAAAAAAAAATTCAGTAATTAAAACCAACTTAAAGTTTAGAAAGTTCTTAAGTAAAGGAAAATGACAAATATAAGTTTCTATCTAATTCAGAAATATTTGTAGATTCTTCAAAATATAGGACTCAAAAACTTATTTTTCTCACTTAAAAATCTTTATTTGAAAATAATTTTAATTACTATATTATAACCTTAAGCTTTACATTTTCTCTGAACTTATATCTTAAACTTTATGTATGAAACCAATTTTTTATTAGGCCCTTAAATCCTCAAGTTTCTCCTCCCTTTTCATATACTATTTTTCACTTTTTCTTTTCTTTTTTTTTATGAGGCAAGGATTACTATATCTGGATATGAATTTAATGATTTTTAATTCCACCCTTCCATTTAAAATAAATTTCAGATATACATCTTTCACTTAAAAATCATAATAATAATATTTGAAAATTACTCTTCACTAAAAGAAATTTAAGCTTTGAAGAAAAAAAGTCAAATCTTCTATTTATCCAAAAATACAAAACTTCTTACTAAAGATAGTTTAACTTTATTTAACACCTCTTCTTTAAGAAAATTATAAATATAAGTTTTTCATGATTACTATAAATTTTAACTAAATTCTTTTATTCATTTTCTATATTCAAAATTTGTGTTCCCCTAAAATAACTTCATGTACATAATTGTTCTCAATCAAAAATAAGATTTATTTTTAAGTATTCTTGAGAATCAAATAAAATTTTAGGTTTTTGAAAATCTTTGTTTTTAAAAATCCCCCCAAAACTTTAATTTTTAGTTAAGATAAAACATTTAAGCATAAGAAATGATACATGGGTGAGAAATAAAAACTGACATATCATGCTTGCAGGAATTTTTAATATCCTAATATGCAAGTATAACAATTTAAATAACAAGAGTAAAATGAAATCAAATTTAGTTTTTCAAAACAATTTTTGTTTATATAAAGAAAAGTAAAAATTTCAAAAAGACTTCTACAGTAGTGGAGGTTTTCAAAGCAAATACACACCAACTAAAATAACACATTGATACAGATAACAGATGATAGTGGAATTTGAAAAATTTTAAACATGTAGTTTCCTAAGTAGAAGTTCCCAATATTGGTCTATAATCTCCTAACAGTTTTTGAATTAAAGTACACACTACTAAAAACTCTGACATAACATACACATTAAAACATTTACTATTACACATCACTACCACAAAGCAACATATAAAACATCAATACAAACAACAACAATACATCTGAATATGCATAACAGAAAAATAATACAAACTACAGTCTTACATACTATCAAGCTTCATATCACAACACAATCATCAAACAAAATACTAAACAAAACACACATCAGTACATCAACAACAACACCACAACGAAAACAAATAACACAAATCTACTCATCATCCTCATCATCATCATCATCATCATCCTACTTGTTACAATCCCTAGATGGCACATAAGGTATGTAGAATGAATGAGGGGGCATCTCAGCACTCTGATCACCTCTAATCATTCTATCCAAATATTGTTGATAACTCTCCTCATACTCATCACGTTTTACAATATATCTTTCCACATTATCCATCTTACCATTCATATCTTTCAGATGCTCTCGAGTAAACCTCACTTTCTTCAAAATCTTTCTTAACAAACTAGTCTGTGAATCTGTAGATGATGAAGCACGTGAAGTAGTAGCACGAGATGTAGATGCGACGAAGCGAAGCGGTAGAAGCCACCGCCAAATCCTCCTCTCCAACCAAACTCCGAATGTGCGATGTAAGCACCAACGTTTACACTAGTAATTGGTCTCAATGGCTGAAGTACCTCTTCCCGGGTTTCAAACTTCACTCCAGATCGTTCACATAATGAATGAATCAAGGAAGGAAATCCCATACCTGCAGTCGTGGTTGATCTAGCACAGTTCAAAACATAATCATAAATTATACCTCCAATGTCAATAGGCTTCCCATGCTGAATGCAATAGTTCAACACAGCTCTTTCTCTCGTTACTTCACTTGTATGACTCGAAGGTAACAATTTAGATGAGATAAAATAATGCCACGCCTTAGAAGTGGCATTAAATTTGGAAGCAGGAAAGTTCACTCTTCTATCTTTTGTTATTTTCCATAATCCTCTTCCATCAGTCAGAAATTCCATGATCTCATCTAATTCTCCTTCTATAGGATGATAGTTAGAATAAAAACAGAACATGTCAGGAGGTAGTCCATAAAAAGTGTTGATTGCCCCAGAAGAAAAGTTGACTTCATGCCTCCTAACCATCACTTGATTCTCTTCTGCAGCAGACAAATTTGCATAAAATTCTCTGACCACGAAACAATGAAGAATCGCAGAGAAGCAACAATAATTCTCCCGGTTCCTTCTAGCAATCATATCTTCAATCACCACTCCTGGTTTACTAAAGACACGCTCAGGAATCAACTTACGTGACAGCAATGCATCGAAGTATCGTTCCTCAGCCCTCATACTAACAAATTTGTCAGAATCAAATCTAGTCTTTTCTCTCGCACGCTTTGACTTTGGAGCCATCTCTAACAATTCACAAAAAAAATCCACCATAAATTTTAAGATCAAACTAAACTTGCTAAATTATCTTCCAAAAGATATTTTCACTAAATCCAAGCAATTTCTCAAGTTTTTCCTCAAATTTTCACCATGAATAGTGATTTTAAAATATTCCAAAATGTACTCAAAATACATGGTGAAAATCAAAAAAAAAATTTACTTAGGAGTAGTGCTCTTACCTCAAGGAATCCAAATCTAACAATTTTTGTTGAGATCGGCTCTTAAATGATCCACAATATGATGCCCTAGGCTCCTCTTTCGCGATAAACCGAAGGTTGAATACGATGGGCGGTTTAAAAATGGCAATTTTTGGGTTTTTAACTGCTGGGAACCAATTTTCGCGAACTGACGCCTAAGCGCGAACCCTCGGCGCTTAGCCGCAAAATCTGGCGCTTAAGCGCCGGCACTCTGGCGCTTAGCCGCCAGTACCCAAATATTCACAACTAAGGTATATGCACTAAATCACTATGTTAATCACCCTTAATTACTCCAGAATAATTATTTCTCCCCACATAAATCTTCTAATACTCCAAATAAAAATTTAATATCCATTGATTCTACACAAATTTCACACAAGCACAAACTTATATTAAAACAAACATAACACTTAATACAATTCTAGAATTTCTATCCACACATAAAGGATGAAATTCTCTAAATACAAGAGACTTTAATCTCAAACTGATAAGTATACATCTCTAGGATGTAACCATCACATCATCAGGCTTAGTTAATACTTAAATATAAACACTAAACACACCAAACATAATACGCATGAACACTAAACATAAAACATAAGAACACTAAATAAATAAGAACAAAGTACTCTTAATTCCATTCTCCATTAGGCGGATTATATCCCGAACCATTATGATTCTCATTTGACCCTTCTGGAATATAAATCTAATAAAACGGGCGATAATTGTTCATTCTTACATCTTCTTCTTTAATCCATTTGTTCTTCACAAACATCGCCTTATCCGCTTCTTCAACGTACCTTGAATGACTGAATTGCATCTTGAGTTGCCATCCCATGTGCTCCAAATGTAAGTTACTTTCATTGATATTCGCTTCCATTGAAGTCACTCGGGGGCTTCAATATTTGCAATCATTTCTGCAATACCTTGAATACTAACAGCGAGATATCCATTGAATAATTCTTTAGCACTATCACTAATGAACTTAATCTTGTCAGAATATTGCTTCTTCTTCATCTCATTCTCCCAGGAAGACATGATGCACTCAAAACTCTCTTCTTAAGATTCAGAAATGAAAATAGGACTAGGGGCAAGTGTTTCTCTTAAATCAGGTCCTTTTTATAGACTTGGGAAGTGTTAAATCTGCCCCAAGACGTTTTAAAACTTCAAAATAACTTCCAAAACCACTCCCCCATGATCTAGGCTTCTAGAACCTCATTTTTCACATTTTTTGTAACTGCGGCGCCTAAGCGCCAACCAGTCGGCGCTTAGCCGCCAGTGCTCAATTTAGCACAGGTCTGCTAAGTGTCCAAATTTTCATTCTGACTTCTCTTAATCATCAATTAAGGTCAAATAAACTCTACTATAGTTTAAAAACTCCAAATTACTACCACTAAAAACATAAAAACAAACCAAACAAAGCAAACAAAGCACACAAAACAAACATAAAGCAAAGCACACCGATAATTATGGGTTGCCTCCCACAAAGCGCTTGTTTTAACGTCTTCGCCTGACATACCTGAACTCATTCCGAGTGACCCAACATCAAATTATTATCGGATTTAGATTTATTGATCGAAAAATATGGTTTAAGTCTATGTCCGTTAACTTTAAATATTTTTCCAGTCTTAGGATCTTGAATATCTACAGCTCCATAAGAATAAACTTTTATCACAATAAATGGACCTATCCACCTGGACTTAAGTTTTTCAGAAAATATTCTCAATCTAGCATTATAAAGTAAAAACTTTTGTCTTGCTACAAGATTTTTAGTAAGAATCTTTCGATCATGTCATAACTTCATCTTTTCCTTATAAATCTTAGCATTTTCATAAGATTCATTCCTTAATTCTTCAAGCCCATTCAATTGCAATAATCTCTTTTCAGCAACATCTTTCAAATTATAATTGAACTCTTTAATAGCCCAATATGCTTTATGCACAAGTTCAAAAGGTAAATGACAAGCTTTTCCAAAAATCAGCCTATATGGGGACATTCATATAGGTGTTCTGTAAGCAGTCATATAAGCCCACAAAGCATAATCTAATTTGATTGACCAATCCTTTCTATTTGGATTAACAGTTTTTTCAAAAATTCTTTTAATTTCACGATTGGATAGTTCAACCAAACCACTTGTCTGCTGATGATAAGCAGTAGCAATGCGATGATTAATATGATATTTCTTTGCTAACTTGCCAATAATCGCATTCTAAAATGACTTCCCCCATCAATTATGATTACTCTTGGTATTCCAAATCTACAAAATATATTCTTTTCTAAAAACTTTGCAACAATTTGAGCATCACATCGAGGTAAGGCAATAGCTTCAATCCATTTGGAAACATAGTCTACTTCTATCAAAATATAAACATTTCCGAAAGATGGTGTAAATGGTCCCATAAAATCTAGTCCCCAAACATCAAATATTTCAACTTCCAACATATATTTGAGGGCATCTCATTTCTTCTAGAAATATTTCCTACACGCTGACATCTATCACAATTTTTAATATAAACATTCACATCCTTAAAAATTGTAGGTCAATAAAATCCTTATTGTAATATTTTATGTGCAATTTTATCACTTCCAAAATGTCCCCCATAATCAGAATCATGACATTTTTGATTAATTTCATAGGTCTCTTCCAAAGGTACACATCTTCGAATTATAAGATCCTTTCCTTGTTTATATAAAAATGGGTCATCCAAAAAATAAGTCTTAGCATCAGACATCAATTTCTTCTTTTTATGGTATGTCAAACCATAGGGTATAATATTACTAACAATAAAGTTTACTATGTTTGCATACCACGAAACACACAATTCTTTAATAGTAAACAGTTTTTCATCAGGAAAATGTTCATTAATTTCTACAATATCACAGAGAGATTTTTCGATTTCAAGCCTGGACAAATGATCAGCAATTTGATTATCAGATCCCTTCCTATCTACTATCTCAAAATCAAATTCTTGCAAAAGAAGAATCCATCTTATCAGTCTCGGTTTTGCATCATTTTTCTTCATTAAATATTTAATAGCAGAATGATCACTATGCACCACACATTTAGTTCCAATTAAATATGATCAAAATTTATCAAAGGCAAATACTATAGCTAATAACTCTTTCTCAGTAGTAGTAGAATTAATTTGAGCTTCATTAAGAGTTTTACTAGCATAATAAATTACTTTGAAAATTTTATCATATTTCTGACCTAAAACAACACCAATAGCATAATCACTAGCATCACACATTAATTCAAAAGGTTTTTCCCAATTTGGTCAAATTATTACAAGTGCGGTGATTAAATTTTCTTTTAATGTTTCAAAGGCTTTGAGGCAATCATCATCAAAATTAAAAATTGCATCCTTTTCCAGTAAACGGCATAAAGGTTTTGTAATCTTTGAAAAACCTTTGATGTAACGCACCGTAGAATCCAAAGCATGTCCTAAAAACTTCTAATTTCCCTTACATTAGTTGGGCAAGGTAAATTAGATATAACTTGAATTTTTGCAGGATCTACCTCCAAACCTTTTTCTGAAATTCACTGTCCAAAAACAATTCCTCCTGCCACCATAAATTAGCATTTTTTCCCAATTAAGGACCAAATTAGTTTCTTCATAGCGTTTTAGAACTTTAGATAGATGTTCTAAACATGATTCAAAGGAAATTCCAAACACTGAAAAATCATCCATAAAAACTTCAATCCTTTTTTCAATTAAATCACAAAAAATAGTCATCATACATCTCTGAAATGTAGCAGGGGCATTACATAAACCAAAGAGCATTCTTCTGAAAGAAAATGTACCATAAGGACTGGTAAATGTAGTTTTCTCTTGATCCTCAGGAGCAATTTAAATTTGGTGGTAATCAGTATATCCATCCGGAAAATAAAAGTATTTATGCCTGACCGTACTATCCAACATTTGATCTAGAAAAGGGATTGGAAAATGATCTTTCCTTGTGGCAAGGTTTAATCTTCTATAATCAATGCATATTCGCCACCCTGTAACTTATATTGTTGGTATCATTTCATTCTTTTCATTAACAGTTACAGTTACTCCTCCTTTCTTAGGAACACAGTGAATGGGACTAACCAATGCACTATCTGAAATAGGGTAGATAATTCCAGCATCCAACCATTTTAAAATTTCTTTCTTAACAACATCTTTCATGATAAGATTTAATCTCCTTTGGGGATCAACCCGCGGTTTGCAATTATCTCCCATAAGAATTCTGTGCATACAATTTGAATGACTAATTCCTTTAATATCAACAATTGTCCATCCAAAGGCTTTCTTGTACTTCTTCAAAATTTCAAGCAAACTCACTTCTTCTTTTTCAGTTAATTGAGAGGAAATTATAACAGGGAAGGTTAAGGATTCACCTAGAAAAATATACTTGAAATTATCAGGAAACATTTTTAGCTCAAGTTCAGGAGGTTTTTCAATTGATGGACCATAAGATTCATCTTTTTCAGTCATATCCAACATTTCAAAACTTTCATGAACATACTTTAAATCTTCCTCTTAAAAATCTTCAGAATCAGATAACTCCTCTTCTTGATTATATTCCAACTCTTCTCTTTCAGCTTTCTCTTCATAAGTTGATTTGAAATGACATTCACTTAAATATTCAATAACATTCATCCTATAACACTCATCTTCTTTACCTCTAGCAGGATATTTCATCGATTTTGAAATATTAAATATAATAGTCTGATCATTAACCCTCATCGTTAATTCCCCTTTTTGCACATCTATCATGGCTCTGCCTGTAGCTAGAAAAGGTCTCCCCAAAATTATGTGTATCTCTTTATCTTCCTCCATATCTAATACAATGAAATCCACACGAAAAATAAATCGATCCACTTTTACCAAAACATCTTCTATAACTCCTTTAGGATATGTGATCAAACGATTTGCTAATTGCAGAGTTACAGTAGTTGGGGTTATTTCTCCTAGTCCTAGTCTTTTGAATATTGATAGAGGCATTAGATTAATGCTTGCACCCAAATCACATAAAGCTTTTCCACGGAATCTTTCTCCGATTGCACATGGATTTGTGAAACTACCAGGATCTTTAAGTTTTTCAGGAATCTTTTTCTGAATTATCGCACTGCACTCCTTACTAAGTGCAACAGTCTCATTTTCTTCAAACTTCCTCTTTTTATTAAGAATATCCTTCATAAATTTTGCATAGCTTGGCATTTGTTCTAGGGCTTCATCAAATGGAATATTAATGGTAAGCTTCTTTAATATCTCCAAGAATTTTGAAAATTGCTTATCCAACTTTTGTTGATGAAGTCTCTGAGGAAATGGAGGTGGTGGTTTTTCTAAATCAACCTTAGGTGGAGAAATAGGTCTTTCAAAACCTTTTGGAGCGTCCTCTTTAGGTCTTTCAATCTCTTCTTTCTCTACTTCAGTTTCTTTTTGAACTCTACCTTGCAATTCTTTTCCACTTCTCAGTTGAATTGCTTTTACTTGTTCTTTATTCTTTTCTCTTGGATTCACTTCAGTATTACTTGGAAGCATTCATTGGGATCTATTACTTAAGGCATTTGCAATTTGTCCCAATTGATTTTCAATATTTCTGATGGTTGCTTTTTGAATTTGTAATTGATTTCCCATATGTAATACTACTTCTTCCATAGACAACTTCTTCTCTTTATTTTGTAAAGCATTGTTATAACCTGCAGGATAAGTTAATCTATTATTATTATTACCTTGGTTGTTCCAATTCCCCAATGGGTTTACTTGGTGGTTCCCCCATTGTTGATTAACACCACCCTGATTATTGTTATTCCTTAAAATTTGAATGATTCTTCCAACCTGGGTTATAATAATTGGAATATGGGTCGTTAGGTTTACTTATAGCATTCACAGTTTCTGGTAAAGAATAAGAATCAACCATTTGGCCTAATGAATTTTCTTCAATCATAAGATTTGGCCGAGAAAAATTCATCCCAAATTGGTCTATCTTCCTCGATACAAGACAGCAACTTGATTTGTTAACACTGTAAAAGCATCATTTTCATAAACACTGGCTACCTTTTTAGGATTTAACCTTTCAGAAGTCCATTGAAAATTATTAGTAGCCATTCCTTCAATTAAAGCATAAGCATCAGAAAATGGTTTAGACATTAATGATCCACAGCAGCAGCAGCATCAATGATTGATCTAAGAGATCCAACTAATCCATTATAAAAAGTTTGAATTATTAACCAATCTAGTATCACATGATGTTGACATTTCCTGAGGATATCTTTAAATCTTTCCCATGCTTCATATATTGATTCCCCTTTAAACTGACAAAAAGATGTTATATCATTTCTCAACTTAGCAGTCTTAGATGGTGGAAAATATTTAGCAAGGAACTTTTGTGACAGTTCACCCCAAGTTCTTATTGATCAAGGTGGTAATGAATGTAACCATATTTTAGCTTTATCCCTTAGTGAGAAAGGAAAAAGTCTAAGTCTAATAGCATCATCTGAAACACAACCATATTTAAAAGTAGCACACAACTCTAGAAAATTAGCAAGATGCAAATTAGGATCTTCAGTTGTTGCTCCCCCAAACTGATTATTAAACACCATTTGAATAATAACAGACTTAAGCTCAAAAGAATTAGCAGCTACAGCAGGGTTTTGAATACTACCACAAAATTCATCTACTGTAGGGTTAACATAATCTCCTAAAGGTCTTAATTCTTGATGGATGCCTACATTTTGATTTTGATGATTTGTCATTTCTTGAATATTTTTATCTTTTTCTGTATTTTTAATTTTTTTGATTTTTCTGATAGTTTTTTCTAATTCAGAATCGTAAGACACAAGTCTCTCAGAACCTTTACTACGCATACAACAATAAAACAAAATAAAGCACTACACACTAACAAAAACAAAGAAAAGTAAAAATTTAAAATTTCTTAATTCTCTTTAAAATGCCCAGCAACGGCGCAAAAAACTTGATCCCCGATAAATATATGTGCGCCAAAAACTTGACTCCACACCAAATATATGTGCTGATAATTTAGATATGAAAATTATAATTTTATAATATGGGATACTACGCAAGAATACGTATCGTTTATCAAGTAATATAGGACTTTCTGATTAACCCCAGAGATATCGAACCCACAGGGAAAATTTGAAAATCTTTAAAGGAATCAGAAAATTTTCTTTTTACTTTTTTTAATGGCTTTTGAAAGTATGTCTTGATTTTGAAAAGTTTTGAAAGTTGATTTATCTTTTGAAATTTCCTTAATAAAATGTTAAGCAAGAAATTAAAATTATAATAACTAATAGCAATATATGTAAAACATTATTAACTAGAATATCTTTTTCCTTCCTTTTATGAAGTAGTAATAATTGTTAAAGTATTGTTGTGGAAGTATTTAAATTTGTTGTGACAGATAGAAGCAAATGTGTTCTTTACCCTTACTTGGTTCTATAAAGAACATAGGTTAATTTGAAATTTTTATCATTTTGAACATGGTTAGGGAGGGAAGATATCAGTCTCTCACTCTAGAGTTCCCTCGATTCCCACGAACTGGGGGCTAACTTCTCATAACAAAACTCAAAACTTCAAACCAAAATTAGGGGGTTCTAGCCTGTCACTCTAAAATCCTCTAATTTTACTCCCTTTCATAAAAATATCTTCTAATATTACATTCAATTATATGGACTACAATTCTAACCCATATAATTGCATGTGATTTTTACTAAATTTTATGAGACTATACCGCACTGGATCTTACATAATCTCAATAAATTCTATAACTTAACAGGCCAAATTAAGAAGTAAACAAAGTTTTCAGAATCAATCTTCACAATTTCTTCCAACTTTTAAACACTTATACTTTGCACAACAATTCTTTATAAATTAATTACTTCTTCATTTAAGAAAGAAAAAGATAAAGTAAACTACTCAGAATGCATTGAGAAAATATAAAAACACATTGATTGGAAATTAAAAACCGTAAGAAAAATAACAAACAAAAACAAGTATTAATTAAAAAAACTAAATGTAAGAATAAAAGTAAACACTTATCTGAAAATTCTCTCCACAAGACTCAGGAAGTTCCTCCGAAACTTTAACTCTTCACTAAACTACTCCTCGGAGCGGATCTCCTAACTCCGATGACTCGTAATAACTTCAGACTTCAATAGAAACTAAACTAAAAGAAAGAAAAGAAGTGGGAAGAAGAATACTTCACTCCGACCCTTTTCTCCTTTCTACTGTCTACTCCTACTCTTAATAAAAACTCTCGCAAAATAAAAGTAAAATACTATAAAAACTCTCTTCAAAAGGCAAGTGGAAGAGCTCTTTTCTTTCCTAAGATTCTCTTTAAATAGTAAATCAAAAGGTGCATTGGTGTCTCTTCAAAATGTGTCCAGATTCAATGTATCCACCAAAGAATGCACCCCTTCATTCAAACTTGCCGCCCAAAGGAAGTTATGGAAGTTACCACCAAGAGTTGCATCCCATCCCCTTTGAAATTGGCTCCAAATTCATTTGAATTTCGATTTTTAACTGTGGCGGCTAAGCGCCGGCCCAGCGACGCTTAGCCGCCAGTGCCCAAATTTTCATTTTCATCTTTTTTTGCTCCAAATTTGATCCAATTTTGCTCCTTTCATCATGACCATCCATTTTCATCATATCTGCAAGAAAAACACAAAATATCTTCCATTAAAGTGCAATATCATTAAAAATAGGTATAGAAATGTGCATAAAAATACTATATATTTTAGGTGTATCAGGGCCAAAATGGTAATTTTGAGATTTTGATACCCTAATTAAATTTTAGGTTAAGATAAAGCGTAAATGGGCAATATTGATCATAATAAACTCTTTTTGATGTTTGAAACATAATGGGATAAGAGGTAGAGACCAACATGTCCACCTTTTTACAATAAGGGTATATACGTAATTTAACAAATTGTTGAGGTTGGAAGTTAGCTTGATTGGATGACACTAAGGTAGTGAGCTTAGGCTAGGAAGAAAATAACTTACTTATTTGAAGCCCTCTAAGTGGTGATTAGATAATAAGTGTGAACCTTTAATGAGAATTGAATGTCACTTAATTTAACATTTTGGTTTTTGTAAATCTACCTAAAGATTGGATCTAAGGGCTTATTTAAATTTGTTTAATGAGGATTAGAAAAGAGAAACATGATCAATTAATGAATACATTTAAACAGTATGAGCCCAATTTTAGCCTTGGGTATAAAATGCTTAATGACTTGAGCTTGCCTTTAAGGGCATCCACCCATATAATCCTTAAATAAAATATCAATACTTAGGTAATCGAAACATCAAGGTTCATCGAGCATAAGTTACAAAATTATTACTAAACCTTAATTGTCGATCAATGATTTATCAACATAATAGGTTCAAAAGAACTTGAATCAATTCAAAAGATTTTAAAAGTTGTTTAAGGTTATTTCCCGTGCACTTTTATGATCTTTTGGGTATTTTGAAGAACAGTAGAACCAATTATGGTTTGATGAATAAAATCGTCCTTGAAATCTTTAGGGACCCACCAAGTTATGCCCCCGGGACCCGCTAATTCACCTAAATCAATAAAAATAACCTAAACTAATTATCTTACATTCATAACATAATGCTCAAGGACTTAAGTCTTCTCAAAGGTATTTAAGTCCTCATGAGCAACTGGGGACATTTGTTTTTGCCACATATGGATTATCAAATTGGTATAAGTCTGAGGTCTAGGTGGTTAGGGCAATGCTGATAATGATAATGTGTGCTAAAATAAGGGATACGATACGATGTGGGATTTTCAGAATGACATCTCCTACCTCAAGGTCTTTCAATAAGTGAGAGGAAAAATCGACGATACTATTCACCGACTCTTAGTGTGATTGTTTCCCTCGATACACTTGATTTTTTAGTATTCCTAGCTTGATTAGAGTGACTAACCTGTGGACTACACTGATTTACAAAATTAAAATAAATTTATTTTGAATGTTGAAACAAACTCTGTATGAAAACTTTCAAATAAAAATTTAAAAGGGTCAATGGTTAGTCACTTGGATCAAGGTTAGGACTGCCCTTTGTAGGTTGTCGGGTTGGTAACTCTTACATAAGGGCAGGAAACACATAGTCCATCTCCGAGCCCTTACCTTTTCTGATGTCTTATACGTAGTCTTGGTATTCCATATGTGACTACGAGTTTTCTTGTTCGAGTTTCTTGCGACTTACTTTTCTACTTTTTCTTTCTTATACTAGATTTTTCTTTCTCCGCTTACTTTCTTTCCCTGCAATTTACTTAAATTTTCTGCAAATCATATTATGTTTTATGGACTAACCACGTAGTGGTAGCAGAAGCCCAAGTACATTTTTACAATCTATTTATAGCATTTTACTTTACTGCATTTTACTTTTCAGTACATATTCATTTACCTATAATTTACTCTACTATGCATTCATGTAGAACAAAACAAATTGGACAAAAATATGTTTTCAAAATTAAAAACATAGTATCAAACCTAGTGAACGCCCTTAAATCACTCCTTTTAGATTACAGGAATCCCTCGGATGAGGTAAACTACAGTTGATAATGAGATTTACTTGGTTTAAATGAGTGTAACAACTTGTTTAGACTAAGTCAATCTGAAAGAAAATAGTGGCATCGGAATGAGGGAACCATGGGATCTTAACCGTTCTCCCTTTAAATAAATTAAAATTTTTCCATATGAAACCAAAAAAAAAAAAACAAAACCATAACAACAACGACAACCAAAATTGAAACATGAAAACATACATGATAAAACCTTTTGAACCTTAGAAATTAGGACTATTGCTTTAATGTGGAGCTTGGAGCATGCACCTGGGTACCCACAGAAGGACATCTTCAAGAGTGCAAGTGGATCTACAACAACAATCCTATCTTAGAAATAAACAACAAGTCGTAGGAATTCAAAGTTATCTATCTAGTGCAACATAAATCCTCAAGTTATCTTTAGGCTCCTGCACAGTCATGCTAAGCAGCATAAGCCCTAGCTCGTCTTAGGATTCCGAGGTCATCGTTCAATATGACGTAAATCCTCCTATCTTCCAGGCTATTTGTATGATCGATATCATACGAATGAATGCTCTAATTAATAAAATTAGCAGGATGAAACATCAAATAATATCTTTTTTAAATTGAAGCCAAACCATATGATAGTTTGGGAAGTCACGAGAGGTTCTTCTCAGAATCCGTGACATCTCCTACCTTTCTTCCTTTGGATTCCATAATAATTGTTCCAAGTTGATCATTTCCCATTTGAATTGCCTATGTTCAACCTTAAAAAACCTAAAATTTGAAATTTATGAAGACAATACATCTGATATAAATCAAGAGTTTTCTTAGGTGACTTCAGTTGTCTAAGATGTAATTAACCATAAGGGCTTGCCCTTATAGGAAACTTGAAGGACCCAGCTTAATATATATCTTATCAAATCTTTTATATTAGATAGTAGAACTTTTCAGTCAACATAAAAGATTTTTGCAAATTAAAAAGGATGTCATAACTTTCATAGTTTATTAATTCGAGCCTCATTATCAAGCAATGCGTATATTATTCGGGGTAGATGCATGGCTTGTAACGTAGTGCTACTTTAATTCAACTATCAAATATATGGGGTCAGTTCGATCTCGTATTTTTTTAAGATTAAAATACTACTTTTCAAATATATATATATATATATATATATATATATATATATATATATATTAAAATTAGAACGGGCGACGGGATTCCTATTCCGGTGACCGACAAATTCTAATTTGGTGATCGACACCTCTGTGGCCAACTGAAGATACTGCAGCTACCAAATATGGATTATGTGAAAAACTATGACCTATGGGACTAAATGTGACTTTAGCTTCCACTATGACTTATGTAGTCAACTAACACAAGTGAAGCAGCCAACTAAGGCCTGTTTGATCAACTGTGATTTATATGGTTAAATTTTATTACAACTACTAATTAGGGATTATATGATTAACAGTTAATTAGCTTCCAAATATGACTCTGATGACAAAATTTACATGCTTGCAGCTATCAACTACAACTTCCTTGGTTACTTACTACTACAGCTTTCCATTAACGCTCTTATACCCACTGACGATAGCCTTTATGGCCTACTACATTTATAGCAATGAACTAATGACTTTGTGGCTAATCACATTTGTTGTAGCCCAATTATGATTGTTAAAGCTAAACTACTATTACACAATATAATTATCAATAATTTTAATTTCATCTTGTCCAATTCAAGAGTAGTGTGGACTCATTTACTTGCAATCATATAGTGAATTATTTTGACTGGGCTATACCACATGATTTTTCCCTTTCCATATTTCTTGCATGTAAAAAGTATTGGTGTCTCCTATTGTTACATTTCTATTATTAATTTGTGAGTTGGAATTATATGCAAAGCTAAGATGTTAAAATATAACTCTACTACCATGAATCTTTCGGCACACACAATGTAAATATTTTGAAGATCTAGCTTGGAGTGTGGCAGTCCTTGTAATGAAGTTTTGAAAACTACATGATGATCTCTCCACTAGATTCCACACCTTAAGAATGAGACAAGATAAAGGTTAGCTCCTCTTATAGTTAGACATAACTTATTTTAAACTTTAAAACGGATATTTTCTTAACCAACTGTTTTTTTGTATTTTTCATGGTATATTGTATATCAATATCATGGTTTATTGAAATTTTTTCCTATTTATTTGACTTTCTCATTCCAATTTTATTTTTCAAATTATAACATTCCAAGTTGTCGAAGAAACAATTCTTTAAAATTTGAAATAAATGAGAATGAGTTCATCTTATCTCGGTCTTAACAAGTTCCTTTTTATATTATAATTATATAAACAATTTTGAAAAAATAATAACACAAATAATGGTGTCAGAATCTGAATGAGAGTAACTTTTCCTTAGCGATAAACAATCATTAATGTGATGATCAACAATTACAAATGATCAAAGAAAAAGAATTATGGCAAGAGAGGAAGCGAGAGATTGTGTGAGGTGAATATAATATATAGATGCATAAACAAGTTGGAATGGACAAAACGTTCAATTTTCCCATTTGAAAGTCTTTTCTAGATTTGATGTGGAGGGATCCATGTTTGACATACGAGGAACAAGTGAAATGTCACATGAAAGTGAGGAGGAAGAGAGAGTGGGAAGTCTATATCAATGGAGTGAAACACCTACAAAACACTGTTGACATCACTTTTTATTTCTTATGTGTGGGGGTGTTGTTGTCCTCAGTTTTGGTGAGGTCTAGTTTATTTTCTCTTAGAAACCTAGGATCTGACCATTGGACTTTCCTGTTTAATATTCTAGAAGACTAGTGAAGGTCCCCACCCCATTAAAAATTCTAAACACTTCTTTACTCTCACTGGAGTTTTACATGTATGATTTTGAACTCCAGCACTTAGAAGACGAACCCAGACGTTTGAGACGATGCAGTCGATGAGGAGATAAATTTCTCCTGATACCAGGACGCTCATGGCGACATCGAGAGACGTCCAAGAAATAATCACCAAGCTCTCCTCAGGCAAACCTAAAACGCGCGACGTAAGCTTTTCTGCCTTTGCTCTAAACTCGACCTTGAGCTTGAATGATGGGTTTCACTTCGCAAGGAAAAAAAAAGAAAAAAAGAAAAATGGAAAACAGAAAGATTCTGCTAACTTCCGCATATCATTTTCAGGAAGGAATACGGCTCCTTAATAGTTGGCTTGAAGGTGAGAGGTCCATTAGCTTATGCCTGCTGCTCGCGAAGAACACAGCAAGGATCGGACTTGATGGAGTTCCTCATGGTTAGCTGGCTTTGATTTTTACTTAATGAGGATTTGTTATTAGTTATTAGTGTTTGATTTTTATCGTAAAGAGGATTTGTTAGTAGTCTTTGTTATTTTTTTTTTATTCCCCTCACTCTTTGGCTCGGTATTTGTTGAATTCTTGTAGAAGAGTCGTGGCCATTTCTGCTCACCCTACTCACCAAGTGCATTGCGTTGGAGATTTCAGCGAGCAAGAAGCGCCATCCTAAATTGCTACTGGCAAAGACCCTACGAATAGCTATTCATCGTGCTGAAGATCCCAAGCTATCAGGTTAGTTTCAAAGAATCAGGGGCCTATCAAAGGGATAACACGATTTCTTTACGTTTCTGTCAAATCTACTGCTGCATAATTCTTTTTAGTTTCTTTTATGTAGTATAATTGTGTTGTTGATTTTAATATCTTATATCATATTCATACCATCTTCCTATTTGGTTTTCATGTTACTATTTGTGGCATGGCTGGGTCTTTTAGGCATTTGGTGTGACACCTCACCCCACCGAAGAACTAACGGATAACTCAACAGAAGTTTGTGCTGAAAATAAAAAAATAGTTCAAATCAATATAAAATTGATTTCAATAACATTTGTCTACTAATAAGATCATTAGAGCATTCAAATCTAAAAATTTCATACAATCTTTCTATCAAAAGATAAATATTATATAACTAAAGTATTGGATTAATTAAATTCCTCTAACCTTAAACATATCTAATGTTATACCTGAAGTATGTGTCTGAAATCTCCCTTTAGTATGTATGATTAAACACTTGAAAATGAGAGGTGACTTTATAAGAATTAAATCAGGAGGTAAAACTCCACGAAGTAATGTATAAATGACAAGCATAGAGCTTATGTATGAGCAATGAAACAAACACGAGTAAAATTGAATGTTATACACTTATACTGACATGTATAAAAGATGAGATTTATAAATTGGAATTAGTCTAGTAATGCTCATATACCTTCTGAGTTCATCAAAGAATAATCCGTACCTACCAATTATCAATGTGCCCATATATAAATATATGCACTTACATGCGCGCGCGCGCACACACACGATATATATATATATATATATATATATATATATATATATATATATATATATATATATATATATATATCTAGAGTTGCGTCTCTGGCTCATTGGTAGAGCATCTTCTCGTCAGTGCAAGTCCTCTCAGGCTGGGGGTTCGAATTTTCTCCAGGCGAGTTGTTCGCTATATGGAGACAGTACTCGAATTGGTTGGTTCACAGAGTCCAATCCCAAACCTAGCGAGGTTGCGAGCTCAAAGGGGTTGGTTAGCGGTTCTGCCCGTCAACCAATCTTACCAAAAAAAAAAAAAAAAAAAAAAAAAAAAAAAAATATATATATATATATATATATATATATATATATATATATATATATATATATATATATATATTAAAGGGTTTTTTAGTTATATATTGATATGTTTTATTATTTTTATGCATATCTATAGTTTGTTTTCTATGATGCCAAATTTTAAGGAAATTGACTGATTTAATATAGAGTTATCATTCAATGGATTTGTCAATCCGTCTAACCAATGTCGAAACGGGCTTAATACCAGTATACATTATATTGTAATAAATAGACACATTTGACACATGTCATAGTTAAATAATTTATTAGGAGTATTTTTACTAAGATGACCATCATTAGTTATACATCAAATGTAAATTAAAGTAAATAAAATTTGTTGAATTTAAAAGCAGCAATATGCTTGAAAACAATACTATAACTACTGATAACAATTTAATGTGCAGGAGTTTATGCAACAATAAATCAAATCAAAATTAACCATCACATTATATCACTATGATTGTATGAAATAAAATAATTAAATAAGCACATTTCACAATAAATTTATTAGCAGTAAAAACATTTCGACGTGTTGCAAGGAATATGATTATAACTAGAAATATATGTTTATATCTTACCTAGTAAAAGTCACTTACCACTAGAGATTTTAGGCAGATCAACATTTTAATCATAACATTGATTTTCTCGCTCAAACACATTGTGCTCTACAAACACTAAATTCGAAGGAATTTAAATTTTACATATAGAATATATTGCACAACAATTACTAAACCAAATAATAAATAATGTCTATACTCTTGAAATGATCGGTTTTACAAATTTCACCAATAAAAGTTATATATGACCAAGCTTAATCACTAGTAATTTAATATTTTATTATAAAATAATATTAAAACTAAAGTTATGAGTTTCTTGGTATTACAAATAATCAGTACAATCATAAATTATATTATATGTATTTATGTGCATTATAAACTCATGCGTAGAATAAGACGAGTTTAACACACGAACATTCATTATTACACAATCGCATGTTGTAAAAATTCACTTCTATACATGTAATAATGATTATGTTTTCAATCTTGTCTCTTTTGCATAGATTCTGCCTTTATACTTTCCAAGTAATAAATTTGCATTCACTGTAAAGGTAACATAAGGTTAAATGCAATTAACACTCATTTTAAACACTTATCATTATTACACAATATTAACTTTAATTTAGTTTTATTATTTATTTATTTTTTATTTGGAAGACCCCAGAAGGTTTTAGTTGATTATAATAGCAATTTAATATATATTCACTTAGAAGCAACCACCACAGAAATGAGGCAAAATATTGGGATTAAGGGTTATCCAGCTTAAGTACCTTATGAATAAGGTGTTGATGTGATAATGTGAGAAGGAGAAGAAGCAGAAAATGTCGAGCCTTTCTTCCATTTTATCTTCTTATCTTCTTATCTTCTTATCTTCCATCGGCATCCCTTCAAATGACCCTTTCAAAGCTAAAGTAACCAAATCGGACATTCTTCCTGGCTTGCACTAGCAAGTTTTGATTGGCTTTCAGCTCGCAAATCTGTGTGCTCTCACACACGCTCGCCTTTCTTCCCTCTTGGACTCTCCCATTTCCTTACTTCCCTATTGCTATTGCTGTGCTTTTTGGTCACCTAGGTCTCCTGCCTTAAGTCCTGACTTGGGACTTAATAAGAGGTTAGGTGGTCAGGGAAAAAAAGACCGAGTCGAGCATTGGCTGGTACGGATCAAAAGGATGGGGGAGTACAAGTTATTACATTTGGTTAGTGGATCTTATTCAGGGTTTTTATTCCTAGTGGTTGTTTGGCTACAAGTAGGATTTAGTAAATTCTAGAGGCATTAAATTCTAAACATTATAAGTTATGATAGATGGGTTAAATGCTAGTAAATTGCTGGGCAAATATTTTAAAGCTTTTGGTTAAGATGCATAGTAAGAAGTGATAAATCTCCTAAGTTCTAATCTCCTAAGTTCTACTTCCCCAAGGATTCGCTAAATTCAGGATTTTACCTAGAATGGGAGGAAAATGAGATTTAAGGAGGTAGTAGGATTTTTGACGCTGAAAAGAAAAAATAGATTTGGCATGCTTTAGTCTAAATCCTGGATAATTACATTTACATATTCAATAATTTACTTTTTCACTTATATTTTACTAATGCTTTATGTCTTCAATCTGCATGAGTAGTTATCACATGCATGCTTTGTGCACTATGAGAATTTTATGTGGGTTGGCATTTTGGTGTATTTCTTAATTTTATTTTGTGGCACCATAGAGTTGTGAATCTTTCAAATTGCAGAGTTGGGTAAGGTCTTGTTCTCAAATAACCGCTCTATCCATATAGGTGATCATGGCAGGGACTAGAAGTTAATGCATCCTAAAAAATCTGTTATTTGCATAACAATATTCCCCTTGGCTCTCATAGCTGCTTCAACTACCTGCAACTTATTTCTGCAATTGTTTTTGATTCTTCAATTGATCTTACTGAAACTTGTTTACAATTTTTTCAGTTACTAAATTCCCTTTGCGTTCTGTCGTTAAGCTGCTATTCAATCACATATGGGATGTTGTAAAGGATGTTCCTACATTTCAGTTAGAGTACAGTGGCATCCTACGGCTCTTGTTATCTATAAATGAATACCGTTATCAGATGAGGCATCGCATTTATGCAAGTAGGAAAATTTACGAGTTTTCCTATTATCATTCTTTACAACTTGCTCGACATGCAAACGATATTAAAGATTTTGTTGCTAAGTTATTGTCCCTTCCAACAAGTAGGTCTACTATTGCTATACATGGACAAGGTGGTATCAACTGTAAGCATGAATGGTTCTCTACCTTCTAGCTCTAAAGAAGAAGCATTTCGCTGTGCTCAAACGCTTCACGCTCTCTTGGAAAATCCGCCTGGTGATTATCCAGATAATATTAGGGAGAATCTTGTTGCAGGCTTTATTGAGATGTTTTCTTCCATAAGGTGTGTATGTTTTTTTGGTTATAAATGGTATCTTAGTGAAGTTTGCTAGGAGATGCTTTTTACTTGTGATATCTTTTAAACCACTTTTTCAAAACATATTATCAAGGATCAAAGAAGATATTGCTAACCACATCCAATTCTATGATCCTAAAAAATGCTAAATGTACTGTCTTAAAGTATTGAATTTTCACCTTGCAAGGGATGAAGGAAAGTATTCACGCAAGCTTATGGAATGCATTAACACGTACCTGATAAAGGATGGCCCTAATCTTGGAGATCTTGCAACAAACCTCCATTCTACTGTACAAGAGTTTCTTTTTCGATTTTGGCTTACAACTCATGATCGGGGTTTGAAGGTCTAATATTTCTACTTCTGCTAATTCTTTTCATAATTTTTGTTCATAATTTCGTTAAGTTTTTTCTTCTATAGGCTTGTTTCATTCTTTATGCTAGCATACAATTGAAGCTTAGCAGATATACTTTGGAAGAGATTTCATTTGCAGAACAACTTCTTGATGTTGTTGCCAAGGAACTAGACCAAGGCACAGCAGTTTCTTATGGGACATCCTGGTACTTCCTGTTTTCAATAAGTAGTAATTAAATTAATCCTTTCATTACATAATATGATTTACACAATGATTGCAACATGTATTCTAGGAGTGATGTGTCGAGAGATGATAAGACGGGACATTTAGGGAATTCTTATCAAGCTTTGATGGAGCTCGCTGCTACAATTTTTTACTGGGTATAAATATGAATCTCTATATTGTCCATGATTTTAAGCCTAGTAGGTCATATATATCATGAAATTTATAATTCTAAAACCCGTATCATCTTTAGTCTTGCAAAGAGGCAAGAAAGGTACCTCATCAAGAGAAAAAATTGAAGATGATAGATGCAATGGATCGTATAAAAGATGGGATTTTGAAGGGATCATGGCTTTGGTTAGTAAAATCTACAATTTGCCAAGTATATAATTTGTTAGAATGCTTGCATGCAATTTTTTCTTCTATTTGTTTATGCACATTATAAATTCTTATTCTTTTAATATTTACTGTTTAAGCTGGATATTTATGGCATATGCTCGCTATTGACTCAACCTCCAAAAACTTATGAATGAAAAGAACGCATGTATTAAACTCTTGTATTATTTCTTGACAAAGTTGCAGCTTAAAATCATTACTGTTTTGTAGGATTTTTTTACTTTCTTCTTCAGATTCTAGGACCATGAAAGTCATTCAAATAAACTTATTGAGTTGAAAGGTTGCTAGCCATTTGTCTTCATATAATTTTGTGTTGTGTATTTTTGTTTATCTTTATAGCAAATAAATGAATGTTACAGTTTTGCACTTGCTGTTTATTTCATAACTCCTGTTTATTTTCAATGAACATATAAACGCTCTTGATTTCATGTAATCAAATATTCACTTCAAATATTTAGTTGAATGCTTTTTTATAATAATCGTACAATTATTATTATCGGGTTGATTGTAATACAACACCAAAGCGTCACACTTAGATCTGAGGGCTTTGGGAACTTTATAAAATTAATTTTATTAACATATTATTTAAAAAAAACATTGAAGTGGATTTTCATTACATCAGTCATAATTCTTTTAAAGGTCATTACTTCTTTTGTTTCTAGTGAATAATGGTTATCAGATATCCTTGCAAAGGCTCTCGAACTATGATTCTCCAATGTTTACAATAAGTTGTAGCTACATGATGTATATGCTCTGATTTTAGGGAGTTGTGTTATAATACCAGATTGAAACATCAATATTGAGGATATTATATTGTTTTTGTAATTTTTTTATCTTGATTGAGAATATGTTTGATATTAATTTTTTTAGTTCTATTACTTGTATTTACCTGTATCCAAGCGCCGCGTCCCAATTTTGTGTAAAATTTATTTACCTCAACACCATTAAAACTCAATAGGATCAACTTTAATGAGTGGTTGCTAATTATAGATTCATGATAAAGGTATTATCAAACATGGGTTCATATAATCTCCAACCTTCTTTTTTATTTAAGTTTCTTTGAACCAAATCAAGCAAATCCTTGATTGTTCTTCTCCACTCAGCATGAATCTTCATTGTTAACAAGAGGAGGATTTAGATTTAGATTTAAGGTTTAATGCCGCAAAACCCAATCTTGAAAAAATATTCCTGTAATTTGTTTTAGGTATTTATTTCTTTGCAAAATTTTCAATCAATGATCATCTCTCTTTGATCCTCTTTTCTACCACACCCTCTCCATTATGGATTCTTTGCTTCCATCCCTTGCTCGAGTTTTTTTCTCTCACAAGCCACATTCCTCTTACTCTCCCTTTCAATTTCTCTAGTCGTATGCTCTTATTTGCTTATCCATCTTGTTTTAATTTACCCTCTTGCTAATTCCCATTTTTATCTTGATTTGCGTCTCTATTCAAGCCACTTGTTCAGATATGCTATGCAACTAATGGGGACGAGACAACATAGCAAGTTCGCGAATGAAATGAACCTTCTTACAGTCTTAATGCTTGGCTGTTGTACTATTTAATCACTCAATTTATCCGGAACACGTATGTATATGATCATTTTAAGATGGCTGTAATTAATAAATCAGTTATCATAGCATTTACCTTATTTATTTCAAGGCTTATTTGTACTTAGTTAATTGTATTCATACTTGAATAAACCAAGTTTTAATTACTCCGTTGTAAACACATCAACATTTTTCTCATTCTACAGGAATGGCACCCTTTATTTTCTTACTATTACGTATGGTCACCGCCTTGATAAGTGTCTACTAGTACATTGGTTGGAAGGTGCTTCTGAAAGTTTGAAGCGGTATGTCTCTCTCTAACTTTTAAGAAGTTAATTTATTAGAGCATATTACCATCACTTTAATAACATGCATTTGAAAGTTCTTAATTGTGGGGAGAAGATTCTTTTAACAACTAGATAAAGCTTTCTTATGGATGCTTATTAAATAACTGTTCATTATCATTGACGAACTACTTTTATATCGTGAAGTTATAATGAGGTGCAACTTTATTGATTTTTAATTGTACTATCCTTTGTAACCATAGTACTATCCACTTTATTGCCTTTATCTATCAGGTATTATTTCCCTGAAAAATAGATGAAATTGTAAGACTCATCGAAATGGTTCTATAAGCATGAAAATGGTATACATTTCATACCTTTTGGAACCTTCAAGCCATAGGTTTTCTTAAAGCATCATTTAATTCACTAATATCATTATCTAACCCTTTCCATCCAGCTGACCTACACAAATTGAAGATAAAGTTACCTGCATTCATCGCAGTTTATGTGGCCTACTATACAATTCCATCGCTCCTTGTTCCTTGGCATAGATATGCAATTCTTCTTTCAATAATATATGAGATTAAATCTTTGTAAAAAATAAAAGATGATGGGTTTTTGCAAGCGGACTATATCAAGACAGGCTGAGTCATGGAAAACATCATGCATTAACTATTCTCCTATCAATAACTATGGCAGCAAGTGCTTCTTCATTCCTAAGTCATCTCTAAGGAGATGAACTTTGAAAGCATTTATCTAATCCTTCTGTCCACACAAAAATGATAGATAGTTGAGCATATTCTTTTCTTAAATTTTATAGATTCTAATGCTAACGATAGACTGTAGCATGATGAGGATTATTTTTTTTTCTTGCTAACCACTGCTCTATGGATTTCTTAATATCAGGTTGTGTTGATCGAGCTAGTCACTAATTTTAACTAGATATTTGTAGTGTAGTAAATAATGACAATACATTGACTTCTTTTGCAATTATATGGCGAGGCCTTTTGATAAGCTTAAAATGATGGTTCAAGCAATACGAAATTATTACAGCATATGTCTAAAATTAATTACAAAATGCTCTTGTTGCTCTTATAATTTCAACTTAACTTTTTACCGTAACGATGGTTTCCAAACTTGCCCAAATTGAGGCCTGAAGCTTACTTAACCTATCTCAAATGTTAGACTTTCAAGTTGCGTTTGGAATTCTCCAAAACAATGTCAATGGAACCCATAGTCGTAAGAGTAGAAATATGCAATAATTAGTCAAATGTTAAGACTAATTTCATAAAGTTTTTCTTGCAAGAAAACTTAACAGATGTAAATATCTTGAGCATGAACAATCTTGGTCAAGTTTAATCACATAACTCAACAAGTTAGCTTTGATCATTCAAAATGCAACCAACCTTATATCATTTTAATGTTCTTTTTCTAAAATGTGAGAATCGTACAACGAAAAAGAGCAGAGCACTTAAAAAAAGAGCTTAATGTATGTCTTGAAAGGAGTATTTCAGCAACATTTGAGTTGGTGAAGTTTTAATTTGGATTGGTAATATAATTAGTGAAGTGTTAATCCGATCCTCTAGGAAGAATTAATGCAAAAGTTTTCACTCAGTGGATATCTGAAATTAAACCCTAGAAGATGAGGCAGAAGAGTCCTGATGGAGGGGGATAGAGAGGGAGATAGAGAGAGAGAGGGGGCTGGGGGGTGTTCAGATGAAATGAAAGGAGAACAAGATAGTATTGATTACCCATTGTCAAAATATCGGGATCACATGGGTCAGGTCAAGCTCTGAGACTCAATAGAGCGTGTATTAGAATAAGGATTTGGTGAGTTTCCCTCATGAAAATGAATTCTTGTGTTGTAAATTTTAATCCAGTTTAAATTGCTCTTTGATTTCTAGTTACATTTAAACAATTTGATTTGGTAAATTATTTCGTTTTGTAAAATTTAATTTTGATTTCCAAAAATCAAATGAACCTTTAATGAACTTTCTCTTACATTAAATTTGTATTGTTTTACTTCCAGCTACATGCTGAAATAAATACATTTGGTATTGATTAACAAAGCTTCTTAAGAATTCTTCCTTGTTATATCTTAACTTGCAGGCTATTAAGTAACCCATACACAGTGCATTCATATGAAGCTCTCATATGGCTTTTGAGGTACATTTCTCTCCAGTGCAATGAGAATTGAATGGATAACCAGTTTCTCGGAATTTGTGAAGTGCCCATCCAAGGCACATTAAACATTCATTTCGTTGTACTAATGCAAAAGTGTTTTTGTCTAGCTTTTTGAGTGTTTGAATCCATTATTTGGTGAGTTCCTTGTGTGTTTTCATGAAGGGCATTGCAAGGGCTTTCTGATATTCTAGTTCCCAACTTTGATGAGCAGTCACGATCTATGCATATGAGTTTGGAGAAGGCAAGTAAAATTTAAATTTTGATTTCTTTTTTGCTTGATTTTTTTTTATAGATGTATTCATTTGGTATGTGGTTAGTGTAGAAACCATTTGTGTTTTTTGAGGTTCCATTCTGATAAGGATGATTGTAAAATTGAACAATTAATTGGCAACTTGTTTCCGCCCTTATTATTCTTTTTATTGAAAAATTAGGATATAACCAATCTCATTAAAAATAAGAAATGTACAAATTAAAAAAAAAAAGATTTAGAAATAATAAGGAACTCAAGAATACAGGAGAGCTAAATTGTTCTATAATTTACACAATAATCTTAAATAGTTGTGCAGGAAACTTTGGTAGTTTATGATCTGAAATTTGTTCTCTGATGATTGTAGCCTTCTTGTCAATGATGAACCGAAGCACCTTTCCATTTAGCAAAATTTGTGAAATATCTTGCATTTGTTTTTCATTGCAGAATTGATACGAAGAAGAAAATGCCATAAAATTGTCTTATAACAAGCTTTTGGTGAAGAAGAAAAAAAGAATCTTTATTTTTCACAGCCTTATGATACCAAAAAACTTATAAAACCTTCTCCAAATCTTCTTATAACTGCCCTACGGTCAAACGAGATATGGAAATCATCTTCTAAATATACGTCTACACAATACTCTTCAATAGTTTTGATGGAATCTTTGGGAGTTTAAGATCTGCAATTTGTTCTCTGCTGATAATAAGCCTTTTTGTCATTTGAATTAAAAACGAGATGACGATGAACCGAAGCACCTTCTTATTTAGCAAAATTTGTGAAATATCTTGCATTTGGTTCATTGCATATTTTGATACGAAGAAGAAACTGTCACAAAGATCCTTAAAATTCTTTTATCACAACCGTTAGGTGAAGAAAATAAAAAAATTATGCTTTTCACAACCTTATGATACCAAAGAACTTGTAAAAACTTCTTCAAATCTTCTTAAAATTGCCCCACGATCAAAGGAGATATGGAAATCATCTTCTAGATAGACATTTCGCATGGTGTAAGTCATGGAATTGAGAAGGCCCATATTATAAAGAACAAATTTGCTAGCTAATCTCTTCCAAGATACGAGACAAGCAAATATCAGATCTTGCTAGTATTAATATATCTCACCACACTAAAGGAGATGAAAGTGTAAAATGATTTAATAAATACAGATCAGTTCTTGAAATTTGGCATCTTGGAGTGAATGGTATAGATTGATAGATGCATGGTATTGATCTAGTGCTCCTAGAGGTGTTTGGAAAGCGGATTTAGTGGGAATGTGATTGTGGAATAGCAGAGGAATGAAATATAGGAGTTTGATGGCGTTTATGTGGGGATAGATGTCGTTCGACTGTTGTCTCTACTGAAAACAACAAGAAAAAGCGCAAAACGAACACGAACATTTTTTTTGTCCATTTAAAAATCTTTTAAAATAAAATATTAGTATTTGAAATTTAAATTCGAGCCGTACATAAGCTTAATTTGAACAAACGAGTTTGAATCGAGCAGAACATAATGGGGCTATTCACGAGCCATTTTGAATACGGGCTGAACATGAAGAAAATAAAAATTATTTACAACCCTACTCCAAGTTATAAAAAATAGATTTAATAGCTTTTCACTCGGCATCTCTCGCTTTTATGTTTGATATTCAAATATTAAATTTCGCCTTCATTGGTTCTATGATCTATTTTGGTTTTAATCTAAATGCTATCGACCAAATTTGTGATATGCTGACATATAAATTTTGATGTGCAATTAAGACGATCAACATTTAGAATATGGTGAGTGCAAATTGCTGTGTACCACCATAGTGTTGGTTTCTACAAATGTGGATCACCACGGTCTTTTTTCTTGTGATATTCAAAATGTTAACGATAGACCATCTAGTTAATGCAAATTGAAGATCATATACTTTTTTTTTCAGTATCCACATTGTTAACAATTGATCATCTAGTTTCTGCTCATGTTCTAAGCGGGAGGATAGAGTGCAAAGGAGGGAGAGCTGCTAGTGGCTAGGGCTTTGTGAGAGGGAAGGGGAAAGGCCGATAGCTGAGGATGTTTGGTGGCTTTGGATGAGAGGAAACTTTGCAATGCCCTTTTCACGATGCTTATGCTCTCAAGAGAAGGTGGTCTGGAGTGTGAGAAATTAGGTTGTGCAATTTGCTTGATTGGAAAGGTGGAGACGGTGCACAGCTGGGGTCGGGATCAACTGTTTTGACTTGGCATAAGGGAGTCCCGTTTGGTTCAGGTTTTAACACTGTAAGCTGTGGATCCAAGGAAATGAAGCTCTTTTGCTTGTCTTTTGAAGGAAGTTTGTTTTTGACGCCTTCTTGTACTAACTGGGATGCCCTTTAATGCCTTTTTGCCTATCTCAAAATTGTCAGAACACAACCTAATGCTTGGGAGAAAAATACTAATTTTACTAGTTATAATCCAAGTTGGAGAAGGTGCAAAATTTGCTGCTTAGATTCAATTTTGAAGATGAAGGTATGTTTAGTTATTCCCATGCATTATGCAAGTACCAAGTGGATTTGGAACATTTAAAAAAATGATTGGTTCAGGCTACATAAGCATTTTGATTAAATTTTATTTTAACATTCATCATTTTGTATTTAATATTTTCCCATTCCCTGCTATATTTTGATTTGTTTCTAGTTATTTCACTTCAAAAATAAAATTCATTCCAACATTGGATGATTTTCCTACTTCAAATCCATACATTTTTAAGGTCTGCTGCTGCATAAATATAAACGTAAGGGTATTATGTTCAGCCCGTACCCTTCCTAAATGGAAACCATTTTAAAATATTTCAGTGCGAGAAGATCCAACGATTTTCTTTTTTCCTGTTAAGCAAAGCTTAAACTTGCTAGAGAGACTGTATGAATTTGAGTTCTTGTTGGAGGAAGAAGGCCTTTCTTATTTGCTAGGAGTTGATGATGTGTCACCAGGGCTAGATAAATTTTGAATATGTCCTTTTTCTGACACATGCTTATGGATTTTTTGTTGCTGGCAACCAATTGACTAACGTCCTTCATTATCATGTGTATGTTAATTTGCTCGTCTCTATGATGCTATTAAACTTAATTTCTTTGAGTTTAATTTTATTAATTTACAAGCACATTTTCAAGTTATTTAAATCTTTACTTTAAATTGTTAGTCTCATACCTTTTTCTATAGGTGTCCATCTTAGCTAAAACTAATTGGAGTGCTATATGGACTGATTTGATGCTTGGATTGCCAGCTTTCAGCAATGTAACCCCTATTGTAAGTTCCTCATTAGCTATTTTGACATTCTTGCTGAAGGACTAAATCAACTTGCTAGCATTTTTTTGGTCAGCTATTCTGTTTTTCTTTTCTCGAAGTTCAAATATGATGTAAAAAGTAACTGTTACACTCAATCTGTTCTTCCATGCTCATTATTTTGTAGATTGATGATATTCTCTCTCAGCCTGTTTTGATTATTTCTAGTAAATTATCCAAGTTTTACTGCTTGTAAAAGTGTGTATGAAATTTTTGCATATAAGGTTTTAAAAATTGAATCATATTAGTCGGCTCAACTAGTTTGTGTGTGAACCTGGCATTCGACTAGTTCGAGTAGTTTCAAGAACCGTTTTTGCATTGAACTTATGAAAATCAGTATGAGCTGTTGGACGAACTGGCAGACTAGTTTTTGTTTTATAGAATTGGGCGATCTAAATTACCTTTTTAATCACATTTAATTCTTAAGTAAGTTGTTAATTTTTTTTAAATAAGTTTTAATTCTAGAAATTATATTAAGTTAAACTTTTAATTATGTATTTAAAAATCTTAAATCTAATTAATATAATTTTAATTTATTAGAATTAAACGAAAATTTGACACTTAATAGGACGCAATGGAGAAAAAAGATTCATGTAGCCGACCCCACTTAGTGGGATTAAGGCTTTGTTGTTGTTGTTGTGTTGTAATTAATATAATTTTAATCTAACTAATCCACAACATGCCCACCATTTGAGCGATTTAGGAGCTCAAACAATAAAATTATTATTTTTCTATATAAATAGTGAAATGTTAAGTCCTACTTCATGATGTGAGACTAAAAAACTACGGGTGCTAACATATGAGTTTAACTACGAAAATTGTGAATTGAGCTATGAGAATTGGGCTTTAGAATATTGAATGAATTGCAAAATGTAGAAAAGTGATGGACATATTATCACTTATAAGAACGAACATGATAAAACACAAATCGATTATTTTATTATGAGAAAAATAGATCGTCGAGATCATAAATATTGTAAGGTCATTCCAAGTGATAATTTAAATACCCAACATCGTTTATTGATTTTGGATTAAGATGAAATTTTGAAAGATGAAAAATATAATGAAATATTATCTTTGAATTAGATGGGGCACTTAGAAGATAAATAAAATTATTTTTACGAGTAAATTTTTAGATCTTAAGATTTTTGATTTTTATGATGAAGCTAATACTGTGCGGTAAATTAATTGAATTAATAGATATTATTGCTCATAGAGAGATAAGTTTCTTATGCATTCATGTAACTAAATGGGTTGGAAAAAATGTTAATGAGATTGATACGATTGATATCTAAGTTTTAAAGTATTTAAGCATTAGTAGTATTAGAAATAATGTAGGCGTAATTTTGGATAAAAGTTTTAATAGATACTATTTTTGATTTTTCTCATTATTGGTGCTTCCAATGTTGTTTTCTCCATCTTTAGTAGCCATCACCTTCTTCCACTACTTGATTAGATTAGTAGAAGGAATTATTTAGAAAAGGTATATATATATATATATATATATATATATATATATATATATATATATATATATATATATATATATATGAAAAAGTTCAAGAGCTAATATATTATAAGAGAAAAGATACAGATAAGTTGTACGAGAGAGCCCAAAAAAAGGCATCATACCCACACGGTATACAACACACACAAATGGGCCTAAAAAAGAAAAGTACCTGTATACAAAAAAAAAAAAAAAAATCAAAACTGCCAAACACTCGCAGTATCAAGTAGCTAGAGAACGACCCAATTTAGTTCTTCCTTTGCCTCTAGTTCTAGGAAGGGAACCAACTAACAAATTATTAAGTTTAGTTTCGTTGCCCGAAACAACCAAAGTATCATCCATTAAGTTTCTGAGCTCGAGTAGGCCTCTATTTTTCTTCTTCCTCCTGGATGTATAAACCTGTTATTCCTCATTCGATGACAGACTCATCTGATCAGTGTGTTGGTTTACAAATGCTGGGCATGTAAAGACTGTTGCACATCACGAGTCCCTTGCGTCTGATTAACAATAACAACTTGATGAAAACATACAATGAAGGGTCGGCATCACGAGTCCCTTGCATCTGACTAACAATAACAATTTGCTCAGTCTGAAGAGGTGGTAGAGCCGCAGTAGAAAGATTGCCAACCGGTGCTTCAATGATAGGTGCTAGGGTAGGTGAAATTATTTTTTGTCTCCCCTGCACCCGAGACTTCCTCAAGACGAAGAGCCTAAAAATCCTCGTGATGATCGGATCAAACATTGTCCTGTGTAAGTAAAGTTTCTTGCCTCACAGAAACATAAACAACATTGTCAGGGGGAGGGTCTCCGGTAGTAAGGGGGTTGTTAGGAGGGAAAGTGGGAGAGAGAGCAGATGCCGGGTCTACGAAAGTTTCAATAGCTGGGTTGCACTCAGGGGTATTAGAGGGGCAGGTGTTAGTTGGTGCAGGGGGTTCATTTGCATTTTTACTCAGATGTTTTAAATGAGAATGCAAAGGGTGACATTGAGAATAAGAATGTCTAAACATACGACAATGAGTGCAATAAAGTGTAAACTGTTCTAGTTCCACCCGCTGCCAAAGACCCTAGTGCTGTGAGCCAATCCGGATCTCACCCGGAAAATGGAAAGTAATGTCTCCTTAAATCAAAACTCTGGCTTCCGAACGACAACTCAAATTAACTGTAGGAAAATCAGTTTTAAGGGGTTTGCTGTCAACCATATCTAAGGAATAGAGGAGCTCTTGATTGAAGAGATGGAACTTCAGATCTGGGAAACACATCCATACTAGAATGATTGGAGGTTCAGTGAGAGCATCAAAATCGATCGTCTATTTTAAAACGTTCATCATACGGTTTTCTATGCTAACAAGTCTTCTCGCAAACAAATGAGTATAATCTTCATCATCTAATAATGGATAAGAACATATCTACTGTCCAGTTTACCAATCTTCCATCCCTCTTTCAAATGCATTTGCTGAAACCCTTTTCTAATTACTTCGAGTTTAGGATTTCCATAGAGTAACTTCTCAACTAAGACCAACTGATAGGATGAAGCTAAGGTGATCTAAATGTCAGTGAGAAAGATTGCAGGCTTGCCGTTTTACGGGTCGTTTTTCTGAGAAAGCCGTTGTCAACGCCAATCGCTAAGGTATCATGGTATTTCTGCGGAAACATACACGAAGTAGGAGCACAAGTGGGGGCGTCGCCCGCAAGAGCGGTGGCGTAGGAACGTCCCGAGGCCATCACAAGAAATAGAGCAGAGAAGATCAGTACCTGAGATGGTCCTTCAAAGAATATAAGAAGTCAAGGAGGCGGGAGTGGGCAACGCACGACGTGAAAGACGGTGCGAACGTACGACACGAAAGATGTGAAAGATGTACGACGCGAAAGAACGTAGGAACATACGATGCAAAAGACGTGAAAGACGACGCGAACGTACAACACAGCGTGAGCACTTCTTCGAGCAGGGCGAAGAACGAGTAGAGGACACGCGACGAAACTGAACGCTACGAAATGCGGGCCCTCATCTTCGAGACGATGAAGGACAAGCAGAATTGAAGCGCGACGAAGATGAAGCACGACCACGAATGAAGCGACGAGGAGTACGTCGAAGAAATCAATGGAGTAGAAGCTAGATTTCTCCATAGAGGCGAAACTCTAGCAGAGCGAAGACGAAGTCGTTGCCATATATGATATATTTGTATATATATATATTAGAAAAGCTCCAGCGCGAATATATTAAGAACAAAAAAAAAAGATTACAAATTGGTTGGATAAAAGGGCCGAAGTTGGCACATGTAGGTTGTTGAACATTGGTAGCTTTCACTTGCCGTATAAACTGATCTTTTATATGATCAAGAGAGGTCCCGCCTGGGTCTTAGCATGTGAGTCTTCTTCGATAGCAATAGGCGGCACCAACATGTTTGGATGAGCATCTGGAAGAACCAGATAGGAGGGAATAGGAATCTCAGCTTGGTGGCTTAGAGGTTGGGTGTCATCAGGTTTACTGGGAGCACGTTCAGGCTTGTGGGGTGTACTTATAGCATGTGCCAGCTTTTGATTATTGGTTCTCAACTGTGGGTGTAATCTGAAACATTTCTCCTGCGGGTGCCCAAACATCTTGCAGTGATTGCAGTAATAAGGTTTTTGTTTCATACTAATTTGTTGCCAATATCCATAGTGAGCAGAGCCATGCCAAACTTCTACATCTGGTAGTATAATATTCCTTTCAATCAAAATTCTTGCAGTAGAAGACCTTGAGAAATGAAATGTTGTTATGTTCTGCATTGGTTTTCTAAATAGTCCCAATTGCATATAAGATTGATTGGTCAAAAAATTGAAGCTTGATTTCAGGTAATGAGAACCAGATAGACGCATTGGGGGTTCTTGTCTGGGATCAAAATCAGGGGTCTATTTAAGCAGTATCATATGTTTGCTCTCGATTATGATGAATTTCTTTGAGAACATTTTTGTATAGTCTTTTTCTATGCTCAGCTGTATCATAACATGTCTTCGATCAAGAAGGCCCACTTGCTAAGCCCCAACTAGTTTGAAATCTTCAAAAACCTTCATAATGATCTCCCTTAGGGCGACCTAATTGAAACTTTCCAACTAGTGTAAATTTGTATTTTTCTGCAAGGAATAAAATTTCAGCGTCAGAAAAGAAAATTGCTGGTTTGCTCGCCTTTTTACCTACTTTTTTGATAAGATTGCAATCTCCATGTCCTGCAAAAGAATCACGGTACATCTGCGGGAATATCGGACTATCTGCGAGATGGAAAGGGGATCTGCGTTTATGTACCATTGTAGCATAAGAGGGTTTGCCACCTCCAAAATAGGTTGAGTCCCATGAGAGGTAGTTGCCATGAAGACAGGCACTCAAGCCACTGCAAGATCATAGCAGCAGTGTCTGAAGGCACAGCTTGTCGAGCACTACACTGCAGCTGTCGAGCACTGCACTGCAAATGTCGAGCAGTACTACAGTACGCCAAGCAGACGTACCAGCGAAGCACCGCGACACAGCCGAAGCACGCAGCATAGCGACACGACGCCGCTGCTCGAGACCGTCACCGCGATGCACCAACATAGCTCTGTCGCCAGACGAAGCACGCTGCGTGGGATGGGAGCACTCTGACTGATAGCGCCGACGACGAAGACGAACATGAAAAGAAGAGACGGCGCGAGAAATCCCGGAAGCAGACGCTAGGGTTTGCCATAAGGCAAAACCCCAGCAGAGCGGAGCGGAGACGTCGAAATTCGAATATGCAACACACCATATATATATATATATATATATATTTTTTTTTTTTTCTTAAAAGCCTAAGGACTAATATATTAGAAAGGAGAGGTACAAAAAATGTTGAATGAGAGGGCCGAAATAGGAACCCAAAGCACCTGATATACTACACACATCAAAATATCCAAAAAATTACATGTATACCCAAAACCATAACTAGGCATGTAATTTCTACGCCAAAGTCTCCAAATAGAGCAAATTTACAAGCCCTTTGGAAGTTGTAGTTGGATCGGTGAGAGCTGTAAGTGCCAAACAGATATACTTGTTGAGTTCTTCAAAACTCTGATACATACTCTTCTTCCTACGCAAAATTCACAAGCCGTTTGGATCGGTGAGAGCTGTAAGTGCCAAACAGATATACTTGTTGAGTTCTTCAAAACTCTGATACATACTCTTCTTCCTACGCAAAATTCACAAGCCGTTTTAGTTGGGGCAACCCCTAGATGCGTGTGTAGGCTGGCCAAAAGACAACGACACAGAACCAAAACAAATGGAAGATATACTTGTTGCACCAAGAACTAGAAGAAAGGGATAACGTAAAGCTGGAGTAGTTGATCTAAATGTTTATACTGTAAATAACAAAAATAAATTTTATACTGTTGTTGTGAGACTAAAAAAATTGGTCTAAAATGTTTTCAAGAATTTACATACATATCATTTTTTTATATATTTTACATATTATCGTTGTTGAACTAAAAAATTTAACCGTAAATACCTCCACTTAGTGCCTACACGCCTTTCCTTTTTATATTTTTTTCTTTCCTGGGATTGTTATGCTAGCTGTAAATTTCCTATTTTTTGAAATGAAAATATCATTCTTTGTTAGTTATAAAATATTTGAGGTAACTCAATTCGTTTAAGAGCTTAATCGCCAAATCTGTAATATTCCTTGATGCTTTTGTAAGTTATCCAACTTCACTTCATTTTCTTTCGCCTCCAACACCTAAGATAACATATTAATTTTCTCTATCAAATCATTTTCTAAACCTCAAAATTCCTTACATAAGCTTATATTTTATTCTATCATATGCTCCTCTTCCATCTTTTAGTAAATAAAATTTTATTAATAAAAAGGAAAGTTACAAGGAAATGAATTAGAGTCCCATTGCACCCAAAAAAATGACCACTCAAAGAAGACCTAAGGGTTCTAATCCCAAGAAATAAGAATACATACAATATAGATTTCACTCAAAAATCCCAAAAGAGAAAGCAAAAAAACTTAGAGCAAAACTGAAACAAGAGCTGGAAACAGAGAAAAACTCAAAAAAGCTCATTCGAAATGAGCCTTCTGAAGTTTTAAAAAAACATCTAAAAATATAGGCAAACACCAAAAAGTCTTGAGAATCTTGAAATGAACACATAAACCTCAATGAAGATCACGATCATCCAACAAAGAGAAACTACTATAGGGATAGTCCAATCAGAGAGGCTAAACACCAATATAATATAGAATGGAGCAAAAAATTCCAGAAAAGAACATTAGAAACTGCGCAATGTAAAAAATTTGCAGAAAAGATCATGATCATCTAACAAAAAGGAACCATCGAAGAGATAGTCTAACCTGAAAGGCTAAACATCAACATGATACAATATGAAAGAGAAACTTCAACAATAGAACATCATAAATAACCCAATAGTAAAATATTGCAGAAAATTATAAACAATATCCAGTCTAAAAGGTAAAAGATTGAGGACAAAGAAATTGCAACTAGTATGGACAAAATAAACAACAAGAACTCTGCTTATATTACTAAACATGCAAAGTAATTAATAGCGATATGGTAGTTTATCTTTGTTGGATGATCGTGATCTTCATTGAGATTCATGTGTTCATCTCAAGATTCTCAAGACTTTTTGGTGCTTGCCTATGTTTTTAGATGTTTTTTTTTAAACTTCAGAAGGATCATTTCGAATGGGTTTATTTGAGTTTTTCTCTGTTTCCAGCTCTTGTTTCTGTTTTGCTCTCAGTTTTTTTGCTTTGTCTTTTGGGATTTTTGAGTGAAATCTTTATTGTATGTATTCTTATTTGTTGGGATTAGAACCCGTAGGTTTTCTTTGAGTGGTCGTTTTTTGGGTGCATTAAGACTCTAATTCATTTCTTTGTAATTTTCTCTTTTATTGATAAAATTTTTTTTCCTAAAAGTTGGAAGAGGAGCATATGAATAGAATAAGATATAAGCTCATGCAAGGAACTTTGAGGTTTAGAAAATGGTTTGATAGAGAAAATTAAAATGTTATCTTAGGTGTTGGAGGCGAAAGAAAATGAAGTGAAGTTGGATGACTTACAAAAGCATCAAGGAATATTATAGATTTGGCCACTAAGCTCTTAAAAACTAATAGAGTTACCTCAATTATTTTATAATTAACAAGAATGATATTTTCATTTAAAAAAATGGGAAATTTATAGCTAGCATAACAATCCCAAGAAATAAAAAAAATATAAAGAAGAAAGGCGCGCAGGCACTAATTGGAGGTATTTATGCCCAAATTTTTTAGCTCCACAATGACAATATGTAAAATATATAACAAAAATGATATGTATGTAATTTCTTGAAAACATTTGAGCCAAGCTTTTTCAGTCTCAACAACGGCAATATAAAAATTATTTTTGATATTTACATGTATAAATGTGAATGAAAACTACAAAAGTATATTAACTTCTTTTTATTGGTTCTATTAAATAAAAAGCGTTAAATTAAGGTGCCACTATGCAGCTCCTTTTTTAGTTCTTCAAAGAAAACATCATGAATCACAGATGCCTTGAAGGGTGATATTACTCTTAGAAGTTATATTAGAAAATAATTTATTCCTAGATTAGGTGTTACATCTTTCTTCTGTTTTATATTTATTTTTTTGGATTAGCAGTTATTTTGTTTCTTAATTTAGACTTTTCTGTTTTATGTTACTTTGTTTATTACCAAATAATTAATATGAATTGATTAATTGGAGATATTAGATGATATATCTATCATTTCATATTATTTTCTGTTTATTATCTTTCCTATTCTATGATTCATGTTCCCTTCTCATATGAATGAAAATACCTTGTTTATTTCAAACTCTTCTAAATTTCAACATGGTATCAGAGCCTTTCCTACTGCAGGCCCTCCTCCGGAACCTTTTTCTGCATTAGGCTCTCCTTCAAAACTTTTTCTTGTATCAGGCCCTTCTCTGGAGCTTTTGATGCAACAGGTTCTCCACTAGAATTCTTCCTACAAAATACTCTTCTCCGGAGACTTTTTCTGTATTAGGCCTTCCAGAACTTTTCCTGCAGCAGACTCTCCACCGGAATTTTCCTGTATCAGGCTCTCCTCAAGAGCCTTTCTTACAGCAGATCCTCCACCAGAATTCTTTCTATAGCAGGTCCTCCTCCGGAGTTTTTTTTTTGTATCAGGCCCTCTTCCGGAGCTTTTCTTGCTATAAGGCATACCTTCAGGGCTTTTTTCCTTTTTTTTTTCTTCAGGTCATACCTTGCAATTTTATTTTGAAGGTTGTCTACTTCCTTGCAAATTCTCTCGCATCATTAGCTATAGGAGCCTTCCTCCTACCTACAGATACTACAGGAACTGCTGTCAAAGACAACTACAGTCAACTATAAGTCAATTTTTCCCGCAACATTATCTGTAAGAGCTTTTCGCCTACCTACAGCACTGCAGAAACTGCAGTCAAAGATAATCACAGTTGCTATTTACCTGCAAATTCCTCTGCAACATTATTTGCAGGAGCCTTCTACCTACTTACATACACAGCAGGAACCACAGTCAAAGACAACTGCAGTTGTCTATTTTTCTGCAAATTTTCCCGCAACATTATCTGTAGAAGTCTTCTGCCTATTTACTAACACTTCAGGAACTGTGATCAATGACAACCGAAGTATGGGATGTAGATTTCAAAGTTTTATTTCACTGGATTTTCCTCACCCATTGTTTCATGTTTTCAAGTCCAAGTGGAACATGGTTTTCAACTATGTTTCAACCTGAGGGGGAGTGTTAGAAGCTATATTAAAAAATAATTTATTTATGTGAAAAGTTATGAGAAATAAATTATTTTCTTAAATTAGGAGTTATTTTATTTTCTTATTTTATATTTATCTCATTGGATTGAGAGTTATTTTCTTTTCTATTTTAGGCTTTTCTATTTTATGTTATTTCATTTATCTCCAATTAATTGATAAGAATTGATTAATTGGAGATATTAGATGATATATCTTTCATTTCATATTATTATCTTTTTATTCTCTTTCCTATTCTGGAATTCATGTAAGATTTATTTATTTCCTCTCTTATATCATTGAAAATATCTGCTTTATTTCGCATTATTCTGAATTTCAACAATTACTATTCAATTTTTGAGCAGATTGGTGCATCATAAGCACTCTTCTAAGTAAATTGAGGTTCTAAAGAGAGGTGGATAAATAATTTTATTGTGCAAATCTGAGATGTACCTTTAAAGAAAATTAAAGTATCATCGCCATATTATATTATTTTAAAAATAATGAAATTTAAAATTTTGCTGCATTATGAGTTCAAAATTTTATCTCAATTGGCTGTTTTATGGTTGCTAGACCAACTTTTGTTTGCAAAAGATATAGATTGGGACAATTTAATCTTTGCCATCATCTATTCTACTTTTGTGATCATTTAGATTTTTTTTGTTCTATTACTAGATTTGTTCCTCTCAGCTCTATTTTTTTCCTTTTTTTTGAGTTTTTTGTTTCTTACTTTGAATTGATGTACTGCTTAAATTTTTTCTAAACCACATTTGTTCTTAAACACGACTTTTGCATTTACTAATATATATCTTTCCATTTCTATTGGCTAATGTTTTTTGTTGCTTAGGTTGATGCTGCTTTGGCTCTACTTGGTAATATGATTTTGAAAGTACGTATCCTTTTGTTTTCCCTTCTTTCAGTAGTTATATTATATTACTTTATTCCTGTTTTGTAATTTTATTTTTTATAGTATTTATGTCAGCTTACGTATTCATTTATGTTTTAATTTTTCTTATATATTAATCTGCAGCTTTAAAATTTTATTTTATTTTGTTTATCAGGAGCAAGTTGGCGATGCTCTTGTTCCTCTTGATATGTGGGACCTTCGATTATTTAAATATATGTCCTCACCGTATGTCTGTCTTTCATTGCTTCTTCATTATTTTATTTTATAGTTGATGCAGTTTACATGTCTATTAGTCACATGCTTCCTTTCCATTTTCTTTATTTCCCATCATATATATATTTTTTAAAGAAATGGACAGGGGCTATTACACGAGCCTCCAATCCACCATCTTAATTTGCCTAACAATTCGATTACCACCGCCTTAAGGCCAACTGTGCCAGAGGAGATTCGAATCCCCGACCTGAGGGGTCTTATACCGAGGATGTCATCTGACAGGCTGAGGTACGCGGCACCACACACACACACACACTTATATATATATATATATATATATATATATATATATAATGTTGGATGACTACTTCGGCATAAGTCCCCTCTGACCCAGGTTCAAATCCCAGCTGGGTCGAATTAGCATATATGAGGGACCGGTATTTAGGGGCAGGATAGTCTATCCTAAATATCGATTCTTTTTTTTTAAAAAAAAAATTATATGTATGTGTGTGTGTGTGTTTGTGTGTAGTGCCGCGTTCTTGGCCTGGTGGGGCGGGGCTTCTGTAAGACCCCGAAGGTCAGGGGTTTGAATCCCACCTGTGGCACAAGGAGCTTTGGTCTGTTTAGGCACATGACGCAAGCTCTCATCACGGGGCCTAGCGTATGGGAAACCGATATTTGGGCCTCTGCCGAATATCGGTTTCCTTTTTTTTTTTTAATAAGTTTTTATGAATGTATATATATATATATATTAAAAGTCCAAGGGTTAAGATATTGAAATAAAAAATATACATAAAAGTTGTATGAGAGGGCCCAATAAAGGCACCCTACCGATACTGTACAACACACACGAGCACCTCAAAAGCGAAAAGATACAGATAAACCCAAAAGTTCAAAACTCGCAGGAAGTAGCTAGGGTCGGACCAGTTTAGTCCTGCCTCTGCCTCTTTTTCGAGGAAGGGAGCCAGCTAACAAATTATTAAGTTTTGTGCTATTGTATAAAGTAACTAATGAATCATCCATTAAGTTCATGAGCTCGAGTGTGCCTCCATTCTTCTTCTTCCTCCTAGAAGTGTAAACCTGCCATTCCTCATTAAAGACTGACTCATCTGATTCGTGTGGTTAACAAATTGTCCAGCATGTAGAAGAGGAGGAGCCCTTACTCCTGACTAACAGTAACAACATGCTCATTTTGAAGAGGTGGTAGGAATGTCTCCGCAGCACCTAATGCTTCCTGAGGAGCTGCAATGCTCTCATGGTTCTCAACAACAACAACAACAACAACAACAACAAAGCCTTACTCCCACTAAGTGGGGTCGGCTACATGAATCCTTTTTCTCCATTGTGTTCTATTTAGTGTCAAATTTTCGTTTAATTCTAATAAATTAAGATCATTTTTTATGCAATAAGCCCAAGTTTTCCTAGCTCTACCTCTGCCTTTCTTAACATAAGTTGTAATTAAAACATCTACTGCAAAATGAGCATGGTTATCAGAACGAATAATATCTTTTGGAGGTAAGGATCCTGCAGTATTGTTTTCAACAATGATTGAAGCTGGTCTCCGGTAGGGGGAGGGAGAGGTGACAATATGTTAACCAATGTTTCAATAGTCGGTGGATTGCACTTGGCAGTGGAAGAGGGACAGATATAAAGTGAGGCAGACCCAATAACATTTTTACTTGAAGGTTTTAAATGCGGATGCAAATGATAACATTGAGAAAGGGAGTGTCCAAACATACGGCAGTGGGTGCAGTAAAAAGGGATATGTTCGAGCTCTGCTCGCTGCCAATAGCCCTAATGCTGTGAGCCAATCCATATCTCCCCCGTAAAAGGTAGAGTAATATCCTATTCAATCAAAATTCTGGCTTCAGAAGGCCGAGTCAGGTTAACTGTAGGCGTATCAGTTTTGAGAGGTTACCGTATACCATAGTTAAGGAGAAGAGGAACTCTTGATCGTAAAGGTGAAATTTTAAACCCGGGAAGCGCAACCAAAAAGGAATGATAAGATATTCAGTAACAGGGTCAAGATCTACCGTCTATTTTAAAACATTCATCACCCGGTTATCTATTCGAACGAGTCTTCTTGCAAACAATTGGGCGTGGTCTTCATTATTTGATAATTGAATGACAATATGCCGACCGTCTAGTTTACCAATCTTCCAATCCCCTTTCAGCTTTATTTGCTCAAAATTCCTCCGAATTAGCTCAAGTTTAGAGTTTTCATAAAGAACTTACCTACTAAGATCAGCTGGCAGAATGCAGCTATGTTGGAGATCTCAGCCTCAGAGAGAAAGATTACAGGCTTACCATTTTTATGATATGTTTTTTTGAGAAATCCGGTGTCAACACCGAGTGCGAAAGCTTAGTGATATCACTGCGGGAGCATATTTAAAAGAGGTACGCGAGCGGGGTTATCACCGGCAAGGGCGACGGTGTAGGAACGAAGCCCCGAGGCCATTACCTCGGCCAGTGTCTGCAAACTATGCAAACCCCACTTTCAGGGGACTACATCAGGAAGACCAAAGGCTCTGCTAAGCCCTTCGTCGTTGAAAGAGATGACGTACAAAACCTTCTTCGTCGGGGCAGGAAAGAGCGACCGACTAGCAAAATGAAGGATAGGCGTCGTTGGCACTTCGTTGGTCGTTGTCGGGCGAGACGACGTGCGAGCAAAAAGAGTGAGGGAAAAACCTTCGTCATCGGGTACGACGACGAAGACGCGAATCGACGTCGTCGGAGATGACGAAACCTGTGGGTGAAGCCGAAATTATCAACGCTGGGAATCGCCATCGAGCGAAACCCTAACAGAGGAGCTCGCTACCAACGCCATCTTTAATCATATATATACATATATACATATATACATATATATGTATATGTATGTATGATGGCATGGTTTAGGCTATCATCAAGCCTACTCTATAGCTTAGCAGATCTGTTAGACCCACATGCCGGACGAACTTGGTGGATTCATTTGCTTATTCAGCCTCCTAGCCAATTGCGAAGGTGCCGGCTATCACTTTCTAAGGAGTTAAGATGCTCCTCATACTCGTTCGCTGAGTTCGCCCAATCAATGGTTCTCGAGATTGACAATAACCGAAGTGAGGATCAATGTTAAAAAGAGTGAGATATGCTCCATCATCATTTATGAGTCGTTTGACACCTAAGGCGTAATCATTTAGCCGTAATCATTTAGCCAAGACACTGCGTACAGATCACATATTATACGACTCATTTATTTATTTTTTTTCTTTATGTATTCGGAGTGGAGCGGGGAAGGTGTTGGGGGGGGCGGGTTTCTTCTCAAAGAGCACTCTCTCTGGATCTTCTTCTCTCGTATTCTCACTTTGGAGATAAGATCATATCCTTGATTCGAGCAGCGGTGGTTCATCAGACACATGAAGAATTTAGACCGGAGAACACATTCATTCTCTTCTTTCACACGCTACTTTTACAGTTCTTGACCGACCCTACAGAATACCTAGTGATTTAGGGATGAAATATTATAATTTTAAAATATATTTTATAAATTTAATAACTAAAGATTTACCACAGTTAAGCACTATACGCTAGGTATCTTACGTTAGTGCACGTATCGTTCAAGTAATAAATAACTTTCTTTAGTCCAGATTTTCGTTCCCATAGGGAAGGCTGTTAATTGTAAAGACCTAAGAAAAGTTTTAACTGAATTTAAGTAGTCATAGCTAGGAAATAAGTTCGATTTAAAGTTAGCTTGAGAGTTTTACCAAATTACCACTAATCCTTTAAATTTACTAAAAAGCTAATTTCACTAAAGTTAGATAAGTTAAGAGAGTTGAAGCTATTAAAAATACCCTCATCTTGCAATGAAATTAGTAATAAGTGTAGGTGTAAAACACATAGAAATTATGTTGGAATTTTGTGACAAATAGGAGCATTCATTTTCTTTACACTTTTCCCAGTGCATAAAGAAATTATGTTTAACTATTAAAGTGTTTCTGCTTGTCACCCTGAAAACATCAAAGTTACCCCCATTAAATGTATCTCTCTATGTATTCGCATTGATCTACAAGTTACTTTTCCTTCACCCTTTAGAAAGATCTTCATGATTTGGGACCTTTTAAGGTAACTTTTCCGTTTCAAGTGATGAGATGCTTGAAGTAACAGATTTCACATTTGGTCTGACCTTCATTGTTAATCATTGTTGATTTTTTGAAAGGATGTGAAAGAATCCCATCATGATGAATAGAAGGAGAATTCAAGGGATGAGGCTACAAGTGAAAATGCAAATATTAGAGAATAATAACGAAGGATGAAAGTGGAAAATTTAAGCTTAGAGAATAAGAACAAATCTTGAAAGTGAAAACCCTAAAACCTTTAACCCTTGAAAATATGAACAAAGGTTGCAATTGGAAACCTTAACCTTAGAGATTAAGTACAAATGTTTTAAGTAAAAATCCTAACATTAGAGATTAATAACAAAGATTGAAAGTGGAAACCGTAACCTTATAGAAAAAGAACAAAGACTCGAAGGAACACCCTAATCTTACTCTAATATGATGTAGAAAATAGAACAATGAAAAAACTCTCAAGGGCCTTTTTTTTGGCACAAATGTATTTGTATATATACATATCTCATATGCATTACAAAATAGGAATGAAATCAAATGAGGAAAAAATAAATTTGGGCTTGAATTTTTTTAATAAAGCACATGGATTACAATCCGAGGGTCATATAGTGAAAGGTCTAATGATATAGAGCCTTGATCCATGTGCCTTAAGTTTTTTGCTATTTGAGGGTCATAAGTAAACGGATCAATAGTAGAAAGTCTTGATCTGTGCGCCTTAAGTTTTCTTACTGTGATTGGAGTAGAAATTCAACAAATGCCAATGTAGAATAATAGATGAAATAATGTGAAGAACAGTATCGAGCAATGGAGCTCTGCACACACATTATAAAGAGATTCACTTCTATAACTTTGATAGGGGTAGAGCACTCAATTCTCCACGATAACTTCCATTCAATAACTCTATGAAGAGCACTTAATTGTTCATCTTGGGTTCCTAATTGTAGAAATTGGTTTGCAACGATAAGATAAAGCATTTAAATGCAATATAATCATATCCAATCTAAAAATTTTTAAATTTAAACCTATTATTATTCAAAAGCGCTTTAAAAATTGTATATATATATATATATATACATACATACATATTATATCCATGGCGTCGTCTTCCTCGCCTTCTTACGGCTCTGCTAGGGTTTCGCCTCATGGAGAACCCTAGCGACCGTTACCGCTGCATATCACTTCGATTTTCTGCATCTCTGGCGTCGTCGCGCTACGCGTTTCTTCTTCGGCTTCGCAGAGTTCGCAGGGTTCGCTCGTCCCGGGTCGCAGTTTCTCGGGACGGCTCCTCTGCTCGCTCGTCCGGGTAGCATTTGCTGGCGGGTCCAGAACGACGCGATCGTGGTTTCGCATAGTTCGCAGGGCTCGCTCGTCTCGCGTCGCAGTTTCTCTGGTAGGTTCGTCCTCTTCTTATTTGGACGGCTTACTGATTGCAGCGCCAGGTTATCTTTTCTGGACGGCTCGTCCTGTGCCGCTCCCTGTAGCCTTTCTCTGGACGGCCCGTCTATCTGCACGACGGTTCTTTGGGACTGTGCGAGAAGAAGGGCTACAACGGCTACTTTGAGTGCGTGCTCGCTGCGCAACTCACTGACTGTAGAGCTCGCTAGGCGTCTTCTTCTTTCTGATGACAACTAAGGCTTCCTATGCTGGAGCTGTGGGCAACAATTCCCACAATGATCATCTATTTTTTCCATAAGAATTTCATGACACTGCGGCTGGAAAAATACAGGACGATTTTATCAGGCCGATTGGTACTAAAGATGGAAAACCTGTTGTTATCTTCACCATACTGGAAATGAAGGTTCTCTCCGATGATGTTAAATTTACTTTAGTTTGGAAATTCCAATTCGGTCACCCAAAGATGAATTTAGTCAGAAAATTTTTTGAGAATCTGAAACTTATTGGTGGATGTAAATTGGGAGTGTTAGATGGCAGACACTTACTCATTCAGATACAGAAGGAAGAAGACTATGCCAGAATTATTGCTCAACAATCAGTTTAATTGCTGGCACCCGCATGAAGCTAATCAAGTGGACTCCTGATTTTGACCCATCAAAGGAACCTCTTATCGTTCCTATGTGGTTCAAACTTCCGGGGCTTCCTTTTCATTTGTACAATCCACGTGCTTTGTACAACATTAGTCAAGCTCTCGGGACTTCTCTCAGAGTTGACTCTCCTACTTATGATAGGGTCCTTACAGGTGGGGCCAGGGTTCAAGTGGAGAGGGATTTCACTCTCCCTGATGTGGATCGATTTTGGATCACTGATGGTGCGGATGATTTTTTGGCAGGAGGCTGTGGTGAAGAGCAGACCTCTCTTTTGCCAGCATTGCAAAATTTTGGGCACATTAGAGACACCTGCTATAGACTGCATACTCCCTCAAGGAAAAGGGCTGCTGGGCCTTCTGCTGTTGTTGGAAACTCCCAACATAGAGTTGACGCTACTGCAGGCTCGGGAGAATAGGGTAGCGTCGATCTTGAAAAAGTTTAAACTCGAGTGATATGGACATTGGGGAGAACTCTCGGCCGTTATACAAATTGTCGGCTGCGGAGACTACGGTGGTTCTCGAACGAGCGAGATGTACGACACGAGCTTCTGTGCTGCAAGCCGTTCGAGGGCTACCTCGGTGGCCGCTCTAACGGATACATCCAAACTTTCGGCGAAGAAGAAGAATTCCCCTACCTATTGTCGAACCCAACGACAAGAATCAACAGGAATCTACGGAAGAGGAAGAAGTAGAAGAAGAAGTGGAAAAAGAAGACGATGGTGAAGACTGGCAGGTTTATTATTCGCAAGGGAAGAAGCCTGGGGTTACACTCCTATTTGATGATACTTCGGTGACTCGAGGCGATGGAGTAGCATTAAAGAGATTACTGCATGGATCTTGAGAAACGGAGCGAGAGTCTCACGGTCTCGCTCTTGACAATGTGTTGTAACTTTTGAATATTTTGGATCTTTTTGTTAACATTGTATCGCTGGGAAAGGGCTCCATGGGCCCTCTCCTCAAGCCTCTGTAACCGCTTCTAAATAATATAGGCCCTAGTGTTTTTTTGCAAAAAAAAAAAAAAAATATATATATATACATACATACATACATACATACATACATATATATATATTTTTCTTTTTTTTGAAAAGCCCTAGGGCCAATTTTATTGAAATAAAAACGGTTACATGAGCTTGCGGAGGGGCCCATAACATGAAGCTCAACCCCTACAATACAACGCTAACAAAATGGAACGAAAGTTCAGTACATAAATAACAATAACAATGTCTAAGAACGAGATCGCTACTGCTCTCGCTCCGTTTCTAGGAGATCCGTAGAGTAAGCTCTTAATCGTTGTCCCATTGCCATGAGTGATCAAGGTATCATCAACGAGTAGGTATCTCGCGGGCTTCTTCCGTCGGAAGTGTAAGCACTCGCCAATCCTCTTCATCTTCTTCTTCTTCATCTTCTTCTACTTCTTTTTCAGCTTCTTCCTCTTCTGTTGTCAGAGTCTGCTGAAACTTACCGGTGGGTGCAGCAGTAGGTTGGAGGTCTTTTCTGCTAAATTTTTTGGTGTATCGGTGAGAATCGACAGCTATGGTAGCCACTTGGGCGGTTTGCCCACAGGAGAAAGGGCCACCCTTCCAGCTTGTTCAGCAACCACGGTGCTAACCACCGGGGTGGGAACTTGTGCAGCCTGCTGAGGAGTCTCCCCGACAGCCTTATCAGCCTCAGATGCTACCCTGTTCCCTTTCGAACCAGGGGTAGCATCGGCACTTTGTTGAAGAATCTCAACGAGCGGTAAAGAAGGCTCGAAGCCGCTTTTCTGAGGGGGATGCAGCCTGTAGCAAGTGTCCCTAATGTGCCCGTACATTTTGCAATACTGGCAAAAAAGAGATCTATCCTCTACCACAACCTCATGCCAAAACCCATCTGCACCATCCGTGATCCAAATTTGATCCACATCCGTGCTGGCCTTCTCCATATCACCTTTTGTATCTTTAGTGAGCCGACCTCCCAATAAGTCTGATGGAAGGTTTTCTTGATTCTAGTAATATAGGAGATGCAATTGGTATAGATAGCCACCTCTAATACAGTCAGATTTTCATGTTCAGCCTTTTTTCTAGCCATCCATAAGAACCATGCATTGATTAGGGGGATGTATTGTTGTTGTTGCTCCTTCCAATCATTCCAACATTCTATTATACCACCCAATTGTAACCCATAGATCTCAACCTCAGAAGGGGTTTAAGTCCAAACTGCTCTAGAAGTTTGGCAAGTGATAAATAGGCGTTTTAGGCTAACATCTTGAAGCACCTCTTAGCCCCTTCAATTTCTGGATGTCATCTGTAGGTAAGAATCTTTTGAACAACTTCCAGCAGAAAACAGATATTGAAGGTGTTAACATTTTGTTCCAGATTGATTTGTCCCAGCTCACCTCTTGCCATTTGAAGGTAGATTTGAAATTGAATATGTTTATAGATTGGCTAGTAGGATTTCAAGATGTTTCTGTTTGGTTTTCCAGGGTCTATTGGAATTTCTTGGATTTAATGAATAGTTTCCTGGTGTAGCACTTGCGTAAGGAGTACCACATCTCAATTATTGCCAGTACAGAAGTCAGAAACTTTGTTGCTTGTTACTGCTCTACTTTTGTCTGTCACTGATTTTGCCATCCACCAACCATGTGTAAAGCCAAAAATCACCCTTTCCCACATCCCAAATGAAGAAATTTTCGGCTTATTGTCTTACTTGTAGAAGTTTCTTCCAGTGTTCAGAATCCCCTAGCCTTTGTTGAACCTTGCTAGGATGAGAATCTTTGCAGTATTTTCACCACATGAATTTGGCCCATAATGAATTCTGAGCTCTAAATTTAATCCGCTGCTTGCAGTAGAAAACATAGCTATATGTTGGAAGTTTTTAAAGCCCAGATCACCTGCTTCCAAAGGTTTGTAAATTTTATTCTAGCTAGATTGTTTGTGCTGACCCTCCTAAAGGAACTTGTTGAAAGTTGTTTCCAACATTCTTTGTGTACTTTTCTTCATCTTCACCATTTGTAAGGTATAAAGAGGGAAGGAGGCGAGAATGCTTCTAAGAAGAGTCCTTCCTCCATTTGACAAATAAGAGCTGGTCCAACAGTTTATTTGAGCTGACACTTTGTTCACCACCTCATCATTGTATTTGTTTTCTTCTGCCTTTGATGAGTTGTATGCCCAAGTACTTGAGTGGGAGATCTGCATGTTTGGATCCAGTAAATTCTTTGATCCAATTCTTGACACTGTTGCTCATTTTATTGCTGACTAGAATTTGACACTTGTCTTTGTTGAACCTCATGTCTGCCATATCTTGGAAGCTGTCTAGTAATGCCATGGTTTTCCTCATAGCTTGTTTGCATGCCATGGTTTTCCTCATAGCTTGTTTGCAACCATTGGTGAACAAAATTATACAATTAGCATAAGCAAGGTGGCTAACCATACAGTTGGACGGGCTTCAGGCCTCCGTGGTGGCAAGCGATGGTATGCTCGTCTTGTTCGATCAAGTCGCACTTTAGTTGTAACTGATTGAATTTGGCTATGAATTCCTCTACAGAGATCTCTCTCCGCTGTAGGCTGTGGAGCTTCAGGAATATATCTTTGCGGTAGTGTTGCTGCAGATATTTTTGTAGTAAGGCTTTATTTTTTTGTCCCACTTAGTGATTTTGTCACTGCTGTTCCTTGTTCGCCGTCATTGTAGGTTGTCCCACCATAATGAGGCATATTTTTTTAGTTTAATAGCTGTTAGTTTGACCCTCTTATCTTTAGGTATTTCTTTATATTCAAATGTTTGTTCGACTGCTCGCAGCCAGTCAAGGAATTCATCCGGATATATACCTTCGTCAAATTCGGGGAGTTCTATTTTATTGCTGAAGTCGAGATGGCCTCCAGGTTCTTGTGGTTGCCTCTAGTATTAGATGCCAATACTGCGTGGACGTTATTCTTCATCAATTAACTTCCTTGTGGAATGGATTTAGATCGTCGTCTCTGTCTTCTTGTCGATTCTCGAGGTCACAATCGAGGGTGACTTCGCCTTGGGAGTCCCTTCATCGAGTTCTGTCAATTGTTGTTGCAGACGATGGATTTTACGTTGTATTGCCTCCTTGGTGGGGTATGATGCGTTTCTCCTGGAAGGCATAGCTGATGGTTTGGATGTGAAGGAACCGCAGCCGGGAGAAGCGTCGTCCAAGGTTGGAATCCGTAGGAGGTAAGGATGGCGGCCGAAGTTGAGGAGCAGAGGCAAGAGTGGCGGCCGAAGTCGAGGAATGGAACGGAGCCAAGAGTGGCGACTGAAGTGGAGGAACGGAATGGAGCCAAGAGTGGCAGCTGAAGCAGAAGAGTGGAGGCAGTGGGCTGCAGGAGGAGGGTCTGCAATGGCTGGAGGCTCTGGCGATGGCTTTTTGGGAAGGAGGCGGCAGCGGACTGGACGGCGAAGAGAGGGCAACGACTTGCTGTGAGGAAGGCGGTAGGGACTGCGACGGCCTGTAGGCAAGCTGCAGAGGAGCTGTTGGCGATTTGGGACAATATTAGGCTGCAGGAGGAGCGGTGAAACTCTGGAGGGGAGCAGGAAGTGCGGCAACCTGCAGGGAGGCTGCAGGCAGACTATTGGTCTGAGAGAGTAGCGGGGCTGCAGTAACCTGCAGGGAGGCTGCAGGAGGAGGGGCGGCGTTTTGGAAGAGTAGGTGGGAGGCAGGGAAGCTGTCGTTTGAATTGCTGGAAGGGGTGGAACGTCGACGAGCTGCAGGATTGCGGGTAGTAGTCAGAACAGTGAAGATAAACTCCACCTCAGACGGGGTTACAACCGGAGCACCTTCCTCGTCATCAGATACAATCCTCAAGATGAAAAACACTCAGATAAAACTGAATTCTGATTTCAAAATCAAGGCCCTTAACTCTTGACACATCAACTCCTATTTATAGGAGACTTGACCCAATTTTTGGAAACGTCTAAATTAAGAAAGGTGAATAAAAGTAAAATCAAGATCTTAGATTTTTAGGAAACGTTTAAATTAAGGAGAATAAATTAAGGATTTAGGCTTTTAGGAAAAGGATTTAAATTACGAAAGGGCCTAGGAAGGAAAATAGAAAGAGGAAGAAAAGGAAAGAAAAGGAAAGAAAAGGAAGAGAAAAAAAGGAAAGGAAAGAGGAGGAAGGAGTTGGCGCCCCTCCAAGAGGACCGTCCGGTGCAGTTGGGCTAGATTTTCGTCCAGCCGGCCCCCATAAGCCCCGCATTAGTCTCTCTAGTGTGTCACATCACTTGGCTTGTGAAGTGTGCGTTAATGTGTGCTTTTAACAATTTCACATGACCAACAGTTGTTCTGTTCGTAAAATACAATAGAATTACCGTGAAGTTTTTGGGACCAAATAGTAGAGCATTAAATGGGTTGGAGCAATAAACAAGCTCTTGGAATGTCTTTCATTTCAATTCATACAATGCGTGACAATGAAATTAAGGTTAATGATGAACTTTGACACCTCGATTTGTTGAGGAGAGAAGAAATCGGTGTAGAATGAAAATGGGAAGATTAAGTGAAGGAGCAGTTTAAGAAGATTGGAAGAAATTAGCTAAGAAGATGCCCTATGTTAAATGAAGGGGGGCGGTTGCCATTTCTTAATGCCAATGTTAACCATGCTTATTCACAATAGTTGTGGCATTTTTATATATACCAGTTGAAATAATCTCGATCTACTCCTTGTAGCATTGAGATGATAACAAGAACGAACTCAACCTTGGCAATTGACAAAATGATAAATACGGACAGATGGCCTTGACGCGGCACAAGACATAATAAATAACATAATTAAATAACATGAAAGACTATGGTCTATGATAAGTGAGATTAAATAGCTAAAGAAATACTACTAAAATGCCACTGACAGTCTATCGTATTTCAGCCCCATGACTCTTCACATTTGTTTGTTTGTTATTTTTCATATTTCATCATCTTTATTTCGGAACTACTATATCAATCTGGTTTTGCAAATTCAAATCTTTTATTTAAGATAATGTCTTCTCTGTTCCTGAAATTCCTTGTAAGAGCTGCTCCTGCACTCGTCAATTTCTCTTGTGAAAGCAGTAACTATATAAAATGACTTCTATCAGTTAAACCTGTTGGTATGGCTCTAGAGTTATTTTAGAAATGCACATTTCGTGATGCACTAATTAATTCTGTAGGTCTGCTGTGTATTTCATCGCCTGTTATTTCTCAATGAAAGGAGTTCAGGTATGTCAAGTTTCTTATATTTTGAACTTCATTTATCATTTCTGTAATTGATAATGCTTTTGTAGTTCCTTTTGTTATGGTGACTTGATTTCTGTTAACATCTTCATTCATCTATTTAAATAATTTTATTTTTGATATATTTGTGTGGGCAAAAGTTCAGTAGTTGTGGTATGGAAAATATTATTTTAATTCTTTCTTCTTGATGCACACGAAAAGATTTGTTTCTGGACTGCTGATGTGGATGCTGGAAAGTTTGATCTTGATGTTGACTTGAAAGAGAGGAGAGGCATTGGTTCAGGAGTAAGGGACCAAGGATAGGTTAGACAAATATCGGTGAGGGAAAGGATGCTTGGAGGGGGTTTAGGAACGAAATTAACTTTAAATCACATCATCATATTATATTTTACAAGCGTCGGAACTTTTTTGTATAGACTGTTAGACTAAGGGTTGACTGATAACGGGTTGTTTGGCTGCAATTTGGCTTTTAGTTAAGTAGGATTCAGTAAATGCTGTAAATTGGATTTAATAAATCTTTTGGTGGTTAAATCCTAAATAATTACATGATAGGTATTAAATCTAGTTATATTTTGATTTAAAATTTAATTTTTTTTATTATTGTGAGATCTTGTTATATATGCTTTTCCTATATCAATCATAATTAGACTAATAAATCATAATTAGCTCAAGTTAACATCCCAATTATTCTTTCCTTGACAATTTATCATGCTAATTAAACATGATAACTTCTATTTAGTTAAATAGAATAAAATATAATACCAATTTGCTCAAGTTAATATCTTTTTAATGAACTAACTTTTATTGTTCAAGATATTTTGATGTGTGTACAACAATAACAACAAGCCTTTATCCCAGTAAGTGGGGTCAGCTATATGAATCCTTTTTCTTCGTTGCGTCCTATTGAGTGTCATATTTTCATTTAATTCTAATATATTAAGATCATTCTTTATACAATATGCCTAAGCCTTTTTAGGTCTACATCTGCCTTTCTTAACATCAGTCGAAGCTAATACATTTACTCTGCTAATGGAATCATCAGATAGTCTACTTTTAATGTGACCAAATAATCTAAAATGACTTTCTAATCTTGTCCACCACTAGAGCTACATCAACCGTATCACAGATAAATTCATTTCACATTTGTCTCTAGGTGTCAAGCCACTCATCCACCTAAGCATTCTCATCTCAGCAACACTTAACTTTGTTTTATGCTTCTCTTTTAAAGGCCAACATTCTGCGCCATAGAGCATTGCAGGTCTCACTACCATCTTATAAAATTTTTCTTTCAGTTTAAGCGATATTTTTCTATCACACAATTGGCCCAAGTATTTCTCCATTTCAACCAATCAACTTGAATTCTACTAATAACATTCCATCTATATCACTATCTATTTGAACAATAGACTCGAGATATCTAGAACGTTCACACCTTTCAATGATTTAATCACCCATATTTACAACTCTGTCACTAGAGCTACTACTACTAAAATTACAGTCCATGTATTCAGTTTAGTTCTTCGCAAAGAAGTCTTTTAGACTCTAATGTTGACCACTATAATTCAAGTTTTTCCTGAACTATTTCTCCTGACCTCCATTTTGATGAGTGTATTTTTACTTATTTTGCATGTTTGGATTTAGTAATTTTATTTAATAGTTTTCAATTGTAAGTAGGCAAATTTAATTGTAATTAGCATTGGATAACTTCCCAGTTAATCATTAATTAATAATTTTAAAGAAATTAAAATCAATTACTTCTATTCAGATAATCATCATTATAATAAATATAAATTTATTTAAGTTAATATTCTTTAATTAATCTTATAATCTTAATTACTAAGATTAATTTTGATTTTAATTAATGTATCTTGTTTAATTAACACCCTTTTAATAATTCATGAAAATTTCAAAATTAATAAATTAAATTAACAAATTGTCAATGTTTAACATTCACGCACCTGGTACTTAATATCCTTGATGACAAAGAAGTGAGAGCTCACTGGTGAAGGTTTTGACAGGCTGTGAAGAAGAGTTCTTGAGATGCCTTAGATTTAAGTGAAATCTTTCGAATGCGGATATATTACATGCAGGATTTAAGGTAAAATTGGGGTGAAATGAACTTGGCATTCTATAGGATTTAAGTTATTTTTCACTAGTTGACAATATTTGAGCTAAATATTGCTTAAATTCTACTCAAAATCTGCTACCTAACAATTCGTTATGGATTTAAAATGAAATAAAAATGTCATTGAATGTACTCAGTGAACAATTTGATGTAACAGAACTATTTCTAAGCCTATTAAGTTGGAGAATTTAGTCAATATGCATTAATCAAAATGATTTTGTTTTTTATTTAGAGCATGTGTTGAATGCCGGCTATAATACTGCTATTGCCAGGTCTTAAGTCTTGGATGCAACAAGCGGAGACTTGCATTAAATAGTCGAAAAACTATGACATGAATTTTTAAATCTTTGAGTAAATGCATCTTTGAGTAAATGCTAGAGCATTACGTAGAAGCACCACGTAGTATTGCCTGAATATAGTATGTAGTGTTGAATAAGCAGATTTCTAACTTTACGGTCGGATGCAGGTAGCGAAGTTAGTTCATGAAATTAATAGTACGATAGGAATTTGGAATATATACATTCTTACAGGTAAATCAATAGAATTAACAGATATTTTGGTTCATAGCAGATAAATATCTTATGCATTTAAGAAATTAAGGGCCCATTCGGGACAACTTAAAAAAACAGGCGGCGTTTTGAAAACTCCGCCATACTGTTTGTTTTGCACGTTTTGTCCGTTTTTTAAAAGCGGCGGTTTCGAATTTACAAATAACCTCGCCATCGGGATCATCCTCACCGGCCACGTATCCTTCACTGCATTTAATCCCTAATTACTCTGTTGACCTTGCCATAAGGAATCGCGATCGAGCTCCGCCCTAGCCGCTCCCTGCTTCTTCGGCATTCCTAACAACAAAGTCGGTTCGGCATCCCTTCTCTCCCTGCTTCTTCGGCATTCATTCCCTTCCAGGTAAAATCCTAGGTTTCAAGCTCCTCTCATCCAAGGCTTGAAGTTTGTGTATCACTTTCTGGAGGGAATCTAGGTTATTTTTGGATAACTTCTTTGAAGAAGCGGGATAATTGACCTTGCTTGTGTTTATTTTGGAATAAATACCTCTTTTGAACAATAGCAAAATTTGCTCATTGGGATGGAAGATGGGTGGGTGGGGTTTGAATAGATTGAATGACTGAATATATATTCATGTTCGAATAACATGATTTAGGAATTTTGTTTTCTTTCCTCTCATTTAAGCATGGAAATAGAGCCTAGGGTTTGTATATTTGAGTGATTCAGAGAACAAATATGTATTTTGATTAGGAGTGAGAGAATGTCCTCTGGCGTTCCTAATTTGTGTTTATGTACATCTGCGGTAAAGGAGAAGATGACCATCTCACCGAAGAAAATCGTGCATGAGAAAATACTTATCCTAAACGTCAATCATGGAAGATTGAAGACCACATGATCATGTCATAGTTTTTCAACTTTATAATCACGAAAATTGAAGAAAACTTCCTCTTGTAAAAATGACAAGAAATCTGGGATGTCGTAAAGGAAACATTTTCAAATGTTGACAATACTTCTGTGTTGTTTAACATTGAAATTATATTACATGACCTGCGATAGAGATTTGAATGTTACTCAATACTTCAAAACTCTCTCCAAAAATTGACTCCAAATATATATGTATGAAACATACACATTGTGGTACTCAGAAGACTTCGCCCTTTACAAAACCGTTGCTGAATAGAAGAGAGCCATCAAGTTTCTTCTATGACAAGGAAATTGATGATGTTGGAGGAAGAATCATGGGATTTCGTGAAGTGTTTGCTAAAGTACGAAGAAAAGAGAGTAGTAAGAAAATAATGATGATAAATAATTTCACTACATCAAATGCTGACAACTCGACTTTATACACTCATAAATCATCTTACAAGAAGATGAGTTGTGTGAACATTATAAGAAGCATGGTCATTTGAAAGGGAAGTGTTGGAAATTTAATGGAAAGCTTGCAGATTGGAAGCACAACAAAATCGAAGTGATGGGGAAAATCGGACAAAAACGCCATCAAAAGAAGACAAAAGTCATGAACATAGTCCATTTAGTAAGTAACAACTTGAAGTTCTCAAAGGCCTCTGGGACAATATTATGAGCCTTCTTTTAGCAGTCTAAGCTCATTAAGGTAGTCTTCCATCAGCTCCTGTTTCTTTTAACAGAAAAAATCAGCCTTGGTTAGTAGAATCTAGAGCATCTGATGACATAAAAAGTGATTTCACTTTTTGCCAATCTTTCCATTCTTGGAGGCTCCATGCTGCAGTTAGAACCACAAATGACTCCCTTTCATTTATGGAAGGAAGAGAAAGTGTGAAACTTACAAAGGATATTGTTTTTTAATTTGTACTTTATGTTTCTAAAATTAACTGTAATTTACCCTCTATTAATAAGCTTACTTGTGACATGAATTGTATTGTTAAATTCTACCATACTTTGTATGATATTCAGGTGATGAATTCGGGAAAAGAGATTGACAATGCTGAAATGTATCATGAATTTTATCAGCTCACTAGGCCTCTTACTTCAAAAGGACCATCCCATCATTCACAATTCCTTGAGCCAAATCTTGTATTTAAGTCAATTTCTCATGATATTCAAGTTTATGTTATGAAATTTTGGAATCGAGCATTCTAACTTATATTATATTGAATATTTTTTTCCTCATTTGTTTATCAATAGAATTGGTTGATATTATGATCCATAGAAAGAAAAATATCCTATGTATTCAAGAAACTAAATGGGTTGGAGAAAAAGCTAAGGAGATTGATAACTTAGGTTTTAAACTATGGTATTCTGGTAAGAGTCGTACTAGAAATGGTGTAGGTATAATTATAGATAAGAGTTTGAAATATAATGTTGTTAAAAATAATAGAGTTGGAGATAGAATTATAACACTTAAGATTATTATTGATACTAAGATTTTTAATATTATAAGTTATCATGCTCCTCAAGTTGGTTTAGATATAAGTTCTAAAAATAAATTCGGAATGATTTAGAAGACTTAATACACTCGATACCTCTGAAGAAAAAATTTTTATTGGAGGAGATTTAAATGGAAGTAGTAGAAGATTTCGAAATATTCATAGGTAGGCTACGGTTATGGAGCGATTAATGAAGAAGGTAAGCCATTTTTGATTTTGCTTTAGCGTACGATATGATTATTACTAATACTTTATTCAAGAAAAGAGATGAGCATCTTATTACTTATAAGAATGGATCTAATAAAACACGAAATTGATTATTTTCTGCATGAGAAGAAGAGATCGTCGAGATTGTAAGGATTATAAGGTCATTCAAGTGAGCGATTAAGTACTAACATCGATTATTAGTTCAGATTTTAAGATGAAGAGTTGTAAAATAAAGAATACTTAGGATTCGACATCGTAGAATAAGATGGAGGCACACTAAAAGACACTGAAATAAAATTATTTTTATGAGTAAAATTCAAGATTTAAATATTTGGGATGTTCTTGAAGATGCGAATGTTATGTGGGAAAAATTAACTAATACTTATTAAACAAGTAGGTAAAGATGTACTTGGAGAATCGAAAGAAAAAGTTTATATAAGTAAAAATAGTTGGTGGTGGAATAATAATGTACGAAAAGATAAAATATAAGAAGTTATGTTATAAAAATTGGTTTAAATGTAAAAGCGTAGAGAGCGAGAAAAATATAAAACGGCCGCTGTGAGTGTAAAAGAATAATACATGATGCTTAAAAATTCGCTTTTAGTGATCTTTATAACATGTTAGATAGTAAGGAAGGTGAAAAATATATGTATAAAGCTAGCGAAACAAAGAGAAAAGAAAAGTAAAGATTTAAGCTCAAGTAAAGTGTATTAAAGATGAAAATAAAAAAGTCTTTTCTTAGAAAAAGATATTCAACATAGGTGGGTGAGTTATTTTGATAAAGCTTTTTAATGATGATGCTTGAAAGTACGATCGACGCTTAGTGATCTTAATATCGTTAATAATAATAAAAGCTTTTCATTTTTACCGTCGCATTAGTAAAAAGAAGTTGATGAGGCTTTAAAGAAACCACGGGGGAAAGTACGTAGGGACTCGATGATATCCCGATTGAAGTGTGGATATGTTTAGGTGATTTGGGGGTTTCCTGGCTTACTAAACTTTTTAATATTATTTTAAAAACAAAAAAGATGCCTAAGGAGTGGAGAAAGAGCATTTTGGTCCCCATTTTTAAGAATAAAGGAGATGCACAAGAGTGTGCAAATTATAGAGGAATTAAATTGACGTGTCATACTTTAAAGTTATGGGAGAGGGTAATTGAACATAGGTTAAGACGTATTACGAAGATTTCTCATAATCGATTTGGATTTATGCGGGCAGTGTCTACCATGGAAGCTATACATTTATTGAGAGGTTTGATGGAGAAGTACAGAGATAATAAGGAGGATCTACATTTGATTTTTATTGATTTAGAAAAAGATTACGATAAGGTTCCTAGAGATATTCTTTGGATAGTTCTGGAGAAGAAAGGTGTTGATATGACTTATATTCAAGTCATTAAAGATATGTATGCTAGAGCTGTTACATGTGTTAGAACTGAAGGAGTATTGACCAAGTATTTTACTAGTTTTGTTGGTTTACATCAAGGATCGGCTTTAAGCCCATATCTTTTTGCTTTATTTATGGATGGACTTACTGGCCATTTACAAGAGGATGTACCTTGGTGTATGCTTTTTGCCGATGATATCCTCCTTGTGGATAAGACAAGAGAAAAAGTCCAGGAAAAACTTGAATTATGGAGGTCTACATTGGAGTCTAAAGGTCTTCGTTTGAGTAGAACTAAAACTGAATACATGGAATGTAATTTTAGTAATAGTAGGTCTAGTGACAAAAGTGTTACTTTGGGTGATCAAATTATTAAAAGGTGCGAACGATTTAGATATCTCGGGTCCATTGTTCAAAGCGATGGTGATATAGATGGGGATGTTAATAGTAGAATTCAAGTTGGTTGGTTGAAGTGGAGGAATGCATCAGACCTATTGTGTGATAGAAAAGTACCGCTTAGATTGAAAGGAAAATTTTATAAGATGGTAGTGAGACCTGCAATGTTCTATGATGCTGAATGTTGGCCTTTAAAAGAGAAGCATAATAGTTAGTTAAGCGTTGCCGAGATGAGAATGATTTGATGGATGAGTGGCTTTACACTTAGAGACAAAATGCGAAATGAATATATCCGTAATAGGGTTGGAGTTGCACCGATGACGGATAAAATTAGAGAGAGTCGCCTTAGATGGTTTGGTCACATTAAACGTCGACCACCCGATGATCCGATTAGGAGAGTAGATGTTTTAAATACAACTTATGTTAAGAAAGGCGAGAGGCGAGACCTAGGAAAACTTGGGCTTATTGCATAAAAAATGATCTTAATTTATTAGAATTAAACGAAAATTTGACACTAAATAGGACGCAATGGAGAAAAAGGATTCATGTAGCCGACCCCACTTAGTGGGATTAAGGCTTTGTTGTTGTTGTTGTTGTTGTTGTTGTTGTTGTTGTTTATCAATAGAAGACATAAGATTTATTAGTATGAAACTTGCTAAGTTGCTAAACATACTCGACAAGTATATCCAAGCCTGAAATACAAGCCAACAAATCCCTTTTCTATTATTCATAGTGTGGGGTCCTTCAAAAATAAAAAATATAAATCAGGTTAAGTGGTTGTCACATTCATTGATGATTACACCAGAACCACTTAACGCTTTCTCATGAATAAAAAAAAAATGAAACTGCCAACATATTTATAACCTTCCACAACATGATTTTCACCCGATTTCATAGCAAAATTTAAATACTCAAAACTAGTAATGCAAAATTCCATTAAAAATACACTTTCAACCTTTATCTATCCATAAATGACATCATTCCTTTTATGTTGACACATGCCAACAAAATAGTTACTGATAGGAAGAACATACATCTCCTCGAAGTGAGCTTATTTAATTCTATTCACTAACAACGTACCTAAATATTTATGAGGGGATGCAATTCTCACATTGGCTTATCTCATTAATAGGATGTACAACAGAGTGCTATACTTTAACAGTATTCTCAAACCCCTCGTACAATCCATACCCCCACATTCAGTCCTTCACCTATAACTTAACACTAAAATTTTTTAGTTGCATCACTTTTGCTCTACATTAATCACATTAGATCAAACTTGATCCCATGTCAATCAGATGCATCATTATGGGTTATTTTTCAAACAAAATAGGTCAACAAACATAAATTTTAAAATTTCATGGATGTCATCTTCTTTGAAAACCCAACATATTACCCCCATATCTACTATTCAGGAGGAGAGTTGGTGAGAATATCAGATTTGGGGTATCATGCAGGAATATCAAGCTCACTTTCCTATTATTCTTGATGAACCTACTCTTGTCCCTAATATCATAAATTAATCTGAAAATGAACTTATTACTCCACTAAATTCTCCCACTCCAGCGAAGATCTAAGCTCAGTGAGCATGTAAGAGACAATATGTAAAATCAGGAATGAAACTCACTGGGGTCAACTTCACACACTCCAATTACTCACACGGAGGTTGGGTCAACACATCATGGACACCAAGAAGAAGAAGCATAAGAATGTCTAAAAGACTTGATAGAAGGATTTGCGACCTATGAAAAATTATCATTCTCTTACAAGTTGCCCAAATTTAATCTAAGAATGCTTATCTATTCGTACTTGAAGAAAAACGCTGTGGAGGAAAGGATTCTTGCTCTTGAAAAGAATGATACATGGATCATAACAACTCAGCCACCTAGAAAAAGAAGTATATGGCACAAATGGGTATTCATTGTTAGAAACATAACAAAAAGGAACATAGAAATGTTCAAGGCTAAACTTATAGTAAAAGGGCAATAGAAGATTGACTACGAGGAGATATTTCCACCACTTGCGAAACTCAACACAATAAGAGTATTACTGTCATTGGATGTCAATTAGGACAGACTTACAATAACTAGACATCAAAAATGCATTTCTTAATATGAATCTTGAGGAAGAAGTGTATATAGAGATATCTTTAGGATTAATGAACAACCCAAATAATTAGCCGGAGTGTAAACAAGAGAAATAATTGTGTGTTGAAAAAATTTCTCTGATCATGGTTTGAAAGGTTCACTAATGATATTCTTGGCAATGGGTAGTATAAAGGTTAGGCTAATCAAATTTTGTTTGTGAAATCAAAATAAAAAAGGTATAATTACCATCTTTATTGTATATAAGGATGATATTATTTTTAGAAGGAATGACGTTAGGGAACTTGAAACAATCAAAAGAATAATGACCTCTAAGTTTGAGATCAATGATTTTGAAACTTTTAGATACTTCTTGGGAATGGAAGTAATTAGATCCAAAGAAAACTTTGTCATATCCCAGAGAAAATATATACTTATAGGAGACATTAATATTGGGATGCGAATCAACAAGTATTCCTATGCATCACATTTGACGAATATCAAAAGGAGAAGGTAACACTCCGGTTGAAAAAGGAAGGTATAAAAAACTTTCGGGGAAACTTATTTATCTGTCACGTACAAAACCTGATATTGCATTTTCTTTCAGAGTAAGGAGCCAACATATGGATGATCCAAGTGAAGATCCAACATTTTACTTTCTTGAAGATTATCTTTGGAAAATGTCAACTTAATAACACAATGTAATTAGGAAATGATTTAGAGATGTAGAAGATCCTTTGGATCATGTTTTTTTTTTTTTTGATCAGAAGAGTATTGTCATGCTTGATAATTTCAATTTAATTTGTGAAAAATATGCATCGCTTTTGGATTGATAGAGCTTATCATTAAGCTAAACTTATAAAAGAAAGGCTGAAAATCTTCATGATTGGAATGCAGAAAAGCTTATATTAGGATGAAATGTTATTACCAAGGTTAAACAATCGTACGTAGCCTGACTTGGTTTGGTTTCACCATTGTAATGCTTACTTTCCTTTAATTTATTATCCTATCACGTTATGGTACCTTGAGCTGTTTCAATTGGATATGGTCATCGGTCTCTCAGATAACTTTTATATCACATATGTTTTGTTGGAATGGATGATCAATTTTTCTGTTCAAGGCAAATTTAGTATTTGCATGTTTTGTGAGATTTTTTTTATTAATTTTAGTATTAATGTCAGTACTAATATTGTTTATATTATCATTTGGGATGTTGCCCGTGGTTTTTAAATTAGGTGAAACACATGTTAACACAAGTTGACCAATGCTTTTTTGGTACTAAGTTTCACAGTAAATAAAGTCATGAGTATTTTCACAGCAATTCACACGCTATTTTACACTTGAAACCGTTGAGGGAGGTGTTTGTGCGATATGCGACTTAAAAATTTCTTAGCACTTGTACCAAATATTGACTGAAGTTTTTAATGAGATTAAAGCTATTATACACCTTACTGAAATGCCAACTATATGTTGAGCATCTAGTTAATACATGAAAAATGGGTTCCACCATTTTAAATATGCGGAATGCAGAATAAATTTCAAGTTGTAATCACTATAATAAAATATGAAATGTTACACAAATTGTTTTTTTCAATTAAAAAAAAAGTGAAATTTCGTTTTTCTGATTGTTGTCTTATTGTCCATTTTTGTGACAATTAATTTCTCACTTCTTTATTTCGTATGTATTTCCTTCGGAGTTTAATATTCTAACTTGTTATTGATGTGACAACTGCCAGGGTGACATTCGAGATGTTTATCATCTCAGAAAAAATCTATTGAAGGCATCCTTAGATCTGGTTAATTTGAAGGTTCGTTTTAACATACTGGAGACTGCTTGTAATTCATATTTGCATATTTTATTTTAATTTCCTTTGCATCAAACTCAAAAGTAGGTCATGTGGTTTTTGCTTGCCAACTGAGAGTTACCCTGAACATTGAAATCTATCTTAGTCAATAGATTTGTTATAATTAGAATTATATGTTTGTTGAGCATGCGAGCGAATGCTTTTCAATCTTATTGCTTCACACAAAATATACTGATTGTCGTTGTAACTCCTTTAATTGCAATCACCAAGATCTCTTAAGATATTAACAACCAAGTTACTAAATTAATAAAGCTGAATGATAGCTACAAAAATGCTAGTGCTAATGATGGTGATACCGTTGTTCAGAGGATCTCTCAAGCTCTAGCAGCTAAGTTAGATGCCCTCCTTTTGGAGAACACAATAGACTTATGGATGTTTTATGCTTGCTTTGTCTCACTGTTTTAAGTCGCGCAACTTGAGTCAGGCGAGGCTTATGCCTTCCATTTGGTGAGGGGTGCCAAATATGAGGCGTCTCAAGGAGCCCCTCGCCTCAGATATATCGAGGCTTTCTCATCTCAGTTGAGTTTTTTTTTTTAATTTATTTTAAATTTTTTTATTTGTACTTCAACCCCCCCCTCAAGATAATATTACTGGTCAAACTCTTTATGCACCATAGTTTAGTGTCACTATCGGTGCTTCTTGCTTCTTACGTCTCCACTGCTGCTGCTTCTTGCTGCCTCTACAGTTGCCTGCTGATTTTGCCAACACACCTTACTCTGCATGATATCTTCTCTCATGGTTTTTTCTCGTGCATACCTTGGCCATCCTTAGTTCTGTTGCCGCTTCCGTTGCTTGCTGCTTTAGTCGCCGCCATAGCCTCTGGCTTTCACTAATTTTGTCGCCTCCATTAGGGCTATAAAAAAAACTCATTGTTCGTGAAAAATTCATGTGTTCGGCTCGTTACGTAAGGGAGCCGAGCAGACACAAATTTTTAAGGTCAAATTATAAACGAGCCGAACACGAACAACCCTTTGTTGTTGTTCGTGTTCAACTCATTTTAGCTTGAAATAAGGAAATTATAGATATTATTTATATAATGATATATTATATATATTTATATCTAAGTTGAAATCATAACATCTCATTTGATCATGTGATTCTGCGCCTTCTATTGCATAGGAATAGTGCAGGTTCAATCCCACTCTTTACATCTATCTTTCTAATTAATTTAAACGAATCGAACACGAAACAATAATATGTAAATCGAGTCGAACGCGAAAACAATATTCACGAGCAATTTTTTTTGCAACCTTAGTTGCCATTTTCAACTACTTGTTGCACACAATAACCATTGTGTCATCACGCCGCCCCCTCCCCCAGCCCAAAAGAGAAAAAAAAAGATATTTTTTTAATCCAGTTGTCTACTTTCTCACCCAATTTTTCCATCCAGTGACAGTCACTAAATAAACTTTTTAAATTTTTTTTTTTGTGTGTTTGCAATTATTCAAATTTGTTTGAACTTTGAATAAAGATATTCAATTTATATTTTGTTAGAAATGGTTAGGGATTAGGAGAAATCCACAACAAAGCATAGGCAAGATGCGATGTGGAGACATAATGAGTAAGTCGATATTAGAGTCAACAAAAATACGTGTTTATTTAAATTGCAATTATTGCAAATATTGTGAGAAGATAGTTAAGTGGGGTTTTACCAGGATAAATGAACATTTCTCCTGCTCGAATGTTGTACCTTGTACTAAGGTGAAATAGTAGAGGATAAGGCCCGTCATATTTGAAGTGCAAGAGTTCTCATGGACCACTACATGGTAAATGTTTGGGATGATGGAGGATATCTTGAAGCATGTTAAAGAGGCACACAAAATTGTAAGGATGGATATTGGGAGTTTTATTTTTATGAGAATGTAATATGCCAACCTCGTTCTTATTTTAATACGATTCATTCCATAGTTGCTTATGATCAAGGTTTGAAATCCCTCATGAATGCATGATTTGAGGACATGGTTGCGTAAGGAGGAGCTATGTAGTATAGGAGGAGGCTGAAAAGAGATCAAATGGACCTAGAATTAGATTGAAATGACATTATGTTTGGTAGGTGGTCTGATATAGACAATCGAATATTAATTAATTTTCTTATAAATATTTTATATGACACCATTTTTTAGAAATTTGTTGAAGGATCTGATCAGGTGAAGGATGCATAATATATTTTTGGACTATTCGATGGAGTGATAGAGGAGATTGGGGAGCATTTAGTGGTCCGCATATTGCAGATACTACTAGTGCTTATAGGATAGTTGGAACTTCTGATTAAGTTGATGTAAAATAGAAAGCATCTCTAATGGACACCTTGTAGTGCATGTTGACTTGCCCCAACATACCCTGATCGAAGCAAAGAAGATTAGTAAATCCATTTTCAATGATTCCTAGAGTCTTTGTTGAAGTTTTCTAAGAAAAAAATCCTATGCCTTTCTACAATAAAAATTTTAGTAGCTTATTTGACTTTACATAGCATGTTGAATGCTGGGCAACAATGGGAGGCAATGGTTACTTGCAATCAATGGCTTAGCTATGTATGGGCAACAAAAGCTAACGGAAAAGGAGTCAGAAATCTTATTTTAAACTAATGTGAAACTATTCTAGGGTTCCAAGAAGGAATATAAAAAGGTTTTAGGGAAGTTATAGGATGGGTATTTAAAGAAAGAGGATGGATGGTGTCTGAAATTTGACGTGAACGATGACAGGCTGACAAATTGAAAGAGACAACTGCAATTTTCTTTTGTGACCAGCACTTGGAAGTGCTTTCAATGGCTGTCTAGCTGAAGACAATGGGCAGAACTGCGAACGACAAGATACGGGCTGCGCTGGGGATCCACACATGTTCCTAGGTGGCTACATTCACACCACTTGCTAAAGGAATAGACAATAATACACCGAAGTGCAGAACTTGAGGAAATTCTCCAAAATACATAAACTCGAAGAAACTAAAAATAAAATTGTTTGATAGAACAAATAGAATAGTCTCCTAATAGAAAATACCTTATTAGAAATTACAGAAATAAGTAAGAACCAAAAAAGGGAACAATTAAGTAAAGAAACTTGGTGAAAATAAAGTAGAAATAGGAATATGGATCAGTACTGCCGGGAGTCCCATAATTACGGTATTGCCGAATCCTTTTAATCCGCGGTATTGCGGCCGTCTCGTATGCCCCACGTCACTCTACCTGGGTAGGAGTCTTTTTTCTCTTCTCTGGAAGGACCTCGTTCCCACTATTGGATGTTCTTTTTCTCAAAGCACCTAAAATGATTTTTAAAGTTGAAGTTCATCACTCCTCTCTGCCCATCTATTTCGGATGACAATCTGAATTATACTAAATTTAATCCCCTATTGTCATTTATTATTCCTCAACAATTTGTGCCAAATTTATTTCGTAAACACCTTCTAGGAGCTCTAAAATGGTATCATATGCATAGGATTATATACTCTAATACCTTGTCGAAGCCAGAAGTAGAAAGCCCCTCAATTGATTATAAATGAATCAGTAAATAGACTCCAACCTTTTTTTGGAAAAGTTTCAAAAAATGTTATTTTCTATGCTGACAATATCCATATGCTAAATGAAAGCTATATACAAAATCTTACATGCTTACCATGTCAAGTTATTATAAAATTTGGATTGAATAACTATATACTTAATTTTCTTCTTAAACATGTATATTATCTTAATTTAGCTGAGTGATTTGTTGTTAAATTGGGATTTATTCATGCCTCGTTTATTTCTTATGGGCATTTTCGTTGATGGAGCATCTAATTCTATCACTAAGAGACCCATGCTTATCTTGCATCAGTTCCCAATCAACATATGGTAGAATAATGCCTAATAAGAGCGTGATTGGAATGCCTTGAGTTCGTTGCTATTTTGTTTGTTGACGAGTACATTCTACAGTTGATAACCCTTGGATTTGGAAAGAACTTAAAGCAGTTATTTGAATCAATCTCGGTTGTGGCAATAATAAAAAAAATTTATATAGTTTCAGCGTTGTACATATTACAGTCATCCCATAATTGCCAGTTCATGTTTTCAAAGGCTGCATTTATCTTAATCTGTTTGTTTCAGCATACATTTGTACTAAACTAAAACACGAATTGCTAATTCTTAATGTATTTCAGGAACCCAACTTTTTAAATGAGCATACTATTTTGTTGATTCCCGCAGTTTGCTATTCTCTTACTGCTGGTTATTGTCATCTTTTACCTTTTTATGAAAAGGTATCCACAGTTGCAGATTGTCGCAAGGTAAATATTGAACGTTTATGTTTATTCTTTCCCGTTATGTTTTTGATCTTTTATGTTTAAACGATCAAACCATTTATTATTAATTTAGTTGTCCTCGTAGGAAGATTCAGGTCTGGCTTTGTTAGATGCTGAAATGTTTGAGTGCTCAGTTGAAACTTTAAGCGTGCTGAATAGACATAATCCTGTTCAGGTTCTTATTTGTTAATAATATTATAATTATTTATTTTTCTATATATTCATCTTTTAGTCGTAATTAACTTTTATGCATCATTAGGTGCAAGGGAAGCACTATCGTAGTGTCTGTATTCCTCGACAGATCCGCGAGCCGTTACTACATGAAATGGAAGAGTGCATATCTGGTCTTATGAGTTCAAACCAGGAATTTGGGAAGGCAAATTTAGGGGACCTCATCAACTTTTGTTCACTTTTGTGCAATTTTGTCTACGGTTTACTTTCTTCGAGGCTAGTTATATCTTTCTAGATGTGGACTCTATGTCACATCATTTAAATTACAAATATGATCCTTTTCGTTAAACATAGACTTTTGATACTACTTATTGCTTTATTATTTAAAAGATGACATTTTGATTTGTTTGGCTTGCTACAAACCAGCTACATTATGATACGAGTCTTGTCTTCTTAGTTAGGCTTTATGATGCAAAGCTTGCCTTCTTATTTTATCAATCATGGGGTTTGTGCTACTTATCCAGAATGTTTACACGCTTTTCTTATTTTATTGTCAATGCTAATTTTCTTTTAGTCCGCTTAATTGAAATTAGTTCGTACTATGTGATCACACTCAATAGGGTTATGGAGTTAAACGTAATAACCCAAAATTGTAATAATAAAAATGAATTTAAATAAAGGAAATATAATAGATTAGTGTCGATTCGAAGTCTCGATAGTCTTGTTTTATAGAAATGAGTGTTTGTTTCAAAATTTGAAAAGCAAATCAAGCAGAGAGACCGTGAGCAGGAGATAGAGAAAAAGGAAGGAGAGGTTGTGTTTCTTTTACTGGAGATTCAACGCCATTCGTAGAAGTCGACGCTGAGAGCTTTGACATGAAGGAGGAAGAAGAGATGTGGGAGGTTGCCGAACCCTAGCCTAGCAGTGGAAAGGAAGAGAGCCTCGTGAGTACGGTCGAAGCCCTTTTTGTGCGAAGATTAGAACCCTTGCATGTGGAGGCAAATTGTGCGGCTTCATGTGGCTTTCTGCGGGATACAAGTCGAACGAGCAGAGTGTTTCTGTGCGGGTTTGAGCAAAAGAAGAGAAAAGGGGTATTGCATGGCATTTGTACGGAAGTAGCCTTGCATGCTGTGTAGAAAAACTGAGCCCAAGTAAGCGAGGTTTGGGCTATTTTTTAATGTTCGGATCTGTTTAGTTAATGTATTAAGTAGTGATTTTACTTTATATTAAATTATAACAAAAATCACTAATTGAAGTATTTTTGAATCGTAAAATTGTTCGACCAATTAAACTAATGATTGGGCGAGATCAGGATCGACATTAGTGCGTTAGATCAAGGGACAAAGTGAGATAACATGTTTAAGGTAAATTTATCATTTGTTTTATTAAATTTTTATATATCTATATAGTGACTCTTTCATTATTTTGGAATGATTAACTGTTAGTTATAGAAAAGGAAAACGGTAAAACATGATTATCACCCTCCGACTGTTTGCTCTCACCTTAGTTAATTCCAAGCCTTGGGTTAGGTTGTGACAAGTGATATCAGAGTAACAAGGTTTAGTTTTAATTAATACAATCTTGATGAAAGTCCCAAAAAGATAATTACAAGAAAATTAATATTAATAATATAAAAGGTTTATATTAACTTTAATTAAATTATTATTTTAATTCAGATAAATGGATGCGGTAGTAAATGAAGAAGTACAACTTGATATACCTGTGAATATGAATGCCCTAACCCAAATGATGGCTACTATGACACTTCTAGTTCAAGATTCTAGATCACAATATAATTAAACTAATACAGTTGTGGATAAATATTTGAAGATGTTTTAAGTTCTGCATCCACTTTTGTCAAGAGAATTAAAGATTTGATTGAAGCGAAGAATTAACTAATGCACATAGAGAAGAAATTAGATATTGATCAGCTATATTTACTCCCAAGGGAAAGCTTTTGGGCAAATGACCTAGGATGCAATCCCCACACACCTCTGGCTGCTAGGAGGGGCCTGGTTGAATCCTTGAATTGTCCCTGGGATGCTCGAATGTGGAAGATAGAGACCACATTATTACTAATTGCTCTCTTCTTTGAAAGGTTTAATCTATCATGGAAAGATTGGGCATCACTGGGCCTATATTCAACAGCTTCAACAATGCTATTGAGGAGCTCAAGTGGACACCCAAGCACAAATTGGCACAAGCTCACTGTTTTAGCTACATCATACACCACTATTGGAGAGGCCATGACGCCAAGATACATAACCACTTGTATGGTATGCCTACTATTCTGGAAGCATTTACAAAGACACCACTCTTTTCATCTCCCTGGGTTGGTTTCTTTTACCTTATTTTGGCATGCTCCCCCTCTTGGATAGTTCAAAGTGAACGAAGAAGCTGTCTCCTCCCATTTGGGCCGACCGGTACCAGATGCATTATTCGCGACGAACATGGGAACAAGATTTTTGCTGGCGACCACTACCTCCAACATTGGGACAATGCTCAATTTTGCTTCAAGCCATCAAATCCTTCCAATCTATTTGCCAACCGTGGATTTTTGATTGCAAGGGCATCATTATTAAGGATGACAATGCGAATATTATGCATATTTTGAAATCCACTATGAAGCGAGACACATGGTGCCACCGACGACAAAATGCATCGAATTTTGCTTTTATATTATCTTTTAAACAAGTTTTTTTTATGCTCTGAGAATGTAATAGGACCGCTCATTTTTGTGCCAAGCACACCCTTAGTTGTTTTTTTTGTTTTGATGCGTATAGATGGTGATTGAGAACTATCTACTATACTTGGAGATGACAAGTCTCTTTTTTGTACACCATTGATACACACATGCATAGTTTCTTTATGTTTCAATATAGTACATGCATAGTTTCTTTATGTTTCAATATAGTAATGCAAAATGCATATTTTATTGAAAGAAGTGTACCGTTAACTATATTTGTACTGGATGAAGAAGCTAAAAGGTAGTGGTGTGGGTAGCGTTAGCTTAGGCTTGGGGATATACCCAAAATAATGGTAAGTTGGGAGAATTTTGTGGAGCTTTTCAAAGATTAGCTTATGCCCCTCTTCGCTCGAAGATAGATGCAAGATAAATTCATTTGGTTGATATACGGAGAGAAGACAATCATGCAATATGTAGCAAAATTCACGGCATTATTGTGGTATGCACCATAATCGATAGCTACTGTAGAAGAGAAGTAATACAGGTTCCTTTTTTCCCTAAAGGATTCAATCAGGCAGTCATTCCTCCTTTTGGGATTGATAACTATTCAATGTTACTGGAGTGAATTAGACGACTAGAGATTGACTTTCAACTTCTATATAAGCATAAAAATGCACACAAAGGGAAGAATATTGATAAATGAGAGCATATGGATCAATTAGAGGGATCTAATGGGAAGAAGCCCACGTTCAATTCTGATAGATCCGTGGTGGGAGTGATGTAGTCACTTATGCCAAAAGTGGAAAACAAAATAAGGTGAATGTTTGAATGGGCTTTTATACATGCTACTGGTCTCGTCGGCTTGGTCACATAGATAGATATTGTCCTTAACTTTGCCGGAAAATCTAAGAAGAACAGAAACTAGGTGCAGTTTCTTCTCAAAAACTTCATTTGGGCAAATAACGATAGTCTGCAACTTTTAACTCCCACTTAAAGTCAACCAAGACATTCTTTTTGACCTCGAGATTATGCCCTTACTCATAGCGAGTTTAAAGAAGCTATTTGTGTTGAAGCTGATGCTGGATGGGCCGATGAGTGATATGTTTTATTACATGTTATATGAGTGCTATTGTATTGTATTTCTATTTTAGAGGTTGTGTTGTTTTAGTAATTTTATTTTGCTTTAGTTCTGAATTTATACTTATTATACTATATTTTTATTTTGCTTTAGTTGTGAATTTATATTTATTATACTATATTGTTTTAGTTAATGGAGGTAGTTAGTTGAGGGATCTTATAGTGAACCATCATTTATGTATCCACTTTTCATCTTCTTAAACAAGATTTAAATATCTTTATGATTATTTATGGATAATTTTGGTTTTATCATGTGATTCGTGGTATGTTAATAAATTTTGAGGACAGAATTTTATAAGGAGGGGAGTTTGTAATAATCGAAATTTTTTTTAATAAAAATACTAAAAAATAAATAAAGTAAGATAAGAAAGTTTTAATGGGTTAGTGTTGATTCAAAGGGAGCAACGTCTTTACGGTTTTGTTTTAAGGAGACAAATATCCCATTCGAAGCAGGAAAGCGAACCAAATAGAGACAATGAGAGTGGGAGACGGAGGAGGAAGAAGATGGAGAGGTTGTGTGCTTCTCTTATCGGAGATTTGACGCCATTTGCATAAGTCGACGCTGAGGGCTCTGGCATGAAGGTGGAAGAAGAGGTGCGGTTGAACCCTTGCTAGGGGTGTGAAGAAGGAGAGCCTTGCGAGTACGGTCGTAGTCCCTTTTGCGCGAAGTGGAAGGAAGAACATGGGGTTGATACGAACCCTTACATGTGGATGTAAATCGTGAGGCTTTGTAGGTGATAGAATTCGAGCTGAGTCAAGCACTTTTGTGTGAGTTTAAGCAAAAAGAAAGGACAAATGGGTGATCGTGTGGCTTGCGTATGGAAGAAGCAGCCTCACGTTTTGCTTAGCCGAACCGAGCCCAAGGAAGGTTAATGCAATTTCTTTTGAGTTCAATCTATTTAATTAATGTATTAAGTACTAATTTTACCTTATGTTAATTCATAACATAAATCACCAATTGAAAAACATTTTAATCCTAAAATTGGTCGACCAATCAAACTAAATGATTGGGTGAGATTAGGGTCGGCATTAGTGCATTGGAGGAAGGGACAAATTGAGGTAACTTTTATCATTTGTTTAATTAAATTTTTTATATATGTAGTGGCTCTTCTATTTTTTTGGAATTGATGAAATATTAGTTTTAGAAGACGAAAATAGAAAAACATGAGTATCACTGTCCGATCATCTATTCACGCCTTGGTTAATTACAATTCCCGAACCTGTTCGTGACATTAAATGCTTATCAATTAGGCTGAAATTCTTGTAATTTGCAAAATATCTATGCATATAATCGAGTACTGTTTTTTCTTAGTTTTGCAAAATTTCATTTAGTAATTTCTCTTTTTTGGTATGAAAAATTACATCAAAATTTTTAGTCATCACTGCCAAAGTTCTGCTTAGCTAGTGCATCGAGGGCTTGAAATTTAGTATTTATTTTTTCTCCAACACTTTTTTCTAATTGATTTTTTATATTTGTGATTTTGTCACAATTTATATTAGTAATGTTATTTTTGGCTAAAAAGGCTTTGTAAGCATCAAGCTTCATTAACATTGTTAATATGGATCCATATTTACTGATGCATATCAGTTTTTCTAGCTAATTGTAATCAGTCTTTTTGTTTTTCCTTTTTTTTTTGGTTTTTAGCATTGTTACGTGTCCTCTAAATCTTAAATTTCTTCCCATAACATATTGTTATTTCATAATTCAAAATTTCTTTTTGACATCGTTGCAGGCTAAGGGAGGATAAAAGTGCTTATTACCATAATTTGTTAAACTGCACTGTGTTGCTGATTGAACAGATTGCTTTTTTGATTGATGAAAATTGTCAAGAAGTTCGACGAGGTGGTTCTGTTAGCTTGGGCAGCATGTTTGATGGCTCATGCTCCACATTTCTATCATTGCAACGTTTTATCTCTGGTCCTCTTTTTGGGCTTTTCAAAGATGAAAAACACTTTGATGCTGAGCAACTTCGTATCATTCAGTCAGTTGAGAATATTTTGGCATGTCTTGCGAGATCATTTGCTGTGTTTTCCATTACCGCAGTTGGTCTTTATTCTGGATTGGACGCACAAGCTCATCAACTCCCAAGTTTTCAAGATTCCAATTCTGCAGCGGAGAGTACATTACGCATCTTAGACATGGATCTTGATGCGGAAAATGGTTCTAGGGATGCAGATTCCCTTACTTCACTTACAAGCAATTCTTCAACCATTTTTCACTATCCCGTGCAGTGTAAATTAACATTAATTTCTGTTATTTCTGCTTTTTTCTCCGTATCCCCTGTGCTTGCCTGGGAAACTTTGTCTGAATTTCTGCGTAAAGAAGATGATGCTCAGGTTAGGTTTTTTTTCGTTATGTATTTTTCTTCCTTCTGTTTCTGTTATGGCGCCAATTGTCTAACAACTTGAAGTATTTTCTTTTCTGCAGGTTTCTGAGAGTATTTTGTATAATCTATGCAAGTACTTCCCTGGTTCTTCTGTTTCACTTTCTTATCTGGTAAAATTATCTCCGCTGGATCTATGTCCATGTGAATTTTAAGTTGTACTTGTGTTCCTGCATATTGATGACTTTCTTTTAATAAATAGCAGTGCAGGCCACATTTGGTGTTAGACAACTTTATACTAAATTTTTTTTTCTATTGCTTGCCAGGTTAACTATTTGCATGACAAACTTGAGAAAACTTCAAGTACAATACTTAGTTGTGAAAGTATTTTAACATGTGTCCGCATGCTGCTCGGGACGTTGCTGTCCGGATGTTCAACCATTGAAAATTCTAATGTTGATCAGTACTCCAAAGATATAGCAGTGGAAGAGGTGTAATCATTTTCTTATTCCACTTTTTAGCTTGTATTTAAATAAATAATGAAATACTTAGGCTTTGTTGTTTGTTTTTTTATTTGCAAGGCTTGTTAAAAATATAAGTTGCAAAGTATGGAGTGCATATTGATACTGGAGTTAACGACAATAGGAAAAGTAAATATTGTTATTGAAAGTAGATAAGTGGTCACAATCAATTCACTTGAAAGGGAAATGAAATAGTACTACACCAGAAAATCTGAAATAGCAATACACATGACACAAATAATCAAAATTGGGTGGGATCTCGGGGTGGTTGCGGTGATTAGCGAGAGGGTTTGGAAGATAGGGATAAGGTGGGAGCACAAATCAAGTGGGTTGATATGACAATGGGACAAGTCCTTGCTGTCCTTGGAGGCAACAAGGTTGAATTTGGATTCCTCGGGGCTAGAACAATAGATATGTGGCAGGGAGGTGGTGTAAGAGGGTTGGGACAGCGGTTCTGTGGCAGGAATTGTGGTCCGGGATGAGTTGTACGGGCAGTGTGGTTAGGATGCGGAAGGGGAAGAGGGAAAATAAACACCACCTCAGGAGATTGATACAACCGGAACACCACCCAAACCCTTGTATACAGCCCTTGAAGGGAGAAAATGAATGCCGAGGACTGTCCAAAACAAAGCACATGAAAAACTACTTCTAAACTTTAATACAATATATATATTGGAAGGATTAGAAAGGAACAAAGGATAATAGGAAAGATAGCACAAGGAAGGAAAAGAATATTTTTTTTGGTCTGACTCTTGCAATAGCTATTCTCGGGGTGCTTTAGCAGTTATGTTACTGCGGTAATTTGTGCGCGTTTCTCCTGTGTCACACAAAGTGTTTATTCTATAATGTTAGATCTTTGTCCGAAAAACAGTAGTGTCTGTTTGGTTTGTTAGAAAATAAATCCATAAGGTAAGAGAACCACTTTCGCATTAAATTTTAGTTCTTATGGGAATATATAGTTGAATGAAATTAAGTTTTTTGAGTCATATAATGAAGTAATGGTAGGGTGATTGAGCAAAGATATAACAAATTTACATTAATTTTGGAGAATTATTTGGTTTTATGCCTTGAAGTTCAGCATAGAGGTGATGCGGCATGGCAATTAGTAAAGGGTATAAAGGAGATCAAGAAGTTTCACATATGGTTTTATTGACTTCCAAAACCTTATGGCCAAGTGCATTAAAAATTGCTTTGGTAGTTAGTGTGGAGAAAATGCATTTGGAATACATTATTGATGTTGTTAATATGTGTTTGATGGAGTATTGGAGTGACCATGTGTACTCAATCATGTTTAGATATTGAGGGGTGATGCTAAGTTCCTTTTTTGTATTAATGCTATACGTGTTCGGAGATAATAAAAAAAGATTTATTGGTGTATCTTTTTTCCGGAGTGCGTTATCTTGAGTGGCGAGTTTGTAATAAGATTAAAATAGAAGAAGTTGAGGGAAAATTGGTGTCTAATTTCATTGATGATGGCATGTGGATTCTTGAAAGACTTGGCGGTTGTTTTGGGAAGGAGCTGGCAAATTGTATTGCCAACATCCCACTTTAAACTGAGCTGCCCATTGATCTACCTGTGCTCTTAAACTATCATTCAGGACTAACCATCACCTTTTTAGCATACACTGCCCAGTTATGCATCAACCCAAGAGTCATAATTTGCTCAAAAAGATCAAGATGCACTCCCGTGGGCACTTTTTCTGGTGGAGACCCTTAGAAGATGCTATCTCCACTAATGGTTTGCGACACCTAAAATGGTCAAGCAAAACTTCTGCTTGCCCTTGTGGGCTTTCCTCGTGTGAAGGACCAAATTGTTCGTTGCTTTTCGTAGTCGCAGGTTTCTTGAAGTGTTGGGGCTTCAACATTTCACAATTCAACAACTTCAAAGAGTCCATCAATGAGCTTGCTAAAGTTAAACCCATCAACACGACCTTTGCTCATATCTATGGACATGTGGTGTATCAATGTTGGCGGGCCAGAAATGCTAAGAAGCATGGGAAGTCACAAGGAACACCTTGACGCGGAGCAGGATGTGTAAAAGTAGTAATCGAATCCTTAAAAGCGCGAGAGATGTGGAAATCTCGCGATTGATGCGTGATTCGGGAAACCACGACACGGAAGCGTCTCCCGCGTTATGCAGGTCACGGAAGTGGGATTGCATCCCACACGCGATTTTTTCTGCACAACCCATTCTCTTGCCTAGTTTGAACCGGTCAGGTTTTCTTCCTTCCGAGGGGACGATTTTTCCTCTTTGGCCACTCCCTAGTTATCCTCTTATTATATATTCATTTTCCCGATGTTTTAGATTTATCTTTTGGCTTGAGTTTAGTCAGGGCAGCTGCCGATGTCTGTTTCTTCTTTTGAGGGCTGTACCCGAGTGATTGTGTGGTGCTTCGACTGTATCTCACTCCCGTGATGGTGATTATTTTCTCCTATCCCCTTCTGCATCCTCGCACATCGCTCCCGGCTACTTCCAAGCTGCAGCTGCCCAAAACGGTTTCTTTTGGCTGTTTTCTGCAGTATTTGCTTCCCAGCCGCCTTCCCAGCCTCTTGGCTTCTATTCCAGCTGCTCATATTCAGTTCCCTTGCTGCCCCTGCTGTTACGGTCATAAGAAACAAGCCTTGGCTGGTGTTCCGACCATTCCGAACCACTTCACCACCACTAGCCACTATCCTAGCCCCTCTCACATGTGGCTCTCGCTGTTCCAGCCCTCCATCATCGCTACCACTGCTGTTCTAGCCGCCCCGCTTTGCTGCCATCATTCCGGACAGCTGTGCGATGTCTATATCTGCTGCGTACTTACTGTCTGGAACCCAAAGAACTGTTTCCTTGTTTTTTTTTTTTGGCTTGTCAACTGCCTTTTTCACCATTCCGACACCTTCCACCGATCACTGTGACCACCTTGAGATCCACCCTAATTTGACTTGGATTGTTGAGTGTTATTATTTTCCTTTCAAGTGTGTCATTTGTAATTGCCTACTGATTTTATTAGTAATAATATTTGTTTTTCTTTTTTTTTTTCCTTTTTTTTTTTTGGGTTAACTCTGTTATATCACACCTACTATCATTGCATTTACTCTTCTCTAAGCCTTGATCTGTACCCATAGTTTTAGCACTCTGGAACATTGGGATGCCGTCCAACTTAATAGGTTCTGCCCCATCCTTCTGGCCCCGGGATTATTTCAAGGCCAATGTGGTTGGGGCTATCCTACCCTCTTACCAGGCAAGTATTGGGGCCATCATGAGGAATGAAATTGGGGATTTGTTTGTAGCAATTGGAGGACAACTTCAACACTGGGGTAACACACAAGTAGTTGTTCAAGCAATTACTTCCCTCCAACTCATCACTTAACCCTGGATGATTGAGACCACATTGTCTTATCAGATGATTCTCATTGAGAGATACTGTGAATGTTATTAACAACATCAGAGTGTCGATGCTTGGAAATGTTTTTCAAGCCCAGTAACAAGTCAATCCATGTTTTGCATTTCTTTTACAGTTCAATCAAGTTATTTTCCAACACTTAGCTAGGGATGAAATAGAATAACACATTATTGTGCTCACATGCCTTTTGAAAGGAGTTTGTTTTGAAAGATGTAAATGAGAACATACTCTTTGCTCTTATTTTAAAAAATAGGTCTCACTTTGTACATGTCTAAAGGCCTAGTTTTGTACAGCTCATATTTTTTTATATCGGAATACAAAACTTTATCAGTGAGTTTTATGTTTAATGAGATGATGATTTTTAAATTCAAATGTACAAGAAAGAAATAATTTGCATTCTGGTTGGTGGTTTACATGAGTAACAACTGTAAAATAAATATGTTTATCAATAGTAATGTAAAATTTATCAAAAATATATAAAACTGTTTCTGATAAGTTATTTAAGTCACTCTACGAAGTCTTAGAAATGCAATATCATACTTGCATGAGCTTTGACGTATTTAATTGTATTAGATCGTCACTTAGCCCATCCACTAATGACCGCTGAGAAATGTTGATCATTTCAACCCGCTAATACCAAGTGGTTCATCCCAAATTTAATATCAAGAGTCGAAAGATCAAAGTATTTTTTTCATTCTTATTTCCTTACGAAGTCTCATCTTGTCAAATTTGCTCTGTGTATGTTATTAGTATAGCTGCTTTTCTATTATTATATGCTGTTTTCTTTGGTTAGGGTTAAGTGTTTGCTTCAGTTTCTCTGTCATAAGCATCATTTTCCCTTACCAGGGCTGTATCTGAGGAAAGTAGTGCTTCTGCTGTATCTTGCTCTAAGATGGTGATTATCTCGAATTTCCTTCCTTGCTTGCCGCCAGCTCTTCCAGGCCCCTCCTGCTTGCTGCTGAACCCTTTCTTGCAGTTATCTACTTGCTGATAACCCCTTCCAGCAGCCGCCTGCGTTCTGCCACCCCCTTTCAGTCACCCACCAGCTCGCTGCTGCCCTTCCAACCCCTCTCCTGTTGGCTGCTGCCCCCTTCTTCAGTCTTTTTGCGTTCTGCCAGCCCCTACTTACCATCCCTTTCCTTGTCGCCGCATACCTGTTGCCGTCTGCATATGTTCTTGCTGCCACCCAATAGCTAACTACCCCACAGCCACATTGCCACTGCCTTCCCACCACCGGTGGTTCAAACCAAGTTAGGTGTTTGTGTGCGTGTTAGCATTTTATTTTTCCATTGTTTGTTTGCAACAACCTATTTGAATTTCAACAATAATATCATTGTTCCGTTGTGATTTGGGTTAACTCCTGTAACATTACCTAGCACCTAAACTTCAATTTTTACATGCATGTCGCCTTACCTATGCATAAAAAGGTGTGATTCACATTTTAAAAGTTGAAATGGTGCTATTTTTGACGTGATGAAAAATTTGGGTGGTATTTATGTAAAAAGTAAAATTTAGGCATTAGATATGCAAATACATTGGAATTGTGTGGTATGTATGTAAATTCCCCTTTTTTAAATGTAAGTGTAAACAATCACTTTATCAACATGCAATAATAAAAAAATTGTATTTAATATTGCATTTTATGAAATATTATGAATTGAAAATATGCAGGTGACTATTTAGTAATGCTAATGAGACTGTGTCCATTGTGGTTATGGAAATATTACCAATGCAATGAGGAAATTTATGCTGCAATGATTATTTGCATGGTGGACGTGATTATGAACATAGTTATGGAATCGATGTTGGAGGATTCTGTTACCTAAGGAGTGGTTGTAATATTTACGGCAATGTGAATATTGAAATGCTTTCATTGGTTTAGATATATGGGTTTATGGGTTTGGCGATCCAGTTGGTGCTGGGAGTTCATATGATCTATGCAAACTTATGCTAGACCCGCTCTGACAGTGTTGAAGTAGACATTGACAATGCTAGCATCAAAATTAGAAAGAGAAAAGGATAGGAAAATTATAATAGTATTTGTATAATTAAAAAGAAAAATTCCTTTAGCCTTTGCCCAAATTCATTCAAATTGCTTATAGGCTCTTTGTCTTTTTTTGTGCACGTCGCTGTATTATGGATTTAGAGATTGAAGAAGCATGAGATGAAAGGAGAAGTGGATGTAATGGGTCTTTAAACCAAAAGTTTTTGTTTAAAGCTGGTTATAGTGAGGATTTATTTTTATAAAATGTTTCGATTGTGCCTTTCTTGGTTCCCCTTTATTCGAATTTAAAAAGTATGCAATAAAAGGGATATTGTTCTTTAGTAGTAGAGATCTTTTAAGTTTGCTACTCCAATGATGAAACTACTTCAATCGTTAATTTCAATATGCTAGACTACTAATGCTTTATTGTTATGGTAAGCTCAGTTTTGTAATTTCGAGCTCTTAATTACTTCAAGTATTTCTTCAAATGACTCGTGCATTTTTCGTGCATTTTTTAATAATGCTACTTGTATATCCAATTTTTGAACTTATGTTTTTTTTGGAGATATTTTTAGAACTTATTTTTGTATTTTTCATTTTGGACTTCAGAATTTAAATCTTCTTGGCATTTTGGTTGGCAAAATAGCCGAGACTGGTCTCCCTTATTGGGTTGCTCGCATAAACTTGATCGATTGCATTTGCAGTTTTGTGTCAATTGATCCGTGTATTGCTCAAGTAAGCTTGTTATATCTTTATGTGTTTACTTTTTTAGCGTTACTTAATTTGGTTTTAGAGATTCTTGCATGTTTGCTTTACCATCGGGCTGTTGTTTCTTACATGCAGACATTGATTGGAAGACTTTTTGAAATGCTTCAAGATAGGGATTACCGGGTTAGGATCTTTTTAGCAAGAAAAGTTGGCGTACTTTTTCATACTTGGGACGGCCATAATGAATTATTTCATGATATTTGGTATTTACTCTTGTTCTTACCACCTAGACATTTACTTTTTTGCTACTTCAGTTAATAGTTCTTTTGACTAGAGTGAACCATTTTGTGAAGTGCTTTTGGAATGTAAAGTTAGCATGAACCCCCATTGTACCTCAACGATTTCCTTTATATAATTAGTAAATGTTAACTCATCTCCTTTTGAAATGATATAGAGTTCAATTCAATATGGAACTGTAAATAATTGAACAAATCTCTCTTTAACGCCAAATGATATTGGGCATATTGGGCATAAGAAATGAAGAAATAAAGAGAAGATGCAGAGATAAAGATGCTCTGCATGCATTACATTTGAGTGAGCTGCTTGCACAACTTAGATCAATTTTATTCATCGAAATTGTAGTTTCAAAATCCATGCAACCAAGTATAGGATTAAATTATCCTTTTTAAAATTACCTAACATATGGATAAAATTTTTCAAATCTTTATTTCATTAAAAGGTAAGATTTGACATGCAATCTCTGTCAAGTATAAAAAAGTGCATCATAAGGTCCAAATTGGTCTGGTTCAACTCATTCTGGTTGCTTTTGAGAAACCAATCTTTTGTTTGAATTTGTATTGCATGGGTTTTGGAAGCATAGATGAGTGATCACTTCACTCGATAAATATACTCTTCGGTTTTGGCAGATTGGGATATGTTATCACTTGGGGATAAATTTGAATGGAAATTAGATTGTCAAGTAGATTTGGTAGATTAACAGCATGAGGTGAAGTCAAATACAGAGATGGTAGTAATGAAGTGGTGTAGGTAAAAATTTTCATCTTGATATGTTTTTGACGTGGTTTGGCAAAATTATGGAAATGGAAAAATGATAAAATTCATTGTTTTGTGTTAATATGATCTAAAATGGCTTACTAAGATTCTCAAAATTAATGTAACTTTTTTTGTCCAAGTCCAAAATATGCCTTAATCTGATATTTCTTTTATTCTTAAGTTGCGGTAATTATTATTATTTTCTTGATTTCTATTGTAATTTTGAATTTTCGTTGTTAATTTAAATGAAGGTTGGTTCTTCTTAGTTTTATTTTCTTTTTTTAAATTTTCTTTTTTATTTTTTATTTTTTGCCTTCTTGTTTATTTTATTTCATGCTCACTATTTAGAAGGATAAAAGTTAAAAAGCAATTCTTGTTCACTGCTGTTTGGTAAAAATAAATCAATTGTGTTCTTTTTGGCAGTTCCAATTTTGGGGTTGAGTTGGTTAGGACGTCTAAAGAAAGAGTTGTCAAAGCCCATGAAGTTATAGCACTTGGTGCCCAGTCTGTTCTTGGAATTGAGTCCGCAATCATCACTCTTGCTCATCTAGCATTTTTCAGTGAGAAAGTTGAAGTAGAGGTAGTTTGATTCTTATGATAAATTGTGCTTCGTATTACATCGGTTTGAAACTTCTGATTGTACTGTCTTTTTCATGCTACTTTTTTTAATCCTCTATGCTAAAATCCACAAACACACTTACTTAGAATATATTTGTTTGTCATATGCCAAAAATGTTTATGAATCACATTTTTTTGTCCGTCTATATTTGAATTTTGTCTTTACACTAGTTATAAGAGTTGAGAAGTCTGTTGTAGCATATGCTTCTTATAACCACTGTGGGGGTTGTCAACTAGTATTAGCCAAAGTAGAGAAAAATTATGTATTATTTTTACTTCTCTGGCTATCTTTGATATTTTATGTTTTATCGATGGTATAATGTGTTGGCATTACACATTTGAAAGCAAAGGCGTGTTTTTTATTTGAGATTGGCATGGACAATGGATATTTTGCCCAATTTTCTTTTGTTACTAGAATTTGTGTATTCATCTTCTTCAGGCCGTTTTTATGATGTGTGTGGCTGCAGCTATTGTTCCTTGCTTAAGGTACATTTTTCATCCTTCTAGTTTCTTTTCAAAGTTACTCAGCCATTTCATCTAATTTTTTCTTGTTGTTCCTTTGTATTTATGCCTTAGAAAACTGGTTTATGCATTGCTTGATAATCTATCGGAAGTGCTTCAATATGACTCGAGGGCTAAGGTATGGATTATGGATTTTAGTTCAGATCATTTTTATAATCCCCAAATCATGTTTATAGTCTTCGCTATTTTATTAATGCATGTCTTGATATCAGGTATTTGTCTCAGGGTTTGTCATTTTTTTAATAGGTTAAATTATTATTATTTTTATAATCTCTTAGTTCGAATTTGATTTGTTTAAAGTTAGATTTAGCTTTAGATAGTATTAGATTTGATTTCAAACTATTTGATTTTATCTTTATTAACATATTCGTGTAAATAAGGATTCATGACTTGTATTTGTAATCAGTGAATCATTGAAGAGGTCAATTATGAGTGGTCTTTTTTGTTTGAAGTTATATTTTAGGATTGCTGTCATTATGCACACGAAATTTCTGTACTTGCCCGCTCCAAGTGTTGTATGTGGATTTTTCTTTCTACCCTCTCTAAAAACATGTAGAGTTCCGAACATTTCTCTTTCTTCTCTACCAACCTTGTATCTAAGAGAATATCTTTGATTTTACTCTTCTCTATCTCACCATTGCTTCTCACTTAACATATTTAGTGCTTGGGGTCAACAAAATGTAGATTCATTCAGTGCTATCAAAGCACAAAGCGCCATGCGATTCACAAGTTTTTATTTTTGTTTCAAGCTGCAATGCGTAGAGCTAAGTGACGCTTTTAATAACTAAATCACTAATAAGTTATATAAAGCTATTAATGTATAAATGCATTCAGGAACAACTATAAAACATAAAATATTTCTTAAAAAGTTGATATAAAAAAAGGTGGTGGTTCAATACTTAACCTGAAAGCAAATATTAAGTATCATAAAATTAGCTAAAATAAATCAGAATCATATATTTTTTTTCTCATAATCTCTTTCTTCTTCAGATAGAAATTATTTATCTTCAAGATTTTCACATTCTTCCTCACTTTCTTCAACCTCTTGTGAATAAATTTTTTCTCTTTCTTACATAGAAGACTACTTGTCAAGGTCAACTCATTATCATTTTAGATGAACCCCCTTTTTTAATCGAGTAAATCTTGCAGACGATATTTTGTTAACTTCTTCTGAAGTCTCTTCAATTTATCTTCCTGTATGATCTTTATCCCCAAATTTATGCTCAACAACATCCTTCTTATTTCCAATTAATTACTCATAGCTTTCATTAATTGAATCCAGATTGATTGGTTCAAGAATATCACTTAAATTGAGCATTCTCTTTAATGCTTGACTGTCGTTGTGGAATTCCTTCCCTGTGGGAAATCTGCATTTGGAATAAATTTATTTTCTTATCTCAAAGTATACACTAACTATGGCGTTTCCTTTAATTGTATTTTCTATTTATGTTCTTCACTCTTTATAGGGGTTCTTATTTTATTTTTATTAGTTATTTTTTATATATATTGTGTAGTGTAATGTTTGAGACAAGGAGAATAAAATCATTTTTAGTTTCTACTTGGTATTAGAGCCGTAACCCTAAAATACTCTTTCATTCTCGTTCCCAATGACGGTCGCAACCATTGCTGATCTTCCAGGTTGTCTTAACTTTGAGTTCTTCCTGCCAAGACTATCTACTCTCACTTTTGGCTATTTTCCTTGTCTCCTTGCCAACTCGATGACCCGCTTTGATAAGACGCATAACTGGATGAACTTCTCATGTAGACTCGACGACCCACTCCAACGAATCACAAAACTCCATGAAGACCTATGCATCTCATGTTAATTTGATGATTCACCCCAACAAGCCATAGAACTTGATGAAGACCTCTGCGTCTAGTGTCGAGGCTTCCTCTGCGTCTAAACTACTACTCAAGCGATATCTTTAGCAATCTCTAGAGAACGCTTGGTCCAGCTTCTCTGTTTTTTTTCCTTGCTCGTTTGCTAAATTAACTTCTCACGTCACTGTCTTGAAGAAGGCTCGATCATCGAGATATTGCGGGAACTAAGTGCTACGCACCTCCATCTAGTTATTGTTTGGTCTTCTTTTTCAACGGTCAAACTAAAGGTCCTCCTCTTGCTTTCATTCAAGCATCAGACTTACAATATTGTATTTCACAATATAGTCAGTCTTACACAACAGTCTCACAATCTTCTTTCTCAGAAGTCTCTTTAAGATCCGGATCTTCGCCTCTAGGTCCTATCGTGCCTGATTACCCCTCTCATCTAGTCACGATCCATAAACTACATGGCTAAAATTTTCTTTAATGGTCTTTATCCGTCTTCATGTAGATCCGTTAGAGAAGAAATTATGGACATCTCACATGTGAAAGTTTGATAACAGAAATGACAGATTCCAAGCATCGGACTTGGAAAAGCAACGATCATATGGTCATGGCATGATTGATAAATTCCATGATTGCAAACGTTGGAGATATGTGTGAATGCTATATAGGACAACCATGGAGATATGTGTGAATGCACGTGAAACCTAATCTAACACTGAAAATTCCTCAAGATTTATTTAAGATTGTGACCAGGCTATTATTGTAGTCTCTGAAAATTTGTTGCCATAGCCCATCTCAAAATTAACTAATGCTTGATGACATAGTATACATGAGATTGCTGGTCAATTTTTCAGAAGATAGATAAAATTATAGATAAGAAACTAGACATAGATTTCACCTAAAATTTATGAGGACTTTTAGATCTGTGTCTATAGAAACAAACCCTTATGGTTATTACTACTAATAATAGGAGAGCATTTTTGATTAAGGCTCCTCATTGAAGCGCTATAACTAAGTGTATAGTAACAACAATTTAAGATTTTGTATTGTGAAATTTGATTGAATTCAAGAATTATAAAAAAAATTATTATTTTGTGCTTAAAAATATGTTGGGAGAATGATGGCACACCTGATTAAAATCTCATGGTTTCATTTCTTGGGTTGTCATGAATCCTAGTTTACGTAGTCAGATGAGGTAGTCGATCCAATCTAATCGAATAATCCTTATCAACAGCCATAAGTTTCTCATCTGAAGGTAATTTGTAGATGTGGGGTGAAGTTTGTCCAAGGGGTTCAATTTGAGTTGACCTTGTTTACAGTTTGTGCCATATCAAATATACCCTATGATTCACGTTTTATAGAGTAGAGCGCCTTATGAAATATACGAGCTACAACCATGACCGTAATTTAATGGTGCCATTTGGCGGCAATCGCCTGGTCAATAGGCTTAGATCTTAATCATTTTTTTGTTGAGTCGGCTAGCCAAGCCACACAAATAGTGGGTACAACCATTAATTTGTTGCCATCGACAAACTGGTTCGGAGGTTTGACGAATTTAACTTTTAATTTTTAATGATTTTTATTTTAAATATTTAATGTTTTTATGAGTTTTGGAATAATTTTACTGTAAAGGATCGGGTTTATACGATTGAATCTCCCATTCTCTTCTTCTTCCCGGACGCGAACAAAGCTGCACGAAGTTCGACTCGTCTTCCTCTTCACCTTCGCTCTTCACGTGAGCATAGTGCCGAAGGTCATCTACTCTCCTTCTCCTTCGCAAGGCTCAACTAACCAAACAGCGGCATGCATGGTTTGTTGCTTCCTTACGCTACTTCTACTTCTCTTGTGAAGATAACACGTCTCAGTTGTGGCTAGTTCCAAGGAATTTGATGCCGCCTCCCCTCTTCTGTTCTTCTTCCTTCCTGGCTTGGGCACAAAGTTTTACATTATCCACAACTTCTTCCTTCTTCCTTCTCCTACGCGGCTTCCTTTACTCTTCTTCGCTTGTTATGCTTTGATTTGTTCGAATGAGGGATGCGACAGATTTTGTTATAATGCATCTCTTTAAACCGTCATCATCTTTTATTATTTATTTATTTATTTTATTTTTTATATAATTTAATATATGCTCTTACACGAGGTCACCAACAGACCAGCGTCAGTGGAACCAGGTTTAGTGGCGACACAAAATGAGTGGACTAAGATAACAACTCCAAACACGAGACAAATACTTCTGAGAAGATTTTAAGGCCTCATTGTCGACACAGTTCTACCAGCTCCACCACACACCTGATTGAACTGCCTCTGAGCTACTTTGGCAAAATTCAGCAGTACATTTGAGGCACATAGTTTCAAAAGATGGGATTGAGATGGATGTTTGCTCGTAAGTGGGAGAATTCACCACTGGTATCCAGGGGTGGCTGACGACGAAATGAAAGCTTCCACTCATGACGTCGATGCTCCTCCAACCCCCGGAAGACTGACCCGGGGTGCTAGCATCGCCCTTAACTCAACACTCTAACTGCGCTCCAAAGCGAGGCGCTTCAAACCGTGGGGACCAAAACCCGACGATTCTTTGCGTAGGCGGGAGAGGGGCGAGCAAGGCTGATCACGAATTCTTGCGAAGGCAAAAGGAGGCACAAAAGTTCGCGATCCAGTGAAGCTTCATGGGCTGTTGCAATTTTTTCTAGATTCTTCTTGCTTTCCTGCCTTCGTTTGTGTAGAAGTTTCCTGGGATTCGATAAATTGCTGTCCTCTTTGTGTATGGGAGTTAGTTGTGGTTGTCTCATCTTCAAATCTCCTGTGTGGACAGCGTATAGCATAATATTTTAATTGCTGTCCTCTTTGTGTACAGTTGTTATAGCATAATATTTTAAAATAGCATAATTAGGGTTCTAAATAGCATGGACTGCTTATAGGTATGTTCTGGCAACTGGAAAATTAACTTTCCCCTACGGCCTTAGTGTACGATAACCTTCATCAATTGTGATTAACCATCACACATCAGACAGATGATTGCATCAAATCCCTCAGTGCTGGATGAACTCTTCCTATATTATGCAACAATGTATTCTGTATGGGAAATCCAATAATCCCTTGAATCTAAACATCATTACCATCTTTTTGGAACAATTTTAGCAATTCTAGATGGTAACAATTGAAGTTCTTGTGGTAGAAAACAAAATGCACTTTGAATTAACATGAACTTTACTTGAAACACAACTTGCATTAGAGGCAGGTCTCTACTCGGTAATAGAGTTGCATTTTTTGAAGGATGACCAAATGTTGGTTAGAAGGCAAAACATCTACAACACAGTAAATTCTTGTCGAACATACATATGACAAGGTTTTTTGGCTATCTTATATAAATAGGTGGAGTGCTGCTCATATGTCAAATATAGGCAGATTAAATCATCCATGAAAATGTCCTAAATTCTTGGATGTGCTTTCATAAGAATTACGTCTTCTATCATGATAGGAATTATTTATTTGAAAACCCTCATTCATTTTATACACCTTAACGCATACTACATAAAACTAACAGATTTTGTTCAGGGTCATTAAAAGTTGTATAATAGATAAACCGTGAAGTGGAGCTGAAAAAAAATTAAAATATTGTTTTAGATTTAGAAGTACTTATGATTTGCAATTTTTCCCATTTCAATTCATACATCTTGTCCTTATATACTGATATATTAAAGTCTTATATGACCAGTGCTTTTAGTTTTGCTAGTTGAATTTGTGTATTGCATAAATTTCAATAATTTATTTTAATACCAGATGCTATTCTGCTGCTCAAGTTTGTATATAAAGTTTGTTCATGTTTACAGTATTTAGAGGAGCTGTTGGGATCAATAATTGCTCGTTGGGTCGCCTGCGAAGTCAGCTTAGCCAAACTCTTAGAGGTAATACTCAGTCTTTTTTTTCGGTATGCCATATCACTGTCAGTATTTTGGTGGTGGAGTTCAAGAGCATTGAGTTGCATAATGAGTGATATTTATTTTTTAAATTTTAAGAGATTGCTCATGAGAATATTGAAAATGATTTTACCATGATTCATATACACCTCGAGTGCTTCTTACAAACCAATATAAAATACTACACGTAAGTGCTAGTGGTCCTCTCAAAATTTGCAGGAAAATTTGTTTTAATTCTACGTATGCTTTAGATTTATCTTTTTATGTGTTCATCAATTTTTTTGAGTATTATAGATTTATTGCCTTATTCAGGAATGTTTCAAGCTTGAGAATTCCTTGTTGATTCTAGCATCAAAGTGATTGTAACTATAATTATTTCTTCTGAAAATCTCGTCATTCTAGTTGCATTTGTCTACTTGGATGTTGAAAGTATCATATTTTGATGTGATATTCAAGCAAAAAGTTAAGCACTAGTTTATGGGCAGGCGCAAAGGCTAACATCCTAAAGATTTTCCTGGGTGTTCATACAAGAACTTCGAAAGCTTGTTCCTAAACTCATGAACGACTAAATCAATACTACTGTTCATAGGAATGTTCTTTGTACCTCAGGACGGCTGTTGCAGTACAAGATTTATAATTTTCCCCACGCCATAGGCCAATTACCAAAAGTCAAACTAGTCCAAATAAATCTGAATCAGACTCATTTTCTCGCCTTTTAGGCCCTTTTATGTTTATTAAATTAAATAATTAACTTATAATTTAAATTATTATAATAATGTAGCTAAATAGCTATTTCTAAATATATAAAGATGTATAAATTTATTTTAATACATGAATATTTAATTATATTTTACTCTTTATTTAATTAATTTTAATTCTTTCCTTAAAAAATCACAATATAAAAATCCTGCCAAATGCCTACTCTTCCCTTGCCCGCTCCTATTCAATGTCTTCTTCTCCATTCTCGCACCTCACATTATCACTTCCTTGTTATTGATAATTTAGATTTCGATTATAAATTCTTTTTTAGCATCTACTTCATAAAATTGGCATCACAAATGTTTTTTAGCAATCTTAACTTTCCACCTCATCAATAACTTCAGTGTTTTAAATGTTGATGTATTGAATGCAACGAAACTCTATTTTTTTAAATTTTTTTTTTCATGTCCCTGACTTTTTCTGTCCATTCAATATTTAATTTCAGGTGCAAGAGCTGTTTGTCACTAGCTCTGAAGCACAATTCTTTATTCGGTATTGCTGCCCTTGGCTTCTTCCTCCACTAGTTCTTAGGCGTGATATTCCAAATCTTGAATGGCTTTCTAAGGTAAATTCTGAAATAATTTTACGATTCTGCCTCTCTGATTCGTTAAGTTTTAATGTCTAAAACTAATTTTGTGAGATTTGGATGGTTATTGCACTTGTTATAGTTGTGAGAAATGTACATCTTAGATTAAAGAGTTCATCTTACTTGATTCTTCTACTAATTGTTGTTTCAACGATTTTAAACCATATGCAGACTATTAACCAGTCTTTGCCTCTGCTTGCCAAAGAGTATTTTGTGCCAATCTTTGCTATGTGCATGGCAGTTTTTTGTAATGAAAGGCCTGGTAAAGAATTTAGCGGGGCAACTGTCAGTGATTCAATACTACATGTTGCAAAAGTTTCTGAACGGGAGAGGGATGACCTTATAAAGCGAAATATGGCAAGTGTTGTTGCTGAATGGTTTCTTACCACCAACTATTTTATAATCACCTGTTGTTTTCACGTGTGCTTGCTCTAGAAAACTTGGATTTTTGTGAATTATTTATTTCTTAACTAGCTTTTTATTCTTATCTTATTAGCTAAAGTTATCAGAATTGGGGCAAGGTATAGTGCTCGTCACTAAAATTTTTATAGTATTATTGCTTGGTTGACATTAATGCCACAGTTAGAATTCTAAAATTATTGTTATAAACATCATATGCGGTGTTAGTTTTGTTAATCTGCGTATTTCGTGTTAATAAAATTTTTATTTTGTATTTAAGATGGCTGAATGGAGTAGCATTCTTTTAAAATATGTATAATATAGTTGAAATTATAATAGTAAAATCTATTTAATCTATTTGCTAAAAAGGTCTGCAAAATATTTTAATATGGAAGATAGGATAAAAATTTAATTATAGTAGTTTTACTGCATAAAATGTCAAGTTGTTGATTTTCAACAATCAACATTATACATGAATATAACTCTAGTATATGTATCGTTTAGTTTATATGGTCCTTTGTGAGATGTTGGCGAAGTATTCCTTTAGAATCCTGGTTACTTCATTTGATACATTTTTGTTTTACTACTTTTTTGAGTTCTTTCTTATTGTAAAGAGCTCGGAAAATGTTTTGCACTTCTATCTTTCTTTCTATTTTCATTAAATTCTATACTATTTTCATTTAGGGGATGTATGTTTTGTTGAAAATGAAATGCAATGTAAAAGGTTTGTAGAATACTATGATTACAGTGTATTTAAAATATTTTCAAGTTATTTTATTCACTGTAAAATAAATGTAAGACTTGATATTTCTTGTTTAGTTTAAAGTAGATTAACAACAATGTATTTCAAAATATATTTTCTTATCCGGCAGCGGGGAAGGTGGGTGGAGGTAGGCGGCTGTCAGCGATGAGCTGGTGAGCGGTGCTGTGGATGACCATCGGCTGAGGTGGCAGCAGTGGATGGCTGGACAGGGGCTGCACTGCGGCGAAGGGAGGCTAGCGATGAACTGAGGCGATAGTAGGAGACAACAAGCGACGACTACGGGCGAGCGATGACGGGCTAGAGCGGGGAGCGGTAGCGGGTGGTTGCGGGGGGCGCCGGCTCGTCTGTAGCATTTTACATAAATGATGTAATTCAAATTTGGTCAAAACGACCGAATTCTAAATTTAGCCAAAATGAACTGCGGTTTAAACTTCAATTTCTTTCATACTTTATATTGTATTTGTTATTCTTTCGTACCAAACATATAATTTTCTCAAATCCCTGCAAAAGAATTGTAGTACACGGCAAATTCACTCAACCAAACAACCCTTTAGTAAATAAAACTTGCCGATTTATTTTAGTCAAGTTTGTGACTAACATGCAAACTTTTTTATCAAAACTAAACTAGTCATTTTCTTTCAAAAACATTCACTTTAGAATTTCCTTTATAGAAGTCTTGTTTTGCTTTGTGTTTTAAGCATTGGTGCAAAAAAGAAAAAACAAAATAAAAAAAAGTTGCATTGCATTGTGCTTAATGCTTTTAAAAACACTGGTTCAAGTAATTAAAATAGTCATATTTGCCTTTACTTTGCTATGCCAATTTAACCTTGTATGCTATTCATATTTAACGGGTTTTCATTGTTAACTTTACTATATCATCTTCAAACAATTAATGTTTTAAAACATAGTAATGTAAATGAAGCATGGTTCAATGGATCTTGATTTGGCTGATATGCTCTTTGTTCCTTTATTGAACTTTCCAAGTCTACATGTTTGAAATTATGCTAATATTTTTCTTTTTGCCTTTAGCTATCTTATAGTTTTCTCTTTTTTTTTTTTTCAAAGCTGTGTTTTGTATGAAACTTTTCTTATGAAAATTTAAATTATTCTTTACTTTTTTTGGAAAAGTTGTTTTGACATTCTTCAGAAAGCAAGTACATTTAAATACTGATCACTCAATCCTGATGCTCTGATTGTTAAATACGCCTTTCTAACCAAAGGGAATTTTTACTTCTTATTTTCATTATAGGAATATTTTTCTTCAGTTTCATTACTTTTTGTTGTTGGCCACTTTTTCATTATTCTTACTATCTAATTATATAATTATTAGAATGGAGGCCATTTATAACTAGAGTTATTTCTATTTATTGACAGTAAAAAATAAAAAAAACACTACTTAACATAAACATACTATTTTTTTATTAATTTGATCTCTTAGTTATGGAAAAGTTGTATCAGATGATTTTCTACTCCTATAATTTAATTAGGCTACAATGTATGACGACTTTTAGTTTGGCTGTATTATGCTAGTTCCACGTGTGTTTACTGTCTTGTTTTTAGCAGGTATCAATTGTAAGCTTTCTTCTATCTCTAGCGAGTTCTTGTGGTGATACAGATATGCCGTTTTTTCAAAATGAAACAATTATACTCTCGGTTCAGACAGTTGTTGATGGCTTTTTGGACATGTTGGTATCTTGCAACCTAAATATATTTTATTAACCTGTTAGTTCTTTATTGTTTTATTGATTTTCTTTATTTCCATAGAAATGATCATCCTGCGCACGCATGTGTGGTGGACAAAATCAACATTTTTCGGCCTGATAGAGTGTTTAAAGTATTATCCCATTCAAAGCTATAATATGGCATAATAAATTCCTTTACGTGGTTTATCTAATAATTCATTTTAAAATGCAGTTTTTATTAGAGATGCATTACCAAATTTCTGCAGCTATTCATCCTCGTCATAAACGTCACACTCTTTCATCAATTGAGGTTCTTATTCGAATAATTGGACTCCGAGCTAGAGTTAGTAGCACTTCCAAGTAAGCATACATTTTTTTGAAAAAAAGGTTCACTGCTTGGAAAGTGTGCTTATTACTGAGAAAAATGTTTTTTTTTATTGCTGCACATTCTCTTTTTGACTTATATATCTAAATGTACTTAGTAGCGTTTTTTTGTGGTGGTTCGTTCATATTTTGACGTCAATATACCAAAATGTAATTAGTGATTTGTGTGGAGGCGAAGTCCAACGGTTTAGAGATAACTTGGCCTTCTGTACTTTAAACTGCATGATGTGAGGGGACGGGCTGTATTTGAATAAGCAGATGGGCTTCATTGAAAATTTGTTTATTTTGACATTTATGCTATTTGTGATGTCACAAGCTCGTTTTTATTTCCTGGATTCTTTATGACAGTTTTTTTTTTCACTTGCAATCATTTGTGGGTTATAACTCATAATTTCTTACAAACATAATGATTTTCTATTGGAAGTTGTAAGTGGCTTCCTAGCATCAGAAGTTTTCTGGAAAATTTATACTACCAAAGATCTGGCATATTTGGGAACCCTGTTACATGGGCATTATTGAGCACTTTGTGCTAATGTTTCAGACGCCTTATTCTTAAACAATGCTATCATATACATTATCAATCAAAATTTTTTCTTTTGTTTTTTCTTGAACTTATTTATTTCATTCTCTATATCAATCTTTATTATGGTGTAATACCTACTTTAGCAGAAAGTTAAATCGATATTTGTTTCGAAATTATATCCCTTTTATCATGATCAGTCCTCAGCAATAGTTGGATCGTTTTTTCTCTTAAATGTCTATGGTTTGAAGGTATGCAATATTCTCATGTGCTGATCTATCTCATTTCCAAACTGAAATCTGAACTCATTGTTTGTTTATGACTTTTGAGTAGATGCTGTATTTATCAACCACCTAAGAGATCAAATCAATATATCATTGACGCGGGACCATCCCACAAAATTACTGGGTTGGGCACCTGCGATCCCATTGCCGGATTTCCACGATCCTATCACGCTTCGATTATGGGTTTTGCCTGATGCGGCTTTTGCGATCAAAGAAGTAATGGGCTGCAGGCTTCGCATTGCGATACCGTTGAAATATGATTCCAGACTTCTAAAATTCACTTATTTTTTTCTTTTTTTGATTTTCTTCCTATTTCTCTATCCCTAATTAGGTTTTTCCGATGAGAATACTATTTATATCTTGTTATTTTTCTGTAATTTCAGACTTCAGATTTGGTTTTTGTGCTTAGAGATGTAATCCATTTTTCTATTTTAAGGAGTGCCGTTCCCTTTTCCTTTTGCACGTGATGATCGTATCTTTCAGAATAGGTTGTGGTTCCTCCTCAACCTTCGTATCTCATCATTTTGGAGCACTCTTTGCTGTTTTCAGAGAGCCGCTGATCGATGCCTATTCCTTGGTAAATGTCGTCAAACTCTCATGTTTTATCCCCTCACTATTCCACAACTACCGCCCCTCTAAATTCACTTCCAAAATAGTTTTCGGAGCCGTAGAATGGTATCATCTAGTGTAGGAGCCTTAAATCCTAAGGGCTTGTTTGGGATCACTTTCTTTTTTTCTATTTTTATTTATGTTTTTAATTTGCTTTGTTTTCCGTTTTCTGTTTTAAAAAAATGTATTTAGTACTATTATGATTTATATGTTTTTAAAAATAAATAAAATAAAAATATGTTTGGTTGTGCATTTTTTTATGTTTTTTTTTTAAACTATAGTCCTTTTAAAACAGTTAGGTCCACGTGTTCTATTAAGCTTTGTCACCCATGGTGTATACGTCTTTCTTGCTCCACCTAGCATGACGTGCGGTGAGCGTTTGCCGGTGTTGGAGACGACGACGGCGGACAAGCAGGCGGGGGGAGGGGGGGGTTGGAGGTGGGGTCGTCGACTTGTCGGCGAGCAACTTGGACCGACGACGAGGATGTAGAGCATGTTCATTGAGTGGCTTTAGTCTTTTGAACTTTTCATTGTCTACCAGAAAGTCCCGCTAGACAGAAGGTAAAACTAGCCGCTAGTATGGTAAATATGAGCGTTGCTTTGCTAGGCAAAATTTGGAGCAATTATGCCATGATGAGGGAAAATATAATATCACTACTTGGTTTCAGATGAATTTGGAGATGTAGAGCTAGTACTTACTAGTTCATTACGAATAAGATATGTCGACCTAGCTTCAAAAGTGGAGAGATAACATTACAGAGTGACCACCACATCTTACAGCCAATTACAAATTTGATGGCTTGAGGTTTCATTTGTGAGGATACTCATCTTCAGACAGCTTTAGCTCAAGTTGTTTCGAAAGTGAATAGATATTTGTTTTCTTATGATGTGTTTTGGGATGACAGCGCCTACAATAGTGATGCACCTGGAGCTGACAGTATTTTCACTAGGTTCAACGGGGTTGACCGGACTGCTATGGGAGCAGAAGCTTTGAAGGATGAGCTTGAAGTTCCCTCAACCCCAAAGATCGAAGTAGGAGTGCCCTCTGCTCTTAATGTTGGAGTCCTGCCAATGAGGCGAGCAACTTGGACTGACGACGAGGATGCAGAGCATGTTCATTGAGTGGCTTTAGTCTTTTGAACTTTTCATTGTCTACCAGAAAGTCCCGCTAGACAGAAGGTAAAACTAGCCGCTAGTAAGTTAAATATGAGCGTTACTTTGCTAGGCAAAATTTGGAGCAATTATGCCATGATGAGGGAAAATATAATATCACTACTTGGTTTCAGTTGAATTTGGAGATGTAGAGCTAGTACTTACTAGTTCATTACGAATAAGATATGTCGACCTAGCTTCAAAAGTGGAGAGATAACATTACCGAGTGACCACCATATCTTACAACCAATTACAAATTTGATGGCTTGAGGTTTCATTTGTGAGGATACTCATCTTCAGACAGCTTTAGCTCAAGGTTTTTCGAAAGTGAATAGCTATTTGTTTTCTTATGATGTGCTTTGGGATGACAGCGCCTACAATAGTGATGCACCTGGAGCTGACAGTATTTTCACTAGGTTCAACGGGGTTGACCGGACTGCTATGGGAGCAGAAGCTTTGAAGGATGAGCTTGAAGTTCCCTCAACCCCAAAGACCGAAGTAGGAGTGCCCTCTGCTCTTAATGTTGGAGTCCTGCCAATGAGGCCGTGACTCTACTGTTTGCCTACACCGGTTCGGTCCAGACTTTCTTCCAATACAAGAATTCTGCCTTTCTTTTTGAACCACAGTTATCATATTTTTATATATTCATGTTTTGATGTTCTAGGTTTAGTTTTTAATTTTTTTGAGTTTTTTTACAGATAGCCGCCAACATCCATTTCTCCCTTCGATTTCTGTATCTGAGAGTCTGGGTGTTGTTCTGGCTGTATTTCTCTCTCAAGGTGGTGTTTATATTCCCTATTTCTGATACCAGAGTTAACTCAAACCAGGACGACGAAAATAATTATTATTAAACAAAGCAACTAAAGGTACAATCAAGGCTAACAATAATGAATTTAAGACAATGAAAACAAGAATAGCAATATTCGGTCACGGACTAAGTGGAGTATCCGTGTACATCAACGGTAAGGTGGGTGCCGACCGGTGGTTGGAATCAATTACAGTGAGTGGATTACCAGATGGCTATCGACTGAAAGGTGACAGGAAGTTCTGATGGTTGCTGAAAAGGGACAAGAAGGTCGACGACTGCTTGAAGAAGGATGGCAGCATGGGGCTATGGTGCTGGATGGAGCAATAGGTGTGGGCAGCTGTTGGAAGGTGAAAGCTAGTAATTGTCGGTGGTGCTAGAGGAAGCAACAGTTGCAGACGACTGCTGGAAGGTGAAGGCTAGTATGTGTTGGCGGTGATGGAGGGAATGGTAGGTGCAGGTGGCTGCTAGAAGGTGATGGATAGCCGTCGACTATAATGCCCGAGGGAGCACTAGGTGTGGTTGGCTTCTGGAAGTAGAGGGAAAGTTGGTGGCGTCGGTGCTGGAGTGAGCACCAGGTGCTGGTGGCTATTAAGTAAGGGATGGAATCATTGAACAACAAAAATGGCATTGAAGAACACAACTGCTGAGCGCAGCAACTGGCAGGTGAAGGGTGACAAGTGGCTGCAGTGGTAGGAGTGGTCGATGTCTTGTTGGGAGCTGCTGGAGGAGGTCAGCGACAACAAAAGTGGCATTAGAGATGGCTGGTGGTAGCTGGAAGGAGGGAGAACAACTAAGATAGTCACCAACTCAGGCGAACAACCCTTAAAAGGGGAATATGCCGTAGGCAGAATTTTGTACTCAGAGAATAAAAATAAACTTAAGAAATAACACATATATAATGGGGATCAGTAAATAAAATAGGCAATGAGTAGAATAGGAAAGAAATTGACAAGGTAAGGACATAGAGTAGGCAAGCAACAGAATAGGAGAGTCATAGAAAAGGAAGGGGAATATAATAGGCAAGGAATAAAAAAAGAACATGAAAGGAGGGGGGTGGGGTACTTTTCTGCTCCATAGCTTGGGCGGCCGGTCCAGTCTCTCTGCTGTGCTGATTCCTTGTCAGAGCTCCGCGTCGATCCCCTTCCACATCTTCCCTAACTCGCTTTCGATTGCCCTTCATTGCTGCAGCCGCCCCAGAACAATCGCCATCACTGTTTTCAGTGCAACTTTTCCGATTCCATAAACATATTCTCGTTGCCGCCATTTCAGACAACCATCTCCTTATTGTCATGTAGTCCCCTAAATTCACTGTCACTGCCATCGCATTCGCCCTCATTGCCGACGGCCCGAAAAAATATTTTTGGCTATTCCTGTAGCCTTTTGACTGTTCCAACCTCCACTATCACCCCCTCCGCAACCGTACTATTGTCATTGTCTGTTTCAGTGATACCAGAGTTAACCTAAACCACAATAGTAAGACAACTATTATTTTTAAAATTTAAAAGGATTACAAACAAAACACTTTTAAATAGGGTAGCAATGACAATACAAAATTAGGATATAGCTTGGAGTGTTGGCGCTGTGATTCGAGCGCTCGGAAGGTGGTTATTGGGGTTTGTTGATGGTGGTACGAAAGTGGTAAGGAAGCGGGGATGCATGGTTGCAGGGGGGGACTATTGGTGTGGTAGCATGGAAAGGTTGGCCTTCTTGTGGGTGGCCATGGGAGGGAGAAGAAGCGATGCGGTTGGCTGATGGTAGAGGGAGGTTGGCCTGGTTGGGGGTGTCCACGGGTGAGGGGATTGCATATGGGTGGTGTGGCTGGGTTGGACGGGAAAGGGGCAAGGTGGGTTGGCTTGAAGGATGACAGGACACTGGAAGAGCAAATGATTAGACTACTGGAAGCAGTGAGGTGTGGGGAAATGCTGACGGCAGGGAGAAGGGGCACATGAGTAGTGACAACAAGCAGAAAAAGGGAAGATACACACCATCTCAGAATGAGTTACAGCCGGAGCAACTTCTCACCTTTGAATACACAAACCTAGAAAGGGAAAACGGGGCACTGACAACTGTCTAAACATAAATAAATAAAAAAAAAACTAATTTTAAACAAAGCAAATGACATCTTTATAATAGTAAATAAGGAGGGAAACACCACTCTAGGGTGGCCAACCTAGCTCAGGCCAAGTGTTGACCAGCCTTTGCTCATCTAGTTGAACCGGTCAGCCGGTTCAACTCCCCTTAGGCCCCACGTCATCCAGCCTCCTCAGCCACTACTCTTTCCCTTCCCATGCACTGTTGCTTACAGAACCTGTGCACTACTCTTTCCCATTGCCGCCATCCTCCAGAATAGTTGTTTCACATCATTATCCGTTGCCTTCTTTCTGTCCGGAAACCCCATGAAATCACTACCTTGCTATTTTCCATCGTCCAACCATCTCGCCACTCTTCGATCACCCCACCACCACCACTTCTTGAGCCACCATAGTTTATTTATTGTATGATTTATTGTTATTTTTTATTTGAACGTATTATTTTTTCCCTTTTATTTCAAAATTTTCTTTCATGTGTGTTTCATTGTAACTGCAAATATTTTTTTTTTCATAATATTCTTTGTTTTTCTTGTTGTGGATTTGGTCAACTCCAATATTAGTCTTGGCCAGGCTACAATAGCTTTGGTCTTCATTGGGTCCTTTGCCGACATTTAAAACAATGTACACCAAAAAAGACTATAAGTGTTCTTTCTTTGAACTATTATACACTAGGATTTCATCAAAATACACAATCATAGATTTTTTTTGATGAAGGCTCAGAAAACTTGGTTCAACGACCGCATGAAAGTATTGGGGGTGTTTGATAGGCCAAGGGGCATAACGATCCACTCATAAAATCCATCCCATGTCTTGAATCCTGTATTCCATTCATCATACTCGGCTAGGCGTCTCTCATAAACAAATGAATCTTTTTATTTCAACTATTTAACCCTGGAATGAACTTTATAATACATTGTATCACTATTTGTGGCAAACCACCCATGAGGAAAGTTGTAGGTGAAGATATCCAGCGAATCCCTTAGCAGGTTTGCCTCTTTTTTGGTATCAGCTCCTCAGACTCTTTACATTCATGAACAATCAATGTTAATCCGGCTGAAGTTTCCTATGGGCTCAGCTTGAGTCACTGACGTCTCATTCTCGTCGGCTGAAAGTTATGACTCCTCTTTGAAGGCTTCAACATCTTTTATGTCGTTGCCGTAGTTCAACTGTTCTCTCCTCGGTGAAAAAAGTTCACCCTCTTATTTGGGCAATCAAATGCCCATGGACAAAAAACATGGCACTTATGGCATTTATTGACAAGGATGGATTTAGGGGTACTAGCGGTCTCCACCTTTTTTGTACTGTATAGGTTCCTTCTTTGGCCAAGTTGGCTTGGGTCTCCACGAGATATACTCTTAACTCTTTTGATGTCTGAACTCTATTTGAAGAGTGGTGTAGACCATATACTATTGTGTTGTTGCTCCACCTTCAATGCTATGTTCTAGACATTCTGTAATGGCCAATAGGGCTACAACTATACTACATTGTCAATAAATGATTCTAATCTTAGATATCGAGCTATGGTGTTCTCCTCGGGCTCCTCTAGCTCACACTTCAACATAAGTCGCTTGAACCTTGTTTTCTATTTCTTTACAGAGAGACATTGCTGATGTAAGTGATAAAGTCTCAGAAACATGTCATATTAGTAATGCGAGGGTAGGTATTTATGTTGCTTCTCATGTTTTATTTATGACAAGGTAGTGACTTTGCTTTTCCCTTTATGCTAGCGTACGAGCTTTAAATGTTTTCACCACAAAAAAGTATTCTTCCTGAGTTTGATGGCTGCCACCTTTACACATTTGTCAGGTGGGGCAACTTTATACTCAAAGACGTGTTCCATTTCCTAGAAGCACTCTTTGAACCCTTCCGGATCCATGTGGCCGTCAAAATCCGGCAAGTTAATCTTTACTTCAAAATCTTGGCTTCTTTGATATTCCATGCCAAATCTTTAGAGCGTTGATTTTTCATCACTTGGAACTTCTTGGTGGAGATGGTTTTCATCTTTCATCTACATCTGTTGACCTGCAGTTGTAGCTTTGGGTGATTTTATCTGATTGTCTCCTCTCAAAGGTGACAACCTCTATTGCAACTGCAGGATTTTTTGCTGCACGTCTTCCATGGTGTGCCCCCAGACATCTCTTTATAGATTTCTTGTAAGTGGCATTGTGTCTTATTCTCTCCATCAAGGATTCGGCGGGTGTAGGGTTTTAGATAAATAGCTGGTCAAAGTTTAGGATTTTGTTGGTAGGTGTCGAGGCGAATTTTTTTTATGGTTTGGAATGTTGATTTTTGAATATTTTGGGAGCTAGTATTTTGCGATAGTAGTGGATAGGGTATGCTAAGATTTTTTTTTGTTTTGAATTTTAATTTGAGATGAGGATGATAAAATTTAAAAAAAAAATAAGGTTTGTCGGGCTCTAATATCATATGACACCGTTCTGGTGTTCCTAGAACGTGTGACAGAACACAAAAATAAGTTAGGGATGTTGTAGGAGTGAGAATGCGAGTAAAATGATGGATTGTAGCTGATAATAGGTGTGAACGGGGATGTGAGAGTAAACCGGGATCGGAAAAAGGTTGGTTCCTGCTGTAAACAGCCAGGGGAGAGCGGTGTCGACGACTGTTCTGCTGAAAAACAATAAACAAATGGTGAATTAGTGAGATGCGAGAGATCTATCACCTGTTCCTAAGTAAGATATAGACACACCATTTGTGATGGGAAGATGCTACAACACTTTGAAGAGCCGGAAAATTAGAGAATAACTCTCAAATTACATTTAAAAAAAAAAGGAAAAAAACTGAAAAATCCAAAACCAAAATACAACCTATATAAGTGCCCCCTAAGAGAGAATAATCTGATTAGAAAGTAAGAAATTGGAAAGAATCAGAAATGAAAGATGCTAATGAAGAAAAATCTCTGAAAATAAAGGAATTGAAACTATATAAAATATTAAGAAGGCATTTATTTGGTCCTTCGTTGGGCTGGACTCCCGTTAATGTGGGGGCCGATACCGCTGGATTGTGGGAAACTGCATCACGCGTCGATAAAGTATTGCTGAAGTTATGAGGTCCAGTGAAACTATATTGGTTAGTTTTGACATACATGGTATAAGATCTCTCTAAGTCACTTATTTTGTTTCATCCAAGCCGTGGCATTTTTTGTATTTTTTTTTCTCTGTATTGATTCGCTTTTCAATTTGTAGCAGCTTCTATTTGTATTTTTTTCTCATTTCAATTGAATGCATTTTTTGTTAATGATACTGATGAAGTCGTTGACAGTTATATTCTCAACATAATGGGACAAAACGTTGGGATTCAGCCTCTACAGGATCACTGTTGTACCGTCCTGTCTACACTTCTTGAAGTATTTAAAGCTGAACCTACTGCTGAAGCAATAAATGTTTTAGGAGAGCAGCTTCAGGTTGTAGTTTTTATTTGTTAGATTGGTGATTTAAACCCCTATATTTTCCAGTATCACTTACTTGTGAAGTATTTTCCAGTTTCTTATTTCAAAATTGGTTGCCTGCTGCATTCCTTCTAGAAGCCGAGGAAATGGAGGTACTATTCCTTCACCACGAGTAATAAACTTGTTGTGTCAGTTAACTGTGGATGCCGACCCTTCATTGTATGTTTTCATCAAGGTATGATCTTCATTTCTTAGATTTGTCCTTTATGTTATTTTGTGGGCCTCCATCTTTAAGTTTGGTATTTTTGTTCTTTTATATTGTGTTATATGTATGTATGTGTATATATATATATATATATATATATATATATATATATATATATATATATATATATATATATATATACATACATACATACATATATAGGCCCTGGGGCTCTTTTGTACCCCTTTTTAATTCAATATAGGCCCTAGGGCCTATATTGAATTAAAAAGGTACAAAAGAGCCTAAGGCCTATATATATATATGTATATATATATATGTGTATATATATATATATATATATATATATATATATATATATATATATATATATATATAGTTTTAAAAATGGAGGTGTCTTCGTCTTCGTCGATCACGCTCTGCTAGGGTTTCGCCTCTATAGTGAACCTTGGTTTTCTGCTCCACTACATTTCTCTCCGTTGTGCCCGTCCTTTCGTCGATTTGACTGTCACAGTGCTTCGCTTCCATCCCGACTCGTTTGCTCCTCCTACGTCTCTCGAGGTCGAAGTGCATTTGTTCGTTGAGCTCGGTTTCTGCAGCGAAGGTCCTCATGCTCGCAGAAGAGTCGTGCTCACAGAAGAGGTGCTCGTTTACGTTGTGCGTTTCATCGTGCGTCGCCTCCCGCCTCTTCTTTTTAGTCTGCGACTTTGCAGCTGTCTAGTGCAACGACTATGCTAGCTTTCTTTGCATCTTCTAGGCCTATTCTGCATGTGGTGATGGCCTCAGGACGTTCGTATGCCGCCGCTCTTGCGGGCGCCACCACCTCTTGCGCTCCTCCTTATTTGTTCCCGCAACGATACCATTACACCTTAGCAATGGGGGTAACACAAGATTCCTCAAAAAAGCATCCCGTAAAAATGGCAAGCCTGCAATCTTTTTCTCTGATGCTGAGATCTCCACCTTAGCCTCATTCTGCAGTAATTTTTGGTATGTTCCTTTATGGAAACCCTAAGATTGAAGTAATTCAAAAAGATTTTGAGCAAATGCATGTGAAAGAGGAATGGAAGATTGAGAAACTGGACGATAGATATGTTCTTATCCAATTATCAGATGATGAAGACTAAGCCCAGTTGTTTGCGAGAAGACTTGTTCGTATAGAAAACCGTGTGATGAAAGTGTTAAAATGGACAGTTTATTTTGATCATCTCACTGAACCCCCTATCATTTCAGTACGACTGTGTTTTTCCGGTTTGAAGTTTCATCTCTTCAATCATGAGTTCCTCTATTTCTTAGCTATGGTCTACGGTAAAACTCTTAAAACTGATCTTCCTACAGTTAATCTGAGTAGGTCTTCTGAAACCAGAGTTTTAGTTGAACGAGGCATTAGTCAACCTTTTCTAGGTAAGATTTGGATTGACTCATAACACCATGGCTTTTGGCAGCTGGTGGAACTCGAGCAGTTTCTACTTTATTGCACCAACTGTTGTATGTTTGGACATTCTCATTCTTTATGTCACCATTTATACCTTCATTTAAAACCTCAAAGTAAAAATGCTAGTGAGTCCCTCGCCCCAATTCACACTTGTCCCTTCTCTGTCCCCGAGTGCAACACCCTAACTACTGAAAAATTGGCAGAATTGCCATTTGCTCTTCCATCCACCCTCCCTCCTCTAAATAACCCTCTTACTACCGAAGACCCCCTTTCTGATAATACTGTTTCTGTTTTTGTGATTGAGGTGTTGCCAGATGACTCTGTTGGGCAACTTACAGCTCCAAACCTTTCTGAAAAGACTGCTCAAGGAACTTTACATACACAAGACAATGTTCGGTCTGCTCCTCAGGAGGGCGTTGCTGCTCCTCATCCTCAGAAAATCACACATGCAGAGTACACATCTCATATCTCACATGCCCTAGAGCCTATCTCTGTTGCAATGGTTGACAATCTTTCTACTGTCCCTCTACCACCTATTCAAACCGAATAAGTTGTTACTGCTAGTCAGGCGCACGAGGTTCATGATGTGCACCAGCCTTTACATACCCAGTAATCTGTCGACCAACAGAATGATCAGATGAGCCAGTCATCCGATGAGGAATGACAGGCCTACACATCCAGGGGGAAAAAGAAGAATGGAGGCTACTCGAGCTCAGGAACTTAATGGATGATACATTGGTTGCTTCTGGCAATGACACTAAACTTACCAATTTGTTAGCTGACTCTCTTCCTAGAACTAGAGGCATAGGCTGAGTTAAATTGGGTAGCTCTCTAGCTACCTGATACTACGAGTCTGACACTTTTGGTGGTATACATGTGTTTTTTTTTTTTGGAACTATTTGAAAGTGGTGTATACTTTGTGGGTAGGGTGTCATGCTTGTGCTCTCTCATACAACCTATTTGTATCTTTTCTTCTTTAACATATTAGCTCTTGAAAATTTTCAATGTATATATATATATATATATATATATATATATATATATATATATATATATATATATATATATATATAAAATTGCCTATTTTGCCTGTAATTTGCTATTTTTTGAAGGATCTGGAGCCGTTTCCTGAACTAGATTGTTTAGGAAGAATAAGAATTTTTCATGAAGACCTTTGCAAAGCTTATTCTGCAAGGGATCGCTTTCTCATGGTATCTGATCTTTATCTATGCCTTCTATTATTAATATTATAGAAAAAAACTAATTTTCTGCAAGCTTTCTTGACTTTTCTATAGTTTGTGCGCAGGAGTCCTCATCTCCCAAGGGAACTACTCCTGTTAAGGTATTAAACTTCTTTTTTCTCAAACTATTTTGAAACTTTAGATTGTTTAGTTTTACTTTTATTTTACCATTGCAAACTACTTGAAACTATTCTTGCCATTTCTTAGTCTGCAGAGCTTGCATAAACGATTGCTAATGAACGAAATCATTCCACAAAATAGTGAGGCAGTATATGGTGCAGAAAATGCCAATGGATGGAATAGTGATCCCGAAATTGTTAATGCAGTATGGAGCCTCGTTCAGCTAGTAGGATCAGATGATACAAATGATATAAGTGGATTGCTTGCTGATTTTATTTCAAGGGTCTGTTTCCAGTTTCTTTTCTGGAATATGCTGAATGCATTAATTTCTTAAAAGGCTTTTCCTTTTAGTTGAGATTGTATATATCTTGTTTTCAGGTAGGCATTGGAGAACCCTACCAGGTTGTTTTTCGTTTGCCTGAAGATGACAAGATGACTCAACCTTATGCTCCTTCTTTCCTCATTAGTTCAAAGAAAATTGGGTTTTGTTCCGATGTTTGCATCACAGATGGTCTTTTAATAAGCCTTCTGCGGCTTTTGAACAAGAATCTTCTTGATAATTCTGTTAAAACTGTAGATATTGCATCACAAACACTTCAGGTAAGTTGTTTGTTTCCACTTTTATTTGCTATGAAGCTTATTACTTTTTTTTTACTAGTATGAAATCAAATTTATATTTTAACATACATTTTCATATGTCCAAGTGTTGTATTATTTGTTTCATCTAGTAACTTCAATGCAATTTTCTTTTTGGTTTTTCACAGGCCGTTGTCTTATTTCCCAAGTGTCACTTTTGTATACTTGTAAATGCTATTTTTCGGCTTATGCTAAAAAATATAGGTAGTTATCTTTCTATATTTAACAACATACAGACCTTTGTTTCTTCATACCAATTAATAAATTGGCTTTCATTGACAAAAGATTCACGAGTGTTATAGGCTAGATGCACGACCCAAATAGTCAACTGGATTACTGTCAATAACTGGTTTCCCAAAGGCACATGGGTTAATATTAAAGAATAAGAGAAAGACCCGTAGCAGTAATAGAACGAAATCAAATGTCTCAAGGAACTAGCCCACACTTTTTAGTGACATACAAGATTACTTTTACTACTGACAAATCCTTCTGTCACAAACGGTGAAATGTCAAAAGGATATCTCGCCTGTAGTGTGCTAGAAGGCACTTGCATTTTTCTTCATTTTGGACCTGATCATGATTTTGATTCTTCCCTCACTTTTATGCACACACAATAGATCCTCCTACTACAAGGAAGCAATCTTTTTTAACTTAATTACTGCTAGCTTAACCATTTAACAAGTAGAACTTAGTCTCCCATCCTGGACCTATTTGATTCAGGCAGAGGGATTGACCGGTCCTTCCAAGCAGAATTTTCCTATCTATGGGGAGTGGGGTCCACTCCCTAGTTACCCCAGGTTTATGTAAGTTGTTTTCTTCATATTTAATGGTAGTTTTTTTTCATGAGGTTTGATCGGAATAACCATCGACATCTCCGTTTCTCTCTTTTAGGGCTGTATCGGAGTGTCGAGTGGTGCTCTGACTGTATCTCATTCCCGAGGTATTGATTATCCTTTCTATACTCCTCTGTATCCTTCCTAAGTCTCTTCCCGTCGCCCATCATTGCTACGGCTGCCCAAATAGTCTTGTTGGTTGTTTTTCTGCATTGTCAGCCACCTACTTTGGCTTCCCCTCTCTCCTTTTCGCTGCCATCACTGTCCCAACCCTCCATCTTTGCTGCCACTACTATTCCACCCCTTTAGCCTCGCTTCCATCGCTGTTCTAGCCCTCCATCTTCACTGCTATTGTTATGATCTTTCTTCTTTGTTGCCATCATTATTCCAATCCCTTATTTGCTGTTTCTGTTGCTATCAACTTTTACCATCTCCCATTGTTGTTGCTTGCTGTCCTAGTTGTCTTTTGATTGCTGCTGTCTTTCCTCTTGCCTTTTCCTATAGTACACAATCTTTTCAGCAGCCTGTACGCGGTGCGGTCCCTCACCCACAGCATACTCCATCTTACATATTCCGACCACCTACCACCACTTCCAGTCCGCCTAACATCTTCTATCCCACATAACCTACCACAAATCAACCCCCCTCCCTAGAACTTTTTTTTTTTGTCTCCCTTTTCAGCTCAAACCACCCTTCATACGCTTTCACCCCTTCAAATCTAATCTCTAGCCACACCACCAAGGAGACGATTGTTGGAGGTAACATGTTGTATTGCAGTTGTATCCTGCTCCAAGATAGTGATTATCTCTTTGCATTCCTCCCTTGTCCGCTTCATCTGCTTGTTGTTCCACCTTTCAACAACCTTCTTATCTGCTTTCTCCCCTTCCATACCCATACCGCTTGCTGCTGATCTCCTTCCAACTCTCCTGCTTGCTTGTTACCACCTGTTACTTGGTGTCTCCTCTGCCACTCCCCTTTTTGCTTCCCCTAACAACCCTCCCCTTCTTGCTGTCCAGCCGCAAGGAACTCTTCCCCTCACTGTCACTAGATCACCCTACCATCTACAGGTTTCTGTTTTCACTATCTTGACACACAACCCATCAGGTTCGAACCTCGCCCTCGTGGGTGTTTATGTTTGTTTGGTTATTTTCCTATTTCTAAGTGTCTTATTTGTAAGAGCCTATTTTGAACTTTACAATAATACTATCCTTCTATTGAGATTTTGGTTAACTTAGATATCATTTGGTATTTGAGTTAGCCTAAGTTTAGTCTTACCATAGGGTTTCTAGCATTCCCCACATATCACCTCCCAAAAATTTCCACTTGCACGTATCCAAACTTTAACTGTGCCACCAAGGAGATACATGTGAAACATACCATGAAGAGATACCACAAGAGATCTGTCGGCTTCAGTAGTCTTGCAGAGATTGATGATTAGATCCAGGGGAAAATTACACTTGATTGTGATGCAGAGAGTCAAAGAGGAGATAAGAATGAGAGCCCCTTCCATAGGGGGAATTACATGATGAGGAGAACCGCCATCGACACTTTGAAATTTATTACCAGAGAAGTTTGATATAGGAGGCACATATGAAGGACATAGAAATTTTAGACTGAAATCGGATCTGCTGTAATTCGAAAAAAGGATGGATCTAGATGTTTTCATTGAATCAATGAAATCGGTTGAGAATCTTCGAGTACAAGGAGCTGCAGAAGATAGGATGGTGATTCTCATGACTATCAAATTAGAAAGGTGTGCTTCTTTGTGGTGGGAAAATTTTCAGAGGCAATGAAGGAGAGAAGGAAATGACAATATTATTAGATGAGAGAATATGAGGAAGTAGATACAGAACAAATACTTTCCTCCTCAATATCTTCAGTATATGATTCTGAGACTTCATCACCTTCAGTGGAAGAGTTCATGACATAGTTTGAGCATCTTGAGATGAAGTATGATTTGGCCGAACCAGAGGAACATATTAAAGCTAGGTACTTGGGTGGTTTGAAGCCAACTATCAGAAGCATTGTTCAATTGTGGCTCTATTGGTCATTGAGAGGTGTCCAGACATTAGCTTTGAAGGCATGGAGTTAACAGAAATAAAGAAGTCAACCACTCTCTCATTTAGACAACCTCTCTCTCATTTAGACAACCACTTAGAACTACAACTACCAACATGGGTACAGCTGGAGGAATTGGGACGACTAGAAAGTGATAAAATATATATGAGTGAAAAAAAATCCGAGAAGAGTAACAAGCGCAGTAAAATGCCTGTTAGGAGACGTTTTTTGTGTCCCAACTACAAACACATAGCCTCTAACTGCCCTATGAGCCAAGTTGCTTCCTTCACTGAACAGGGTGTCATGCAAGAAGTGAGTGAAGAGGAGGTAAAGGGTCAGCAGGAACTTCAACTTCAGGGAGATAGGGAGAAATGCTAGTGCAAGGAGAATTCTATAGACTGAGCCGGAGAAGGATCATTGTTGGTTAAGACGGTATTCTTGCACCATGTACTGTGAAAGAAATGATCCACAACCTAATTTTTAATGGTGGGAGCTGTGAGAATGCAACATCCACTATGATGGTGAAGAAATTAGAGTTGGCTATGCAGACGCATCCTCAGTCCTACTCCCTTACCTGGTTGAATAGCGGAAATGAGATACACGTAATTCAATAGTGTTTTGTTGAGTTTTCTATTGAAGATCAACTACAGGAGTAGGTGTGGTGCACCGTGGTAATTATGGACGCTTGTCATATTTTTTTGGTGGGACTATGATAGTTCGACAGCAAGACTCATCACGACGGGTTTAAGAACACTTATTCGTTCAAGAATGATGAAAGACTCATATAGTTCTGCTCATCAGGTATGCGAGAGGATTAGACATCACAGATGAGACGCTAGTCCCACGAGCCATAGTCATGCAGTTGTACGAGTAGCTCTAGTGGTAATGGCTTAATTATATTAGAGGGAACTGAGGAGGTTGAGGTAGCCTAGTTTATACAACCACTGTTATTTGACTTTCAGGACGTGATGGTTACTATTAATGGACATTGAACATGTCCTATATCTTATTCGCAGATCAGTGTTGCCAAACACGCCTTCAAAGTATGAGAAATTACATTGATAGGTGCATGACCTCGTTGCTAGAGGTTTGGTCATAGAGTACTAGCCCGTTGTTATCCTCACCTTGATGGTGTCTATGGACGGATCTTGGAGAATGTGCATTTATATTCAAGCCTTCAAGAAGATCTCCATCAAATATAGGTTCCCCATACCTCTCTTTGATGACTTCTTAGATTAGTTGCAAGGAACTATGGTCTTTTCAAGATCAACTTACACAACAGATATCACCAGATCATGATTAGATTAGGGGACGAGTGAAAGACTGCTTTGAAGACTCGGAATGGATTAAGTGAATTGTCATGTCTTTCTGACTGTCTAATGCACTTGACACATTCATGAGGTTGATGAATTAAGTGTTCCAAGTTTATATCGAGAAGTTTGTAGTGGTGTTCTTGGATGACCTTCTGTTATAAAGCAATTTTGAGGAGCACTTACTTGAGGATGGTCGTTAAGATTTTGCGATCAGAGAAACTATATGCCCGCCCAAAGAACTTCTTTGGGCTATATTGTGTATAGTGTAGGCATACAGATGAACACCGTAAAGATCAAGGTTATCGTGAGATGGATAACCCTGTAGTCTTTTATCGAGTTATGATAGTTTTTGGGGTTGGCATTATTCTAGTGACAATTCATTTGGAGCTTCAACATCATCATGATTCCCTTAATAACAAAACTTTTAAAAAAGAAGTTCTAGTGGATAGATGTAGCTCAGTCCATATTTGATAATCTGGAGGAAAAGGTGATTTATGCGCCGGTATTTGCATTACCGGACAATTGTTCTCGGTGGAGCGTGACATCTCAAATATGGGGATCAGAACAATAATGAGCTAGGGAGGCCACCTGAGTAGTTGAATGAGTACAGGAGAAAATATTTGACACGACATATTTTATGCAATCGTAAGAACTCTTAATCACTAGATTCACTTCCTGTTGACAAGCAAGCTCCCCTTGTTTGCGGATTATGAGGTTTTGAGTATATTTTAATAGGTAGAACAAATTGAAGAATCGACATGCGTCTTTGGTGGAATTCTTGGCATCAATACAGTTCTGCTTAAGCACAAGTCATGAAGCCATAAACGAGCAGTTGATGCACTAAGCCACCATCATTTGCTGATCACTCTATGCAGACTCAAGTCGTAGGATCTGAGGTATCGAAGGAGTTTACTTGATAGACAAATATTTCAAAGAGAACTTCGAGCAGTGTCTGGAGAAGTCTACCGAACAGTTTCATAAGGCTGATGGTTATCTATTCTACTAGACTAGGTTGTGTATTTGTTGATGTTCGTTGAGAGTCCATTATTCACAAAAATCACAATGGCCTTGCTGAATACTTTGACCATAGACCAGACTGTCACACTTGTGTGAGAACACTTTTTTTGGCTCCAATTGATGAGAGATATAGAGTGCCATGTCAGGGAATTCAAAATTTGTCATGTGGCCAAGATTAGAGGGCATAATACAGGACTATACATTCTATTACCAATTTGAGAGGCCTTATGGGTGGGTGTTAACATGAATTTTGTTTGTCTTAATGAATAAAGAAGTATAAAAACTATACAAGTATGCATCTATAATCTACAAAAACTAAATATTTGTCTTAGTGTGTCATCTACATGTATGGTAGAAAGTTCCCTATCATCTTCTACATTCATCAAAACAATAGACCCATTAATGATATGCTTGGCATCCCTATTGCACTCTCATGCTTTGTGAAAAATAAGCCTTGTCAAAAATTAAAAAAAAAATGCAAAATCTGGTTCCTCCTTAGGCCATTGGCACAAAATATACCGTGATTTTGTAGTTATTCGCCTCAATAATAATGCTTTTGGATTCTAGCATCCACGGTTCACATATGTGTTGGAGGATTTAATTGCTTGAAGCTCCACCTTGGCACTATCCTAATGATCAAAATAGTGCCTGACAACAATAGTACCGAAACCCCTCTCATCCTGAACTATGGTACCAGTGCCGACCAATCCTGAAGGAAAAGAGCACCGTCAACAGCATGGAAGGTTTGCTAGCAATTCATTGCTCTTGAAGGGGTGAAGTTGAGTCTTATGATCGTCTCTAGGATAGTAGCCACTAAATAGTTGGACTGTCATGTGATTGATTGTGACATTTCGCGTTGCGATCTCTCCAACAATGATGAACTTGGTAGCAAAAACACGGAGTAGCATCAATCATGCTCTTTTGGAGAGTTTTGAAGCCTCTAACAGCTTCATCAAAGTTGTTAAATGAAGTAGTGATCCCCACTTTACTAAAGTGGCTTTGGTCCTTCAAAAAAAAAAGAGTTAGATAAAATGTGAGATCTGTCCTCTTCCACTGAGTAGCCCCACAAGCATAGTGTATCATCCGTGAATCCTTTCTTTGTGTTGGGTCTTCCAAGGACACAATAGAACAAAGATTTTGTGATAGTTGTAATGGATAGATTCTCAAAGATGACGTATTCAGTACCTTGCCATTGGGTGCTGAATGCATGACTTCTAGTTGACAAGTGCTTCAAATAGGCCATGAGACTGTGCATGCTACCCTTACCATGGTGTATCATGCCGCTTGCCGCTGATCCCCTTCCAGTTCACTTACTTGTGTGTTGCCCCAATCCACTTGATGCTTGCTGCTAGCCCTGCCAATCGCCTTGCCGCTTGTTGCCACCCCTACCAACCCTCCTTTGGTTGCAGTCTAGCTGCAAGGCAATCTTCCCCTCGCTGTCGCTAGATCACCATAACTCTCCATTTCCACTATCTTAACATGCGGCCCACCACCTTCGAATCTTGCCTTAGGGGTTAACTCATTATTTTTCAATTTCCAAGTGTGTTTGTTTTGACAGCCCTTTTTGAATTTCAACAATAATATTGTCTTTCTGTCATGGTTTGGGTTAACTCTGATATCGAAGAATATACAACTATATGCACCGCCAACTTAGGGTGCTAGAGGAGAACAAATATTTAGTTTATGAGATGTGCTTTGGAATGACAAAGACTATAAAATTGACTTACCAGGAGATTACAACATTTTTTGCTACCTTCAATATGCTTGATCTGATTTCATTCTATGAGAAAATAAAAATTTCGGTGGATGAGATCAAAGCTCCCCTAACCACGGGAGGCTGATGCAGGAGTTCAGGCTCCATAGGAATGACAATTATCACGTCTCTCTTCTTGGACTGGTTCAATCTACGCAAAGGAGGGACTGGACGGACCTTACAAGTAGTGTTTTGCTGCTTATGGGAGGATGGTGCACTCGATAGTTTCACTAGTTCTACTTATTTTGTTCTCGTCGTTCTTTTGGGTATTTTTTATGGGTTTTGTTCGGGACTACCGCTGACATTTTTGTTTCTTTCTTATAGGGTTTTATCCAAGGGTTGGGTGATGCTTCAGTTTTATCTTGCCCCAAAGGTGGTGATAATGTTTTCTCCGCCTCTCCACATTCTTCCTACATTGCTTCCCATCACTTATCATTGCTGCAACACTTGAATAGCCGTTTTCAATGGTTTTTCTGCAATTACAGCCCCTGCCATCACCTTTCCCTCCCTCTTCGTTGCCATTGTTGTCGTCACTCTTCGTATTCACTGTCGCTGCAATTCCAGCACTTCCTCTTAGCTACCATCGCTGTTCCAGCCCTCCATCTTCGCTGCAACTGCTATTTTGGTCCTTTTTGGCATCCATCTTTATTCTGGCCCTCATTTGTTATTTCCTGCAGTCGTCAATCTTCTTAGCCACCTCTTACCATCACGCATTACTGTTGTCTTGCTGTCTTAGTTGTCTTTACCTCAAGACGCCCTACCTCCTGTCATTTCTTGCAGTCAGCAGCCTTTCCAACCGCTTTTGCTGCTGTCCCTCTCACCGACCACACAGTATCCTCTCCTTGCTGCAACCGCCACCCTCCAACACCCCATCCAACCCATTCCGACCGCATACCACCACTTGTCCAACTAATGCCCTCCATGTCCTATAACCGACCACCACTCTTTTTGGGATACAATCCTAGGTGAGTTTGTATGCCATGTTTGTTGTTATTTCCTATTTCAATTAGCTGTTTATCATTCGCTATTCGATTTAAATAATAATAATAATAATTTTCCGTATTATCGTTTGGTTAACTATGGTGTTAGTCTTACTATGTTGTTTGAGGATACTGTGCGGGTAAAGTTAAACTTACAATCAAATATTTCTTGCTTTGAGAAGTGGCAATTTTCTTCTGAATAATCTTTTATTATTTTAAAAATTAAAGAATCCTCATGTTTTAAAATAAATCCAAGATAATGAAACTAAACATGCTTTTAATTGGACCGCCATGTCTACAGGGCATGGTTGTAAATCTAACTCAACCATTATGATCCTCCTCCTCTTAAGAAATGGAGTTGGCGAGTCTTGTAAGTTTTAATATTGTCCAAATAATAAATATAAAATTTACAAGTCCAAATCACCTCTTATGATCCCTCTTTTAAGAACTGGAGCTGATAATGCTAATATTTTAATGATCTTCAGTTGACAATTTTAACATGAATTAGAAAGATAAGTATTTTCAAATTCCAAAATTCGCGATGATGATCGAGTCGTCTAATAAAATTCACAAGTCCAAATCACCTCTTATGATCCCTCTTTTAAGAACTGGAGCTGATAATGCTAATATTTTAATGATCTTCAGTTGACAAATTTAAAATGAATTAGAAAGATAAGTATTTTCAAATTCCAAAATTCGCGATGATGATCGAGTTGATAGACGATTTCAATTGGACGTGTCCATTATTTAAAAAAAAAGTCTTTCAAATCAATTTTTAAAATTAACAGACCAAAACATTCAAAATCAATCACATTAAAACTTAAAACAAATTATATTCTCCATTGTCCGTAATAGTTTTTCGATGGTGCTAAATTTTTGATTTACTTCAACTCACATAGCATGAATGTTGCATCAAATGTATTATTATATTCAAAATCAATGTAATCTCAGGTCAATTTCAGTAAGGATGTTGCATGTGCCTTTTCCTCGGGTGATTGCCACTAATAAAGTGCAATCATGCTTACAAACTATATATTCTCTAATGACTTTCTATTATTTGAGTTGTGAACCATTTGAATCTTTTTCTTTAGCATAGTCTTCTGTTAGTTAAAGTCGGCTTAAGTTTGCTCTTTAACAAATTTCCACCTTAGATATATAAGGGTCTCTTGGATGACGTAACTCATGGCTGCTGACAAAGATCCTTCAATTATATTTGGTCGAGTATCTCCTCTGACTATGTGTTTCGGAGACCACAACGCTTTGAGACAACCAAAGCATGAGATCTTAATTGAGTTTATCATCTTTGCTCCCAACATTTGCTTCAAGCTTAAGGTGATAAATCATGCAATCTAAAAACATATGTGTTGTTCTACTATACGCTAAATATTCAAAACATAGTGACTAGTGTTAATCAATAGTGTTCTCCCTTTATTGGGAGGGGTTAATTAATCATAAATGCTTGCGCCTTTAGGAAACGTAAAACCCCATATCAAAAAGTCCTCACAACATGATGACAAAATCGATGGGTTTTCTTAGCTACAGTGTAATTTTATTTGAAATTAGATCGGGATATCAAATAAAAATCTCACAATGAACAAGAGGTTGGGGCTCGAATTTTTGGAGCCCATAATGCTTATGCGTTTTTGGATGATTGATTGTAAACTTGCTTTTCTATGCTAACAGACATATGCTACTTCGAGAGATACACACATGTTCATAAATGACTCATCATTTATTAGTTTGATAACATCTGAATATAATGTGCATATACTTACATGCATACATATATATATACATACATATACATATACATATACGTATACATATATATCCATATAGATATAAATACCTGTATACATATATCTATATATATATATATATATATATATATACATTTTTGCTTTTGTAGTTATTAAAAATGTAGAAAGATAAACATTTCTATCATGGAAATCCAATAGTTTTTTTGAGGGACCCTCGGACAAGCTAGCCATTAACGAAAGACTTAATATTGATATAAATTTATTTATTATTATAACATGCAAATTTCACATATCACCAAGAAAAAGCTAGCAAGAACATTATCATCATTATTGCCATTATATTTATACATCAAAGATATGAATTCCAGTAATAAATTTTGTTACATTTAATTGAGGCAACGTGCATGAAAATAAATGTTTTAGCTATTAAAAATAATTGGATCTTTACGGGTTTGTGTTTCAGGATTAAGCTTCCTATGAAATTTGTTAATTCATTATGAGCTTTAAAGGAATTTTATATTATATATACATAACTACGAAGAAATAAAAAGATGGTTATCATGGAAGGCTCTGTTAGGGTTTTGCCTCAGGGCGATTTTCGGCGTCTACTTCGTTGAATCACTTACCTCGTTTGTCGTCTTCAATGACTTCGTCGCTTTGTCGTGATCGAAGAAGAAGGGGTTCGCGCCTCGTCGACTTTGTCTGTTTCGTCCTTCGTCTGCTTCGTCGTGCTGTTTCGTCCTTCGTCGTGCTGTTTCGTCCTTCGTCGTGCTGTTTCGTCTTTCATCGTGCTCGAAGAAGGGGTTCGCGCCTCTTCAACTTCGTCTGTCGTTGAAGAACGATTTCGGTTGTTTTCCACATTGAATCACCTTTTCCTTTTCGCCGTCTGTGCTCAAAGAAGGGGTTTCGTCTGCTTCGTTCCTTGTTGTCCTAGTTGTCATTTCGTCATTTGCTCTTTTCTCGACTGCACGCTTCACTGCTCCTAACGCCTCGCTTCCTTCAACCGGTGAATGCTTCGGACAGAACTTAAGTTGCTGCCCTTGCGGGTGTTCACACCTCAGGTACTCCTAAATCATGTTTGTTCCCGTCTTCCTTTACACTGGCGGAGGGTGGCAAATTCTGTTACATCAAGAAACCTTGTAGAAAGAATGGGAAGCCAACCATCTTTTTTACGGAAGCCGAATGTAATCTGCTTGCTTCTTCATGTCGTCTAAATTTGGTCAGAAAATTCTTTAATGGGCCATCCAAAAATGGAACTTATTCGTAAGGAATTTGAGCTTATGCATTTGTTGGGGAGTGAAAAATTGGACTTTTAGATGGGCGACACAACCTTATTCAACTTAACAATGAAGGGTATTACACACGCTTATTTGCTAGAAGACTAGTTTGGATTGATAACAGAGGCATGAAAATTTTGAAATGGACTATGGCTTTTGACCCACAGATAGAACCCCAACCATACCGATCTGGATTCGCCTCTCTGGCCTGAAATTTCATTATTTTACTAAAGAAATGTTGTGCTCTATTGTTTTTGCCTTTGGTAAGCCACTCAAAACGGATATTCCTACTTTTAATCTCTTAAATTTCTCAGAAGTCAAGGTGCTTATTGAAAGGACATCACTTTAATTACTATTGAGGAATTTGGTTAGAGTCACAACACCAAGGATAATGACAAAGGGTTGTTATTGAGCCTTTCCCTTTGTATTGCTCTCACTGTCGTATGTTCGGCTACTCCAATTCTCAATATCACCACCTACACCCCAATCTAAAACCAAAAAAGTAAAGTGCTTAGCCAGATATAGAGATCTCTCCTCCTAATCTTCTCCAAGTTAGTGGTACACTTGATCATCACAAGGATATCTCTGACCCCAATAACATTGTGGTAACTGTACCATCTAGTTTACTGGCCGATATTGCTGAAGGTTCCACTAACCCCGCTAGCAAGATTTCAACTGCTCAGCCTTTACATAATGATGCAGGTCCTTTGTTCCTCCTGTTGAACCTTGGTGGTGGCAATGGAGACATTTCAGACTTCACCTACCCTAGAACCTATCATTGATGTAACGGTTGGCAATCTCGTGGTGGAGTGTCTTGCCCGACGTGTGCCCCAGCTTCAATTTCAACATTCTGCCCTTAGTAGGCTTTGTACTGCGGCCCTACCACCTCATCAGATCGAGCAAGTTATTACTGTCATTCAGACACAAGTGGCTCATGATGTGCAACAACCTACACATGCCCGACAATTTTTGGACCCATACTAAGATCAGATGAGCTAGTCTTCGGATGTGGAATGACACATTTACACATCCAAAAAGAAGAAGAATAATAGAGGCCTACTAGAACTCAGGAATTTTATGGATGATACATTGACAATAAATTTAACCATTTGTTAGCTGACTACCTAGCTAGAACCAGAGGTAAGCGGTAAGGATACATTCGGTCATTCTCAAGCTCCCATTTTGTGATTGAATCTGCGAGTGTTTGGAGACATTTAACGTAGAGTTTGCATGTCTACATTTTAGGTTTTTGTTTTTGGGAACTTGGTGTGTGTTGTATACCGGGTGATTATGATTCCAGTTTGGGCCATCTCATCCAACCTATCTGTACCTTTTCTTTTTAATATATTAGCCCTTGTTTTTTTTTTTAAATAAATATAACTATAACTGTTGATGTTTGGAATAAACCAGTTCAATTTCATTGATAAGAGGAGGGGTATTTAAACCCAATTATAATAGACAATAATGGAGAGTAATAAAAACAGAATAAAATTATTAGGAAAGAAATAAAAATAGAATAAAGCAAAAGGGGATATACATAATCAGAGAATAAAATCAGATAATAAGTAATAACCGTGTAGGGATATCTTTATAATCTAATAGTCTCTCTCAAGTTGAAACATAGGTGTTACTCATGTTCAACTTAGACTTGGAGTCACCAAACAAAGGAAGAGACAGATTCTTGGTGAGGATGTCCGCTAATTGACTACTGAAGGGTACATATGGAACACAAATCTCTCCGGACTCAATCGTTTCCTTGATGAAGTGTCTGTCGATCTCCACATGTTTGGCATGATCATGCTAGACTCGGTTGTGTGTAATGCTGATTGCGATCTTATTATTACAAGTACCTGCTGGGACAGAGGTTGGCACAAAAGGTTCAATGAGTATGATGCGTAGCTAAAGAGTTTCACAAATTACCAAGGACTTGGATTGGAATTCGGCTTTGGCACTGCTTCGGGCAACCATATTTGTTTTTTCGCCTTTTCATGTGACAAGATTGCCCCATACAAAGGAGCAATACCCTTGGATGGAACATCGATCATGAACTAATCCGACACAATTAACATCTATATAAACAACAATAGACCAAGAGGTGTGGTGAGGAACAAACAAACCTGAGCCCGGTGTGCCTTCTAAGCAGTGGAGAATTCAGCGAACAGCTTGTAGGTGCTGCTCGTAGGGGTCATACATGAATTGACTCACTATTTCAACTGCCGTATACGTCGGGGCAAGTATGGGCTAAGTATATGAGTTTTCCCACAAGACATTGGTAATGAGTTCTGTTAACAGGTAAAATATTGAGAATTTCAGATAACTTTTTATTAGGATCTATAAGAACAACAACAGGTTTGCACAAAGTTCTCTTGTAGGTGGTGCTCGTAGGGGTCATACATGAATTGACTCACTATTTCAACTGCCGTATACGTCGGGGCAAGTATGGGCTAAGTATATGAGTTTTCCACAAGACATTGGTAATGAGTTCTGTTAACAGGTAAAATATTGAGAATTTCAGATAACTTTTTATTAGGATCTATAAGAACAACAACAGGTTTGCACAAAGTTCTCTTCACGAAGTCAATCATATTTTTGCGTTAAGACCGGCAAATTCTCCGAGAGGACTGAACCACTTTCATGCCTAAGAAATACTGGAGAGATCCCAAATCATTCATGTTAAAGGACGAAGAATGAATGTCTTTTAAGGGCTCTAATGCTGAGAGATCGTTACCTGTAAGAATAATATCATCAACATGAACTAAGAATAGCTACCTAGCCATTGGAGGACGCCAGAAGAATAGGTTGTGATCCGATTGAGCCAAAATATATCCCACGTCCACCTTTGTGAACTTGCGGAAACAGGCCCTTGGGGACTGTTTTAGCCCATAAAGCGAATTCATAGTCTGCACATTTGTCTTTCAAAACTTGTGAATTTTGAAGGGGACTCTATCTATGAGATAAGTGACTGTTAGAATGACATCGTTCCATAAACGTTTACAAACATTCGATTGTAACATGATGGAGCAGAAAACATAGATTAGTTGATGGTTTTTTCTCTCGGCTACCTCATTTTGTTTAGTGTTCATGCAAGGCTATGGTAGATGATGCTTTTACTTACCAAGAATTTACTCAAAATAGAGTTGAAAATTTCACGGCCTTTGTCGGTCTAAAGAATCTGAAAAGAAATTTTGAGTTGAGTTAAGACAAAGGTGTAAAACTTTGGAAGGTTGCAACGACTTCCGATTTGTCTTTTAAAATGTAGACGCACATCATTCGAGTGTGATCATCAACTAATGTCAAGAATCACCGTTTATTGATGGAGCTGGAAGTACGAGAAGATCCTCATATGTCACTGTGAATGAGGGAGAAATGAGCGAAAGTGTATAAGTATGAGGTGGGCAATGGACTCGGTGATGTTTGGCTAACTGACATGTCTCACAATTGAAATTAGAGAGATTTTAATTTGACAACATCAGGGGGTACAAGTTTTTCAAATATTTAAATCTAGGATGACCTAAACAATATTGTAATAAATTTATACAAGTTTTTTCCTGAAGAATCTCAGTGAAGCAACTCTAGCGGAGGAAGAGGATCCTGACCAAGACAACGACCCAGGACTATGTAAAGCTCCTTGTTCAGGCCAGACAGGAGTTGGTACATGATTTTTTTTACAATCTTCTGAAAGTGGGATTAGTCGGTCGGAGACTCCCAAGTGTAGTTGTAGTACGGAGCACATTCCATCCGAATCTTTATGGATGGATCTTTATAGTAGTGGGTCACGTTTCTTGACCACCCCTGTTTTACCTCCTGGATCTTCTAAGATACCTCGTAAATGGCTAACATTTTTTACATCCCAATAGGTATCATGAACCAGCGTCCAGAGGGCACTAGCAGTAGGGAGGAACATATATGAATGACTACTTGAGTTCTCCATGGAGTTGATCAGCAATGACATGACCAAGGAGTTTGCCACTTTCGAAGCTCCATAAGCTAGATCATTTTTTGGAGGCTCACGAACTACACCTGTGAAATGATCAAACTTCCCATGTCATTTGATGAACAAAGACACCGCTTAGGACAATTAGAGAAAATTATCTCCATACAACTTATGGGTTGTGATTAAGAAATTTATGTTGATTTCCGATCCTCTGATCTACTAGGGAGCAGAAATTGGAGTTGATCCTCCGGTGGAATCACGTACACCTTCTGAAGGTGGTTTAGAGTTGGAGGAATACACCATAATTTCGATTGAGCCAAAGAAGATGTTGTTGAAGTTCCGAGCCATCAATGAACTCTGATAAGGTTAAGACGAGGTCTACAGGAATATAGCATAGGAGGGAAGAACGAAGGCTGGATCAGAGAACATCGACTGCTGAAGGGGCTGCAGACCTCCAACTGTTGGATCAATGCCTTGCGGCTGTAACCTGCGGAAAGCTGGTAGAATCATTGGGAAGCTATGGCTTAGCATACCACGGAAGTTGCGGCTGTAGGATCAGAGGGATGCTGTGGATGTTTGATCAGCGGGAAACAACGGCTTGAACCTATGGCAGAACCTAGGGTCTCGAGGCTGTTGGAACAAGGACCTTGTCGCTGCTGGAATCGCATACTGAAAGTCTGTGGCTAGGAGGTGCCGATTGCAGAACTGACAGAGAAGGCTGGTGGCTGATGGATCTAAGGTTTGGCTCTAATATTACGTTGAAGTTTGGAATAGGCGAGATCAGTTTTATTGATAGGATGAGAGGTTTTTTAAACCCAATTATAATAGGCATAATAATGGAAAGTTATAAAAACAGAATAAAATGTCTATGTAAAAAATAAAAACAAAATAAAACAAAAGAGGAAATACATAATCAAGAAATACAATCAAATTATCAGTAATAACGACATAGGAATAACCGTTATTATGTAATAATAATAGATAATCTAATAACGGAAGTTGGACAAACAATCCTACAAAACGCCTTAACAAAGAGTGATACATTAATTTCATAATGAATAATAGTGATTTGAGGTTCATGTGACATGCTTCGGTGGGCTCAACTCAAAATTCCTCAAAAATAAATTGACATTTACTCGTATGCATACAAATGAGGGTATTAAAACTAATTATTTATCAAAACAAGTGTGACCGAATTAATTGAAGTTGTCATACTATCTATGTAAATTAATTATTGTTGTAGCTAAGATTTAATATATCTTATGAACTTAATCATGATTTCTCAAATTTGTTTTATAAAATATGTAAGAAATACTTAGGTTAACCGAGACAAATACAACCTAGTCTTGCTTAAACTATCTCAAAGCTCATTTGGCGATATTTTGATTATCTATGTATAAATTTAATAATATTAAACTTGACTGTTTTACTTAACATAAATTTTTTTCAACATTTATTTGCACTTTTGTAAATTATCCAAATTAACTTTCACGACAAAAAAGAATAATTTATCCACAATTTCCTCCATGTTTGATGACGACAAACTTAATCCTTAGGGAGAGGAAAGTTTTAGTTTGGTGAGTCCGTTGGAAAAGGAAAAAGGATGGCTTGTTGATAACCGCTCCCGATTGAGGATCAAGGATGATGAAGGGAAGAAAATTTCTCTATCAAATTCTGATCGAATGGGGAAGTTGCCAAATTTTGATATAATTTAAATTTAAAATGCCTCAATTAAATTATTTCCAAAATTTCAACTTTTTTTTTTTGAAAGTCATCAGAAGTTATTCCATTGCATCCTTGCTTCAAAACATTATATATATATATATATATATATATATATATATATATATATATATATATACTGAATAGGTTAAGGTTTAATGACGATAAAATTGTTGAATTAGTTTAAAATTTGATTAAAGTGTCGTAATAGTTTTAATTAATATTCTTGCTCATGCAAAATTGCAGCACTAGTGAAGTCTCAGTTTTCCACTTACACAGGCATGCATGATTTTTGATATAATCAACTGCTAGGGTTAATAGATGGTGTGAAATGTTTATTTATTTAATTATATAATTGCTTAATTTTTTTTGTTAGTTTATATTTATAACTTAATCTTATGCCTTTCCCTTGATTCCTTCTCAAGGAAAAACCAAGGAAAATTGGAAAAGTAGTAGAAGAATAATAAAAATAATAAAAGCAGAGGAGGACGAAACCATGGAGGTAAGGTAAGAAAGTTAGTAGATTGATTTAAATTATTGCTTGTGTGTATTCATCTAATGAATCGATTTCTAATTGGGATTTTATGCTTTTGGGAATCCATTTTGAAGGGTTACATGGTTAGTTGGACAGTTTATCTTGTTTAATGTTGCGAAATACAATGCACAACTTGAGGCCCGCCTGAATACAATTTTTTCGTAAAAAATTACAAATTATATCAATATACTTAACTGTTTAACTCTCACAGTTCGCATCCCAAATATTAGAAAATAAAAGAAAATATATTTATAAGAAATTATATAGTTGAAGTTCTAACCATCAACATAATTATTATTTTAATTTTATTTTTATTGATAAATTTTCATTGAAAAATAATTGATTACTGAGTATAAAGATAATGATGAATGGGTGAATATGAATACAATTAATGATAATCACAAGAGAAACAATCTATTATGTTGATGATTCTATTGCAAATCAATTAGGTGATGAGTGTGGTAAGGACTTCTAAATTTAATATTTCAATTGTTACATTTTTGCCAAAATTTGAGGGTAATATGAGTGAGAGAGAAGGTTTTATGTTTAACTTATTTTATTGTTATATTTTGATATTCTTAGCTAAATTTGATAGTTTAATATTTGTATAACTCATTTTATATGGTAAGTTGATGTTAGGATATCAATGTGGTTCTTCTAAATTTGCGCAGTTTATTACATTATAAATAGTTTAAATATTTATATTACTTTTTATTATTTAAAAAAATTAAGACACTTCTGAAATGTAAAACTTTGTGTACAAAAGACGAAGATGCATTTTATGATTGAACAAAGAATGCAACGCTGCATTTGTTGTCACTATCTGCATCAAACATTTTTTTTATTAAAGTAATAGCTTCTGTCGGTGTCCATTTGATTTTTGAACATCAACTTAGTATTGAACAGGATGAACGAGAATGTGAATTAGAATTTCGAGAGGAATTATAATTATAACAAAGATGGCTTTATAATTTTTAGAAGTATTTTTAAAACTTTTTGAACATATATTTATTGATTTTCTAGATATAATAGAAGCACAATTTTCATAGGAAATACAAAATCTTTTGATGGGTTTTATGTTTGTAAGTATTTGAAATTATGAAGCATTTAAAATATAATATACAAAAACAACAACAACAACAACAACAACAACAACAAAGCCTTTATCTCACCTAGTGGGGTGGGCTACATGTATCCTTTTCTCTAATGCGTCCTATTTAGCGTCATATTTTCATTTAATTCTAATAAATTAAGATCATTGTTTATATAATAAGCACAAGTCTTCCTTGGTCTACCTTTGCCTTTCTTAACGTAAGTTGAATCTAAAACATCTACTCTCTTAATGAGGTCATCCGATGGTAGACGTTTAATGTCACCAGACCAACTAAGATGGCTCTGTCTAATTTTGTCCGTCTCGGGAGCTACACTAACCCTATCACGGATATATTCATTTCACATTTTGTCTCTAAATGTAAGGCCACTCATCCACCTAATCATTCTCATCTTGACAACACTTAACTTAGTACCATGCTTCTCTTTTAAAGGCTAACATTTAGCGCCATAGAACATTGCAGGTCTCGCCACTTCTTATAAAATTTTCCTTCAGTCTAAGTGGTACTATTTTATCACATAATAGACCTGAAGCATTCCTCCACTTCAACCAACCAGCCTGAGTTATAGTATTAACATCTCCATTTATATCACCATCGATTTGAACAATAGACACGAGATATCTAAATCGTTCACACCTTTTAATAAACTGATCACTCAATGTTGAAAAATGTATTTTTAATACTTTATTGATATCTTGCTGTTTGCAAACAAAATATATGAGTTATTTTGGTGTTTGGTTGCTTGCCAAGTATTTTATATACTTGTGGCGATGTTAGGTTGCTAGACAGTGGCTGTGCAGTGTCGGCTATTTTAGTTGAGGATGGTTGACAGAGACGATAGAGGCAGTGGGCGGCAATGACAGTGGTAGTTCTTGGTTCATGAATTTTGTTTTTTAGGAGTTTCTCCTAAACAAGAATATTCCAAGTACATTGAAAATTAACTAGACAGAATTTTAAACCTATTAAAATCTTACACTACCTTCTTTTTCCTCCGGCTAAATATTGGTAATTTCAAAAGGCATGCATTTCATCTAGACTACACAAGGAATACATTTGGCCAAACAGCCCCATGATGGCTATAATAAAAAGAAATAAAAAAATAATTTTGAAAAAAAAACATAATAGTTAAGAAAAATCGTAGAAGCTAAATCACCAATATCATCTCCCTTGGAATGAGAAATAAATAAGGATTCTCTTATTGAGCTTGTGAAGGGAATTCCTCATATGAAATCAATAGACTGATAGTTGTTGGGAGTAATTTTTTATTAATAAATCGGTTGCATCCGGGGAGTTTACAGAGTAACTAGAATATATTTCCAAAAAGAAATTTTTGAATAGAAAAGTCTTAGCATCAATACAAGGAGACAATTTCCAGTAGAATTTGGTCCGTGCTTGCACCACATTTTGTTATATTTATATGCATCTACTTCATTCTTTGATTGCCTTATGCTGTTTAATTTGAATTTCAAAATTGGATAAATTCAACAATGCTGAAACAAAAGCCACTGCCCAAATTGTAAGTCTCGGTTTTGCAAATCATGCAATTGAAATTGCTGGAATAGGAAACATGCCACTCCAAAAATTAGAGAATCGATTTCCAATCTGCTTGTACTGATGCCAAAATGATTTTTATCCTTCTCAAAAAATTGACATTTTTCTGCAGGAGCCAAATTGAGTACTTCCAAAATTTAGGAACAGAGTACTGCTGGTTTGTTTGCGTTATATATAATTCCAACGTGTTAGTCCACCAAAATAATACATTTTCAGGAAAAAATCTCTTGTAGAATTGACGATACCAGCCATTTTTAGCCAAACCAATTGAAAGGTTACGGAGACCGGGAACAATGATTAATATTGTTCTTTGTTGTTCTTGGATTTTGTTGTTGGCCCTTGGCCACTAGAGATGAAATTTTCCTGCTTATTGGAACACTAGGTAAATGCATCTTACTCGGCTCTTAATTATTAATTCACTTTCTGCGAGCCATGATAATAATCTGTTTGTTGTGTTATGACTGTGATGGCTAAGCTTCTGTCTGATATTCCTTTGTTCTACTTTGGTTTATTATGTTATGTTGTAGGTTAAAGGGGTCAATTGTTTTGTATATTAATTTAAATGTAATGCCTAGAATGGTGTCAGAGGTTTCATTGTTTGGTTAAAAAGTTGTTGTGCGTTGATATGAGCTATTTTAATGTTTGAAATCAATATAATTATTAATTTCATACAATTATAACATTATATCCTTTTTTAGTTGATATTTAAATTATTAAAATATATATTAACAAATTAATTTGACAGGAATGCTAAAATATATAAAACACTTCTCCTGGAAACTGCCTGATAGAGTCCTGAGAAAATCATTTTTCAGCCACCATAAAATCAAAATTTTTCTTAGATCACAAAGTTTTTCCTAACGCTGTAAAACATTTTTTTTATTATTTTGAGTAGATGCCTGGAATGGGAAGATCTGTTAAACTGAGCCCAAATCGTTTTTATTACTTGACAATTGGACACACGTTTTTTATTTTTTCTCTGCATATAAATGATCACGCATTGGTTAGCATTAAAGGGCAATGCTAAGTTTTAAAGTCATTATGAAAAGTTTGTGCTGGCATACTTGGACTACTATCTGATATGCTTTTCTATACATAACTTTTTCGTTTTGAATCAGAGCTTGCTTCATGTTGTCTTTCTAAGCAGGGTATTCTTTCAACCGAGAAGGGTCAATGTGCCTTATGCGCGCTTAATTCTTATGAGAGTTCATTGATGCAAGTATGGTTCAACATATCTTTTCACATTTTTTGTCAAGTTATATCATCAAAGGAATTGTTCTGCATTTACTTTCATTTTTTTTTAATACATTTCAGTCTATGTTTTATTTCAATGCCAATATCCTTTTTTTATGATTGTTCAGGTTCACTCAAAAGGTGTTAACTTGGGTCTTGTAGAAAATATACTTTTGGATTTTGAAAAGAAATCTTTTGGTAACTTTCTATTTCAGGCTGATAAATATTTTTCTTTATGTTCTCTTTGAAACATATCCCATAGCTTGATTAGATTTGTGCTTTTTGTTATGCTATCGCTCTATATTGACTCATGAACCAAGGTTACCTGAGCTAGCATATTTTTGTACCCTTTGTTGCTGGAAGTGTGGAATGCTTATTTACATATCAAGAACTTTACTGGATCTTGAACGATGTAATTGAGATTTTTGTGCTTCTTAGCTTTGTTATAGAGTATACAGTTGTTGACATGCAAGTTTGAAGTTTAATATATTTCCTTTTATTTTGCAAATTTTTTATTTAAATTCAAGAAGTTTCTAACTTACATTTCTGATGCTCTGTTGATTAATATTTATGAATATTATGTAATGCTTTTGATAAGTAAGGACGAAAATTTGAGGGGAGGGGGGACTTCGCATACGCTGCTCGTAATATATTGGATAATACTAGTTAAAAGTTATGGTTTTATATCTTCATAATTCTGGAAATTGTCATCTAATTTTTTCCTTTTGCATTCAGGTTATTGGTCTATATATTGTTTATTTTGCTCTCTCGATACCTTATTTAACTTAATTTGATTAGCATTAGAATTTCTCTTGTTTGAGACATTTAAATGTTGTTTAGAACTTCGTTTTAGAAACTTTTGCTTTGGTTTATGTTATTTGGAGTTTCTTTTCTCTCGTTTTTCTCCAATTCAGTAAGTTGTAACCTTTTCTTCAATTTGTAAAGCTATATCTCGAGGAGAATAGATGGTGGATCCTCCGGTCATTTATACCTTGCCAATAGTGCTGCTGATTGGCATTTTTTAATACCGTGTTCCCTTCCAGAAAGCAGCCATAATAGCTTCTCCTTCAATTTTGGTCAGTTTAAAAAAATATCCTTTTTATGAGTCTCCAAACATTCCCACCATTAATTTTTATCAACATACAACTTTTAGGAATCCTAGAATGATGTTATTTTGTATCAAAACCTTTAAATACTAACTATTTTTTGAAATTCAAACCCTAACCTACAATTCATACCTTTATGTTCCACCTAGTACTAACTTTTAAACAACCTTTGGTCAAAAGAAAGAAATTTCATGTTGGCCTCAGCCCTAAATTGACTATACGACCATGCTGACAAGGAGAAATCCTTAAAGGAATATTCGTAAACTTACCGTAGATAAGTTTCAACGAAGTTTTAAAAAAAGGGAAGATTTGTAACGTTACAATAATTATTGTGATCATGATGACGATTGTGAAAAACTTTTCACCATGAAGCCCCAAGCAATGAAAATTTGATGCCGCATAGGTTCAACATTAAGTATAGAAGAGGGGATAACCTTGGAGTGAATGTTTATTTATCTTATTTTGACGGTAATATAGATCCAGACGAATTTTATGAGTGGCTTCAAAAAGTGATACAGATCTTTGAGCACAAAAATGTTTCACCTGACAAGAAGTTGCAAGCTGTTATTAATTTAAAAAAGTTGTGATTTCATGTGGTGGGAAAATTTGAAGTGCCCGTTCTACCATGTCGGGGAAAAAAGACCATGATCTGGTTCAACATGAAGGAAATTCAACACAAGTATCTTTCAACATATTACATACATTTTATCATTATATAATGATTTATTAGTCGAGAATTGAATTCAAATAACTCATGCTAAAGATTGGTAAAGCAGGAATAGGGCATTATTGCATATTTTTTTGGAGCATTGATGCATTCTATTGGCAATATAAGGCAATTATAATCCGATTGGATCTTATAGGATGTCTAGACCATAGGCTTGAAGGTGGAGACACAACAAATTTATTATCATGTCAGCACCACCCTTCGAATAGGGATCAACATGGGTCGGTCGGCAACTAGAACACACTGACTAGAGCATCTAGGCATACTCTCGTAGAGAGATGGCTAAACAGGAGGAAAAATGGACTAATCGGACCATCCCCCACAAAATATTTTCAACTAGAAAATATTTGAATTGTCATGGATATAGACACGTTAACATGAGATTGATTTTCTTTACTAAGTAGGGTATATTGAAAGATGCAAATAGGGGAGAATTTGAAAGGGAGAAGAATATAGAGAAGCACTAGTTACTCGCAGATGATTGTCTTATGCTTGTGGTTTGATGAGTTCTTTAGACAATTGTTGGATGGATATTGAAGTGTCGTGATATGGAGTAGTCTATTGCTGAGGCAATACGATCTTTATTGGAGGGATTTTTGTTTGTTTTCACTGATAGCCTATCCCTTGAATTTTACCCTTGCTTGAGAATGGATATTCTTTATATGTCATTCATGGATCATTGCTCTTGAACTGACCGACTTATAGGATGCAATTAACAGAGCTCGAGGACTTGTAGAAACATATTGAGGATATGGTGACCCGAGAGTTAGTTCATGAAGATCTCTCCGAGTGCTGTGTACCGACTTTGATTGTGCTAAAAAATCTATCACTCTCCTCAATCTCTTGCACTCCAGAGCTTCCTTGAACTCTCCAAATATTCCTCTCATCATCTGCAATGAAAAAATAACTCGAATTCATGCTTTAACTGTAGAGAAACTGCTCTGGGCAATTCTGGAGCTTAGGTGCCCAAATGCGGCGCCCAGGTGCCCAAATACGGCGCCCAGGTGCCCAAATACGGCGCCTAGGTGCCACTCCTTAATTCGGTTGGAATTATAAGTTGGCGCTTATGAGACAATATGTGGCGCCTAGGCACCACCTTTTCAATTTGCTGGAGGAGTAGCTGACGCCTAAGCGCTAATATGTGGTGCCTAGGCGCCACTTCTTCTGTCTTCTCCATCGGTTTCAACACTTAGGCGCCGAAAATCGGCGCTATGACGCCATATAGTGGTGCCTAGGCGCTAGTCCAGGCCAGCTTCCTTCCATTTGCTCCTTTTCACTCTTTTTTCGCTCTTGTTCGCTACAAATGATTAACTTGCTATACCTGTAATAAAAATACTTGAAAATATCTTCTATTAAAGTGCAATATCATTAAAAATAAGTATAACATGCAGAAGTAAATTTAGCATGTTTAAAAGATATGTCAAAAATTCCTAAAACTTAAACATTACTTATCCTCAAGTAATACTATAATTTAAAAACTTTACTTTATTGAGTTGTCGTAATGTGCTCAAAAAATGTTTTAGTGCAATGTAGGAGAAATTTTAGTGAATAGGGCTAGAACTAAAGTGTCAGAATATTTAATGTTTAAGCTAGGAATCCCGATTTCTTATTTTCTTAAAATAAAATTGTAATTTGTTAAACTTAGAATTCTAGAAAATTTTAAAGACTGAATTTAAACGCCTTTGAGTAAAGTTTTAACTAATACTATTTACAGAAAAACATCAAGCTTAAGATTTTAATTAAATTTTCTTCGTAAAGAAAATTCATGTGAAATCAAATTTTGATTAGACATCCCCTAAATCTTCTTCTCACTTCCATTCATTATTTTTCTTTTTTTTTCTTTTGATTTTTTTTTTTATTTATGCATCATTTTAATCCTTTCTTTTATCTTTTTTTAAATGGGGATTGTTGTATCTCGACCAGCCTTTAATAATTTTGAATTTCATTATAACTCTTAAAGTTAAAAACTTATCACTTTCTCTTACTTGAAAATAGTTAGTACTAATTTAAAAATAGAATTTAATAGAGGTGAAATTCATAAGAAATATTGTCAGAGGAATTTTTATTTTTGAAAAGTACAATTTATTTTTAGTAATAGAAAGTCATTTTTGTGAAATTTTCTATTAAATATCTTAACTTTAAAAGAGTCATATTTTTCTAAAATCTCTCTAAATTATTTATAACATTCCTAAAATCAAAATCATAGAACCCTAATGGTAACACCACTATCCTCAGATCATTTAAGAATACTTTTAATTTAATAAGTAAATTTCCTGAGGATAAATAAAGTTTAACTTTTATCAATTTTTCGTTTAAACATATATAGAACTAAATTCTAGGAACATGCAGGGTAAAAGAAAAGCTACCTACATTTAACAAAAATAGTGCAGGTAAAATTAATAAAGCGTACATCATAAACAAATGCATCACAGCTCAACAGTGTAATCATGGAGTTGCAGAATAAAAATAAACTACATCTATCAAAACATCCCAGTAGTGCAGTAAGAAAAGAAACAGTTCAGTACAATAATATAATATCAGCAAAGCACAACAAGTTTTACTAAATGAGAAAATACAAAAGACTACAACATATATGAAAATACTATGTACTCATCATCATCTTCCTCCTTTAGTTTGCGCCACTCATGTGTCCGATATTGAGGATATGGCGGAAACTGTACTGGATCATCACCTCCAACATATTGTTCCTTCTAAGTACCTCTATCAACGACCTATGGAATCCAAATTCATATTCCTTGTGTTCCTTATTTTGGATATCCAAATTTTCTAAAAAAATCTATAGTATCAGATATCTGCTCCTCCATATAGGCATAATCATTCTCCAACTTTACCAAACGACCAGAAATAGAATCTAAACTAGCTGAATGGCGAGTAGAAGAACGAGAAGTAGACACCTGAGAGGAAGAATGAATATCAGAAGATCGAGGTCCAGTACCAAATGCTTGATGTTTCAAATAAAGATCCACATTAAAAAAAATTTAATGGTAGGCTACAGTGGATGCAACAATTCTTCACCTGTCTCAAAACTAACTCCTGTGTGTTGGCACAAAGAGAAAATAAGCGAGGGTATCCAAGTCCAACTGTAGTCCCTCCCTTAGAAGCACTTGTTATCATCCTATAAATGATAGAGCCAAAATCAATAAGTTTCATCCTTTGAAAACTAAAATTTAAACTGACTCTCTTCTTTGTAACCTCACTCAAATTTGTAGAGAACAAAATTCTAGCTGAAATAAATGTGTCATGCTTTTGACGAGGCATTCAGTTTAGAGGAAGAAAAATTTACCTTATACTCGCCTCTGATTTTCTACGCCCCTTTCCCACTAGTCCAAAACATTATAATTTCATCCAACTGGGCATCAGAAGGCTCGAAACTTGAATAAAAACAGTGAGGTGCATTACTTAGCTTATATGCTTAGTTGATACGAGTAGGGGTAAACTCAACTTGTCTCACGCTAACGAGCACCACATCTTTAGAGGCATCTGGGATATTGGCGTAGAATTCACGCACAATTGAAATCATTGCTACAACGGTCGTAGAATTTACATTTGCAAATTTCTTCTAAATCAAGAAATCCTTGTATCTCTTCTGAGCATTTACACTTGTAAATTTCTTCTTATCAAAAATCTCCTTTCCTTTTACACCTTTGGGCTTAGGAGCCATTTCTAGGAAAAATCAAATGGAGGATAAAATGAGGCTTAATTAAGATTTTCATAAGTCAATATACGATTTGAAAGTAAATGACACTCTGCTCCATAAAGTTTTTACATTTTTCACATTATTTTTCAAAATTTGGAAATCCCCACACCAATGTAGATTAAAATCTCTACTAACATGAAAAATACTAAAAGGTTGGATGATAATTCTTACATGGTGAAGATGAAATCAAGTGGTTCCAAGCTCCAAATCCAAGCCAAAAGCCGAGGAGGAGAAGCCCTAGGTCTCGGCCGATCGGGAAAGGAGGGTGGATTTCACGAAATTGAGCCGGGCTGGGCTTTTTTTGCCACTTCAAATGGATCGATCGAAAAGGCAGCGCCTAGGTGCCCGGTTTGGTGCTTAGGCGTCGGTGCTTGCTTTAGCACCGGTTTGCATATGGTCCAAATAGAACCTTTTGCACAACCCAAACTTATTTTGGTCAATAATTGAAGAATTTTTAAAGTTCCCCTAAGTTCTCATTTACACAAAATAACACTTAATAACACAAAATAGGAAACAAGCTGGCTCCTCCTTTTAATCATATCTTCTTTCCTTACAATTTCTAATGGAATCACTACGGTAATAAATTCGGTGCCTATAAATAATTTAGTTGGGTAATATCTTTACAAGACCATTCCTGATACGTTGATTTATATGTTATAAACTTCATGACTTCTCTCATTCCAAAAGACATTCACCTCTATCTATAATAAGAATAGTGTTGGTTATCCACATGTTCTTCACCAGCAAGCATGCTATCCTACTGATAACAACAAGGCCAGCTAAAGGAAATAATATAATCTCGATAGACACGTCCAGTGTCCAATCCCAATATATGTCCAGCTAAATTCTCGAGCTCGGTTAAGAAATGAGTCATAATGAACTAGTTAGTCCAACTATCACAAGAAGACATTATTGCGCATACTCACCACGAGAATTAATGGAATTGCCAACTCGCTCCAGACTACAATCCAATCAAACCATAATAATCCTAAGCAATCACAAAGAAGTATAATCAATCCATATCAAAAAAACTACTACTATATTAACAACATATAAGAACAAACATAAACTCAAATCTTGGGTTGTCTCCCAAGAAGCGATTGTTTTAATGTCCACAGCCTAACGAAACCAAGATCTTACTCCAGTTGACCCAATATTAGGTCTTCATCAGATATATATCTATTTCCACCAGTATAAGGTTTTATTCTGTGTGCGTTCGCCTTAAATATTCTTTCAGTTTTGGGATCTTTAATATCCACAACATCGAAAAGATAGATTTTAATTACAGTAAATGATCCTGACCACTCGGACGTAAACTTTCTGGGAATTAATTTTAATCGTGCATTATATAATAAAATCTCTTATCTAGGTTCAAAATCTTTTCTTAAAAGCTTACGATCATGCCAATTTCTTATTTTCTCTATAAATCTTAGCATTTTCGTATGATTCATTTCTAATATCTTTAAGCTCATTTAATTGTAATAATTGTTTCGCGCTAGCATCTTTGAAATTATAATTAAATTTTTTGACAGCCCAGTAAGCGTTATGCTCTAGTTCTACTAGCAAATGACACGTTTTTAGATATGAGAGCGTATGTGGTGACATTTCTATAAGAGTTTTATAAGCAGTTTTATAGGCTCATAATGCATCATCATATCTAGCAAATCAGTCCTTATTTGGACTTACTGATTTCTCTAAAATTCTTTTACTCTCTCTGTTTGAAACTTCAACTAAATTACTAGTCTGAGGATGATAAGCTGTGATAGTCCTATGTTTAACCCAAAATTTTCAACTAATGTTTCAATCTTTTTATTTTTATGATAACTTCCCCTATCTGAAATAATCACTATTGACATCCCAAATCTTTGTTAAAAAATTTTGTAATTCTTTGAGCATCACAATGAGGTAAAGCTACAATTTCAATTTACTAAGAAACATAATACACAACTATTAAAATATACTGGTTTTCGAAAGATGGTATAAATTGTCCCATAAAATCTAAACCCCCCCCACATTAAAAATTTCAATGTCTAAGGTAATGTTTAGGGGCATCTCATCTACTTTAGATATGTTGTCTTGCTGACATCTATCACATGTTAACATCCCTAAATAAAGTACACTAATGAAATTCATATTTGTAAGATCATAAATGTAGTTTTATCGACTTTAAAATGTCAGCGAGTAGATATTAAAATCCAGATTGTAATTGACAGCTATTTACACTACGGTATACTTGATGATTTAGGGTTTTTAAAAATTTTAGAATTATATTGTATAAATTAAGTTACTGAATTTTTCACTCCTACTCACTTCACACTAAGTAAAAATGCAAGTGCACGTATCACTCAAATAATATATGACTTTCTTTATGTCCCGAGTATCGAACCCATAGGGAAGTTTATAGATTCAACGGATTTAACCTAGGCCTTAGCTGAATCTGGAAAGCCTTAACTAGGAAATTCTAATAGTTTGACTAAACTACTACTAAATTTCTAGGTGTTCTACTCGGCTAAATTAAGTAAGCTAAGTTAAGCCAAAAAGTTCAGACTAATCAAACTAAGCTAACGTTGGAAATTTAAGTTATCTGGAGGTTCCCTTCTTTTGTAATGAGACTAGTAGCTAGTGTATGTTTAATTAAAATAGAATCCCTAGGTAAAATCTGTGACAAATAGGAGCATATCCATTCTTTACCCTTTTCCAAGCGCATAAAAAACCTAGGTTAACTGAGGACTAGTTTTCGATTGTTACCCTAGAAGACTTCTAGTTATCCTCGCTAGAATCATCTCCCTATTTGTTTGCACTCACCTCAGGATAAGTTTTTCTTCACCCTAAAGTTTATTTGCACTCACCTTCTATGTAGTACTCACTAGTTGTTTGAAGCCATAGCCCTCCCGACTCCCATGGGTTCACAATGAATTTTAACATAGCAAATGACCAATTTGGAAAGTAAATGAAGTACAAGTGAAATACCATGATATTCGATAAAGTAACGATATTCTTCTAATTTAATTTTAACCTTATACATGCCGCTAATCCATTACAATTGAAAGGAAGTAAGGATGAGTAAATTTTAACCTTATACATGCCGCTAATCCATTACAATTGAAAGGAAGCAAGGATATTACTTAGATTTCATGAAGTAAACACAAGAACACATTGCTTTATAATACATCAAAGTCTTACAAGATGAAATCTACTTAGAACAAAACCATGTGCAAATAAAAACTTACCTCCTTTACTGAAATCAACAAAGACTCCACCACAAATGACCTCTGAAATTCCTGTGTAGATCTCACTATATTTCTCAAATGTCACTTAGAAAATGCAGAAAATACAAAGAAAACTCTCACTCTCTCTCCCTCTATCTCTTGCACTGCTGAGCTTCCTTGAACTCTCCAAATATTCTTTTCCTCGTCTGCAATGATTTCCCACTTCAATATGACTCGAACTCTCCAAATATTCTTCTCCTCGTCTGCAATGAATCTGATCATGCCACCGACCTCGTTTGCCATGATTATGAACTAATGGCTACGTACAACACCAAGCTGATCATACATTGTTCATAAAGCATACATAGAGAGGTAAAATATATATATACTCATTGTTCATGTGGATGATATGATCGTGATAGGTGGTGATGAAAAAGCGATTGGGAAGATCAAGGAGGTTCTTGCCACTGAAATTGAAATCAATGATTAGGAGCTATAAGATATTTTATTGGCATGGAAGTGTCTAGGTTCAAGGAGAGAATTGTGTTATCCTAAAGAAAGTATATCCTAGACATATTAAAAGGGACTAGAATGTTTGGGTGTAAACTTGCTGAGATTTCTATAGATTTGAACAAAAGGTTACATTCAAGCAGAAAAAAATGCACAAGTGAAAAAATATTGATACCAGAGATTGGCGGGAAAGATTATCTATCTGTCACATACTAGAGTTGACATAGCTTATTTAGTTTGCATTGTGAGTTAATATATGCATAGTCTAAATGAAGATCATTTGGGGATAGTTTACAAAATATTGTGATTTTTTAAGAATCCCGTTGATAGATGATTTTTTAAGAAATTAGACAACAAAGAAATTGACGTTTACACTGATGCTAGTTGGGAAGGAGAACTCATAACAGAGGATCCACAACTGGGTATTTTTCCTATATATGAGAAAATATGTCGTATGGAGGAGAAATGAGCCAGTAGTGGTCTCTAAAAGTAGTGTAGAATTTGAGTATCAGGCACTTACTTTTAGAAATTGTGAAGGAATGTGGATTCAAATATTAATAAATGGGATCAGAATAGGACCAAATACATTGAGATAGTTATTTTTTCTCCGAAAAGGTTAAGGGTGTCATTATTCACTTAGTTTACATTCCAACTCATCTTGAAGTTACTAGTATTTTCATAAAATCCCTTCCTCCAAGCACGTTCATTGAATTAATTACTAAGCTGGGTCTTTACAATATCTATGACCTAGTTTGAGGGGGAGTGTGGAATCCTATCCCTATAGTAAATTTACTTTAGGAAGAAATTATTTCATTCTCTCATAATATAATCTAATAATGGTGTTTTTTTGTTCGTATTTCCTTTTTATTGTTCTTCCCTATTTAGAGTGATTCTTATTTTATTTACGTTTGTTATATATATATATATATATATATATATATATATATATATATATATATATTTATTTTTAGGAAAGCCTAAGGGCCGCATTGATTGAATTAAAAAGCGGTTACTGAAGCTTGAGGGAGGGCCCGATAAATGGAGCCCTACCCTACGATACAATGCGAACAAAGAGATCTTATAGATCGAAACGAGAAAAAGTACACAAATAAAGCTGAGAACGAGAACGTGATACTCTCGCTACTATGTCTTTGTGATCCATAAAGTAAGCTCTTTAAAGCGACACCATTGCTCGAGTAACCGATGTATCGTCGGGAGAAGTGTATCTCAGGGTTTCTTCTTATCGAGAATGATAAACACTGCCGATGTCCTTTGTCGGTGTCTTCACTGCTTCTTCTACGTTTCTTCTTCCTCTGCTTTTCCTCTTAGATTGGTCGATCCTGTCGATTCAATGCAGGTGAGTTCGGCAGTGGGTTGAGGATTTCTTCTTTTCCTGCTGAATGTTTGGATGTTTCTGTTAGCGCGGGCGGCTAAAGTAGCCCCCTGGACGGCCTGCGCCACAGGAGGAGTCTCCTCTATTCCAGCATGTTACGTAAACGCTCTGTAGTCACATTTCCGGCATGTTACTGTAAGCATTTGTAAGTCACGGAGTGACGATTTGTACAACCAGGTTGAGGAGTCTCCATCGACGGCGCTTGATCAGCGAGTTTAAGCGGCTATCGGCGTCGAGATCTTCTGCCTATTCCACGAGCCGGGGTAGCGTCGACTACTTGTTGGGAAATCCAACAATGACGAAGAGCCAAAAGCACTTTCACAGAGGAAGGATGCACGCTATAGCATGTGTCACTGTTGTGCCCGAACGTTTCACAATCGTCGACGAAAGAGAGTCGATTCTCCATCGCAGCCTCCTGCCGAAACCCTTCCTCACCGTCCGTAATCCAAAACGATCTACATCGGCGAGTGAAATCTCTCTCCACTGAACCGCAGCACCACCGGAGAGACCCTATCGAAGGTGGGTGAATCAACTACGAGAGGTGTACTGAGGGCTTGGCTAATGTTGTACAAAGCACGTGGATTGTACGAATGAAAGGGAGTCCGGAAGTTTGAACCGCATAGGAACGATAGGAGGTTCGCTTAGATGGGTCGAAATCGGACGTCCGATTTAATAAGACTCGTTAGGGTGCCGGCAACTAAAACAGATTGTTGAGCGAGGTCGGCGTAATCTTGCTACTTCGAATTCTAATAAGTAATTATCTGTACATCAAAACTCCGAAGCTTCAACCTCTAATGAGTTTCGGATTCTCGAAAAATTTTACACTAAATCCATTTTGGGATGACCGAATTGAAATTTCCATTAAAGTGAACTTTACATCATCGGATAGCATCTTCATTTCCGGGTAGTGAAGATAACGGCGGGTTTCCATCTTTAACGCCGATAGGCACGATAAAAGCATCCTGTCTTTTTCGGCCCGCAATGTCATGAAATTCTTGTGGAAAGAAGAGATGATCCAGGTTTTAATGGGAATTGCTGCCCACAGCTCAAGCATAAAATGGCTTAGCTGCCATGATCGAGCAGCCCCTGCAGCAAAATGACAGCAGCCGCTGAGGCCCTCTACTCGCACAAAGCCTAGAATCCTAGAGAAATCAAGCACAGGTCCCGCCTGCAGTTGGGATGTCGTGCAGAAGAACGAAGTCGAGCTCTTCTTCTCGCACAGTGAGTCTTCGAGCAGAATGACACCTGTAGGACTCGCAGCTATGGTGTCGAGCAGGTCACGAAACCCAGGCTGCGAACCACTGTTGTATATATATATATATAATATTTTTTTAGAAAAGGAGCTACCAGGGCTCCCTACATGTTAAAAAACCCATAAGGGAAACTATACCTCAAAACATAGCTAAAAAAAGGATGCCAATGCAACCTTTAAAAGGTAAACGAAAAATACAACAAAAACAAAAATGAAAGCAGGAAACTCATCAAAGGAAAAGCCAGAGTGCAGTAGTCAGGTGACAACTCTAAGGTGGGGGATGTCCAGAAGATCTCCTTTAAGCAGGAAAGCGAGTGCTGCAGGGGCAGTGGATGAAATGTTCACAATGATTGAGTTCGTCGCAGCTCTAGCTAACCAATTAGTAGGCTTGTTCCCCTCCCTATAAATAAAAGAGACAATGAGGGGTATGCTACCAGAATTTTGAAGATTCCAACTCTCCCAACAAAAAAAAGGATTGTCCCAGTGAAGATGATCATCCTTGAAGTGAAAATGTTGCCAAAGGTTTCTCCAAACAGCTTGAGAGTAAGGACACTGAAAAAATAGATGCACAATAGACTCTTCCTCAATTTGACACAGACAACACTTGGAAGGACCCCTTAATCCTTTGAGTTTAAGAATGTCATCAGTAGGTAAAAGTTTTTTAAAAACCCTCCAGCAGAAAAAGGACATTGAGGGGGTTAAAAAGGAGTTCCAAATGACTGGACCCCAAGGAACAGTAGGCCAAACAAATAATTTGTTGTAGAGAGCCTTGGTATGTAGTAGCATAGCTCGGGGGAGTGCCATAAAATGCTATCAGGCTTGTTTCTGTTAAAAGGAATAGTGGAGATTTTAGTTACTGAATGTTATGGTAGTATAGCAGACAATTTGGATAGGGACCAATGTTCACCTTCCCAGAAATCAGCCACAGTGTAATCAGTGGTTCTATCAGTGTACGTATATATATGTATGTATGTATGTATATATATATATATATATATATATATATATATATATATATATATATATATATAATAAAACCCTAGGGCCAATTTTATTGAAATAAAAACGGTTACATGAGCTTGCGGAGGGGCCCAAGACATGAAGCCCTACCTCTACGATACAAAGCTAACACAAGGATCCAAAGATCAGTACATAAACAACAATAACAATTTCTAAGAACGAGATCGCGCTGTTCTCGCTCTGTTTCTAGGAGATCCGTAGAGTAAGTTCTTAAGTCTTCGTTCCATTGCTCATGAGTAACGAGGTATCGTCAACGAGTAGAGTATCCCGAGGCTTCTTCCGTCGGAAGTGTAAACCTGCCAATCCTTCATCTTCTTCTTCTTCATCTTCTTACTACTTCTTCGAACTTGCTTCCTCTACGTTGTCGAGTCTCGTTGAAACTTACCGGTGGGTGCAGTTGTAGGTTGGTTTCTTCTTTTCTGCTAAATTTTTGGATGTATCGGTCAGAATCGACAGCTGTGGTAGCCACCTGGGCGGTTTGCACCACAGGAGGAAGGGCCACCCTTCCGCTTGTTCGGCAACCACGGTCTTAGCCACGGAGTGGCAATTTGTGCGATACGGTGATGACTCTCCCCAGACGGCCTTGTCGGCCTCGGATGCTTCTGCTGTTCTCCTTTGAACCGAGGTAGCATCGGCACTTTCTTGGTGATTCTCAACGACGGTAAAGAAGACCTAAGCCGCTTTCGTCGAGGAGGATGCGGCTCGTAGCGAGTGTCACTAATATACTCGAACATTTTGCAATGCTGGCCAAAAAGAGGTCTGTTCTCTACCACTACTTTACTGCAGAAACCCATCTGCACCATCGTGATCCGAATTTGATCCACATTCGGGAGAGTAAAATCCTCTCCACTGAACACCGACACCATCGAACGAGGCCATATCATAAGTAGGTGAATCAGCTCCGAGAGGAAGTACGAAGAGCTGGCCGATGTTATATAGAGATTTTCGTTGGTACAATTGGAAGGGGAGTCCGGAAGCTGAGCAACATAGGAATGACAGGAGGTTCACTTAGATGAGTCGAAATCGGGAGTTCGTTTGATAAACTTCGTATAGATACCAACAGCCAAAACAGATTGTTGAGCAAAGATTCTAGCGTAATTTTATTCATTTTGTATTTAATAAGTAGATGTCCGCCATCCAAAACTCCTAACCTCCATCCTCCGATGAGATTCGAATATTCGAAGAACTTTCTAACCAAATCCATGCTTGGGATGACCGAATTGAAATTTCCAATTAGAGTGAAGCTTCACATCATCAGAGAGAGCCTTCATTTCCTGGGTAGTGAAAATAACATCATGCTTCCCATATTTTTCACCTATCGGCTTAATAAAATGTTGCTCAATTTTACCAGCCGCCGCATCATGAATGGCTTGTGGAAAGAAAATATGATCAAAAACTTTTTTGTGGGAAGTGTTGTCCCTGCTTACAATTCCGACAAAAGTAGACTTAGCCCATTGTGCGTAACTCTGCACGTTAACGGGGAAAAAGAGGTTGCTGCCATGAAGGCGGCTCAGAAAACCAGAGGCGGTCACTGTATATTTGTATGTATCTATCTATATATGTATGTGTATATATATATATATATATATATATATGTATGTATGTATGTATATTTATGTTGTGTAATGTAATGTTTGGATAGAATTATTTTTATAGGTTTTTCCAGGATAAGATCAAATATTTGGAAGAAAATATATTCATAAATATAGTTCTAACAAATGCTCATTTTCTTTTCTGTATGTATCCAAAAGAAGATAATAAAATCTGATAAGTTAAATAAATAAAATGAAAGAAATTTGATCATTAAAACACATGAAATGGGCTTAGTTTAAATCTTTTATGCATGATTTGACTCCTTGTAATTGGCCTGTGACAAATTGAGTTTTTAAAGGATGACATGGATTGATTGGTCTCCCGTGCTGTATCAGCTTTTGACAATTCATATTACTTTGACTTTTTCTGATCTGACAGTTTAGTATCTTAATATTGATATTTTTTAACGATACTTTATTGCAGTTGGAATTGCGTTGAATGATCCTTCAATTTGGAGTACGGAAGCTAAATCTTATGAAATGTGGATATGTTCGGTTGTTCACAAACTCGTTGTCCAGTGTGACGATGTCATCTTGAGGCAACTTTTCAAAAAAAAAAAACTTTCCTTCTCCTCCTTATGTTTTATATAGTTTTTGATGGTTCTTGTACTACATTTGTTTTCAGACTTTGTCAAGCTGTGGTTTTGTTGAAAGCTGATGTTGCTGAGCTTTTGTTTCCTAGTGTGCTTGTGAATCTGGCATTGAATAACGATTCCAATGCTGGCATTTGCCAGTTGATATCTATGAAGGTACAAAGATTGATTTGGTGATGCTAAATAGCTAATGTGATTCACTGTTCCTTTTTTGGTTGCTTCATAATTTTATATGCAGTCTATTGTTTTATAGCTTCAGGAGAACGTCTTTGTTGAGTCTAACGGGTTACTTAAGACTACCCAGGTTGTTCTGGATGCAATGAATAGGCTTCGGTCAATTTATGTGACGGAGCAAGCTGCATCCAGCTTTACTGTTTCAAAGGTACTTCTTTAGTTTAGATCTTGTGGGAACATATTATGTAAAGCTTTGGTTTTTGGGTTTGGTTGACTTAATGCGTTCATCCTGGTTGGCTACAGGTTATATTTGATTTTGTATTAATTAACTAGTCATTGACTAACAAAATTAACCGCCAGAGACATTTTATTTTACTTGCAACCTATCGTAAAATCTCTTTTGGATTAAAAGAAAAGTCTAGCTGTAATTTTCTCTAGATTTAGAAGTAATGGGAGCCTTTTTTGTCATCTGTTCTTTTGCCTAATATTGTCAGCATTTTTGAACTTATGGGGATAGTCTAGTTTTTAAAATCAGATCAATAAATTTAATAATTTGCATAAACCGCTGTCAGTTTCATGACATTAGTGTTTGTTGCAAGAGTTGGAGTATAATCTTAAAACTTATATAGAAGCGCCTTTCATTAATTTTAGATCTTATACATCGTTTTGTTGATTTTCATACAAGGGAAAGGTCTAATTTATTTTCCCCTTTTGGAAATTTCTAAATGACGTTGCTTTATCCTATATTACTTCTATACTTAATAATTTGCTTCTATGCAGACTAATTTATTCCTAGTTTGTTTTCTACGTTAAAGATGAGCATTTGACGTTTCTTTTGGAGCTTTTTTCATTTGCTACGTTGTTTTGCTAGTTGCAGTCTGACAGGACAAGTGTTTCGAGGCCTCGCTATTCAACTGAAAGGCTAAAATTTCGCAAGTCAAACATGTCATTGGTAAATTCCTCATGGAGAAAGGTCAGTATTTCTTCCATGTTCTGTTTATTTATTGATTTAGTAATTTTAATTATTTGATGTCTCCTGCCGTATTGGAGTTAACTTTTCTATCATGTTATTTAGTCTTCTTTTGCCACGTTTTTAAGTCGACTTAACCTTCATTTGTTGAGCAAAATTTGTAATTGTTAAAAGAAAAGATAACTATTGGTCAACATTTTTGCAAAATTTTACTATTACTTTGGGAAATCATGCATTGGGAAACCATATCACAGGAGATTCAAAAAATAGAAGGCTATATTGTAGCACATCAGAAAATATGAGAAGATATTTATGTGGTTTAGTTTGATTCACTTGCCTTTTTGACCTCACAAAGAATTGTTCCACTTCTGTGGAGATTGTGATTGTTTTACATATATTTTTAATCTTTTAAAAATAAAAAGAAATTCTTTCCCTCATTTTTTATGCGGTTTAGTATTTTGTCCCTCAGTTTTTCATCCTCTTAAATCCCTCTTCTGCCTGTCTCTCCCCCATCTATCTCTATCACTGTTTTTTTTTAATAAATATTTAAAATGTGCCAAAATGGGTGGGAATGCAATGAAAAAAAGGCGATTTTATACTACATATATAGATTTTAGTATAACATCATTTCTAGAAAAATTACATATATATATATATATATATATTTGGGAAAGAGCATCTCATGGCTCCTTACGCGTTAATAAAATTAGTTGGTACAAATGTGGGAGGGAAAGAGGATCCTAATCTAAAAATAAAAGAAAGTACATAAGAGCTCCTAGGGGTTCCTCACTCCACAATACAAATCCACACAAAAAGATAAAAAAGATACATATATAAACCAAATAAAAACCCAAAAAATAAGTAAACCAGTATGCCGGCAGAAAGAAAAGTATACCCAATGGTCTTGTGTACCAGAGAAACATAAACTCCAGCTTCTATAAAACTGCCAAAAACAGTCAGGATAGATTCGATAATCTAGAGGATGCATCGCAGCTTGTCCAATCCCCATTGTGACAGAAGACATAAGGAGAAACACAATCTTCAGGGAACCATTGGGAGAAAAACTATAAGATAGAGAGTCACCTGCAGCTGTATATCAAGATAAAAAAGAAAAACCAGCCATATAAAACGGAATCAGGGAAATAAAATTTCCATCGACCTGATCATAAAACCCCCAGACTCATCAAACAATAGTAGGATTCTATTAACTTGAGAATCCGCGACAACCACACCAACAACTAGCAGTAGGATTCTATTAACCCGAGAATCCGCGGCAACCACACCAACAACTAGCAGTAGGATTCTATTAACCCGAGGATCCAGGCACAGCCAGCAATAATCATTCACATAGCCAAAGAATTGCATAAAGGCAAAAAATTCTCCCCATATCTTATTTCAGCAGAATTTGTTAAAAAAAAAATCTCATATCATAAATCCTCCAAATGGGGGAATCTTTTCTATTAGTGTGGATAGGTATTTGAGATATCATTGAGGTCATATCTCCAACCAAGGCCGTGAGCTTGGGGATGCTCCAATTATTCCCATCCCACACATCTGAGACCAACATATGGGTATCCTCCATAGAATGAGGAAATGAATCAAGGTTAAGAACTCCCCAGTTATTATGCCAAAAGGATATACAACCCTCACCAACATCCCAGTAAATGAACTTTGAGGCTGTTTCCCTAGCAAGCAAAATAGCCTTCCAGAGCTTGGAATCACTAGTTTTCCAAGAAACTGTAGCTGGATGAGAGGAGGAGCAGTATTTTTGGTGTAGAAATTGAGCCCATAAGGATTCACAAGCTTTGAATTTAAACCATAGTTTATATATATTGATATCCACAATTTGCTGGAGGGTTTTAAAGCCAAGTCCCCTAGAGGATCTGGGCATACACAGCTTACCCCAGGCAGTCCAAATTTTCCCAGGCTTGCTCCCAACCCAAAGGAATTTGTTAAAAAGCGTTTCAAGTGTTCTCTGCGTGCTTTTCTTAATTTTAATGACTTGCATAGCATAGAGGGGAAGACTATATATTACACTTTCGAGTAAAGTTAATCTACCTCCATTCGAGAGAAAGATATTTCTCCAATCATTAATCCGAGATTTAATTTTCTGCACCACATCATCCATTTGGGTCTGCTTCATTCTGCCTCTAAGCAAATTCACTCCCAAATATTTGAGTGGGAGCTTAGCTTCCTTACAACCAGTAAAGTCAGTAGCCTAACAAATAGTATCATTACGAACTGACTTACCAAAGTATAAAAAACATTTGTTCTTGTTGAAAGACAACTCGGAGGTGTCCTTAAACTCCTCCAAACCATGCATGAGTAACCTGATAGAAGGTTTACTTGCATTGGAAAATATGATAGCATCATTAGCATATGCAAGGTGAGAAATTAATATCTTGGATCTATGTGAGTATTGTAGTAATGGATGCTGCATTTGTAATCGATTGACAAGACGAGAAAAGTAGTCAAATGCAAGAATAAAAATAGTGGGGGATAGAGGATCTCCCTGTTTTATGCCCCTTGTAGCCGAAAATAAGCCATATGAGTTGCCATTGACAAGCACACTATAGTGATTTGACTCCAGCCATCTTCTAATGAGCCTGCAAAACTCATCTAGCTTTCAACACATTCAGAATGAAGTCCCATGATATTGTATCAAAGGCCTCCTTAAGATCAAGGTTCATAATCATGTTTCTCCCTCTACATTTCTTATCTAAATCTTCAACCAATTTCTGTGCTAAAAGTATATTGTCAGTTATCTCTCTGCCCTTGATAAAAGCCAATTGTTGTGGAGATATTATTTTAGGGAGATGAGGTTGCAATCTAGAAGCAATCAACTTACTTAAAATTTTAGACATGACTGATGTGAGTGATATAGGCCTAAAATTATCCCAAGTGTATTTGTCATTAGCCTTAGGATTAGCACTAGAAGAGCCGAGGTGAAGAATTTATCAGGATCTTCTCCAAGAAAAAAGCTTTGAATAGCAAATACTACCTCTGTCTTAATAATATCCCAACAATGAATGTAAAATGTAGAAGATAAACCATCTGGACCAGCAATTTTGTTGGGATTAATAGATTTAAAAGCAGAGAATATTTCATGCTCATCCGGTACATGTGCTAGGGATAGAGAGTTTAGATAATCTCTATCATCCTGTAGAAGATTGGCATCCATTGGAGAAGTCTGCTCATTGGAATGAAACATATCAAAAAAGTACTGGACCGCACTCGCCAATAGCCTCAGGATCAGTTAAAATGTTTCCCTGAGTATCTTTAATTTTTAAAATACTATTAATATTTCTTCTGTGCTTTTAAGGGTAGCATGAAAGTATTGAGAATTTCGATCTCCAGCTATAAAGTAGATATCATTGGCCTTTTGTTGTAAAAATTGCTCTTCTAAGTTTATACCCTTCAATAGAGAAACATGAGCTGACGTGATTTCATCTACCCAGCTAAGGGAGACCTCGGTTTGTGATTCTAACTGATCAACCCTTTGTTGGGCTTCCAATACTTTGAGATGGACATTGCCTAAAACCTGATAATTCCAATTCCGTAAAGTAACACAGATTGCTTTATGTAACTTCCATAAGTTATACCAAGGAGTTCCTGCATGCTTGATTTTCCAACCCTGATTTTGTCGGCCGCATTTTTGCTTTGAAAGAATATAAAATTTAGTGATTTAGTTTAATATAAAAGATATATGATTTTTGAAAGTAGTTTTGAAAGTAGTGTATTTTAATTTTGAAAAATGAGACCGCTTGGATCTCATTTGTTCAGTAATTTGCATAATCGTGCCTGGTGTCACAAATGATGCACCTTCTCGAAAGATAAATGTATCCTGCGATTGTAGACCCAATCATACGAACTAAGAGACTCGTGACACCCGTTTGGTCTGCGAACCTTTATGTGTGACCGACAGAGTTCCCTACCTAATAGAAGATCAGGTAGGGTTTATTTTATCCGGGTTCCGAGTTTCACTATAGAGGCGAGCCGCATAGTTAAATACATCTCGAATGGTAGTGTCGCTCGAGAAAACTCTCGATAATGTTCAGTGGTTCTGTCTTCGAGAATTCGAGGTTTTAGGTTTTCACGGTAGGACGTGGAAAAACAAGTGGAAGTGGCTCGAATTGGAACGATTATTCAGGGTGTCCGAAGAAAGAAAAGGTAGGGGATGTCACGGATCCGAGGCGAGCCCGGTGACTTCAACTATCACATGGTGCGAAGTTGCGTTTTGGAGAAGATGTTATTTAATTGTTTAATCTTGCCAGTTTAATTTTTTGGGACTTACGCTTGCATAATACCCGATTATGCAAATAGCCCGCAGAGATATGAGGGTTTACGTCGTACCGTACGACAACCTCGGAACCTATAGTGAGTTAGGACTTACGCTGCGCAACACGATTGCACAGAAGCCTAAAGAGGAGAGTGAAGGTTTACGCCGCGCGGGGCGAACTACCTCGAAGTCCTATATGTTGTAATTCAAACTAAGGGAGAGTTTTGCTGAAGAAGATCCCCTTGCTGTTCGATCCAAGCTCCTCGCTATCACTGCGTAGGAGTCGGCTCGAAGCTTCATCTATGAAGTAATGTCCATAATGTCTAAGGTTCAAACGGTTTTGTCAAATGTGTTTCAATATCTCAGGTTTTGTTATTGTTTAAGTTTTTTTTTTGCATGCAGGGTAAAGTAAAATTGCTAGAAAGTAAAGCGCAGTAAAATAGACAAATGAAATTGCAGTGCTTAAAATGTAAATGCGTACCTGGGCATTTGCTACCGATGCATGACTAGTATTGCAAGCTTCGTATGATTTGCAGTAGATTTAAATGAACTTGCAGAAAAGTAAACGAAGCGAGGAAACCCGACACGAAAGTCAGAAAATAAAGAAACGAGTCGTAGAAATCACACGTAAAACTTGTAGTCACATATGAAAGATCGGAACTGGGTATAAGACATCAGTAGAGGTGGGGGCTCATAGCTGGAGTGTGTCTTCCGATCTTGGACAAGAGTTACCGACCCGACGATCTACGGAGGGCGGTCCTTCTCATCAATCCAGTGATTAGCCATGAACGCTTTATAGGTTTTATAAGAAAAATTCTTTGATTTTACATGCAAAAGTTGTTGTTTAAGTTTTTATGCGAGTTACTTTATAACGAAAAGAGCTTTTGTTTTATTATTATTATTATTATTATTTTTTTAAATATTTTGTAAAATAGTATAGTCACGTGGTAGTCACTCTAATCGTGTTAAGACTACTGACGACCTAAGATCGTCGGGGGAAACAATTTAACCTAGAGTCGGCGAATAGTATCATCGGTCCTTTCCTCTCCCCTTTTGGAGGGTCCTCGAGGTAGGAGATACTATTCTAATTATTCCCTGTATCCCTCGTATCCCTCGTATAGCACACATAAGCATTATTATCATCGCCTCGCTACCTGCAGACCTCGGACTCACACCGGGTTCGATGATCCGTATGTGGCGAAACAAATGTCCAATTGTCAGGAGGATCTGAGCGTAATGTTCGAGCTCAAATCCCAGAGCATTGGGTTTCATTATTGGTTAAATCATTTTAGGAATTTTCATAGTTGATTTAATTAACGAACTGCGAATCAGGTCTCGGTGCGTCCCCGTGTCTAGTGTCTTAATCAGTTTGTGAATTAGGTCACGTGCCTAGTTTCACTATGCATTCGAAGGTTAGGTGGATGGGCTCTCATCTAGGGTGTGCTCTTAAGGTCTAGGAAGCTTGCAGTGAAGATTAGGTGGGTGACTCTCACCTAGGGTGTGCTCCTAAGGTATAGGAAGCCTATGCTGTGAATTAGGTGGGTGACTCTCACCTAAGGAGGTATAGGAAGCCTATGCTGTGAATTAGGTGGGTGACTTTCATCTAGGGTGTGCTCTTAAGGTCTAGGAAGCCTATGCTGTGGATTAGGTGCGTCTCTCACCTAGGGTGTGCACCTAAGGCCCAGGGAGCCTACACTTGTGGGTTAAATAAAGGGGGTTTCACCTAAGGTGTGCACCTAAAGCTTAGGAGGCATACACAGAGAACTAGGTGAATGAATTTTCGCTTAAAATGTGCACCTAAAATCTATGGAGCCTACACTCTAACTTGTGTTTGAAATGACTAAGAGTGATTTACCCTTCCTCAAGTTAAATCAGAAATTTCCCTTTTTGTGACTTAACCGTTTTAAAAGAAAAATAAAGCAAGATACCAAAAGAGGCCGACCCACATCCAAAAACTAGTAAAGTAAAAAATGGGAAAAGCAAGTGAGTAGGGCCTAAAGAAAAACGGCGGTTAAAACGACTCCAGAACGGTTCGTAAAACTAACCCAAATCGATCAATTAAAACACCCTGAAGCAGTTTTGATGTTTCCTACGACATCGCATAGTGATTTGCAACTTCAAACAGTAGTTTTGATGCTTCCTACGGCATCCTACGGCATCCTACATTGATTTGTAACTCCAAACAGCTCTCCCAACAATTATAAACCTCGAACAACACTTCTATGGTGATTAGCAACTTCCAAACAGCTACTCACGGCGAAGAACAGCTTCCAAACAGCTCTCACAACAAACAACCGCTTTCCCACAACTTTCTGCAGCAAACAACAGCCCTCACAGCACTCCAAACAGCACTTACAGCTTTCTATAGCATCCAAACAACAATTTACATAACTAGACAGCACCTAATTAACTCCAAGCAGCACTTATATTCTTCCAAACAGTACTTTTCAGCTTCCAAACGCTAGACAGCATTTACAGCAGCTCTCTACCGCTCTCACAGCATATATGGAAGCCCAAAACAACAATTTTAAATGCATAAAACGTCATTTAAATGAGCCTTAAACTCAGATAGGAAACTTAACCCAAAATAGTGACAAAACTTTCATAAAAATGGTACATTTAAAGCTCCAAATAATGCAACGAAACCAGTCTAAACCAGTCCCAAAACAAATAGCAAACCAACAGTTTAAATGAGGCGTCAAACTTCTCTAAAAATAATAATGGATCAGCAAGTTACAAATAAATGAAACAAATAATAATAATAAAAAAAGTTCTATGTAAGAATTTGACATTAGAGATTTCAATACTAAAGTACCAAACGAATATCTCATGACAGATTTTTGAAAATTCCATGCATGAACAATGAATTCAATTATTTAAATATGAATAATTTTACGGAATACTCATGGGACAATGAAAAAGTACGCGAGCTGAAGATGTGAACAGTACCATTTGGACCTGATGGACTTCATTAGTCTTTGAACTTTAACTTGTTTGCATGCAGTGATTATAAAGTGAATGGAGATTATGAGCTAATCACAAGCATCTCAGAATGGTTACCACGATAAATAAAATTAATTAACAGAGTGAAAGGAACAAAAGAAGCATAAGAAATCATTGAAACCTGTTTTTTTTTGTTCGACTGGAAATAGAAAACAGCTCTGTACTGTTTGCTCACGGTAAGAAAATGGTCTTCGGAATCCTGCGGCTTGGACCACCGAAAAAAAAGGAGGGGCTGTCAAGACGAGTAGACTTCTGTCGAAGGAAAGGGGAGACGAAATCGAGCGGCTCTGCTGGGTCTTGCGGGAGCGTCGATTTCCTTCTGCGCAAGCAGGCTTCGGGTCGCACAGAAAAGTAGGTGAGCGGGATCAGGATCTAGACGCGGGATCGAGCGAGGAAGCTGTGGTCGAACGACGTTGAGTGCAGAGGCGGATGTTTCGACGTAGCAGGCGAGGGTTTCAGTGGAGACCGGTGGAGCAGACGGACGGGTTCGGTGCAGAGAGAGGCGAGCGACTTCTTACGGGGGAAGGAGGAGAGGTCGAGTGCTACAGTGCGGAGGAGGAAAACGAGGGCTTTCTGTGCGGCGAGCAAGAACGAGTGGGAGAAAGACGAGCAAGTGAATGGGGGAGACCGAATGGGGTTTCGGGGAGCGTGGTCGAGCGAGAAGAAGCGAGCAGGTAATGGCGAGCGGGAGAGTTTTCGGTGCAGGGGGCGGGATTTAGACGCGGGATTGAGCGTGAGAGTCGTACGCAGGGGAGGAGGCGAGCGAGGGAGAGACGGGCGAGGGAGAGACGGGCGGACTTCTGTCGCGTGTCAGAGGGGAGGTCGAGCGGGAGAGACGAGTCGAACGAGAAGAAGCGGGCGCTCTGTAGAGAAGGAAAGCGAGCCGAGGAGTTAATGTCGGATCGTATAGACGAAATCTCAAAAGAGCCGCTACGGGAGGCATTAGGCGGGGAATTGATTAGTTTCCCTGCGAGGAGGAGATTTAGATGGATAATTTTAATGCTTAATTATATTCAATTGATTGTGAGATTAAATTGTTTATTTGAATTTTGAATTTGCAATTTCAGATCAGAAGAACTGAGGTGATTAGCCCACATTCAACCCGGCTCGAACCCAAATTGAGTCTGGACCCGCGTTCCGCAAATTTAAAAATGTGCATCAATTTTCGTTTCGTTCGCGCGCGCGTGAAAACATAGCAATATGGGTATCCTTCCTAGCTAAAGTTGACGTCCCGGACGCATCCGTGTGGTCCGTTTCGTCATCCGCGATCTTCTGGAGAAGTTCTCCGATGGTCGGGCCAAAAAAGCGTCGAATTGCGGTGCGCGCGGATTCGAGTCATGAAGGGTTCACCTAAGGACGTCTGCCCCTATGGGAACTCGTTTCGGGCCTCTACGTGTTAGTCCTGCCGCTTGCAGACAAAGTCGAGTGCTTGGGACTACTCGTGCGAGGTGCTCACAAAAATGGGTCTAGAAGTGGTTCGAAGGCTACATGGGAGGTGGGCTCCATTACTAGTCCGCTAGGATGGTCAGTATGGAACTCCTAAAGCTAGATCCTAGGGTCTAAGAGGAATAGCCTAAGACCTCACTAAAAATGAGATCAACAGATTTACAACGTTCAAAAAGGAGGCATGAGTAACCCTGGTATTAAGCAATTTAAATCTTAATATCTTGGGTCTATCATTAAAAGCCAAGGTAAGTAGAATAGGGGAGTGATCAGAAAATGCAGCATTAAGATGCTGAACTTGTACAACGGGAAAGTGATTAAGGAGGCAACCATTGGCTAAGAAACGATCTAGCCTTTGAAAGAGCAATCCACGTCTCCAAGTAAATGGATTCCTCGAAAAACTCATCAAATAAACCTGCATCAGACATAGAGTTACAGAAACGATTTATAAGAGCTGTGTCAGACCGACCAACTCCCTTCTTTTCGGTTGGAGACATAATCATATTGAAGTCTCCTCCCACAAAAAAATTGTCATTTAAAGTATTGCTCATAATTTCAATTTTGTTCCAAAGCTCATATTGATCCTGCAATCGAGAACTTGCATAGACAAAGGCAACAAAACCGTAAAAATCATCAGATTTAAAATGTGCTAACACAAACTGGTCATTATCCTCCACAATGGACAAAGAGATATTTCTTTTCCAAAAAATCCAAATTTTGTTGTTTCTGTTCCCATAAAAATGATATTTTTTGAAATGGCTAAGAATTCTATCCCTTTTTATATGAACCATAGGCTCCAAAATAGCAAAAACTGCGATATTATTGACCCTACACAAGTGCTTCAATCTATTAAGGGAGGAAGGGTTAGCAACTCCCCTAATATTCCATACTATGATTTTAAACATGGTGTTTTGAAGTAGTCCTCCTAGTAGATTTTGAAGGGTTATCCTCATCAGAATGATATATTCCATCTTGAATAATGTCATTTGCGTTAAGTTGAGTCAATTCACTTCTAGATTTATTTCTAGCATATTTTTGAACCTGCCATTCATTTTCAAGGGTATTTGTAGCATCATGAAGAGAGTTTTGTGAGGATGAGATGAGCACAGTAAGAGGTTCTGTGCTCCTTTCATGGGATTCCAATGTTTGAGGATTAGGAATGAGGTGAGTTCTATGATTGGAGGAAACATGACAACCATTTTCCATATTAATAGCAGCATTTTTCGCAGAGAAATTGTTATCAGGATAGATTGGATTGTTCTCGGCCAGAGTTGCTGTATGGGAGATTTCACAAGGGACAGAAGTGTCCCGTGTAGGTTGGTGTGTGGGAGATAGAGTATGATCTGCACTATCCTTTGTTGACCTATCATTAATTTCAACAACATCATTAGTAGCAGAAACCAATTCTGCATTAAATTCACCAACATTAGTGGGAGCAACCAATTCATCTGTTGAAATCAGAGCCACCATTTCCATTGACCTATTATCAATTTCAACAACATTAGTATTAGAAACCAAAATATCACCATGATCCTCATTAGTATGCTCTGTGAGCGAGTGTATATTAGGAGAGTTAATATTATCAGTAAGTAAATTAAAAACAGCAGGGGCATCAGTAGCTATATCATTAGCCTTAGGAGGATGAGTTGCGGATTTTTGCGGTAAGGGGGCTCGTAAGTGGGGATGTAATCTGTAGCAGTTAGTAGCAGCATGCCCAAACATGCTACAGTGGGAGCAGTACGGGGGATGAGTCCCCATGACCACTTTTTGCCAATAGCCTTGATGTGTTGAGCCAATCCATACTTCGTCGTGAAAAGGCTTTGTAATGTCCCGTTCCACAAGAATACAAGCCTCATCAGTCTTAGATAGATCAAGAGTAGGATTATCAACTCTTAAGGGTTGCCCAAAACCGTAATCAAGGGAATATAGTGTTTCGTAGTTGTAAAGATGAGTTTTTAGTTGAGGGAACTTTATCCAAACGGGAATTACTGGAGACTCAGCTTTAGGATCAAAATCAACAAACCATTTGAGTATGTTCATGAAACATCATCAACTTTAAGCACCTTGCGAGAAAAGATGAGTGTGTAGTCCTTATCATTAGTGAGTTGGATTAGAATGTGCCTCCCATCTAAGAGGGTGACTTTCCAGGCTCCACACAATTTGAAAGTGTCGAACAACTGACAGATCAGCTCTAAGCAGGGATGACCATACTGAAATTTACCAACCAGAAAGAAGCGCCAAGATGAGGCCAAAACCTGTGTCTCAAATTCAGAGAGGAATAACGCAGGCTTCCTGTTTTTCCATCCAAGCTTTCTAAGAAATGTTTAATCATCACCTGTCTCAATAGCATCATTGGAAGGATTGCGGGAAAAAGCATGAAGGTTTGGCTGCAAGAGAGATGGAATCTCCCGTAACTGTATGTGCGCGACTTCCGTTGCCGGAGATGAAATCGAAGACGGGGTCGAAGAGGAAGAGGACCAGGGGGAGAAGAGAAACACAGGGAGAGGCGAGAGAGAAGGAAGGATCTCACCAGATGGAAGGATCCCGCGCGTCGCCAAACCCTAACAGAGCTCCCGTTCGCCATATATATATCTATATTTGTATCTATGTCTATATATATATATAGACAGGTCGTTTCTATCCTGGTTAACTGCTGTCACCAGATCTTTGTTTGGATTGGACAGTTCTTTAGCTAGCTTAGCAGGTGCATCAGTATTGCCATCCAAACAATGCAATATTTTTACAAGTGTAATATCAGGGATATGCTCCAATAATACCATGACTCGTTTATGATAACATAAAAGATCTGGTTTAAGAACCTTATAGGTCCCCATTACTTTGCCAATCACCAACTGGAAATCGCCATATATGTATATATATTGTCACTTCGGTGGCTACAGTGGTTATTGAACAAGCGGGATGTGTGACACTTCCTCCTGTGGGGGAGCAAGCCATCCAAGGGACTTCTTTACCGGTCCGCTCTAACAGATACACCCAAACTTTCGGCAGGAAGAAGAAATCCCGACCGATTGCGAACCCACCGGTACGTTTCGTTGGATCGGTCATTGGAATAGGGAGAAGCGGAGAAGAAGCGATGAGGAAGAAGATGACGGTGAAGATCGGGCTGGTTTATCATTCTCGATGGAAGAAGAAGCGCAGGGATACACTTCTAGTGGATGATACTTTGGTGACTCGAGACGATGGAGTAGCATTAAAGAGATTACTTTATGGTTCACCGAGAAACATAGCGAGGCCCATCAGTGCTCTCGCTCTTGACTTAGTTTTATGAACTTTTATGTTCTGTTTTTTTGGTTATTTTTGTTAAGCATTGTATCATAGAGGTAGGGCTCTATGGACCCTCTCCTCAAACTCCTGTAACTGCTTTTATATCATTATAGGCCCTAGGCTTTTTCTAATATATATATATATATATATATATATATATATATATATATATATATATATATATGGAGCGCGGTCTCCCCCTCGCGCTCGCTGGGGTTCGCTCTAATGGCGAACCACTGGCGTGCGCGGTACACCTCGAATCTGTAGCTACGGCCTCGCTCCCCCTCTGTTGAGCGTCGTCTCCTTCGTCTCTTCTGTAGTCGCCGCTCGGCTCGCGGCATTTTGTCGCGATTTTCGTCTGACGCCGACGCTGTTACGCTCGCTCGACCCTATCTCTGCTGTTCGGCGTCTCCCATGCTTGCGGGTTTCCTCGCCGCTTGGCCCGCGGCATTCTGTCGCGCTTTTCCTCGGGCGTCGACGCTGTTACGCTCGTTGCTGTTCGGCATCTATCGTGCTTGCGGGTTAGGTCCCACAATCCCGCAGGACTCTACTGAGCTCCTGCAGCTCTGTGTTCTTGCTGTGAGGCCGACAACTGCACGTCTTCCAGCTGTCAACAATGGCCTCGGGCCTTTCTTACGCTGCCGCTCTCGCCGGCGACAACCCTGCCCGCGTTCCTTCACGTTCTAATATGTTCCCGCAGATGTTCCATGATGCATTCGAGCAATGTGTCGAGAGTGGGTTTATCAAAAAAGCATCCCGCAAAAACGGCAAACCTGCAATCTTTCTCACCGAGGAAGAGATCTCACATCCTAGTTGCGCATGTAGTGTGTTTCAGTGGGTAAGTTTCCTACGGAATCCTAAACTTGAAGCGGGCGAAAGGATTTGAGCGAATGAAGCTCCGTGGAAGTTGGAAAATAGGAAGGCTGGATGCGCGAGCACGTTCTCATCCGATTAACGGATGATGCAGATTATGCGAGTGTTTCTTAGAAGAATACTTGGATAGATATACCGGATGATGAATGTCTTTGAAATGGACGGTGGATTTTGACCATCGCATTGAGACCTCCATGGTTCGGGTGTGGCTACGCTTCACGATTTGCGTACATCGTCTACATGATCGAGAGTTTCTCTTTCTTTCGCTAAGATTTATGGAACACCACTCCACACTATCCGCTTACTGGAACAGTCTATCTAGATCTTCGGGGCTAGAATTTTGATTGAACGAGATATAACGTTACCATTCCCGAAAGAGCTTTGGATTGACACACGGCATCGGGATTTTAATGACCAGACGGAAGCTTGAACGAGCACTCTGTCTTGCACACATTGCCGTATGTTTGGCCGCTCTCACCGACGGTGTTATGCCACTGCATCCGAATCTAAAACCTCCCCGTACAAACGCTACTGGCCCACACATTCCTGTGATGGATATACCGCCTTCCTCAGTTTCAGATCAGGGTGAGAAGGATCGACCCTTGGAGGAACATCAGACAGATGCTATTGATAGGCAGGACGTGCTCACCTCTCGGCCTTCTTCTGCCGGAGCAACTATCTACTGCATTTCGGTACGTCTATACTATGGAGGGAGTTCAGACTCTCCACCTTGAAAGGTCCGAAGACAGGGAAGAAACAAACACTCATAATCCGACAGCGGAAAATGTGTCTGCTCCTACTGAGGAAGATCTACTGGCTAATAGTACCTTGGTTGTTCTACCCACTCAAGGGATAGGAGAATCTCAAGTATGAGAACCAACCACTGCAGCAACCTGTCGGACAGCTCACCCTTCGGTAGATGGGTGGCAAGTGTACACCTCCCGGCGGAAGAAGAAGGCTGGGGGTACTATGCTACTTGGGAATATTATGGATGACACCTTGGTCTCTCCTGGTAATGGAGAATCACTCTAGAGTTTGATTATTGAATGCGTTACAAGAACCCATGGTAGAGGAAGGCCTTGGAGACCTCGTCCACTGAGAATGTTTTAGTTGCATGTTTTACTTTTGTCCTATCTTTTGTACTTCTTGTTTGAGCTTTTTGCTCTTTGTTTCTTATGAGCAGAGCTCCATCATTGGGCCCTCTCATACTACTTATTTTGTAACCCCCTTTTTATCTTAATTAATATGGCCCTAGGACTTTTCTTTATATACATACATATATATATATATATATATATATATATATATATATATATATATATATATATATATACATACATATATATATATATATACATACATATATATATATATATACATACATATATATATATATATATTAGAGCATCTAACAGTAGATTGAAAACTGAGTTAAACCTGGCAAGAGTACTGCATCCGAAGTACAGGGAAAAGACCAAACTGAATCCAAGCCAACAAAATACAAGTAATCTCTTCTAATTTATTCCAAAAGAACTCTATAATTTCAAATGTCTACGAACTTCCTACCAAAGCTGCAGAGTACTGAAAACTCATTTGAATACTTATCATCCTCTAACAGCTTTAATGTCATGAACGAAACTGCTATCAAAATATGACAAGCAGCGAGAAGAGCATGTAGACTAGCCAACTAGCATAGGCTATTAGTCCTCGGTGCTCCTCACCACCTGAAGCCAGCTTCACAAGAAGCTGCGTACACATCCTCATCGACCACAGAACAAAAACGTCTCCCATAGCAAAGATCACGACTCCACCATGCAGCACGAATAGAGAAATCGCCGAGAAGATGACCATTGGAAGCATGCAGTATCCCACCAGGCTCAGACACCGGTAGAGATCCAAGTTTCCGCTCCTTTCGGCCAGCATGTTAAACACCACGTAAACAAACAGTGCAGCGACGGTAGCCCATGCCAAGATGATCCAAAATGAAACTTCCCGGCAAGCAGTTGAAAGAGACCAAAAGCCATTAGAAAGACAAAGGGGCCAGAGAGATCAGCGTCCTTGTGAAGACTAGGATTCACACAAATAGGGTTTAAGATCGATACTGTCTTGCTCCAGATCTGACGGGTGTTGATTCTAAGCTCCTCGAGCAGAGGAGGCTCATCTTCGAAACTTCCGAAGGAGATCGTACCACCGTTAAAAACAGGAGCAGCGGAGAAAGACGAGGAGGGTTGCGCGGAATCGATGTCAAACGACATAAAGGGAAGGTTAGGGTTGCGCGGAACCGATGTCAAACGACAAAAAGGGAAGGTTAGGGTTCGCGCCGAGGCTCGCTTTCGGTCGTGGAGGCTGGAAAGTTGGCGCCGACGCCTGCGCCCAACGTTGATGCGGGAGGCTGGTGCTCGCGTCGGATGGGAAAACGACCGGTGGTACGTTAAATTTCTTTGCCATTGATATTGAAGAATCGGAGAGCGAGTATAGAGCTACAAATGAATGGCATCGTCTTCTCCCTTTAGCTCTGTTAGTGTTTCGCCTCATGGCGAACCCTAGCGACCTTTACCGCGATTTATCGCATCTCATTCATTCCTCTGTTTACGTCTTCTCCGGCGTCGGCTTATTCGCCTTCGCCATGCATAGCTTCGTCACCCTCGGGAGGGCGTCGCCTCTGCGATTCTTCGCTGTAAATCAAATAGCGCCTCTGATCTTGACGTCTCACGTCGCCTACGTCGTGTGTAGCGACGTCTTCCTCTTCTGATTCAACTGGAGCTTCGTCTGGCGCTAACATTTTTGCGGTGCTTTGCTGCAGACTGAACCCGCGATTCTGCAGGTTTCCGCGATCCTGCAGTTCGGCTTCACTGAGCTCGACAACCATTGCCGCCTTGCTGCAATACAGTGTGTGAAGCACGCTAATGGCATCAGAGCTTTCCTGCGCCGCCGCCCTCGCCGGTGATAACACCGCCAAACCCTCCAATGCTACAATAGTTCACAAACGCAACTCCGCTTTCCACCTCGCAGATAGTCCGATATTTCGCAGATGTACCATGATTCTATTGCAGGACATGGAAATTGCAATCTCATCAAAAAAGTATGGAAAAAAATGGGCAAACCAGCACTATTCTTTCCTGACGCTGAAATTTCATCTCTTGCAGAAAAATACAAATTTACACTAGTTGGCAAGTTCCAATTAGGTCACTCTAAGATAGAGATTATCAGTAAGGTTTTTCAAGATTTCAAACTAGTTGGGGATTGACATGTGGGCCTTCTCGACGGAATACATGTTATGATACAACTGAGCATAGAAGCTAACTACACAAGGGTTTTCTCAAAAAAATTCATCACAATTGAGGGCAAACCTTTGAAATTGCTTCAGATGGACTCTTCGATTTTGATCCGTCAGAGAACCCCTTTGCTTTATTTGGTTCTCGATATCGAACTCGAACTGATTCTTTCGACAATCTATCTTATATGCAATTGGTACTATCATTGGAAAACCTATGCAAGTAGATATACGTACAGTTCATTTTTCAAGAGTCTTCTACTGTAAAGATTTTGATTGAAAGGGATATTACACTACCAAATGTATAAGAAGTCTGGCTTGGCTCTGCTCACAATAGTTATTGGCTAAAAATAATTATGGAACAAAAACCTTACTACTGCAATCACTGCAAGATATTTGAACACCCGCAGGAAAAAATTTTCAGATTGCTCCCTTAGTTGAGAACCAATAGTCAAAAACAGGAACTCTCCACTGCTCTAGACACATTGACTCCACCTAAGGAGAGACTCACCACAAGACAGGAGTTAGTATCTGATGTAATACCCCTTCCCCTGACCATACTACAAGGGATTATGTTCAGACTACAAATCAGGATAGCTTAGCAGCTCTTCTTCAAGAAGCATCAGATGCAGAGGTGACATTACACACTGAACTTATCGTTGTCGCAATGACTGGCTTTCCTTCTACCGCGGTTCTACTAACTAATCAGACCGAGGATCGCACGAGCCAATCTTCAGATGAAGAATGATAATTTTACATTTCTTGGCGGAAAAAGAAAGTTGGGGGCAGACTCCTGCTTGTAAACTTAATGGATGACTCTTTGGTTACTATTGACAATGACACGACACTTCAAAGTTTGTTATCTAGTTCCGCTCCTAAAACTAGAGGAAGAGGCAAGACAAAACTGCATCCTCCCTAGCTACTTGTTTCTTGCATGTTTTAAATTTTTAGAGTTTATCTGTATAATTTTCTATTAGGATATTACTGTACGTTGTATCGTATGGGTAGGGTGCCTCTATTGGACCGTCTCATACACCCTTTCTATATTTTTTCGATTGTAATAAAATAAGCCCTTTGGGCTTTTATATATATATATATATATATATATATATATATATATATATATATATATATATATATATATATATATATATATATATATGTATATATTGAAAGCCCAAGGGCCTATTTTATTAAAAATAAAACGGTTACAGAAGCTTGAGGAGCTTGAGGAGCTTGAGAGGGGCCCAAAAAATGAAGTCATACCCCTACGATACAATACTAACAAAAGGATCCATATCCTAACGGAAAGAGCGATAACAATGTCTAAGAACGAGAACGCGATACTCTCGCTCTGTTTCTTGGTGATCCATGAAGTAATCTCTTCAGTGCTGTTCCATTTCCATGAGTAATCAAAATATCATCAATTAGAAGGGTATCCACAGACTTCTTCTTAGACGAGAGTGTGAAGCTTGCCAGTCTTACTTCGTCTTCATCTTCATCTTCTTCGACTTCTTCACGCTTCTTTCTCTGTTCGGCGTCGATCCTGCAATTCGAAGTGGTGTGTGCCATTATGGGTATAAGCTGGGGGGTTTCGTCTTTTCCTAGCTAAATTTTTGAATGTATCGGTCGGACTCGATGCCGTAAGAGTAGCCACTAGGCGGTTCTGCACCACGGGAGGAAGGGTCGCACATCCAGGACTTGTTCGATGACTATGTTGTGTTGGTCATTTGACTTGCAATCGGAGGAGCTCCTCGAGCGACCTTGTCAGCGAGATTAAACTGTTGAGCACGTTATCAGCATCAGATGCTACCCTATTCTCCTGAACCAGGGTAGCATCAACTCTTTGTTAGGAATTCACAACAGCAACTAAGGGAGAGACCTAGAAGCCCTTTTTCTTGAGGGAGGATGCAGTCTATAACAGGTGTCCATAATGTGTCTAAATATTTTACAATGTTGGCAATACAAAGACTCGTTATCCACGCACGACCTTGCACAAAACTCATCCTCCTCAATCCGTGATCCAAGTCGATCCACATCTGGAAGAGTGATATCTCTCTCCACCTGAACCCTGGCACCATCTGGCGAGGCCCAATCAAAAGTAGGTGAATCAACTCTGAACGATGTGCCAAGAGCTTAGCTGATGTTGAAAAAAATCTGTCGGTGGTACAACTGGAGGGGAAAAGCAGGAAACTTGAATCACATAGGAACGATAGGAGGTTCCTTAGATGGGTCAAAATCAGGAGTCCATTTGATAATTCTCATAGGGGTGTCAACAACCAAAAGAGATGGTTGGGCAAAGATTCTTGCATAATCCTCTTCATTACGTAGTTGAATAAGTAAGTGTCTGCCATCCAACGTCCCAACCCCCATGCTCCAATGAGCATCAGATCCTCAAAAAACTTTCTAACCAAATCCATCTTGGGATGACCCAATTGGAATTTCCCAATTATAGTGAACTTAACATCATCAGTGAGAACCTTCATTTCTTGTGTAGTGAAGATAACAACAGGTTTCCCATCCTTTTCACCTATCGGCCTAATAATATGGCGATCTATTTTACCAGCCACAGCATCATGAAAAGCTTGTGGAAAGAAAAGATGATCAGAAATTTTTTTGTGGGAGATGTTGTCCCTGCCTACAACTCCGACAAAAGTAGACTTAGCCCGTTGTGCATAACTCTGCACATTAATGGGGATAGAAGAGGTCGCTGCCATAAAGGCGACACAGAAAGCCAGAGGCAGAGAAGAGGCTCACTGTTAAGCTTGCAACAGCCGCTGACGGAAGTAACCCGCAGCCACTGCGAACGAAGCAGAGATCGACCCGAACCTGTAGCAAAAACCAGCCACAACTGACTCGCTGCTGCAGAAGGGCCGCAAGGATCAAACGACAGTGGAAGCTCCGCGCAGCTGCGGTGCTGAACGCGACTCGGACGCGATCACCAGATGACGCATGAAGGTCGATCTGCGGCTCGATGACGCACGGAGAGCAGACGAACATCAGTGGAAGACGAGCTGCGCACGCTCGATCTGCAGCTCGATGACGCACGGAGAGCAGACAAACTTCAGTGCCACGGAGAGCAGCGAAGAAGATGATGCCGGAGGAGACGCGAGAACCGATGCGACAAAATCGCAGTAACAGTCGCTAGGGTTCGCCATGCGTCGAAACCCTAGCAGAGCCGATCGAGGAGGACGACGATGACGCCGCCATATATATATATATATATATATATATATGTATATATATATATATTTGTGTAGGGGGGGAAGGAAGAGAGGTTAGAGGGAATGTCAGGTGGTGGCAAATGGTCGTTGGCATGTACAAAATTAGGGAGTTCGGGTTGTAGGCGAGTTGAATAAAGGAGTGCAGATTCTGCATGTAGTTGTACAGAGTTTTGAGGTGAGCATGCGAATGCAGAGAGCGTGCTTGCCTGCAAGAGTAGGTTGCCTGCTGGAAGTGTCGAGTGGCTGTGAGCTAGAAACCGTGTGAGCGAGAGTGAGGTGCGGGCAATGGGTTTCTAGTGGTATGGTTTTGCGTGCAAAGTAGAAAGTGATAAGAAAGGAAGAGAAGGCACGTTGCATCTTTGATATTTGGATTAACTAACAATAGGGAAATGTTTCAATGCAAGAATGCAGGAAATCATGTATTTGATGTTCTAATTATCGGAAAATGAAAATTTTCTTCTTAATTCGTGGGATTACATAGGTACTACCCAATTCTTCTTAATTTTGCATATGTTACACCCAGATCTTTAATATTACATACATGCCATCGAAATCTTCTCCGATATTCATCTGTTTCATAAGCGAAAACAAGCCACGATCATAAGCCTTCTTGGTGGCTCCAGCCGCCTCAACTGTTCCCCTAATGAAGTTGACGGTGAAAGTGAAATTAACGAGCTTGACGGCTTTTTTGCAGTGCATGAAGTAATAGGATATGATGACAGTGTAGATGCTGGAAAGAGCCGCCATGGCTATGTAGATGGCATACGAATTCACTGCCGGGGAAAAACCCTAGAGGTGAGGAAGAGTGATGAGATCTTGAAGAACAAGGCTAGAATGTATGCAAAAAATATATAGGAATGGTGAATCACATTCAGATGATTATCTCTAAGGTCGTTTACTTGCTGGAGTATACACTGGAGTTTTGGAGGTGTTTGTATGCTTCAATTCCGAAAGTTCGGAGTTTTGGAGGTCTTTGTACCTAGCGATCTCGTTGTCCGCCTTAACAAGCTTTAGAGTCAGCTACTTGGCAATCCTGTTGGCGAACTTTAATGGGGAGTAATAGAGATGATTAACAGAGAAGAATTTTGTGATTTATATGCAATTGTGTATTATAAATCATATATTGCTCACTCTTCTTGCATAACATCCACATACACAGGTGATAAGTGGGTTGAGGAGTTGTTTAAGGGTCACCCGACAAGATTTAACAATATGCTCTGTATGACACAACCCGTATTCATTTATCTATTAGAATAAATCATGAACTTTATGGCTTCTCCTGGATGACTTCTAGAGATGTATTAGTTATTACCTTTTATATGTTATCATAGAATGAATCTATAAGAGAAGCCATGAAGCGATTACAATACTCATCAGAAACAATCAATATATATTTTTCAATTGAATTGAATGCTCTGATTACCATATCATTAGAAATTATTAAATCCGAAGGCCACACTTTCCAAAGGGTCATCGTAAAGATTTTGCAGAACCAACATTAAATGACATATTTTAATGTAAATGTAGGTATTCATATTTTTATGAATTTAATTGGACACAAGCCACACTTTCCAAAGGGTCGTCATAGAGATTTTGCAGAACCAACATTAAATGACATTTTAATGTAAATGTATGTATTCATATTTTTATGAATTTAATTTCATACAGTAATTAAATTACCTTTAATAAATGTTTTAGGATTGTATTGAAGCATTTGATGGAACAATATAGTTGGACGCATGTCAAACAGTGAAAAGATCGCATATATCAGACGATATGGTTCACCAATACAAAATGTAATGACTGGATGTGAATTAAACATGCATTTCATTTTCATTATGGTCAAACGGGAAGACAATGCACACGACTTTTGCATCTTAAAATTTGTCAAGCGAACTAGAAATACAACTTTTTGAAGCCACGTTTGCGTGAATATGAATAAATTAACTGTTACTTGTAGAACAATACCAGTGATTATAATTATATCATAAAAATATTATTTGGTCGATGTTGAATATCCTTTACAAATATAGTTTCTCAAACTATTTTTTGATACTAAATACCATATTTCAGATTTTGAAAGGGCTGGCAATATTGTTCGAGGTAGGAAAGAGATGTTTAACAAGAGGAACTAATCCTTGTGCGGTTTTATTGAATGAACATTTAGAGTTTGGAAGAAAAATATATGCTATTCCGAGATATGCTCACATATCCATTCAATAAGTGTAGATTGTGGTTGCGGCAATGGATCTCCAAAACGACATTCGGCGGCATCCTTCACGTAGTGACATTGACTTCAATAGGGCAGATGAAGATGATTCACACGTGCCTGTTGAAGTGTTTGAATATGCCTAGGGCAATCAATATCACAGGCCGATAGTGATTAGCCCGAGTCTTGTACCTAGGATGGGGATTGTGCTAAAGAAATGATGGAGTTCAGAGAGCAAATTACAAATGCCATAGTTAACGGATGAAAGGATGTTGTATGTTTTTCCAATTATTTTGTGTACAATGTGCTGTGAGAACGCTTAATGTTCGTTGTTTAGACTGTTCATACAACATGTTACATGTTGAATCTAAATTTGGTGTAACTTTTATTTCAGTTCTTTTGTATGTATTGTTTTCCATATGCATGACCTATGAGGCAACTGTATGTATAATATTTCATGTATTTATTTATTGCATTCTTTTTCATTTGGAGGTCTATGATGAGATATTCGACTTTATGAGTTTTGCTTGATGTTCTACATGATGCTATTGGTTCTTGACACGTATGTAATCGCTATCAAGGCAACCAAATCCCCCCCCCCCCTCCCCCAACCACCACCCAATTTTCATTCACATGATTTTTCTGGTTCTTCCGGATGACCTTTCTGGTGATATGCATTTGTGACTCATACGAGTTCGGCATTACATGGTTTAAAGACAACCAATGACTCACTTTCTTAACGGTCTACTATCTTCTTGTGGTGACAGATTATTCCTTGGTTCATATTTTGTGCTTTGAGACCTCACAATTTTATAAACTTTAATTGAGTATTTGTATTATTCTTCTGTAATAATGTTGCATCTAAGGGTCCGTGCTTTTTGGTTTTAAACTTCTACAAATGATGAGCTCGAGGTCTTTCGATGCCTGCAGAGCATTAGTGCTACTGTAGACTGCAGTGTTCTTTGCTTGCTTCGCAACAATAGCCTAGTTACGAGGGATAATTTTATAGTTGTTCAAGGAAAAGATATGAGAACTGTATTTATTTATAGGATTTCATTCATATTAAGCGTGTTTAATTATGTGTACAAGGTTTAATAAATATGTTTATAATTTTCTGTTCATTTTGAGCTTCATAGTAATTTTATTTGAGATGATTAGTTTTATTTGAAATGATTAGTCAAGTACAAAATTGAAATATCATATATCGCCCAGTTTTGGTAGTGCATGCTAGTATAATTGATTATTAATTTATATATTTTTGTAAAGCATATAATTTATATAAAAATAATGTAATAAATAAAGACGAGCAAGGAAATGTTGTGTTATTTTATGATTTGTAGAAAACTATAATGATGACTTGTGGAAGGTGGGATGTAAGTTTTGATGACATAAGTTTTAATGGAATAAAACTGGATTAATGATTTGATATTAATGATGGGATGATCTAGTTGGTATCAAGGGACCGTTGATAACTGCAATGTTAGACTGATCACTATATTATGAGTTACCGGATGCTTCTAGGAAGAAGCTAAAGTTTGCTTACATGGAAAGAATGACACGGGGACTGACCCTGCAATCACCGTGTACGACTGATCGGGATAGGCATCGTGATGGCTTTCTGTCCCGTAAAGGTTCCGTTGCTGGATTTTGCTCTCTATTGGCTGATGCCAGTCCTTGTGGGACCCATTTTTTAGATTATGTGATATAGAACTAGGGTTATTTTTTCTTGGAAACATTTAATAAATTTTTGTCTTCTGTTAGGGGATTTTTTCATTGATCATGCAATTTAGAAAAATTTTATTAGATTCAATGCTTGAGGAGTTTTGTATCATTTTCCTTGTGCAAGTGATTTGTCTATGGCTAGTTCAAGAAGTGGCGATGGATCTCCATAGACATCCGAGCCCCCGACATCACCATTTACTGTTTGTCCTGCTGTCTTCTCTCTAGAAAGTTGCTGGAAGTTGTTTCCTCTTCCAATATTCAGTAACTCCCGCTCTTCTCTTCTTTTTGATATTCGAGATTCTAACAACCCCTTGAAAGAATCCTAGAATTGTGTCTTGTGGATTTGAGTTAATGGTTACTTGTGAAAATTTATTAATTTGGAATTTTCCTCTACATAGCCACCCTAGTATTAATTTTGATATTAATGAATATTTTGTAAGTTAATGAAAACAGTTTTTTTTATTTTATTTTTATTTTATTATTATTTTATAATTCCTTTTGGCATGTTTTTTGTAGAAAACTGCATTTAGTCATTATTGCCATTCCACGGATTGTTTATTTTTTTCCAGGTGTATTGGTTGTCACTTGATTATCTTTTGGTGGCTAGAGCTGCAATTGTGAGTATTTTTCTTCTAGTTCTGTAAGCCTTACGTGAATGAAAACAAAAGTGCATCTTTTTTATCTTCTATGGACAATGTTTCCTCAAAGCTTACTTTTTAAACCATTGCCTTTATTTACACTAGTACAAAAAAATAAAAAAAATTATAACAATTGTTTTGTGCTCGATGTGAAAAGTTAATTAGGAGTGTCTTTATTAGAAATTCATGGAAATCTTCTTTTTTTTCCTTAAATTCTCTAATGTTGTATATCTGTTATTTATATCCTTTATTTTTTGCTTCTCAATATCAATTTTGTTGAGCCCCGAATGAATGGATTATTGGTATAATTGAAACATCAGGAAGTTATTTCTTCTAACGATGCCTTCTTCTCGTCATCTTGTTCGTACTACATATTATGTGGAAATTCTGCAAGCAAGGTTTTCTATTTCAGTTCTTGACAATCTTCAGTCAGCTCACAGGCCCGTGGCCATCTTCTGCCAAAATCAATGCCTACTAGGTCCTTCTTCGCCTTCTAGATAAGGTGCCTCGACAACCTCACCTATCCCCAGCTACAATAACCATTGGACTCTATTAACATTCCATACTTAAAATGATCAAATACATTAAAAATAGAAAATTTTAGATTTGACCTCATGTAAGACCAGTTTGAAATGCATAGTCCATCACGACAATGCTTGACATTACCCGTTTTATGAAATCAGTGTTTTTTTGGTCAAAAAATGTCCATATTGCCTCAGAAAAACATTCATAATTTTTACTTAATCACAAAATTTGAGACAGAAAGAAAAAAGAAAAAACCAGAAGTTGTGTTATTTCACATATTAGTTTTTAAATTAATTAAATTTATTTTAAAACTTATTATTAAATCAAAACCAAATCTGTATGTATCCCATTGAACCTTCAAATCTTACTGTTGATCGGCATCGTCTCTAGTCACGTCTCCTATTTGGACAACGTGAAAAATAGATCAAGCATCCACTTCTTTGTTGTTGCGTATGCTTCCCATAGCTCCTCCCACCTTGGTGTCTTCAGCTTTCAATCCTACTGAGAATCTTGAACCCATAGAGAATAATCGAGGAAGCCATGACTGGTGCTCATTTTTGAAGGCATCAATGAATCTATTATGTTAAGGAGATTAGTTTGTGTAACTTGCAGATTTAAGCTAGATTGTCCACTTCCCTGATTTGCTAAATTTAGATTTATGGCGAAGCAAGTGAAAAGCAAAATTTGAGATTCTGCATGATGTAAACATTTTATTATTTTTTTTGGCAATTTCAATTTTATTTCTTACTAGAAATCTACTCAGAATCATGCGACCAAATACTTGCTCAATCTAGCCTCCCAACGTTGATTTCTCTTTTCTAACCGCTGCTGAGAATGAATCCGTTAATGTCCTCAATATCAACCCAGCCACACTCTTGAACAATCACTTTCAAGTTTCATACATCATTGTCAGCCAATTTTCATCGATTATCCATCTTGTTGGAGCTTCTTATTTAATTACACTATGTTTATCTCTATTAATACATACATACATATACATACATATATATATATATATATATATATATATATTATTATTTTTTTTAAAGTCCTAGGGCCAATTTTATTGAAATAAAACGGTTACATAAGCTTGAGGAGGGGCCCAACAAAATGAAGCCCTACTCCTACGATACAAAGCTAACAAAAGGATCCAAAGATCAGAACAAAAAACAATAACAATGGACACTTGGGCATAATCAGCTTGTTGGGCAGCGACACCTTGAACTCCTACTCTCTCAATAGGCAGTTCTACCATAAGTAGGGAGTCGTCAACTACCTCTACCGTAGTAGTGACTGCCTCACTAGCATTTTGAAGTAGAGGGGTCTGAGTGGTAATGTTCTCGGGAACGGTGACCAAAGGAGCCTTAATAGGTTCCACCAAAGAGGGGGGCTCCAACAGAACATCAGCCAAAGGAGCCTGAGGGGCCAATTCAGTGTGAACAACCATTGGAGCCGGAAGTGAAACGGTCTCATGACCAGAAGGGACAGGAATGGCCAACGGAGGGCTAGAAGCTTCACCCACTTCCAAAGCAGGAGGAGCCAGTACCATAACAGTCCCCCTAGGTTTCCTTTTGGAATGGGGAAGGAGCCTATAGCATTTGTCTTTCAGGTGACCAAACATTCTGCAATGGTGGCAGTAGGTAGGCCTATATTCCACCTCAATATTTTGCCAAAATCCATCTTCATCAGTGCTAATCCAAACTCTTTCCAAGTTAGGTAATGCTATGTTTCTTTCAACTAAAATTCTCGCCTCGACAGGACTAGCTGTAGCAGATGTAGGGGGGTCCATCTTCAAAGAGTTCCCAAAGGCCTGCTGATGTTGAATAAAACATTTTGATTATAAAGCTGTATAGGGAGATCCGAAAATTTAAACCAAATAGGGATAATAGGACGTTCCTTGCTTGGGTCAAAATTAAGAGTCCACTTCAATAATTTCATAGGTTGTTAGCAATCAACACAGTTTGTTTGGCAAATAGTCTAGCATAGTTCTCTTCATTAGAGAGCCGGATCAATAAGTGTCTTTCATCCATTAATACTAATTTTTAAGTCCCACTAAGAGTGACATCATAGAAGAATTGCCTAACCAATTCCATCTTTGGGTGTCCAAACTGGAATTTACCTATTAGAGTGAATTTGACAACATCATTCAAATTTTGCATTTCTTGAGCCGTATAAATAATGACTGGTTTGCCATCTTTCAGCCCATGGGGTTTAACAAAAGGACAAACACCTCTTCCAGCAGCGTCATCGTGAAGAGCTTGAGGGAAAACAAGATGATCAACATTCATACGTGGAGTAGGACCTTTACCAACAACACCAACATAGTTTGCTTTAGCCCTTTGGCCAAAGGTCCCAACAGCAATTTCTTCCATGGGAAAATCGAACCCAACAACGCAGCGAACCCAAAACCGCGAACAACAAAAAATCGCAAAAACAGAGAGAAATCGAGCGCAAAGAAATGGGTCTCGCCAGGGCAAACGCGAACTGGGAGCCCCAATAAACGCAAAAATCAGCGATATCCACAACTAGCGTGAAGAAACAAAAAGGAACAACTCGCGAATCCACCAAATTCGACGGTGAAAACCCACAAAAATCAAACCATAACAAGAGGGAGTAGGGAGATGAAAGGGAAAGATCTCACCAGCCACGAAAATTAGCGGAGACGAAGCCATGGAGAAACCCTAGCGAGCTCCCCCTGCGCCCCCAGAATCGTCGGAGTCGAGCCCCTTCATCGCGATTCGTATATATATATCACTAAAAGAAAGACTTTTCGCATATATATATATATATATTGAAAAGCCCTAGGGCCTATATTGATATAAAAACGGTTACAGAAGATTGAGGAGAGGGTCCATGGAGCCCTACCCCTACGATACAATGCTAACAAAAATAACCAAAAGAACAGAACCAGAAAAAGATCACAAAACAATGTCAAGAGCGAGAACGTGATACTCTCGCTCTGTTTCTTGGTGATCCATAAAGTAATCTCTTTAATGCTACTCCATTGCCCTGAGGCACCAAGGTATCATCAAGTATATATATATATGGCGTCGTCCCTGTTGCCGTCTCTTGGCTCTGCTAGGGTTTCGCCTCATGGCGAACCCTTCCTAGAAACCGTAACTGCGCTTCGTCCTCCGTCGTCCCTGTCGTCGTCGTCGTTATTCACTGTCGACTGAACGACGTGTCTCACTCGTCTGCGTCTGTCGTGTCGCTCTTCAGCCGACAAAACGACGCGCGCTCCGCACGACGAATTCTATTGCCGTCGGGCCCAGCTCGCTGGCACTCTGGGAGCTCAGGTCCTCGGCTCTGTGCGAGAAGAAGAGCTCCAGCGCCGTCTTTCTTCTGCGTGTCGTTCTTCCGTCGTTCTTGCTCTGTACGACGATCACACTCTGGGAGCTCGCTCCTCGACTCTGGCCGAGTAGAAGGGCTCCAGCGTCTGTGCTTGCAGCGAGCCTGCTCTGCGTGTGTTTCTTCTGCTTGCAGCGGAATCTGCTGACAGTAGAGGCCGCTCGACTAAGGCTTCTTATGCTGGAGCTGTGGGCAACAATTCCCACAAAAACTTTGATCATCTCTTTTTTCCACAAGAATTTCATTACACTGCGGCTGGAAAAAGACAGGGTGCTTTTATCAGGTCGATAGATGTTAAAGATGGGAAACCTGCTGTTATCTTCACCACCCAGGAAATGAATGTTCTCTTCGATGATATTAAGTTCACTTTAATTGGGAAATTCCAATTTGGTCACCTCAAGATGGATTTAGTTAGAAAATTTTTTGAGAATCTGAAACTTATTGGAGCATGGAAGTTGGGAGTTTTGGATGACAAACACTTACTAATTCGAATACAAAAGGAAGAAGATTATGCTAGAATCTTTGCTCAACAATCTGTTTTGGTTGCTGACACCCATATGAAGCTTATCAAATAAACTCCTAATTTTGACCCATCTAAGGAACCTCCTATAGTTCCTATGTGGTTCAAACTTCCGGGACTCCCCTTTCATCTGTACAATCCACGTGCTTTGTACAGCATAAGCCAAGCTCTCGGGACTTCTCTCTGAGTTGATTCACCTACTTTTGATAGGGTCTCGCCAGGTGGTGTCAGGGTTCAGGTGGAAAGGAATTTCACTCTTCCAGATGTGGATCGTTTTTGGATCACTGATGGTGTGGATGGGTTTTGGCAGGAGACTATGGTGGAGAACAAGCCTCTCTTTTGCTAGCATTGTAAAATGTTCGGGCACATTTGGGACAATTGCTATAGACTGCATCCTCCCTCAAGGAAAAGGGCTTCTAGGGCTTCTGTTGCTGTTTTGACTTCCCAACATAGAGTCGACGCTACCCTGGCTCAGGAGAATAGGGTAGCATCTGATGCTGATAACAGTTTAAACTCAGCTGACATGGCTGTCGGGGAGACTTCTCAGCCGGTTATACAAATTACCACTCTGGTGACTACAGTGGTTTTGGAACAAGCTGGAGGTGTGGTACTTCCTTCTGTGGCGCAAGCCGTCCAGGGGGCTACTTTAGTTGTCCGCTCTAACATATACATCCAAACTTTCAGCAGAAAAAGAAGAAATCCCCAACCAATTGCCGAATCCACTGGTATGAATCAACTGAAGAGGAAGAAGCAGAAGCAGAAGAAGAAGAAGAAGAAGAAGAAGAAGAAGAAGATGATGGAGAAGATTGGCAGGTTTATCATTCTCGTTGGAAGAAGAAGCCAGGGGATACACTTCTACTTGATGATACCTTGGTGACTCAGGGCAATGGAGTATCATTAAAGAGATTACTTTACGGATCACCAAGAAACAGAGCGAGAGTATCACGTTCTCGCTCTTGACATTGTTTGTGATTTTTTTTTGTTCTGATCTTTTGGATCTTTTTGTTAGCATTGTATCGTAGGGGTAGGGCTCCATGGGCCCTCTCCTCAAGCTTCTGTAACCGCTTTTATTTCAACAAAGTAGGCCCTAGGGCTTTTCAATATATATATATATATATATATATATATATATATATATATATATATATATATTTAAAAGAAGAGCCGTATGACCTATTTCATTGAAATAAAGATGGGTACAAAGCAAGTATTATGAGATGACCCAAAAATTTGAGCTCGACTCATAAGGAATAACAAAGCAAATCAGATTCAAACAGAGCGATACAAAAGTTTGAACAAGAAGAAACAAGCAAACTAGAGAGGACGGGGTCGCCAAGACTTCCCTCTACCCCTGGTTCTTGTAGCGCATCCATAAATCACACTCTGAAGGGCTTCTCCATTACTAGGGGAGATCAAAATATCATCCATTAAGTTTCCAAGGGAGATAGTAACCCCAACTTTCTTCTTCCTCCGGGAGGTACACTTGCCATTCTTTTTCAGTAGACTTGACATTTTGATCCGAAGTGGGAAAGACTGTTGCTGTGATAGGTTTCAATACTTGGGAATCTCCTACCCAATGAGCGGGTCGACCAACCAAGCTACTATGAGGCATTAATTCTTCCTCAGTAGTAGTTGGTACATTTTCCGTCATCAAAATATTAGTGTTTGCTTCTTCCTTATCTTCAGACATGGTCTGATCTCTCTCTATAGTAGTGGGTACCTGAGGTGGTAGTGTTGCTGCTCAAGAAGAAGAAGGCAGAGAGATGACCTCATCCTGTCTAGCAGCGGCAACTACCTGATGCTCCTCTAAGGGGCGATCTTTCTCAACTTGTTCTAGAACAGTAGTGGGTATCACTGACAGTGAGGAAGGCGGTATACCCGTCGCAGTAATGTGCGGTCAAGTAGTATTTGCATGTGGAGGTTTGAGGTTTGGATGCAAGTGGTAACATTGTTGGGGAGAGTGACCAAACATACGACAGTGGGTACAGTAAAGAGGTACCTGTTCTAGTTCTGTTGGTTGCTAAAATCCCTGATGTTGTGTGCGAATCCATATCTCTCTCGGAAAAAGGTAGCGTGATGTCTCGTTCTATCAGTATTCTCGCCTCAGAAGAGCGAGTCATATGCTCTGTAGGCGGGTTGGTTTGGAGTGGTGTGCCATAGATCTTTGCGAAGGTGAATAGGAGCTCTTGATCGTAAAGGTGTACCTGTAGATCTGGGAAGTGCAACCAAACATGGATGATGGGATGCTCAGTTCGATGGTCGAAATCCACCATCCATTTTGGCACCTTCATCACCCGATTGTAAATTCGAAGGAGTCTTCTAGCAAACACTTGGGTGTAGTCTCCATCATTGGTTAATTGGATGAGAATGTGCTGCCCATCCAATCTACCAATCTACCAATCTTCCAACTTCCATTCAGCTTCATTTGCTCAAATTCTTTTCGGATCAGTTCAAGTTTAGAATTGTCGTATAAGAACTTACCTACACGAAACAGTCGGCCGGGTGCAGCTAGAGTGGATATCTCATCCTCTGTAAGAAAAATTGCAGGTTTTCCGTCTTTGCGAGAAGCCTTTTTGAGAAACCTAGTTTTAATGCCTAGCGCGAAAGCATCGTGATATCTCTGTGGGAAAATGTTGGAACGGGAGGGGCCGCGAGAGGGGTTATTGTCGACGAGGGCTTCGACGTATGAACAGCCCGAGGCCATTACTTCAGTTGCGCAAGTCACACAAGCCTGCAGGAGGGAGCTGCAGGAGGGAGTAGAGCCGGCACTGCTGTCAAGAAGGTCAGCGCCTGAAGAAGTGCGAGCTCCAGAGAAGTCGAGCAGGTCACCCTCCCGCGCAGTAGGACGCCGCTCGAAACAGAAGCCGCACGACGCAGAAGCTGCTCGACCTGATAGCGGAGAGCTCTGCTAGGGTTTCGCCTGATAGCGAAACCCGGCGTTAGCCTACGGCTTCACTTCATCGTCCTCACCATGCTTTCTTGGCTATTGTTTCGTCGACTTCGGATACAGGCTCACACGCTGCTGGCTGAGCCTTCTTGCAAGACTTTTCTCCTCTTATCGTCCTCGGTTGCGTCGTCTTCTCTGGACAGCTACGCCAGTGTGTCTTCTCTCTTCGAGTTGTAGCAGCTCACACGTCATCATCTTGTGCGTCGAGTGCATCGTTGGCGAGCATTGTCGCAGACTGTGGCTTTCGCCTGCTACTCTGCTTTGTGCCTGAGAGTCGTCCTCCTCACGCAATGACTCTGTGCCTGAGAGTCATCCTTCTCATGCAGTGACTAACATCGGCCAAGGAGATGGCCTCAGGGGTTCTTTCCTACGCCGCCGCCCTTGCCGGTGATAACCCCGCCCCCGCCCCTCTTTCAAAACTGACTTTCCTTGTGTTGCGCTTCTACTATTTAATCAGACCGAGGATCACATGAGCCAATCTTCAGATGAAGAACTACATGTTTACACTTCTCGGTGGAAGAAGAAAGCTGGGGGCACACTCCAGCTTGAAAACTTAATGGATGATACTTTGGTTACTCCTAACAATGACACGACACTTTAATGTTTGTTATCTGGCTCCGCTCTTAAAACTAGAGGAAGAAGCAGGATAAAACCGGTGCAGGCTGTTGCACATCATGAACTACATGTGTGTGAGACACTGTAACTACCGGCTCTATCTGATGAGGCGGTAGAAAATCAGTAGAAGTATTGCCACTCGTATCAAAGTTAGATTCTAGGGCAGGTGAAGTGTGAAATGTCTCCCCTGCCCCCTGAGAAGAGGTTCCAAAGTAGGACCTACATCATGAGCTTTTTGTGACCTATCACTCGCGACGATAGTGAGAGCATAGTGACATCTTCAGGCGTATCCTTCTGATGATCAATAATGTCAATAAATTGAACCGGATCAGGAGGAGAGGGAATCACTTCCTCTGGCTGAGTACTTTGCTTTTTTGGTCTTAGATGTGAGTGCAAATGGTGGCATAGAAAATTGGAATGGCCGAACATATGACAATTCGAGCAATATGAAGGGAAAGGTTCAATAGCAATCTTTTGCCAATATTCTTGATGCTGTGAGCCAATCCAAATTTCGTCATGAGCGATTGAGGTAATGTCTTTTTCAACAAGTACCCTGACTTCAGAGGGACGGAAAAGATTAACAGTAGGAGTGCCCGTTTTGAGTAGATTACCGTACACTGAGGCAATAGAGTACAACATTTCTTCAGTAAGATACTAAACTTTAAGCCTGGGAGGCGAGGTAAGTGATTCCTTCTGGGGGTCAAATCCGCCGACTATTTCAAAATCTTCATGACTGTTTTCAATCCAGATTAATCTTCTAGCAAATACACGTGTGTAATCCTTTCCATTTTTAAGTTGAATAAGGATGTGTCTTCCATCTAAAAGGCCAACTTTTCATTCCCCAACAAGGTGCATAAGCTTAAATTTCGTATGAATAAACTCCATTTTGGGATGGCCATAAAGGAATTTCCCGATCAGGTTCAGACGACAGGCCTGAGCATGCTGATTAGATTTTGTTTCCGTAAGAAAAATGGCTGACTTCTCATTTTTCCTACCAGGTTTCTTGATGTAGCAGAATTCATCACCTTCTGCCAGCGCAAAAAGTGAGAAGAAACACGACTTAGGAGTACTTGAGGCGTGTACACTCGCAAGTGCAACAGCATACGTTCTGTCTAAAGCCAAACAGTGAAGAGTGCGGAGAGTGACCGAGAGTATTGCAGCAGGCAACAATGGCTGTCGAGCTGGGTGAAGCCGGACTGTAGTTGCGGAAACCTGCAGGATCACAGTCTGCAGCAAAGCACCGCATAATGCGAGTGCCAAACGAAGCTTCACTCGAGAGGAATCAGGCTTCGAGAGGACGAACTTCGAAACGACGAACTTCGAAACGACGAAGGATGCTCGATCAGACGAAGCTGATTATGCGGCGGGCTCCTTGGCAGAGAACGACGAGGTCGGACATACGTCAGAAAACGATGCACGATGATGACGAAGACTGACGAGGGCGACGGCGACGGAGGACGAGCACGATTGAAGTTTCAAATAGTAGATGCGAGGATTCGCCATGGCTAACCCTAGCGAGGGCGGGAAGATGCCGCCATTATATATATATTTGAGAAAAGCCCAAATGACTAATTTTATTGAAAAAGGAAGGATACATCAAAGGTGTATGAGGACCCAAAAGAGATTGATAAGATAGCAACATACAATAAAACCTCAGCATAATGGAATACAGACTCAATAAAAATTCTAAAACATACAAAACAAAACAAGTAGCTAGGAACGAGTTATTTTTGTCCTGCCTTTTCCTCTAGTTTTAGTGACGGAGCCAAATATCAACTTTTGAAGTGTCATGTCATTGCCAGAAGTAATTAAAGTGTCATCTATTAAGTATCCAAGCTGGAGTGTGCCCCCAGCCTTCTTCCGCCGAGAAGTGTAAACTTGTCATTCTTCATCTGAAGATTGGCTCATGCGATCCTTGTTCTGATTAGATTGTGGAACCACAGTAGAAGAAAAGCCAACCGTTGTAACAGCGGGAGGTTCAAATGCCACCTCTGCACCTGGTGCTTCCTGAAGAGGAGCTGCAGGACTATCCTGATTTTTCAGTCTGAACATTATCTATTACAGTAAGGTCAGAAGTAGGGGCAATTGCTTCGGATACCAACTCCAGCCTTGTGGTGAGTCCCTCCGCAGGTGGAGCCAATGAGTCCAGAGCAGTGGGGAGTACCTGAATTGCATCAAATACCGACTCTTGTCTTATGGTGAGTCCCTCCTTTGGAGGAGCCAATGTGTACAAAGCAATGGGGTCCTGCTTTTGAGAATAGGTTCTCATATGCGGGTGCAATCTGAAACATTTCTCGTGCGGGTGTCTGAACATCTTGCAGTGCTTGCAGTAGTGAGGTTTTTGTTCCATAATGATTTTTTTGCCAATAACCATTGTGAGCAGAGGCAAGCTAGATTTCTTCTACACCTGGTAGTGTGATATCCCTTTCAATCAAAATTCTTCCAGTGGAATGCCTTGAGCAATGAACCTTAGGTGTGTCTACCTGCATTGGTTTTGAAGAAACTTCCCAATTGCATTTATGATAGGATTGTCAAATAATTGAAGCTTTAGTTCAGATAATGAGAATCAGATGGCGCAAAGGGGGGTTCTTGACTGAGATCAAAATCAGGAGTCCATTTGAGCACCTTCATAGGTTTGCCCTCACTTGTGATGAATTTTTTCGAGAAAATTCTTGTGTAGTCTTCTTCTATGCACAACTGAATCAAAACATGTCTTCCGTCAAGAAGGCCCATCTTCCAATCCCCAACTAGCTTGAAATCTTCGAAAACCTTCCTGATATTCTCTATTTTTGGGCGACCTAATTGGAACTTGCCAACTAGTGTAAATTTGTGTTTTTTCTGCAAGAGATGAGATTTCAGCATCAGAGAAGAATAACGCTGGTTTGCCCGCCTTTTTGCCTACTCTTTTAATGAGATTGCAATCACCATGTCCTGCAACAGAATCATGGTACGACTGGAGGAATATCGGACAGTCGGCGAGGTGGAAAGGAGAGCTGCGTTTGTGAGCCACTGTAGTATTGGAAGGTTTCGCGGAGTTGTCACCGGCGAGGGCGGCAGCGTAGGAATGCCCTGAAGCCATTAGCGTGCTTCACACAAGTCACAGGAGCAGAATGAAGTGGAGTCGGTGGCAGCAGGAAGCGTACAGTCTGCTGGACTTGTTGGTGGTCTGCCAGAAGAGCTGCAGCGACAAGTAAGGCAGCAAGGACAACGAAGAGGACAAGTAAGGCAGCAAGGACAACGATGACCCCTTCTTCGAGCAGGGGACGAAAGGTGAAGACATTAAGCAACCGAATTCGAAGAGGCGCAAAACCTGCTTCTTTGAGCACGAGGAAGGACCACACGACGAAGCAGACAACCATATTGGGGGCCCCTTTGTTTACTCTTGAACTCTTGCGACTCAAATATTCAACAATATTGACAGCCATGTTAGCGCCTTTCAAACTCTTGAACTCTTGCGACTCTATTAAAAAAAAGAAAAAAAAAAGAAACACAAAATCCCTAAAGCAATTTTTTTTGATAAAATAATTCATCTATGGAAGATCACTTCATAATAAAATTATTTAAGTAAAATTTACCGCGTAAAGAAGAGCACCCATCTTGTTCTTCTTCTATTATATTTTATCGTGTGAGAAATTTAGGATAAACCTAAGTTTAAAAAACTCAATGTCATCGTATGCATACATCTATGATCAGGCTTAGATTTCTCATACTTACAAGGATGTATCATGTGGCCTATGCTAAGTCATTTTGCTACTGACACCGTAAAAAGTCAGGTTTTGACTGGGGCTCTCTTATTGGGCGGTATGTCATGAAATGGCAAAATTAAAGTTATTTGTTAAACCTTAAAGTGAATCTAATGGTTACCCAAATGAACCTAGTGGTACAGATGATGTGAAAGTACATGCTCCAAGTTTTGGTCTCAGTCCCCTAACTGGCAAACATCTAATAGTGCCCTAGTTAACTGACTAACTGATTAATCTATTCAAGATCCCAAGCTTTTGGAGGACATTGTGCTCATAAAAAATGAAATAAACTAACTCAATTAATATTGTAGTCCACTCCATAAATCGCTCCAAACACATTTGAGTCTGTGATAGTTGCTCAACTTGAAGCAGTCATCAACAAGAAATTAAGGCCATATAGTTTTAGAGTATCAAAATTACTTCATGGTTAGAAAGCTTTGAAACACATGCAAATGTATCATGCCAATGCATTAACAATGGTGCAAATAGATTTTATAGGTGCACTAAAAGGTGTGTCCATGATCAACTATTACATGTATCATCTGCTCAAACTTCAAGTTTGGGAATGCTGTCCAGGTTAAAAATATGCTTAACTAAAAATTTGTTCTGCTCCGAAAAGCATGTAGCTCCTTAAAATGCACTCAAGTCTTTGAAATTAAAAATGTTCACATATGCTTTGACCAACATGATAAACACTAGAATAATATATTGTCAGAAAATGCTGTCTGGAATAAAAATTGAGATGAATTTTCAAGAATTAATTTTTTACTTGTGCTCTGATGAGCACACTAAGTACTCAAAGTTTGAGACTGCCACGTGGACTAAAGATATGTTGAATTCTAATTCTATTCCGTCCCAAAAAGTTTGGAAGCTCTTTAAATTGCATTCGAGTTTTTGAAATTAAAAAATTTTATATGTAATTTGAATAATGTGATAAACACTTCAACATAAAGTCAAGGAATGTGTTAGATTATATTTATCCCTTTATGAGACGAATTTAAATGTCATTAAATAAAGAGATTTCAAGTAAATACTGTCTAATTCTAACCTAATAATGTAATTGGCAAGCAAAAGTGTGGAGGGAAATTTTTGTTTTCCTAACAAAAGCACATATGAGCACTCGATGATACTACAATTGGAGCTCATGAAGTTGGGCAGTGTTTTAGAACCTCTTGCCCAATCCTACAAAAGGATGAATATTGAATACGTCGGAATTACTATAAGAAGAATTTTAATTAGATGAAGTCGTCCAAGCATAATTATGACGTTGTCGAATATAGCATTTATGGCCTCCATCAAAGGTGTCATTTAACAAAGTATGTAGTGATCATCTTATCTCTAAGGATTCTAAAAAAGATTCTACAGTAAGCAAGGGCGTTAACTCTAGTATCTAGTCTAATTTTATAACAATTTCAGCCTTTTGATGTTAAATGACTATTAAGAAACTTTAACTTATATTTTTAGAGATCTAATTAAATATGAAGTATATTGATGCAGGCATCCCACCTACGGCGCATAATGATTTGGAAGTGCCATCTCTCGATCCTGGATGACGCGGGCGTCCCACCCATGATGCGGGACTACACGTGAGTTGCTTTTGACGGCCAGAGCGACAAGGTTGTGACTTAGACCAGTCCAGGTGGACCGATCAACACTTCCTTTATGTGGATTTCACTCTTATTTAGAGTGGGATCCACTCATATTTACCCTAAGTCTATAAAGATATTTTTTTTGTGATTTTCTATCAAAGCAGCCTTTAGTGTCCCTTATGTTCCCTTCTAGGGTTGTGTCTGAGGATGAGCAGTGCTCTGGCTATAACTTGCTTCAATGTTGTGACTAATCCTCATCCTTTCCATCCTCCCCCTCACCGCTTCCATAACCTCATCTGTTGCGCACCTCACCCTCCCACACACCACTAAAAGCACCAAAATAATGTGGAGAACGCCTTTGTTGTCTCCAACAGTTCCACACCTCTGCCGCCTCCATCATCGTTCCAATTTCCCTCAAATTTATTTCTGTGAGTCTAGCACTCCTGCTTGCTGCCATCGCTGTTTCAACCACCAGAAATATCCTCCCCTTCCCACCAACCACTGTTCCAGCTTTCTCGGACCACGTCCCTGCTACCTAACCGCTGTACCAGCCCTCCTACATCGCTTCCCTGCCACATGTTTTCTGTTCCAGCCTCCAGGTACTTCAATTCCACCTTGCTCCCTATCATGACAGCAAGGATTTGATGTTCAGTTGTCATATTTGCCCGCTTGCTCCGTGCTACAACCTTACCACTACCATTCTAGACCGCCAATAGCCACCACCATCACATGCGATCCACCCTAGTTTGATTTGGTGTTTCTCTCTCCACCTCTTTCTCTTCCTATATACTATTTAGAAATTTAAATGGTTAGGGTCTGTCACCCTACAAGCCAAGTTGTAGGGTTTACCAAAAAAAAAAAAGTATCGAGCCGAAGAAGCTCATTTCAGATTTATAATAAATAAACCCAGATTTAAAACTAATAGTAAGATTAGACTAAAAATCCAAAAAAAAAAGGGATAAGAACAGGGAAAATAGTCCAAGGTAAACAAATTAAGAATTCCACAAAGAAAAACACTCGTAGGTTGGTCAATACTGACGCTTTGTTTAGAACTCTCTTGGGTTGACCATGACTGCAAATGTGGCATGGTTCCGTCTACGCTGATATATGAAATATTTGAAGGATATAAAAAATTAGGATTCTAGGCAATCTTTAATCCTTTGTATTTATGAATTGCAAATTTATGAAGAAGTTAAATACTCCATTCTAGAAGAACCTAAGCTACCCTAACCTTTCAAACCTTTAGCTTGATGGTCCTCGTTTTTTATATGCGCTCCTTGGATGCTCTCACGCGAGATGGGGATCTCCCGGCACGTTTCTATGAGTCGCGGCTTAGACCGGTCTAGATGGGCTCATCAACCCTTCATTCGCATGGATTTCCCTCCTATTTGGAGCGTGGTCCACTCCTATTTATCCTAAGTCTATCATTACGTTATTTATCGCGTTTTAGGGCAGTTCCTTCCTATTTTCTGTTAGGATAGACGTCGGCATCCATATTTTCTCTTCTAGGATTGTATTCGAAGGCAAGTGGTGCTCTGGCTGTATCTCATTTCGTTGTGGTGGCTGAGTGGTGCTCTAGTTGTGTCTCGGTCTTGAAGTGATGTTTATCCTTCTCCAACTCCGTCTCATCCCTCTCGCTTTGCTGCCTCGCATTCCTCCTCGCTGCAGTCGCACCAACAACCACCTTCCGACAATCTTGCCACATTTTATGCTCTCCCATATACCGCCTACTCATTGCCAACCCCCAGAATCATTCCTCCGGCACATCTACTGCTGTCCCAACCACCCGTAAACTTTCCTTCACCTTTTCCCAACCTTCTGTCTCTCCACCGCATCCCTCTAAGCCCCTTGCCTATCTTTCCATTGTTGCTCCAAGCATCTGGACTGCCTTCTTGGAGCCTAGCTGTTGTTCCAGCACTTTCCTTGTACCACCATTGCTATTACAGTTGCCCATGACCATTCCCTCTACCATCTCGCTGCTGTCCCAGCCTTCTTCCTGCCACCATAACCACCCCTAGCTGTTGTTTTTTCACTGTCCAATCCACCCACCCCCTTGCCACCGCCTTTCCAAGCCTTTATCGGCCACCACCACCACCCGAGATCTACCCTAGTTAAGTGCTTGTATCGCGTCTATTTATATTTTAGATTTCTGGGTGTCTTGATGTATTTCTCTCATCAAGTGTGTCGGTTGTAACCGTCTAATTATTTTCAGTGATAAATTTTCTTTTTTTATCACTGGTTGGGTTACTTCGTTATTATACTCTTTAAGGAGTTAATTTATTTTTTATTTTATTGCCAATTGACTATGCTGATTTTTCATTTCTTTCATGGATTGCCAGGCTATGTCCCTATTTTATTTAGCTAGCTTTCTTTTTTCTTGTGTAGTAGTTTTGTCTTTCATTTTAATTGTTTATTATGTTCTACTCTGTCTATATAAGGATTTGGTATTCTTCTCTCATATCTGTTTAAATTAGCTACCAGTTTCTCTATTCTCCCGCATTTCTCTCTATAGTCTATCCTCTTAGTATTCTTAGTTATGTTCATCCTTTATCTAAAGTTTTTTTTCCTTTTCTTTTTTCTTTGCTAAATAACGTTGATTTATAAGTACAAAATTGCCTTGTGAAGATGGGCCTCCTTTGATGCCATCTCTTTCCATGAATCGATCCATATCCCATGGCAACACTAGTATTTAGGAAATCTTATTTATGTACCCAATCATCCATGTAACCTTCTGTTAAATTATTGTAATGCTTGTGACGCTTCATTAGTGCATTAACTTTTGTCAATTTTTAGCTTAATTTATATTTTATCTTTTGCAATATTTGCATTGTTTAAGGTGTCGAAGGCATGCATTCATTAATGGATTGTGTTTTTTTCCCTTATTTTGTTTTTCATCCTCAGTTAGCTGCATTGTTTCTTATTATGTTTTTCCACGCTTATTTGTCAGCATTGTGGATCATACTTCACTGCAATAATGTATGTAGAGCATTGGTGTGAAGAGCATTTTGATGGCCTAAAGCTGGGTTTGCCTGATTTTTCCCATGTGGAAGAGGTGAGCTTTTATTTCCTTTTGCTTTTAGGTTATTTGGTTTTTCAGGAATCTAAAATACTGTTTTTTTCCTCCCGTCTTTTATAGTGTACAATAAATGTTGTTAACTTGTCATTTGCTTGTGCTGTGTAGAGTAATTTTAAATTGGCAATAATGAATTTGTACGTTTGGGTTGAGAGGTTTGTGATGCTTTGCTTAAAGGCTGCAATGTCTATTATAATCATCCAAGTACATCTAATAGAAGATGTAGTTTATAACGATTTTGGAAGGTAATCTAGAAATCCTGATTATTTTTGTATTTTTTAAATGATCAAAATTATGAAAGGTTTTATAAATGTCTAACCATGTTTCAAAATTATTTCGTCTCCTGTTAATAGCGTGAAGTAATTGTGGTTAAACTGTCAGAACTTTGTGCTAGCAGCTGTATGTATGAAACTATTAATTCGTACAAATGGGTTAAAGTGCTATGCATAAATGTTATAAACTTGATTAGAAAATAGAAATAATAATTATCAAAGCCCTCCTAATTAAAGTAGTCGCTCACAATTATGGAGGGCATTCTAGAAATGTCTAACAATATATGATTTCTTTCTGACTGTGGCTATCCTAATCGCATGCTAATAGATGAATGGATGAAAATGGCAGTGTGCTTACATTTATGATAGCTTTGTTTGAAGTTTTCTAATGTCTACTGATTCAAATTTTACAATTAAACTTTTTAGTTGCCCACTCATATTGAGCTGCTAGTTGCTGCGTTCACTCAGATTAATGAGCCAGATGCAATATATGGAGTAATTCAGTCCCACAAGGTTGAGCCTTTTTTTGAACATACTTTTGTTATTTTCCCAGTTATTTCCATAATTATTTGGTAAATTATTTTAGCAATATCTATTTGGTTTTTGGTTCCTTCTTTCAAATAGCAAATTAGCAAGTTGACTTTATTATGTGACTTTATGATTATGCCTTCAAGAAAGTAGTTTCGAAAATATACTTTATTGTTCTACTTAGTTTATCTCTCATGTTTTCATTATTATTAAGTTTGTTAAGCTTAATATATGTTGTTTGATCAGAATGAGGTTCTCTAACAGTAAGTGCAGTTCTAGCTCTATTAAGTTGTAGGAAGACATGCTATGTAAGTGTTCAAATTTTGCATGAATTTTTTTTGTTCATGTAGTAAACCTTTGTTTTCTCTTAATAGTTAATTGAAAACTTATTTGTTTGCATTGTTTGAATTGCAAACGTCTTATTATGTTATGGCTCATGACAACCCCTCTTGAGATTTAATAAAAGTCAAATGAGATACAACAATGATCGAGTTGACTGAATCTGTCACTAACACCTAATCCGGAACTTTACCCATCACAATTGAGTGATAAATTCAATCAGTTGAACAACCCAATGTAACTTACAATTTAATTTATAACTTGTAGGGATCTTATAATTAACACAAATCAATTCAGCGAAAGCATTGAAAAATATTCCATTCATACTACTATAGAAATATCAAAATTCATTGGCATAATATCCAACTTTTATCGTATTCATACCTGATTCTCGTTCAAAGTCAACTCTATTTTTTCCTTTTCATGAAATAACATTCAAAGAAGTTTTTGACGAGCTTAAAAGCTCATAATGACAAATAATTCTGAAATAGAATTTAAATATTCACACAATCAAGCAATTTGATATAGTAATCATGAATTGGATGGGTGAAAGTAAGATAGAGCAGATTAGTTTAGTGAATTACCTGCACTCACTATAAAGTGGCATACCCTAAAGATTATTTGGGATAATAATACATGGTAAAGTCTCACTAAAAAAAATTAAGGGGATGCTCATTGTTTAATCATAATAAAAATTATGCTAATCTAACTTAAAAGTGTCAGGAATCAAGATTTTTTTTATTAATATTCATTTGTGATATTGGTCTAGGGTTTCTAGAAGGTATTTGGAAGGTGGATTTTACAGGGAGGTGGTTGTGAAATAGTGACTGACGCAGGGCATCGTTCGCCCAGACACACAACAAATGCCTCTTACCCTCCTAGGATTGGTTTGATCCAGGCAAGGGAAGGACTGACCGGTCCTTCCAAGCACGAGTTTCTCTCCTATTTCGCGCGGGGACCACTTTTCTTTACCCTTGGTCTATATATATGTTATTTGTTGTGTTTCAGGACAATTTTGCTTTTAGATTTCTATTAGATAGCTGTAAGGCGTCTAGCTTTCTCTCCTAGGGTTGTATCCGTAGGTTAGAATGTTCTCTAGCTGTAACTCGTCCCGAAGTAGTGTGTATCCATTGCTCCCTGCTTCGTACAGCCTCTCCTTCATTGTCATCGTCACCATGGTTAATGCAGTCCCTCGGAAACTCCCTCCCAGCTATTTCCCTAAAGTCGTCCAGTTCTCTCAACCTCTACACCTCGTTGCCAACCTTCCAAATTGTCTCCAATTCGTTGTCGACCAATCCAACCACCCCACTACTTACTGTCGCCCCTTTTCCAGCCACTCCACCTCGCTGCTAGCCTTCCAAACCGCTTCTCGATCGTTATCGACCAGTCCAACCACGCCTGCTACTTGTTGCCGCCTTTTTGACGACCTCCCAGTCGCCCTCCGTCCAGCCGCGTCAAACCCATTTTAGTCCTACTTTTCCTTAAACTACAATACCTTAATCTTCACCCTCAACCCTAGTGATATTGGAGTTAACCCAAAACCCAATGGAATAAAATGTTTTTGTTGAAATTCTAAAGGGGTTACAAACGAAGAATTTTGACAATAAGAAGACAATTTCACAAACACAAAAGGCATCCTAGAGGAAGGAACCAAGGTGGTTGCTTGTGTGCTAAGGTAGTGGAAATAGAGAGTGGTAGGCGGTCGAATGGATTATGACCGCGATGGGAAAGTGGTTTGGTGGTGTTTACCTCATTTTCGATGAGGTCTAATTTTTTAATAGAGCCAAGGATCTAGCATTCAGACTTTCCTATTTGACCATACTAGAAGACTAGTGACAGGACCCACCCTTTTCAAAAAACTCAAACCACCTCCTGAATCTTTTTGTGAAGTCTCATATGAGTGGTCCTAAAAGCTCTACTCTTAGTTGCAAGTGGCCCAAGCAGTGTTCCCATAAAGTTCGAAAGCTTCAGGAAGCTCTTTATGAATGTCGTATATTTGCACTCGATGAATTTATCCAAACGATCCCGGATGACGAAACAGATTGCGCTGGTGCGTCCGAAACGTCGATTTTAGCTTGGGGAGACGTCTACGTTGCTATGATTCCGAGCACGAATAAATCGCACGCAAATTAATATATTTAAATAAATCAATATAATAAACCAAAACAAAATAATAAATAAAAAAAGAGGGCCCTATTAAACCTAATTCACGAAGCTTCAGCCCCGATCCCTTCTCTCATTCGCGAGACCCGCGGCTTGCCCCTCCTTCCCGAGCCTAATCTTTCTTCTCCTCTCTCGGTCCAGTCGTGCGAGATGGCTCCCGCGTCCCCTGGTTCGATCGCGAACCTGTGCCCTAGCTGGGAGTGGGCCTTGCCCCCGTCAATCCGTGCTCGACCGAGCAGCCTCCCAATTGCGAGGCCTCACTTGTCCGACCCTTCCTCTGCTCGATGCCGCCTCTCTCCATCCCTAAATGCGCCTATTGAAAATTTTTTGAGAGGGGGAGGTGCTGCCAGTTTGCTCTGTGATTTCTGTGATTATTATTTCTTCCTTTTCTTTCTTGGTTTTGGATCTGCTAGAGCTTTGTTGTTAAAATTGTGGCAAGTTGTTGAAGTTCAAAAGGAGGGAGAAGTGCTGTCGGTTTCGTTCCGTGAGCTTGTAGTTGGTTCTTTTTTTCTTTTTCTGCTCTTTTGGCTTTGTGTTGGCCGAAACTTGTGCTATTAAAGCCGTGGTTCATTGTTGTGGCTAACAACAAGTAGGTAGGCCTCCCTCCTAATTTCTTCTAAAGTCTTTTATTTGGTTGAAGATTACTAAATCATACCCAATGCAGTCCACGTTTGGACTAGATCATCTTCATTAAACCGATGATCTTATTGGAATATGCTGCAAAATGCAAAACAATCCTGTAAGAATTGTGGGAGGAACATAAAACTCAATCCTAAGATAAGTAAATGTTATAGTGGCTCAGTTCTATGCTTAAAACATCAATGTTATTTTAAATGGCCTTTCAAAAGCTCTCATTATGTTAGAATTGAGGGCACCACCAATGATCTTTGCTATTGTTGGAAATGTGGATTTTTGTTTTAGGCTAGCAATGTCATTTTTTCTTTTTAAAGCACTAAAGCCCTTTCATATGTGGCATTAGTAGGCATAAAGGTGGCATGTTATTTGCAAAAATTTGAAAATTCCTACGTGTTATTTGCAAACTTTGGTGGTTGTGATGCTTCACTTTCATAAAACCTAAAGTATATGAGGGCTCTTTTACAAAAAATTGAAACTTCTTGGTGGTCATTTTACAAAAATCTGAAACTTTATTTGGCTTATGTTGCAAAATCTAAAAGGTTTGGGGTTTCATTTTATATAAATCTGAAACTTTTACTTTGCCTATGTTGCAAAACTTGAAGGTTTGCGGTGCCTATATTTTGAAAAACCTGAAAGTTTGAAATGTTTTTATTTTGGAAATCTGAAAGGTTGGGAAGCTTTGTATTTAAAGGGGAATCGATTCTTTCCCTACGGTTTTGCTTGTATACTATATCACTCACTTGTACCTACATAGTCAACACATAGACTCTTATCTATATGCATGCCACTCGATTGCTTTACATTTACATATATAACACCCAAACTTTAGTTATTACACACGTGCCGCCTTACCTTATTCATGAAATGATTTTTTTTTTTTTGCAAAATGAGAGGTTTGTACGGTATATATGCATGGAAGGTTTGCGTGACATAAATGAAAGAATTGAAATATATGTGTGAATATTATGAAGGGTTTATATGCTTGAGCTTTCAGATTTGTAGCGTATATAAAGGTGCAATGAATTTGTTATGCACCTACGTGTCTATTTTCTTTCAGATTTTGTAGGTATGTGCATAAATCTTTATCAAAGTGGAGTTAATTCTATATGCTTGTGCTCATATACATGCAAGTGGAGTTAATTCTATCTGTTTGGGCTTATATACATGCTGTTTTTGCTGTCGGACCTATTTATTCGTTGTTGGGCTTGTATACATGTTGTTTTTGTTGTTCGGACCTATTTATTTGTTGTTTGGGATTGTATACATGCTGTTTTTGCTGTTCGGACCTATTTATTCGTTGTTCTTGCTTGTATACATGTTTTTGCTGTTTGGAGCTATTTATTCACTGTTTGGGCTTGTATACGTGTTGTTTTTACTATTTTGTAGTGTTTTATTTACTGTTTGGAGGCTTCTGTCCACTGTTTTAGGAGTCGATTTGATTATTATTTACTTTGGAAAAATTTAAATGCTTTTACGCCAACCCACTTGCGGTTTCGCTCTTTGTTTTGTTATCTTTTTATTCAGGTGGGTCGACCTCTTTCTTTATTTGATTTTGCTATATTCCCATAGATAAGTCCAAAAATAAGGAATTTTTTATTTAATTGGGAAGCTCTTAAGAGACATTTTAGTAGTTCAAAAGCTCTTAATCGAGGATAGAACACCTTTAATCACTTTAAGGACAAGTCATAGTATATGTTTTCCTAGAGTTTAGGGGCACACCCTAGGTGAAAGCTAATCTACCTAATACACGGTGTAGGCTTCCTAGATTTTAGGAGCACACTTTAGGTGAAAGCCAATTGACCCTCGATCCGCAGACATGCACCAAAAACTTGGTTTGCAATCGCCAAACAATGCAGTAATTTATCTTTATCAAAAATATGTTATAGCAAATCTTTGACTTAAATAATAATAGCGGTTAGTGTATATAAATATAATTTTATGGAAAATATTTTACGCACTTAGAGATGCTACGCAAGTATACGTATCGTTTCGAAGTAATATAGAGCTTTAAATAAAGACCACAGTATCAATCCCACGAAGAGGATTATATATATATATATATTTTTAAAATATTTTGATTTTATTTTTATGTATTTTTTTAAAGTAAAAATTGATATTTAATTTACTAGATGTAGAAATAAAGCAGTAATAAAGTAATGATTGATGTAAATAAAAATAAGGAAACAACTTTCTTCCTTTCAATTAATCGAAGACTTTTTTTAGATAATGTAATATTCGTGGAGAATATAAATTTATGGTGTTGTGCCAAATAGAAGCATTCCTATTATTTACCTTCGCTCGATAGTATAAAGAACATTGGCTAATCTATAGATTAAGTCTGGATGTATTGTTATTAGAATGGGTTAATCTGAGCTCACACTACTTAGATGTCCAAGGGTGGCTATGGTCGGCCCTACTAGTGACCATTTTCTTCTTTATAAACCAATTACAAGAATTTAGCCTGTCACTCTAAAAACTTATCAATTCTACGCCCATTAAATATTATCTTCCTATTTATTTGCACTTCACCTTGAATAACCCGCACAATTCATGCTTCCTTAATTAAATCAATTGTGAAATTCTCATAATGACTTAACCTACAGGAAAACCCAATGCTCTAGGATTTGAGCTTGAGTCATACACTCAAATTCTCCTGGCAATTGGGGACATTCCCAATGTCACATATAAATCACGTACTCCCGGTCCTTTATATGTGACATTTTTTTTTGTTTTATTCATTTGTTCTTTTTTTTCTTTTCCAACGATTTGTTTCGAGTCTCTGTGAGTCATTTTCAGTTTTCCCTCAGGCTTCCTATTTGCTACTCCGTCATTTAATCTTTTATACATAATTATATGTTTGTTCTACTAACTAAATTCTTTTGTTATACTTTTACCTGCAATGTTAGTTCCATTCAGAGGTACAACAATAACATGAAATCCAGGTACTTAAAGTTTATATTATATTTATAGTGTTGTACCGCATTTTATTTTACTCTCTTACTGCTTCCTTTTAGTATACATTCTACTGCTTTCTTTTAGTGTACATTCCACTGCTTCTTTTTAGTGTACATTCTACTGCTTTCCTTACTGCAACTTCTTATAGCATTATGTATGCTTTAAATTAACTATAAAACCTTTAGGATAAAGTCTGGTTTAAGAGATACACTTTAGCAAATCACAAACTTAACAATATTGCACACTCACATATAAAATACAAAATTTAAAACTACTACTACATGAAGCATGAAGCACAACGAAGAATGCAGCAGACGAAGGAGGTTGATTTATAATAACAGAACGAGTCTACGTTAGCAAAACCTTCCTTTAGTTTAAATAACAAGCCATAGGATTTCGAGGTAGTTCGCTTAATGCGACGTAAATATTCGCATTATTTTTTAGGCTTTTGCACATCCCTGTTGTGCAATATAAGTCATAACACTTTTAGGATTTCGAGGTTGCTGTACTGTACGGTGTAAACCCTCCTATCCTTCTAGGCTATTTGCACAATCAGATATCGTGTGAATTTAAGTTCTAAATTCTAAAATAAATTACATGATTAAACATTAAATAATATCATTTCAAAGCCATAAAGCCAAATAACCTCAGATCTGTGGCTTCCCCTACTCTTCTCTTCTTTGTGTTCCTAAAAAATTGTTCTTGTTCGAGCCATTCTCTTTTGATTTTCCCATGTCTAATTATGAAAACCTGAACTTTAAAAATCTTGAAGACAGAACCACTGGCCTTAATCGAGAGTTTTCTTAGGTGACTTCGGTCTTTTAAAATCTAATTAAATATAAGGGTTTGCCTCTATAGGAAACTAAGAACTCATGTAAGATAAACCCTATCTAACACTTATATTAGGTAGGAGAACTTGTCGGCTCCGCAAAAGGTTTTCGCAGATCAAACGGATGTCATAAAACTCCTTAGTTTAGGTGGTTAAGCTTACTAGTTGTATGTCTATCTTTCGGGATAGTATATTACTCGTGGTATTACACTCGACCATCCAAACTATAAAATATGTGAGACCCGTTTGATCTCATTCAAAATTAAAATATTATTTTCAAAATCGCAATTATCCACATAGATATGACATTTATATTTAAATTTAGTTTAAATCATTTAAAAAAAAGGTTTGGCCGACAGGCGTCTAGACAACAAACTAGAGGCTATGGAGGGTGTAGTGGCGAGTAGGAATTAGAATGGCGATGTTTGGATTGTGAGGATGCGGTGTTGGGAGGGCTGCAACAACCTAGAATGGGCAAGGGAAAGCGATAACAACGAGGGGGCGACAACAAGCATAGATTGGAATGCGAGCGACTAGACGACAAGGATGCAGTGCCGGGAGGACGACCAAAACCTAGAAGGCGTAGGGGAAAGCAACAACAACAAGGTGGGTAGGGGGGGCAGAGATGGTGACTACAAGCAGGCAAGGTGGAAAAGGAAAGGAATGATATGGAGGTAGTTACCACGTTGGAGTTGGATAAGCCGTAACACCACATGTCCTCGGATATAGCCCTAAAAAGGGTAAAGACGCTGAGGACCGAAAATCAGAAGCGAAAATTGAACCATAAAACGCAAATAACACATAAATACTAGTAGATAATTAGGAGATGTGGGACCCCTCCTAATTGGGTGGCAACCCAAATTCGTAGGGTAGGCCAACCCTAATTCCCTCTTTGCTGAACCGGTTCAGCCTTCAGTGGCTGAGCCCCTTCAGCCAAGAGCGCCCTGCATCAGTCTTTCAGGGTTGGAAAAGCTTGAACCTTATTCGTTGAAGCTTCTATCTACCTGTTATTGGTGATGGAGCTGTTGTAACCTCCCAAGGCTGAAGACTCTTCGATTGTGACGCTAAAAGCTTCTGGATCTCACTAATGCCTGTCTTGTCTCCCAAACACTTGAGGACACTTCCCCATTTGTTAGCAACAATTTGTATCGCTCCAATATATTCTAGGAATCAATACTGAACAAGGTTTGTATTTCACGTATATACTGCTGAATCATCCCAAAGAAATTGAAAGTTGGCTCCACCTGATCTAAAGTGAAGGTAGCTTAAATCTCTTCAAATAGTGGCGTCCATGGTGGTAAGCTATAGAATAGGACTTCCTGAAACTCTTTTTGTACTGAGTTTCCTGTGTCTGAAGCTGGTTCTGCTATCTCTCTATCCTTTGTCAGCACCAAAATGGGTCCTCCCGACTTTTCTCTATTGATTCGAGAACCATTCACCTTGGACATCGCAGAAGGTAAGAGGACGATGTATTTTTCTATTTTTTATGAATATGTATTTTTCTATCCATCATGTTGAATCCTTGTATCATACGGTCAGAGAGTACGACTGGGAATGCCTCTGAGTTACGAGGCTCAATTTGTCCAGTATCAGTTCTCACATCACATTCTTGTTGCTACTCTTGGCGATAATGTTGTATATTTTTCCCTTCACAATATATTGGGGCGAAGTCCCAGTTACTCCCTTGGCACCTCAGTCTGAAGGACTCGTCGAACCACAAGCATCTCGCACTCATCTGTTGGAAGCTGATACTCCTCACCCCCTTCTTCAATTGCTTCCTCGTCGCTAACATTCTCCACTATACCTTGTTCGATTAAGGACAACTTAAGTCGTCGAGTAACTGAAGATGATGTGCCCTAATCCATTGCATCTGAAGCATTTTCGGGCTGGGACTATAGTGGGCGTGCTATTCTTTTTAAGCTTCTCATCTGAGTGGCTTTGTCCTTATCCCGACCATTGTTCTCAACTCCCTAAGATGTGTTTCTGCTGTTGTCTCCAATTATGGGTGGTATTCTAAATGTTTGTGGTTGTCTTCTTTGTTCATGCTGTCTCTACACCTTCAATGCTAATGTATGGACATCTCCTATAACTATGGTGCGTTTCTCTAGCTCGATTTACACACAATTCATCTGCAGCAGGTCAAATTGTGCCATGAACACTTACACTTATAGGTTTCTGGTTGTAGGTGATGGAGCCTCATGAACATATCTCGACCTTAATGAGACGGTAAGTATTTTCTTTGCTTCTTCTTCGTCTTCTCTCATATGGTAATTTTATTGCTTCTTTCTTTCTTTGACAAATTTTTCCGCCATAAATAAGTGTTATTTTTTAATTTGATTGCTGCGAGCTTCACCTTCTTGCCATCTAACACTTTTTTGTACTCAAAGACTCTTTCAACTGCCACACGTTGTACGAGCGGCGGGAAGACCCTCTATCTTTTCTTGATCAAGATACAATCATGCCGCATAAAGGGGAAAAAGATACAACTCTCTATTTAGGGAGAAAGCGAGAAATAATATTCAAACTACATAAAACTAAAAATAACAGAACTATCTGTGGTCTCTAACATATTATTTAGAATACCAAAGCAAATTAACCCTTATTCATGTCTAGATAAGGAAAATAAGGGCTTAAAGGGTGTGTCAGCCAGCTTTTGGAGCTGGAACCGCGAAATTGATATAGGAGACAAAACCATGAGATCTGCTTCTGTGTTTCTCATGCCTGTCTGGGACAAATGCAGAAGGATGCCCTCGTCATTTAATCTTTTCGTATTTTGACTAACAACATAATTTTTAAACTAAGATATTACTAATATAGATAACTATAGTTATTAATGTCATAGCTGAATTCCATTCATTTTTGGCGAAGGGTTAGAAAAAGAAAGTGTCATTCTTTCTTTCAGATGTATGATGTGGGACCTGATGTTTATAGAACTCCACAGAATGCCGTTGCAAAATCTGGCGGTATTGCAATTTTTTGAGATTCCGACGATCACAAATTTTTGTGATTCCCGCAAGTGCGTGATGGGCTGGAGTGCCCAACATGTGAAGATTATTTTTTATGGGATTTTCTTTTTTTCTCCGTTATCAAATTCACATATCTCCTTTCCTTTGTTTCCTATTCTTTTCTGCAAGGGAGATTTTATAAATTTTGTTTTCTCTAGTTTGAGAGACTTTTAGAGGTGTTATTTTGTTTAGAGGCGTTGTTATCTGTTTTAGGCTCCTTGGAGTTTCTTATGATTTCTTTTTTGTAAGTGGTGTGTTTATATCTTGTCTAGGAACAGGTGGTGGAACCTTTTTGCTGCCCATATCTCGCCGTTTTGTTGTTCATCTTGCTGTTTCCAGCCTGGACAGCTACCGAATGACGGCTATCTTCCTCCAGACAATGTTGACGACCCAGATTATCCTTCTCTTTTCATTTCAACTGCTTCCTAAATACTTTCTAGGAGCTCTAGGACGGTTTCAATATGGATTGTCATTTTCTATGGCAATCAAATCGACACCTTGTGCTATAATCTTAGTGTTATCTTTGTTAATTTCGTGTAATATATAAATGAAATTTTACTTAACAATACTTTGACTTGACATCATATTGCATGCTGAACCAAGGAATTTTGCTTTCATCTGGAAATCTGTTTCCAAAAAATGTAATAAGCTTGTTTTCTTCTTAAAACATTTTCAGTTCATCCATCAAAAGTTGTACGTAGAGACTTATTTCCTTAAGCTTTGTGCTTTTTATTACGAGGTTTTTATTGTACTGGTAGTAAATCCATGGTTTAATCTTGATGTTTTTTCAGAAAAGCGTACATTAAAATTTTAATCCGCAAATTAAAAATGTTTTTCTTGAGAATTCTTTCGTTATGGCTTTCACATCTGATGATATTCATTGGATGTGATATGTGGTATTTCTTATGCAATTATACTTTTGATACTTATCATCTTTCTACTCAAAACTATGGGGGTGGATTTTTTTTTTTTTTTGTTTTTTGTTTTTTTTTTTTTTGTTGGCCAATAACTCATTGATGGAATCTTCATATGGACTTGTCATGACAGTTGGCATCTCAACTTATTACGTTTGAACATGAAGGAAATTGGAGTAAAGCTCTAGAATACTGTGACTTGCTAGTAAGATCAGAATCAGTGAGGGAAACTGGAAACTTACGTGAAAAATCATCCATGAATTCCTCCCCTACCTGTCATATGTATGATGGAAGAACTGTCAATTGGAAGTATTGTAAAGGGTTGATGAAATCTCTGCAGAACATTGGTACTAGTCATGTGCTGGATGTTTATAGTCAAGGATTGATGGCCAATGTTAAGCACATTGAGCTTGATTCTGAGTTCACAGAATTACAGGTTTTTCACGTTCATATAGGATTTTAAACTTGATAGAGATGCTTCTTTACTCATTTATATATGTAGTTAAATTTTGCTGATAATAGTATGCAAACATCTATATACATTTATTTTGACTTTTTTTTTTTTTGGCTTTATTCTTATTTAAACCTGCAGTATGAGGCTGCTTGGCGAGCTGGAAACTGGGACTTCTCATTTTTCTCCTCTGAATTTTCTCCTTGTTCCAAACAATATTCTAGGCGTGTTTGCTTCAATGAAAGTTTGCATAGGTGCCCCTTTTTGTTACATTTCATACTGAACTGAATGTTTGACAATCTGTTAATGCTCCACCATCTGAATTATTTCTTTGCTAATAAATTATTTCCTGGCATGTGAACTCAATGCATAATTTAAAGCTGTTGTCATGCTATATTCCCTCGTCATTCTATGCTTTTATTTTTTTACTGTGTCTTTAGTTTTGCATTAGCAAATAGGATGTTTCTAATGCTTGTTGAGTAACAAGTCCAAGCTGATTATATTCTGCCAATGTATTCCTATGTAGCTTTTATTATGATTTGCCTAAACAGCCTGAAATTCTCGAGACGGAAATAGGCGTGCAAAAAAAATAAATATAAATATATATTATCACTGACTAATAAATCAGTGATCCGGGAGCTACTGTGATTCTGCCATCACGGATTGGAGCAAGACGGCTCTATCCTATGATTTCCCGAACGACGCAATTGTTCTATCATGACCAGCCCAAGGGTTTAGAATTTTTTCAAGGCAGAAAGTGATGATCAAATGATAAAATTTAAATTTTCTATTTTCATTTTCTGTCACTAATAATATACTATAGAAATAAATTGAAAATTACTAAAAAAAATAGTTTAATTTAACAAATTAAAAGTTTACTTTTATGTTTGCTCACCTCGTCTTCTATACAGATTCCCTTCTCAATTTCTTATTTTATTCAATGGCTCAAGTTAAAAATAAAATGTTTGAATAATATAATGAGTTATCTAAAATAATTAGAGTAATTACACTTCTAAGCAACAGTAACTCTAGAAAAAACAAACAATTTAAACTGGTTTTATTATTATATTATATAAAATTTGCTCATGGAAGGCATCAAAAATTTATTATATTTTAACTTCTGTTTTACTTTTCAAAGTTTAATCAGTCAACTTTTTATATATTTCTTATTTATAGCTTGTACATCTATCTCAAGAGCAGAGTTTAAACATAAGCTAACATTCCTCTGGCCGATTCATGCCCCGAAGATACAGTAGGGCTCATAACAAGTCAATTATTATCCGAGGTGGAAAGGTACATATTCATTATTGGCCTATATTCTCTGTCGGCATAGTTGGTTATTTAGATTACACGATTGTTTGAAGTGGAAAGAAAACATTTACGTGCGCGGGTACATTGGCATCTACTGTCATGCAATAATCTAATATCTTCATAGGAAAATTATTGTGCATGTATTTATGTAGAAATATTAATATGCACATTTTTTGCCTAACAATATGAAAACATCATTGGTACTCTTAAGTCTAAATGTATAAAGCATAAATGTGAAAAATTAAAATCAAGAATATGATCAAAATTAAGAAATGTTACTGTAATGTAATAATATAATTACTCACATTAATGTTACTTTCTTATCTTTTTCTCCTTGAAATCTTCTTTTTCTTACTATGACACTTGTTTGTCTTGTCTTTTTTCTATCAAATCGACGATTTCTTTCAGTTCTTTTAATTTGCTTACCTAATTATATTTAATAAAAATCTCTTTTATGAATACTTAATAACTTAAAGTAAAATTGACTATAAATGAAATTCAAATACATTAAACTTAATTATCTTTTCTTCTTTTTTTCTCTTGTAATTTTCACGATCCCTACATCCAAATCTTTTAAAATCAAAGGTTTTATGATCTTAATTTTGGTTACAAATTAATGTAATCTAATATAAATATTTTAATAAACATTAAGTGTAAAGTAATTAAATCAAACTTTTACCTCGATTAACTTTTTCTTTTTTCTTCAAAGTGATCCACTCCTCGGTCTAGAATCCGATTTCTTTCTTCAAAATTTTCTAATTTCAATTAGCATAAGGGCATATTAACTCATTAGGTGTAAATCAATTTATTGTATAAATAATACCTTTAATAAACAACCCAAACTTTTCCTTACTCTGCTCGATTGGGCCTCTCCTTTACTGCATGTGAGCCTTTCCAACATGCAAAGTCTCTCCCGCATGCTTTTTTCACCTCCTCTCACAAGGATTCAAACATGGTTAGGTCGCTCGGTCTCTCGCACACGATTTACTCATTTCTCTTCTTCATCTTCATGCATGTAAGCTTCATCGTACACAGTGTTGCTTATATGAGAAGCGCCAATGCTTGCTAGGGCCTTAGCTTCGGCTTTGTAGTCTAGGACCCACACAATACACTGCTATGTTATTTTTTCCACGAGACGCACACAACCTTTCCTTGCTCTTCGCATGAGAGCTCACCCCCTTCTTTATCTCTCGCTCTCATCTGGCTAGAATTTAGGCATTCTTCTCATTCTTGTCATTTCTTACACTTTGACTTCACTTCTTCCTCTCACAAATGTTTCTGTACAAAAAATTCGTAACCAATTACATTTTAAATAACAAAGCGTTATAATTGTAATCCTCGGTTTTATTTTCCTCTATTAATGTCTATGTTTGTGAAAGTGCTATGGCGTCCCCTAGAAGCAATGCGCTGTATGCTCTGAACACTGTGAAAAATGTGTAAGGGCCGCTACACCGACGTCCGGGTGTAATGTCAAATAAGCAAGGGTTCCCATATTACGGACGGAGCGGGTAAAAAAGTTAGTCCATACATTAATATTAGGATAGGATTTTGGAATATAGGTACTCTCAATGGTAAATTAATGAAATTAGTTTTTATTATGATTCATAGGAAGATAAAAATCTCATGTGTTCAAAAAACTAAATGGGCTGAAGAAAAGGCTATGGAGATTGATAACTTAAGTTTTAAACTTTGGTATTCAGGCAAGTGTTGCACTAGAAATGGTGTAGATGTAATTATAGATAAAAGTTTGAAAGATAATGTTGTCAAAATTAATAGAGTTGGAGATAAAATTATAACCTTTAAGATTATTGTTGAGACTATGATTTTTAATATTGTAAGTGTTTATGCTCCTCAAATAGGTTTAGATATATGTTCTAAAATTAAATTATGGAATGACTTAGAAGACTTAATACAAATGATATCTCTTGAAGAAAGAATTTTTATTGGAGGAGATTTAAATGGACATCTCTGTAGAGTAGTAGATGATTTTAAAAATATTCATGGTGGATACAGTTTTGGAGTGCTTAATGAAGAAGCTAGGGTTATATTAGATTTTGCTTTAGCGTATGCTTTTGTTATTGCTAATACTTTATTCAAAAAAAGAGATGCGTATATTATTACTTACAAGAATGGATCTAACAAAATACAAATTGATTATTTTCTTATGAGAAGAAGATATCATCGAGAATATAAAGATTATAAAGTCATTTCAAGTGGGGATTTAAGTACTCAACATCGATTATTAGTTCTAGATTGTGAGACGAAGAGTTGTAAAATAAAGAATACTAGGAATCATCGTCGTAGAATTAGATGGAGGTACTTAAAAGACACAAATAAAATTATTTTTATGAGTAAAATTCAAGTGTTTTAAATTGGGGATGTTCATGAAGAAGCAAATTTTATGTGAGACAAAGTAACAAACATTATTAAACAACTAGCAAATGCTGTACTTGAAGAATTAAAAGAAGTTACTATAAATAAAAATAGCTGGTGGTTGAGTAATAATGTGCAAAAAAAGATAAAATCTTAGAAGTTATGTTATAAAAATTGGTTTAAATGTAAAAACGTAGAGAATTGGGAAAAATGTTAAACGACCGGTAGGGAGTGTAAGAGAACAATCTGTGACGCTAAACATTCTAATTTTAGTGATCTTTATAATAGATTAGATACTAAGGAGTGTGAAAAATATATGTATAAACTAGCCAAATAAAGAGAAAAGAAAAGTAAAGATTTAATTCAAGTAAAGTGTATTAAAGATGCAAATCAAAAAGTGTTTTTTGTAGAAAAATATATTCAAAATAGGTGGGTGAGTTATTTTGATAAACTTCTCAATGAAATTTTAAAAAATACGATCGATCTTAGTGATAAAATAATAAAATATTTCGTTTTTACTGTCGCATTAGTAAAAAAGAAGTTAAATGAGGCTTTAAATAAACAAAGGGTGAAAAAGTTTGTAGGGCCTGATGATATCCCAATTGAAGTGTGGAAATATTTAGGAGATTTGAGAGTTTCTTGGCTTATTAAATTCTTTAATATTGTTTTAAAAGCTAAAAAAGTGCCTGAGGTGTGGAGAAAGAGTATTTTGGTCCCCATTTTAAGAATAAAAGAGATGCACAAGAGTGTGCAAATTATAGAGGAATTAAGTTGATTTGTCATACTTTAAAATTGTGGGAGATGGTAATTGAACATAGGTTAAGACGTATTGCAAAGATTTCTCATAATCAATTTGGATTTTTATGTCGAGCGGGTCTATTATGGAAGTTATATATTTATTGAGAGTTTGATAGAGAAGTTCAGAGATACTAAGGAGGATCTATGTATGATTTTTATTGATTTAGAAAAAGCTTAGGATAATGTTCCAAAAGTTATCCTTTGGAGAGTTCTCGAGAAGAAAGGTGTTGATATGACTTACATTCAATCATTAAAGATATGTATACTAGAGCCGTTACTTGTGTTCGAACTGGAGGAGGACTGACCAACTATTTTCCTATTTCTGTTGGATTACATCAAGGATCGGCTTTAAGCCCGTATCTTTTTTCTTTAGTTATGGATGGTCTTACTGGACATTTACAGGAGGATGTACCTTAGTGTACGCTTTTTGCTGATGATGTCCTTCTCGTGGATAAGACGAGAGAAAAAGTTCAGAATAAATTTGAATTATGGAGGTCTACCTTGGAGTCTAAAGGCCTTCGTTTAAGTAGAACTAAAATTAAATACATGGAATTTAATTTTAGTAGTAGTACCTCTTGTGACAGAAATGTAAGTATGGATGATCAAATTATTAAAATGTGTGAACGTTTTAGATATTTCGGGTCTATTGTTCAAAGTGATGGTTATATTGATGGGGTTGTTATTAGTAGAATTCAAATTTGTTGGTTGAGTAGAGGAATGTTTCGGGGCAATTGTGTGAGAAGAGTTGGTTGGTTTGTCGATTGCAGGCAGTGGGGTGGTTTGGGAGGAGATGGGAAGGCGGGACATCGAGGTACGACTGCAGGTAATGGTGGTCGAGCACTGGGATGAAGTGGGGCAAGGCTGGACAGCAGTAATAAGCTGCAGGAAAGGGGTAGGCCGGGTTTTGGGGTGACGGATGGGGAGGCTTGAGGCTGAGGATAGGGGAGGAGAAGATTTGGGTATGATAAAAGAGATTGATACAACTTCACCGTAGAGTAGGATATAGTTGGAACACCACCACGTGCTCTGATACAACCCTAAAACAGGAAGAATAGCTACACAAAGGACTTTGAGAAAACACAGCAATAAATAACCCTAACTTTGAAAACAACAAATATATAGCTCTTTCATGAAGAAGAAACATAAAAGGAAGGGAGAAAGGGGCAGGCGGCAGTCCCGCCCCATACCGCTCGACTTGGGTTCACCTTAGACCAGCCCTCAATTGGATTGGTCAGGCAGGCAGCTGCCCTCACAAGCACGTGAGTCTTCCGCGCACACCCCCCCCCCTCTGCGCGCAAGAGTATTTTTGCATGCTCGTCATATAGATTATTACATGACATGTCAATTCTAGTTTAAGTGTATATATCATTTTATTTCTTGATATATTGATTTAGTAATAGTTCATTTATTCATTAATAAATAAATATAATGTATTTCATAAGAAAAAAAAATTTATGTTATGAAGAATAAAATAGTGTATATATATATATGAATGATTGTATGTGCATGCTGGTCGGGGATGTCAGTGTACTCACACGTAGATGTTTTCCTACTATCTCAGGTCATTTTAAAATTTAGATTACTAATCGATAATGAGATAAAATTAGCCAGGGATGTGTAGTTATTATATCACCTTAGATAATTATATAATATAAATCGATAACCATTGCATCGTTAGGTTAATATCAACTAAGAGTGTGTTAGGTATGTTTAACGGTTCTCTTGAGACATGTGAAAGTTTAGAGTATGAAGTAAATGTAAAGTTATAAATAAACATTGAAAGTGAAGTAAAAGTAAATGTATATAGTATTTTGGATTTTCTTTTTTGAATGAATTTCATTGACACAGACATTAGATTATTATAAGATATCAATAATGAAATTTGAGAAACCGATGTGCATATTATTTTTATTCCTTGAGATATTGTAGTTCAGAAATGTGATTATTCTACTAGGTTATCTGAGCTAGTTATGTTAATTTAGAGATTTAGAGATTAGTATTTATTTTAATAAGTTTAATTATTTGTTTTTATAAAACCAAAAATCTTATTAGTTAATCTACACTTCTTTATTTTAATTTTATTAACATAAAATTTAGAATTTTATAATAATGGTTTGGACGAATTTCGGGAAATATGAAAAAAGAGGTATATTTTAAAATTAAGTAAACCTTCCCTATCTGTATGCGCTTTAATTTGCTGCATGTTATCAGGGCTGATGGCTCACTTTACATTTACAAAAAAGCTCCTCTGTGCATTTTACTGAATTCTTCCTCGCCAGAGCTTGTGATTTAATAATTTTGTTTATTGTTTGATTATCGAAACAGCTGCCTGAGGGCATTACAAGAAGGAGATTCTAATGACTTCCATAAGAAACTTCAGGGTTCAAAAAAGGTAACTGCTGATGGAATTTGTAATTTTCTTCATTTAGTTGTTCAAATAAGAGTCTCAACTTGGCGCTGTTTAACATTGTTATTCTGCTTTTATTTAGGAGCTGATGTTGTCTATATCAAATGCAAGCTGGGAAGCAGCTGAGTATATCCATTCAACTATTTTTAAGCTTCAGGTTTTTTTTTTTTTGATGAATTTATCATCATATTCTGAAGCTTGTATTCAGGAATATTATTTTTTTCATAACAAATAAGCTTTTGCTAACCAGTGTTCTTAATTGGATATTCTAACTAGTCTTCTTAAGTAGATATTATATCGTCTTGGTTTGGTCTGGGAGCTTCGTTGGATGACATGCTCACAAAAAGAAGATGGTTTCCACCAACATGCTGAGAAATTTGGTGGACCTTTGATTCCTTCTAAGGATCAGGTTAGCTTACCGTACCTATCACAATACTGTAGGCTGTACCCGGAAGTTTGGAAGTTACATAAAACTCAAAATATACTCCGGTTGAAAACATAAAATGATGTTATATGTTTTACTTGCATCAGAAGAATTTGTTTTCCATCAGCTTTGTTTAAAATATGCCTGTGATGTCTCCTCCTGTATGAAAGGGGTACACTTTTTATTCTTATTTTGAATAGTTTGTTAAATCTAACACATTGTTGTTTCAACTCATCCCATTGAATTCTAATTAGTACTTATGGTTTTTATAATCACAATCACAATAAGCATTGCTGCTGATGTGGACCTATTGGTCTCCCAATGTTTTCTTTTCAGTTACCCATTATTGACCTATTGTTCTCGTTTTTGTTGCTTGTCACCTTTGCTGCCTTTGCCTTTTTTAATAGATTACTATTATTGCCTCTGCTAATTTCTCTTCTATCTTTCAAGTTGGGTTATTGTTGTCTCGACCCAGCCAGGGAGCTTGGAAATGTCAAAGCGGGAAAGGACAGTCAAATGGTAATAAGTTATTAGTTTACCATTTCAATTATCCATAACAAGAATCATCCATATTAAAGGCCACTAAACCATGAAAAAATATCTAAAGCATCATACTAAGTTAAGTTTTGCCGAGATGAGAATAATTAGGTGGATGAGTGGCTTTACACATAGAGACAAAATGCGAAATGAATATATCCAGGATAGGGTTGGTGTAGCTCCTATGACGGCCAAAATTAGAGAGTCGTCTGAGATGATTTGGTCACATTAAACGGCGACCATCTAATGAGTCGATTAGGAGAGTAGATGTTTTAGATTTGACTTATATTAGGAAAGGCAGAGGTAGACCTAGGAAGACTTGGGCTTATTGTATAAAAAACGATCTTAATTTATTATAATTAAATGAAAATATGACACTTAATAGGACACAATGGAGAAAAATGATCATTTAGCCGACCTCACTTAGTGGGATTAAGACTTTGTTGTTGTTGTTGTTGTTGTTGTTGTTGTATCGTCCAAACTAGCATAAAAGAAAATTCAGGTGAAATAGTACTAGGTAAGAAAAGAGCCCATAATATAATAATGTCTTATACCTATTTTCATTTGAACCTCTTATGTGATAGATAAAGTCTCTCCTCTCAGTCATTTTAAATCAATTCAACCTTTCTTAAATGAATTTAAAAATATATTATTTTTACAGCAACTTGATGAATAACTATAGTTCTATTATGCATTAAATCCTTATGCATATGCTCAAACATGATACTCGAATGAGAAATGAGGATTAATGTTCAAAATAAGCTTTAATTATTTTTCTTAATAAATTTTCTATGAAATTATTTTTAAATATTTACACTTTTTATTTATTTTCCTTTAAAGATTCATATCAAAAGAAGCAACAAAAGCATTTGTAGTCATCAAGTCATCTAACACATTAAGCATTTGTTTTGATATTTGCCATGAATTTGTGTAAGTTTTAGTTTTTTGCAGTCGTAACAGGTGTCGAATTTTTGTCGGAAGCATCAAACTTGGTTTGCAAGCTTCCGTAAGGGCTATTAATATGATTTCGTTGAGGGAATGGAAGATTGAAGTGATAAGATAAGTAGGAAAAAATAATAGGTGATATCGGAAGGGCAGATTTATGCCAAGAAGCCCGTTTGATTTATTTGGCAAAGGAGTTAGGTTTTGGGTCAATATGAGCCTATATTTCATGAATTCCTATGATACCACGCTTTTCTTGTTATTTGTACGAATGATGAGTTCGAGATGTGGGAACTCATAATAGGGTTGTTTGTAATCTCATATTAAGAAAAATAATTGTCGACAATTTTTCATGTAATTTTACATTTGACACTGATACATTTAAAATTTTTTGCATATTGTGAATTTATATCTACATTTAATGTATGAATGCAAGTTTACTTCTTTTACGATACATGTGTTGTTATACTATGTTACGATATAATGAATACACTTATGAAAATATTGCTTGTAAGTTTTCAGCTGCTATGATTCATGCATGATATATGAATGCCTTTGATGAATGCTTGTTGCAGGATTGTTGATTTAAATGTTGTGAGTGATATTATAAGTATACTATTAAGTGAGTGTTTGCAAGTACAGTATGCAGGGATATGGTATTCTAGACTCCTGCTGTTCAGAAAGTGACGAAATTCTTGGAGCTTTTTTTATCAAATGGTGATAAAATGTAGGCAGCCATTTGTATCAGGGGGTTATTAATATCTGCAATGTTGCCGAGCACCTTTATGAATAGTTGCTATGGTATTTGGGCAGGGTGGCAAACCATGATATGACAAGATATGAATATAGTTGAGGCTTATACATTTACAAGTGACATTGCTATGAATGTGTATATAATTTTTATGAATATGTTTATGATTTCATGATTATTATAGATGAATGAATCACATATATTTTATTCAACAGTAATGCTTTTTTTTACACTATCTTCTTTTCTTTTCCATGTATTATATGATTTTAGCTTGTTATGACTTGTGTGTAGGCTTGTATAGACATACAAGTATGTACATTGTTTCTTTTCCGTGTATAAAATATTACTATAGGCTTGATAATTTCATTGAGTTTGTTGTTGCTCACTCTTTATACTTTTCAAGAAGGGATAAGATGTAGCGGGTAAGTATCCATGTGTAATGTGTACAACTTTTGCATTTGCAGTTTTGTAAGCTTGTATGGTCTTTTAGGTACATATTTTATTTATGTTAGATTTAGCAGTTCTGTATGTTTGCGGCAATTTTGTTAGATGAGTTCATCACTTACTGGGCCCTGATTTTGTAAGTTAGGATGTGTGTTAGTATGAATTTCAACTTATTAAATTGTCTGCCTCTGTCGTACCTCAACCAATCTTTAAGAGGGCCAGCTGAAGTGTGACAGAAAATGGTATTAGGACAAGGTTATTTGATGAAGAGAATTTTAGAAGCGTGTTGGATTTAGAAGAAAGAAGAATGAGATCAAATATGAATTAATTTATAAAGAGTTATAGGTTGATGAATCGGTGGTGGGTAACCCATACAACTTAAAATATCATGCATGAACGATTTAATTATTTTATGATAAATTGCATTTGAATAATAATTGTCGCTAATATATATGAATATGTATGAAATAGAATCAAAGGATGGCAGCGGCCTCCTCTGTTAGGGTTTCGCCCAATGATGGCGGTTCCCAGAGTTGATAATATTGGCTTAACCCACAGGTTTCGTTGTCTCCGTCGATGTCGATTCACGTCTTCATCGTCGTACTTGACGACGAAGGTTTCGCACATCACCTCCCCTGCCCGACGAAGACGGCTTTGCTCGCAGGTCATCTCTTGCCCGACAACGCTTTGTTCTACTTGCATGTCGTTTCCTCGAAGGCCTCGGAGGTCGTTTTCTGCCCGACAACACCATCTCTCCTTTTTGCTCTTAGGTTGTTTCTTTCCCGACGGTTTCACACGACATCTCTCTCGACGATGGAGGGATTTGCAGAAGGGCACGCACCTCGACTGTTTCTCGTTGTGCTAAATACTCTGCTCAGCTTCTAGTCGTTCTCGTCGTTCTCGTTGTGTTGAGTCCTTCCTCACTGCTCGAAACTATCATGTTCCTTTCTGTCGACTGTGCTGCCCGATCCTTGCAGCCGGATGGAGAGAAGTTATTTTACTGTTGTGTCTGCAGGTTCGAAGCCTGATTTTGCTATCGAAAAGTTCTGCATTTTTTCCCAAAGTTTTCACGAGGCTCTTGAAGTTGGTGGTGTTGATTATACCTTCATCAAAAATCTTGGAATAAAAAATGGAAAACTTGATCTTTTTCTCTCTGAGGCTGAAACCAGTGTTCTTGCGTCTGCTTATCGTTTTGTTCTAGTGGGGAAATTCTTTTATGGTGACCCAAAACTAGAGATCATTCAGAACGATTTTGAAGCTATGAAGATATCAGGTAGTTGGAAAATTGGCTTACTTGATTGCCGACATATACTTATTCAGTTATCTAATTATGCGGACTACACTCACATTTTTATCGAAAAATAATCAAGATTGATAACCGTTTTATGAAAATTCTGAAGTGGTTGATTTTGATCCAAAAGCAGAGTCCCCTATCATTCCTGTTTGGATAAAGTTTTTGAGGTTAAAAGTACAACACTTCAACTATGAAATTCTCTACTCCTTAGCAGTTTCTTACGGTAAGCTTCTAAAGGTTGGTAATCCCACGTTTGCTGTCACCAGACTCTTTGTGGCTTGTGTATTAGTTGAAAGAGATATCACCCAACCTGCTGCAAATGAGGTATGGATTGAATCCAATCACAATAGAGAATCGCAAAAAGTTGAAATAGTTTCAAATCCTCCTTTTTGCTCTCATTTTAGTATGTTTGGCCACAATTCTTCTACTTGCTATCGTTTGCATCCTCATTTAAAGCCGGATACTGCTAAAGTTCAACAATCTTCTCAGAAATCTATTCATACTGATGTGGGGGTGGACGCCTTACCGCCTACCATCACTGTTGAGGAGGTGCAACCTGATCTTATTTTCAACGCTGCCCATACATCTGCTCATTTGCCTAACGCTTCTCCAGATGGGAACAATTTTGATGATCCTCCTACTCAAATTTTGGTTGTCTCAGATAAAGAACTCCATAATCCAGCTGTTGCCCGAGAACCTACTACTGATGTTACAAGTGGCAATATTTCTATTGTTTCTCTACCACCTCAAGTCATGCAAGAGGTTAATGTTACTCAAGCACATGGGGACCTTGATGTGCAACAGCCTACACCTGTCCGGCCACCTGTGGACCAATCTACTGATCAGTTAAGTCAATCCTCTGATGAGGAATGACAAGTTTACACATCCAGGAAAAACAGAAGAATGAAGACCTACTTCCGCTCAGGAATCTGATGGATGATACTTCGGTCACTTCGGGTAATGGTTCGTACCTCACCAATTCGTTAACCGGCTCCCGGCCGAGAACTAAAGGTAAAGACAGGAATGCACGTCCCTAGCTTTTTGCACTCTTTGATGGTTTTAGCTTTTTGTTGTTATATGCATCTTTTTTTTTGGATGTTGTGTGTTGTATCGTGTGAGTTAGGTCTTCTTTTAAGCAAAGTCATACAATCTATCTGTATTTTTTTTCTTTAATATATTAGCCCTTTGGGCTTTTTCAAAAAAAAATGTATGAAAGAGAATCAGAAAGTACAGAGGGCTAGTCTATTAGGCCAAATGCAGATTAAGAATTAAAATCTCAAAATATTTTTGGCAAAAATGTTAATTAGAATAAAGAAAATGAGGAAAATAAAGCAGCTAAGAACAGAACAGTGTTCTATTGATATCACACGTGGTTGAGGAATAATAATAATTGCTTCAAAATAAATCAATGCTTCATTTAAAGAATAAAAATAATGAATTTTTGAATATTTGTATATGCATGCTAAGAGAAGTAGTTCACCCCCTTATGGTACTAGATGTGGATGTCAATGTAGTCATGCACGTAGATATTTTGCTGCCACTTTAGAAAACGATGTAATTTAAATCACGAACTGTTGTGCCGACAAGAGAGTATCAATTAGACATCAGCAGACATCTTTCCACCTCAAATAGTAGTTGACATATTCTGTGAACCTCTATATTGATAGGGTATGTAACGGGTAAGGGTGTGCTAAGTAATGTATACACTGTTTTTGTGATGAATGTGAAAGTTACAAGTATGAAGTACACTAGTGTTAAAGATTAATGCTTATAAAGTAAAATTAAATTTAATGCATATAAAATTTTAGATTATTTTTATGAGTAAATGTCATGAATACATTATTTGGATTATTATTTGTTTGTTTTATAATATAATAGAAAAGACTAGCATATATATTGTCTCCAATGATATTTTCAAGTTTAAGCTTTTGAAGAGGAGATGAGTAATAGATGAGAAAATATGTATAAAAGACGAGATTAGTAGATAAAAATATAAGCACTTTAATTGTTAAATTAAATTATTTTTTGTTACTTTTTATATTTATTCGGAATGTTAAATATTAGTCATAGAAAATAAAAATAGAAAATTTTAGTTTTACCATCAAATTGTCCATTCCCACTTTAGAAATTCCAAACACCCGGCTGAGTTGTTAGAATGCCCATTATTAAGATAAAAATTAGTAGAAATGTTTAAATTTATCTTTTGATTGAGATTTGTTGCTTCAATTTGTCAAATTATTAGTCAATCTCGTCAACTCCAAATTTTTTAGGAGGTCGAGAGGAGAAGTTTATTGTGAATTTAATCTTGTCCACTCTAATCCTTATCATAAGGGTCGGGCTAATCAATTGAAATTACGACTACCTTATAGGCATAACAGTTTGCCCATGAGCTTGCGATAAATAGATAATATTGTTAATTTTGGAAAAGAAGTGGTTGCGCAACTTTTAAAATAGTTTCACAATTCTTAGAGGACTTAAATTAGAGTTTATTTCATTTTAACCCGTGCATCATGTTGGTACTTTTTAACAAATTTTCATCTTTAGTGTGTAAGAGTTTATTGCATCTTGATTTTTTGCCTCGATATATGTGCAAGTAATCTGTGTAATTTTCTCTCTTGCAGCAATTACTTCATAATTTTAATATTTCGGGTGTGGAGATGCTATTTATTTTCTGAACAGAAATCATTTAAGCAGCTTTTGTGGAGATCAAATTAATTTAGACCCGATACACTTGCCATCGCATGCATTTTGCCTTCTTTAAGTAATATTGATGTTTTAGACAAATTGATGTGGAAAATTTCTCGACCAAATGATATTCGAGCATCTCTGATGGCAAATTGGCAATTGAAGCAAATTGCTCAATTCACGTGACACTGTGTTCAATGACTTGTGTCAGTTTAAGTTCCTTAGGCTTGTTCATCACTCTACAATTTTGTGTGGTGCTTCAATGTACATCATTCTTAGTCATTTTTGATGCCTTTAATCACATCACCAAGTGGAGCAAGCTTGGAGATTAACAATGAGAGCATTGTCGGCGATGATATTCAAGTGGGTAGTAGCTTTTAAAATTCTATTTCATCAAATAGGGTCCTTAACTAAAAAGTATATCAGTGCTCTATTTTTAACAAGCTTCAAGCAAGATGAGCCCAATAAGCTCCTCTTTATTATTTTCTTATGCTGCTGGACGGTTCATTCTTTGGCTTTTTTTTTTAATTTATTTGTTCTTTTATATGTTGTGTTCTGGCAATTTTTAGTTATTTCTCTTATACTCGTATCATTATGTCATCATACTATTGCGTGAATAGCTTTAGAACATTCATTTACTTATTGTTATAAAGTTTATTTGAATTATGCATTAGTTCCTTGAATATTTTCAAATGGTTTAAGTAGATTCAACTTGAATAACGGGCCTACATCTGTTGTATATAAAGTCAAAATCTGTATATCAGAGTTCAACTGAGCTTAGATTTTGATGTGTTGTATTTTAAGCTACTAAATAGCATACACTAATTCATTTGAACTTTTTTTTTTTTCTCTGTGCTGTAGTTGGACTGGCTGAACGTCGAGTGGAGTTTCATTCTAAGACAGGCGCAGATGCAAATGAAATTATTGGAACCTTCTATTGCATTTAGACATGCCTTGCTTAAAATTTTAGATTGCAATGAATTTCTGTCAGAGCATTTACTGAAGGCTACAACCACCCTTCGCAAGGTTTTTTCCTTTTTTCTGAGAGCTGACCCTCTTTTTTAATATATGGATTATTTTAGCAGGTTCTTTCGGATTTCCAGGGTTCCAGATTCTCTCTAGCGACTGCTGCTTTACATGAATTAAAGTCTCTCTTTTGTCAAACAGAGAATGAAACAAAACCACATACTTATATCAGAATGAGGGTATGGTATCAATTGCTTTTAATTTATGTTTTCTCTGTTGTGATTGAATGTGTCGAATAAATTTGATAAACTAAACCCATCTGCATCATCCTTCATGTCATTTACAGTTTATTCTTTCTTGCCAATTATCTTTTATTATTTCATTTACGTAATTGTCTTCAGTTCCTAGTATTACTTTCTTAAGAAGTGGCCTGACTATTCATGGCTTTTTTGTGTTGATGATGAAACTTGTACATCAGCAAATGATGTTGCATTTTGTTATTTCCGTGATTCCATATTTTCTCTTTATGATCCTTTGTTTTTAAATCACTAAACCGACCATGGGAGAAAAAATGACAAGAAACAAGATTGAATTTCATTTTTTTTGTTTTTTTTACTTTTTGCTCGGCTTGATATCTAATCGCACCTTTAGCTTACAACAACAACAACAACAAAGCCTTAATCCCACTAAGTGGGGTTGGCTACATGAATCCTTTTTCTCCATTGCGTCCTATTTAGTGCCAAATTTTCGTTTAATTCTAATAAATTAAGATCATTTTTTATGCAATAAGCCCAAGTTTTCCTGGTCTACCTCTGCCTTTCTTAACATAAGTTGTATTTAAAACATCTACTCTCCTAATCGGATCATCAGGTGGTCGACGTTTAATGTGACCAAACCATCTAAGGCGAATCTCTCTAATTTTATCCGTCACTGGTGCAACACCAACCCTATTACGAATATATTCATTTCGCATTTTGTCTCTAAGTGTAAAGCCACTCATCCACCTAATCATTCTCATCTCGGCAACACTTAACTTAACATTATGCTTCTCTTTTAAAGGCCAACATTCAGCACCATAGAGCATTGAAGGTCTCACCTCCATCTTATAAAATTTTCCTTTCGATCCTAAGCGGTACTTTTCTATCACACAATAGGCCGGACGCATTCCTCCACTTCAACCAATCAACCTGAATTCTACTATTAACATCCCCATCTATATCACCATCGCTTTGAACAATGGACCCGAGATATCTAAATCGTTCACACCTTTTAATAATTTGATCACCAAAGTTACACTTCTGTCACTAGACCTACTATTACTAAAAATACATTCCATGTATTCAGTTTTAGTTCTACTCAAACGAAGACCTTTAGACTCCAATGTAGACCTCCATAATTCAAGTTTTCCTTGGACGTTTTCACTTGTCTTATCCACAAGGAGGATATCATCAGCAAAAAGCATACAACAAGGTACATCCTCTTGTAAATGCCCAGTAAGACCATCCATAAATAAAGCAAAAAGATATGGGCTTAAAGTCGATCCTTGATGTAAACCAACAGAAATAGTAAAATATTTGGTCAATCCTCCTTCAGTTTGAACACATGCAATAGCTCTAGCATACATATCTTTAATGACTTGAATATAAGTCATATCAACACCTTTATTCTCAAGGACTCTCCAAAGAACATCTCTAGAAACCTTATCGTAAGCTTTTTCTAAATCAATAAAAATCAAATGTAGATCCTCCTTTTTATCTCTGTACTTCTCCATCAAACCTGTCAATAAATGTATAGCTTCCATGTTAGACCTGCCCGGCATAAATCCAAATTGATTACGAAGTCTTAACCTACCCTCTCCCATAATATTAAACTATGACACATCAATTTAATTCCTCTATAATTTGCACACTCTTGAGCATCTCCTTTATGCTTAAAAATGGGGACCAAAATGCTCTTTCTCCACTCCTCAGACATCTTTTTAGTTTTTAAAATAATATTAAAAATTTTAGTAAGCCAGGAAACCTTCAAATCACCTAAACATTTCCACACTTCAATTGGGATATCATCGAGTCCTACTGACTTTCCCCTTAGTTTTCTTTAAAGCCTCTTCAACTTCTTTTACTTAATGCGACGGTAAAAATGAAAAGTTTTATTATTATTAACGATATTAAGATCACTAAGGTCGATCGTACTTTCAAGCATCTTCATTAAAAAGTTTATCAAAATAACTCACCCACCTATGTTGAATATCTTTTTCTAAGAAAAGCACTTTTTGATTTTCATCTTTAATACACTTTACTTGAGTTAAATCTTTACTCTTCTTTTCTCTTTGTTTGGCTAATCGCACCTTTAGCTTAAATCTAAAAAATTTTACATGGTAATTTGATTATATTATTATCCACCACTTTTAAACCACCGAGTGATAGACAGCGGTAAGAGTAAAAATAAAATATCTATTGACATAGATTGCCTGAAAACTTATATGTATAACGAATGCTTACTTGCAGCCTTTTTATTTTTTCCATTTATTTTTTCTATTTCCCGTTTGTAATGAACAAATTGTGAAAGCTCCATTGTAATTTCCATTCCTCATCTGATTTTAATGTTTTCTTGTGAAAGCTTGAAGAAGCTAAAATCTTAAGAGCTCAAGGTCAACCTGGTATGGCCATTAATCTTGCAAGATATCTTTTGCAACATCATCAAATAGAAGATGAGGCCTCAAACATACATAGATTGATTGGGAAGTGGCTGGCAGAAACGCGATCAAGCAAGTAATAATTTACTATTTCAGGATTATATTCTTATTGTTTGTTGTGGTGAATATAATTTCATGCATGTTAACGAGTTTTCTTTTACAATTGTGCAGCTCAAGGACCATTTTAGAACAGTACCTAAAACATTCTGTCGAGCTTGCTGAAGCAAGCAATAGTAAAGATGAGCTGTCTACATTAAAACAATGTAAATGTTTATTCCAACTAGCGCATTATACTGATAGTCTTTTTAGAAGCTATGAAGAAAGGCTAGCATCTAGTGAGTGGCAAGCTGCCCTGCGGTTAAGGAAACATAAGGTTAATTTCTAAACGTATTTTATTGTTATAAAGTTTCTACATTGTATTCCTTGCTAATTTACATTAGTGGTTTCTGCAGACCAAAGAGTTGGAAGTACTCATTAGAAGACTAAAGAGTTCTACAAAGGCAAGTTTTTACTATTTATCAATATTTATTAGATAGTTTGGTATTATGGTGCACACTTTATAAAAGGTGATTAATCATGTCTATGATTATTAATACATGTTAAGCAAACGTGCATCCGTGCAAGTAAATACATTAAGAGGCCATTTACTGGCTCTCTTTCATTGTTAGAGATCCTATACAGGGACTTAGCTTCAGGTAACTCTAAATTGTGCTTTTAGGCTCTCTTGCTGCATTTTGTTTCTTTGATATCCAATGCTGGGGCCTTACTTAGACAACAATTATTTTAGCTTTAGTCAGTCTATACCATAGTAGCCTTAACTGAGGAATTTTTTCTAATATATTAAAATGGTATTCAAAAGTTCCATTCATGATATATGGTTCCCCATGCGATCCAACTATAATTGTATCATGGTCTACAATTTCACATCTTAAAGAGATGATGATAGGGAGGGTTGAGTCCTCATTTTATTTCCTGATAAGCACCTAATTTTTTTATGGATCTTAAATAGTTATTAAATCTTGCATCTAGTACAATCTCTTTAAAATACTTGCATCTGAATTCAAATTTAGTTTTTTCAGTATTTTATAAATCAATTGACATTTATTTTGTTGACAGCTATTTCAGACAAGCTTAAATGGGTTGCCAACATGGATATTAGGACTACTTCTAAGAATAAGATGTTCTAACTTGCCACTTTTCTGTTGTAATTAAATTAGGGGGAAAAGACAGATTACTCCATAAAAATACAGGAGTTACAGAAACAGCTTAGCATGGATAGGGAAGAAGCTGAAAGATTACAGGTATCTTCAGTTATATTTCTGAACTATTAAGATTTTTTATTTAATTATATTTTTTATTCTTTATTGATGCTCTGTTGAACTCCATCTCGCTGTTCGAGCTCTTCGAGATGGGCTTCTTTCTTGTGTGCTTTTTTTTATGCACGTATTATATATGTTTGGCATATAGGTGCGTACACTTATAATTCATAAAACTTTTTAGTAAATTTCAAAGTCCTTGAATTTGAATATTTTAATATAAAAGTATACTTCGTTCATCAATTTTTATGTTTGAGACTATTTAGGAGAGCTAAGCATTTACTTTTTCAAATCGCAAATTTTAGAGTTATAGGTGCAATTGAAAAATAGGTAGAAATACTTGGGTGCTCAAATAAGTTAGCATGGGAACACATGCATGTTCGCAATTTTGGTGAAATACCATTAACAAAAAGGAAAAATTACATATATTGTGATGGAACTGTCACATAGGGACACTCGATGATTTCTTTGATTATCTGTATTACAAGCACTTTATATAATTATTGATAACAATGCCTAGAAATATAAAGTATAAAACATCTGCAAAACATTGATCTTTGGGGCATTTGCATACATACTTAGGAGCTCAAACAGTTTTAATTGGTATCAAAGTTTGGCAAACTCTAAGATTCTAAGTATCGTCTTCCTTGCTCCCAATCTAAAATTCCACATAACCTAACTTAATGCATACACAAAAAAGTAAAAACTAAAATTAAAAATAAAAAAAATTATCTTCACATCACCCACCTAGCCCTAACCTTAAACCGCCATTTCTTTTTTAGGCAAAATTGTGATCTTTTGAAAGAACGTGCCGCTAAAGAGAAACCCTCGTTGAGGTATGAAGCTTACCATGGAAGATATGCAATTAGAAATTTTCAATTGCAACTAAGGCTTGTCGCCTTTAAGATGAGATAATCGGAGAGATCACCCATGGCCCCAACAGTGATATGCCAGATCGAGAAAATGATGTAAATCTTTTTCACCATGAAGTTTCTATTAATGAGCCAATGTACTGACCATTTGACATGGAATATCATAATAGAAACCTAAATTTTGAACTAAAGATTTACTTGTCTGATTTTGACAGACATGTGGATCCGCGTGAATTCACTGAATGGCTCCGAACGATAAAATAAACTTTTTTATGAAATATGTACTCTGGGACAAAATATTAAAATTAAAAGTCATCCCCTTATGGGAGAATCTGAAGCATTTTCGACAAGAAGTAATAAGTAAGATAATCAAATTCTCTAAAATCGAAATGGTGATGCAACACATACATTTTTCTACACTGCCAACAAAATATATTCATAAAACATTACAATTTGCGCTAGAGAGATTCTTCTGTAGAGGAGTTTACCTATGAATTTAATCAACTCATTTTGAAATTTGAGTTTGTGGAATCAGAGGAGCACACTGTGAGATATCTTGGAGGATTGAAACTATCTTATAGTAATGTGATGCTTCTAATGTTATATTAGTTCCTACTCGATATTGAAAATGGATAGATAGCTACTTTACTAGGTGACTGTCGTGTCACGACCCCGCACAAAGGCTTGGAATTATCAAGGCGGGAACAGTTGGTTTGACTGTGGAAATCAATCTAGCAATTCCATTTTATAATTAAATAAAAACCAAATCACAAAAGAGTCATTCTAATTCATTAAATTTAAAGTTGCAATTAGTTTATCATATTTTTTTAAATAATTACAAGTGATAGAAAATAAAAGCTAACTCACTACTTATCAGCTTGCGTTCCACAACGCATGTGCACATGCTCCATGTGATTCATCTACTCTTCAGCTGATTTTCTTGTAAAATGTTAGCAATGAAAATTTTTAGTTAAAACCTACTTAGTGGGTAAATATTTTTGAATTTCAATAATTATCTTAAAATATCTTGTAAAAGATCAGTAACAGTAAAAGACTGTGCAATAAAAGTGAACATTAAAGAAACCAATTTTATTTCCTTTCATTTGTTTTTGTTATACTTTTTTGAGAATTGGGAGTCACATGTCTGAACATATACTTTATAAAAATGTATTTTTAACCTTTTTCAAACCACTACAACGACAGGCAATTTTTTTCATTTTCATTTACATTTTTATTTTCATGCATGGGTACATTGCATTTCCCTGCAATACCATCCAGTGGTGGCTCCCATATGCATGCATATATCATATTTTATTTATTGTTATATTGTATTTAACATTTAAAAGAAAACATATACTTTTGCATTTAAAATAAAAACTGAGAACAATAAATAAATAGAACTATTGTAAAATAAAACATATTAACCCACCTCAACAATGCTGCTTTTTTTATCCTTTTACTCAGATGAACTAGCCCTTATTTTGAACCTATAATAACACATTAGACGTAATTTGCTTTTGATAACACATCATATTTAATTAATTTCTATCAATCATTTTCCTCTTTCACAAGAATTCTATCCTTACTTATTAGACTTTTTTTTATTATTTAACCAAACCATTTCTTATTATAAATTTATATAAACGTTTCTCTAATTTTTTCTTAATCTTGACCTAGTTTATTAATATTTAAGAAGTCGTAGGGCCTATTTTATTGAAATAAAGATGATACAAAAGAAAGTTTTAGGAGAGGGCCCAATAGATGAAGCCCTACCTATACGAAACAAAATGCAGAGAAATCTCAAACAAAAAGATACAAAAGACACAAAAGAAAAAATGCAAATAACAGTGTCTAACGACGAAGTCGCCTAAGCCTTCCTCTTCTTCTTGTTCTTGGAGCGGGTCCAGAAAGCAAACTCTTAAGTGTTGTTCTATTTCCAGGAGTGACCAATGTATCATCTATTAAGTCTCCAAGCGTACCCCCAGGCTTCTTCTTCCGCCGAGAAGTGTATACTTGTCATTCTTCTTCTGAGGACTGGTCCGTCTGATCCATAAAAGGAAAGGTAGGTGCAGCGATGGTTCCAGTGTTTGTGTAGGACAGTTTATCAATACTTGGGGGTCTCCTCTCTTCCTGCTGAATTTTTGAATAATCTGTTCAGACTCGAAAGCATTAGTGGCAACAGTAACTGGATCAAAGGCTCGAGGAGAAATAAGAGGAGCCACATCCTCCCCCTGAGAAATCGGTTCATCAGTTAGTGGATCAATAACTGGAGGAGAAATAAGAGGAGCAACATCCTCCTTCTTCTCAATGGGGAGGGGTTCTTCATCAGATAAAAGCAGGGGACAGAAGATGGAGGAATAGAAGAACTCAAAGTATTATCAGTAGTCTTATGAGCAGAAGCAGAAGGCAAGACAGAAGGCAATTTTTAGATTGGGGGGGGGGGGTGATCCTCCTCGGTTAAGTTCGTAGTGTCAGCTGCATCATGGACAAGGGGGGAAACCTGAAGAGGGGTGGGCGATGGTGACTCAATATGCTTATTCACTGGTGCAACTAATGGATCAGAGGTGGTAGGTGGCTAAGAAATAAGAGGTCTTTGAGTAATTGCAGGCTTTAAATGAGGATGCAATCTATAACTAACTGCAGAATTGTCCCAACATACAACAATGAGTGCAGTAGTGTGGATGGGGCTCTATAATTACCTTATGCCAATACCCCTTTTGATTAGAGCCTATCCAAACTTCATCAGGGTAGGACTTTGTAATATCTCGTTCCACAAGAACACAGGCATCAGAAGGCCTAGTGCGGTCTAGAGTGGGATTATCAATTCTAAGAGGTTTGCCAAAGCCCGAAGCAAGACAGTACACAATTTCATCATTGAAATGATGATATTTCAAGCTAGGGAATCTATGCCAAACAGGGATTATGGGAGATTCAGCTTTCGGGTCGAAGTCGACAGTCCATTTGAGCACCTTCATGAAACGATTATCAATCTTTATGACTTTTCTAGTAAAAATCTATGTGTAATCAGCATCATTAGACAGTTGGATGAGGACATGTCGCCCATCCAACAGGCCGACTTTTCAGCTACCAGTAAGTTTCATCAACTCAAACTCCTTTCTAATGATCTCCATTATTGGATGTCCATATAAGAACTTACCCACAAGAGCAAAGCGGCAAGACGATTATCAATCTTTATATTGGTTTTCTCGCCTAGAGAATTTAATAACTAATGTTTTAAGGAATCTGTAGTGATAGTTTAGATTATAGTTAGCAGACTATTTGTGGAGATAAAATCTTGGTTTGGATAATTAGTTTTCTTGCGGATTTGAAGATTCAATGTTTTGAGAAAAATCAACATCAATAACTTGAGGACTAGTACTGTACTTTCTATCTCTAATTTCTATTAAATAACTATTTTTCTACTAGTTTTTTGCATTAACCTACATCTCCTCAATATTATGGAATTATTGCACTTTGTTATTCAGGTTTCTACTTCTTCATTTAAGTAATCTTATTGTAGAGGCCATTTTTATTTGTAATCAATACTCTATCATACTTGCAAGCACATTTTGTTTTGAAAACCATACTTTCTGTTTTTGTTTTTTGGTTATACTTGTATGCTCTCTATATTGGGGAAAAAAAGGTTTGATGTTAGAGGATTTCAATCATATTTTATGGATGATATTTATTGATGGGTTGGCTCATCTTTTTTCAAGCATATCTTATTTTTATGTTACCATTTGAATGTGTTGAAATATCTAAGTATCCAAGAATTTCTTAGTTTGATTCAATCAAATTATTTTCTTGATTGTTAAAGGATGATAGGGACAATTTTCTTGGTCTGGCATTGGAGGGTTACAAACGTTGTCTTGTCATTGGTGGCAAGTATGATCTAAAAGTGGTGAGTCTTTATTTCCATATAAATTTCAAATAATGCTCTAAATTTTGTACTTAAAGATCTTTAGTGTTTTTACTCATATTAAACTTGAGATCACGGCATGCAAGAGGAAAGTTAGTGTAAGAAAAAGTGCCAAATATTATAGCAAGGGAAGGGTGTGTTTCATTTGCCATATTCTAGTGACGATGCGTTGAGAGTTCTGTATTAGTTTGAGCAAGTGTAAAACATAGCAATGGTTGATGATGATTTATGCATAATGAGCTTTTTAGATAGTGACACCGATATGGGTTTGTTGGTAACAGGAAAGTGTAGGTCAGCGACAAGGCTGGCAGTGCAGGAGGTCCTTAGGCATCATGGAGAGTTCACCGCCTCGATCCAATCAATTTATAGGCAAACCACCTAAGAGAGATCAAGGACACAGCACTTCGGCAAGAAGAAAACAGAGAAGAATAATCTCTAATGCATAAACCAAAACAGAAAATGTCTAAACAAAGTTTAACAGTATATTTAAATTTAGGAATCAAAATACCCTAATAATAACAAAACAGTAAATATATTGAACCGGCCCGCTCAAGAGCACAAGAACTCCCTGAATCAGCCAGTAAACAAACCAGATTGGATCAGTTTCGGGGGAATATTCCTGCTCCCTTTTCGTGAGGTGCTGACGTCCGTGTGAGATAGAAATCTTTAATTTTGTTGGAACAGCCTTTAAATGCTTTTTCTGTGGATCAATCATTGGTTTTACTGGGTTTGGGGGAAGGAAAATGTTCCAGGAACAAAAATGAGAAAAAAAAAATGGGAAATAGCTAGTTCATCATCCATGGCTGCCTTCTCCTTAATAGTAGAACTTATTTAATGAAGTACTCTTTCAATGCAAATACAAATTATTTTGCTTGACCTTTTATATGTAATGATTAACTTTGCCTTGAATTGACTTTTTTTACTATTGATTTTCAGTTGATAATGTATCAGAAGTTTATGTCGCTTTATTTTCCCTTCAGGTTTTTCGAATTGTTTCTTTGTGGTTCAGTCTTTATATGAGGCAAAATGTTGTACAGTCCATGTTGAATACAGCTAAAGAGGTGAGTTGTGCCGGTTTTTGTGTATTAGTGGGTGTAGTTACAAATTGTTTAAGTGGCTTAACACCATTATCTAGCATTGATTTTAAATTTACTTTGAATGGAAAATGGTTCCAGGTTCAATCATACAAGTTCTTACCACTGGTTTACCAGATTGCTTCAAGGCTTGGTATCTCTAAAGAAGGACAAGATAGTTTTCAGGTCTAGAGTTCATTTTAGAGATTTATTGTTTTGTGCTCAAAACTAATAAAGCTTATAATTTGATCAATTGAAGAATTTTTTTTTTATCTGCAGACTGCACTGCTCTACCTTGTGAGAAAAATGGCCATTGAGCATCCGTATCACACTATATTTCAGGTTTTTTAATATATAAACTTGATTATATTTCAGACATTTGGTGATATTCGTACCTGAATCATTGGTGCTTCATGAAATCTATAATTCTTTATGTCAATACCTACTTTGCAATGTGACATGAGAAAACGTGGCAATGATGACAGAGAATGGTGGACAATTATTGTCATATATCGTGAACCAAAAAAATCTTATCATCGCTTATTTCACAAAATATATAGCATTGATGCATACAGAACATTGAAACTACCAAAAGAAGACATTTGAAAATTTGATCTGAGAAAATAGATGTGACAACACATAACTTAGTTTTAAAACGTCTGTTCCGCAAACAAAATCATCTAATTGTAGCTCATTTTGGAAAACATCACCTCATTTTTCATATAAGGGAATATTGAAAATTCACAAATGTGAAGTATGTTTTAAGTAATATTTCTAAAAACAACAATGATGAAAAGCAATCGAGACCTGCCCTTGTTATAAAAGCTGTTCCCACTCGCTCACGTAGAATCAGGACCAGCCCTAGCCCCCGCATCACCTACTTTCTTCAGCATCAATGTGGATACTACATTCACGCAGCTCCCACCGTCAGTAATAAACTGCAAACTTTTTCCTTCACTGCACACTAGTGCAAAAATACTATTCCTCAAACTTTAATTATCTCTCTATGTCTCCATCTATAAGATTTTTAGTATTACTAGCATTTCTCCCTCGTCTCTTTGGAGCTGAAGTTCCTCTTTTGGATTCTCCTCTTCTTTCTCTTCCTCCACATCCTCAACAACGCTCTGCTCTGTGAATTAAACGACTCGGCTCATGGGATGGCTTGTGGCAATGTGCCTGTAGTCGTGTCATCTGAAACATTTCTTGCCAGGCACTGTACTGGGTGAGATACACTTTTTCGGTTTCTTTCCACTCAGATCTGTCTTATCACTTTCATTCTTTCCAACTCCTCAAGAGGTACCCTTGTCGGTAACTATAGCTGTATGTGATTACCCGAGTGTTGCGGTTGTCTGAATGAGGGTTGTTGCATGCTTCGTTTATGTTGCTTTTCACCTTCAAAGCTAAGATCTGGACATCTCCTAGTAACCAATGGGGCTGGATTTGCACCAAGTTGCTTATAACAGACTTCAAGTCCCTCTAATAACGGGCCATGGTATAATCCTCAGGCTCCACCAGCTCATACTTCATATGTAATTTGTCAAATTGTGCTATGAACTTCTCCACCGATTGATCTATTTGCTGTAAGTGGTGAAGTCTTTTTAATATTTACTGACGATAAAGAGGCGATAAGTAATTCTCATCTTCTCACTTAGTAATCTTATCACTGACATTTCTTTTTCTCTATCTCTAACAAATTTTCCCACCACAAGGAGGTGTTTTTTTTCAGCTTTATGGCTACAACCTTTACCTTTTTATCCTCAGGCACTTCTTTGTACTCGAAGATTCTCTCAACTGCCTACAGTCAGTCGATAAAGGTGTCAGGATCCATACCTTCATCGAACTCTGGTAGATCAATTGATGCCATAATACTTGTGTCCTCCATATATAAACTCCTCCATCGACCTCCTCTGATATTGAATTCTGAAGAATTAGGGTTTGTCTTCTTCATCATCAACGTGTTCCATATGGAACAGATTCAGATTCTCATCCCTTCTCCACTTTAACCCTCCAAATAATAATCGAAGGTAATTTTCCCCTAAGTTCCGTCATCAATCTTCCCAAGCACTTGCTAAAGGCAACAGATCTCTCACTGTATCTCGTACCGGGTAGGTTCCGGGATTAATCTTATTGGTGGCATGATTAGGATTTGGGGGATTGTGAGCGATTATTGATGATAGGAAAGAAAATTTTTCTTGGGGAATGGTTTGCGTAAGGCGGATGCTAGGATCCCTTAAGATAGGACCAGTGCTAAGCTTGCTCTGATACTAATTGGTACCAAAGTTAACTCCAAAATTTGACAGAGAAAAAGGTTTTATCATGCGAAAAGAAACTGAGCTACTATCAAAGCTTAAAGAAGGAAGGAAAACATAATAAAACGCGAATCTTCGGCTAGGGCGAGATGGGACTTCTAGTGGACAGCGGTGACAAGGGCTGAGATAATTGGCAGGCTGGAAGGTTGTATGAGGCAGGCGGTTGTAGCAGGAAGGGTTGGAAGGAAGAGGTCGACAATTGTGTATGCGCATGTGCGGTCTGCAGTAGCATCGGTAGAGGTATGGGGTAGTGGTGGCAGTACAGGAAGGTTGGGGGATTAGGAGCGGCAACAGGGGAGATGTTGGAGGGGCGTAGGATAGCAGCAGATGGTGTGGGGTGCTTAGCTGCATCGGTAGAGGTAGGTCTAGGACTGGTGGCTAGAGAAATGGGAAGCTGGCGCGCATGTGAGATGGCAGCAAGCAGGGAAGGGGAATGGGCAATGGATTCTAGGGAGATAATCACCACCGCTTAGCGGGATACAGTCGGAGCACCACCTGTTCTCGGATACAGCTTTAGCAAGGGAGAAATGTCAACGATAAAAAATCTGACATCAGGAAAAACTAAACTCTAACATAGAAAACAACATATTTATGATAAAGAATAACTAGGAGAGAGAAATCTCTCCTCTTGGGTGGTGGCCCCAACCCTAAGTAGGGTCGGTCGGTTCAACCTCTCTGCTGAGCCGATTTGGCTGTTTCTGTCCCGGCCCTCGTGTCAAAAGAACTAAATATTTGGTTTAAATCATGCACCAGCACTTTTTTTTCTTTTTATTATTTTCTTTTTTTCTTTTTTGTGAATGAAAATTGATTTTTGTTGATGGTAACTTTAGTCATTATAATTTTACAATTGAAGTTTTACGTGATTATCAGATTTTGCTTGTATGAAAATGGTTATGTCCAATATTGCAGCCACTGATTTGAAGGATAATTTTTATTTCCCTAATTTTTTTGTGAGGTTTCATTTAATTTTTTGTTCTTTAGATTTTGGCTCTAGCAAACGGGGATCGGATCAAGGACAAACAACGAAACAAAAATTCATTTGTTGTTGACATGGATAAGAAACTTGCAGCAGAAAATCTGCTAGATGAGTTATCATCCTCTCATGGTTCTATCATTCGACAGGTATTCATCAAAATTTTGAAATCCTAGTGGTGTCTCTGGTCTTGACAGTGTTTAACGTAGTTAATAAGAGGCTTTTTCACTTTTGTGTTGGAATAAAGTGGTGTTTTTTAATTGATATCTTTTTTAACTTTTGCAGATGAAACAAATGGTTGAAATTTATATCAAGCTTGCTGAGCTTGACACGAAAAAGGAGGTCTGTTTTAGTGTTTTGCTTCTCCTAAAAGTATTATTATCTAGCTGAAGGTAATAAAGGTATGAAATGTATTTAAATGTGCTTGCAACCATGTTGGCAGGATATGAATAAAAAAGTACCTCTTCCTAGGGAGATTCGCAGCATTCGCCGGCTAGAGCTTGTAAGAGTGATTTTTTTAATTATTGAATATGACAATTCCTCCTTATATTATGATGGTTTTAACCTCTCACTATACTATGCTTCCATGCAGATTTTTCAAATAGTTTGTTAGCAAATTCCTTCATTAATTGCTTCTTCAAAAGTTGGATTTTGGTGTTTATTGTATTGAATAAGCTTCTATAATAATTTCATACGTTAGTTAATTAGTTAGGGGTGTTTGGTTTATTGCGAGAAAACGAATGCAGTATGAAATAAGTATAGTATATTTAAAATACTTTGAAGTTCAGTTTTGTTGTTAAAGTAAATGTAGTACATTTTATATTTGGTTTAAAGAAAATTGAAGTCACTGTGAAAAAATGTTGGGCAGTAAAGGCAGTGTCACTGGTTGCGGAGGCGGTAGGCGGTATTGTAGGATAAACGAGAATGAACTAAAGAGGAAGGCGGCGCTCTGGCCGATAATGCGGGTTCATATTAATTTTTGTGACTTATGGAATCAAATTCAATCTGTTGTTGCAATCTATTATTACAAATTTTTTAGATTGTCGATCTATTCCTACAATGGCATCCAATTCAACCAACGACAAAACAATCAAATGTGCATCAAAATTCACCACCAATATTTACTTTTACTTCACATCACTAATTTAACTCCATATGACTCTCATTTGGCATTTTAACAAATAATATTATTGTCATTAACATAGTGTTCAAATTCATCAATCTCATCAAATCTTTCGCAATAAATGAATGACATGCACTCCTATCAAATATTATTCTATTGAATTATCGTGAAGGGATATGATGCCTATTATAAAATAAAATTTATATTGAATGCTTAAAAGGAATTATTTAATATATTTTTAAGTTTCGGATCTTTAAAATGAAATATGTTATGATGCAATTAAATGTTTGATCACTTACATGTTTGTTGAAAATACAATATAAATTTGATATTCTCATGTGACTCCTTGGCTTTTTGTTTAGATAAAGTGTGTTCTAAGGTTGAATATTTTGTTGGGTCTGAATTGGATTTGGCACTGATCCTGTTAACGCAGTTGTTCAGTCTTCCAAAACTCCTCTGATAATGTGCAGAATTGACCTTGGTCTCTATTGGAGCCCTCTGTCCCAAGGTAGGGCAATACCTCGCTGTGTTCAGGCTGATGACACCAAGAACCAGTGTTGGATCCAGATAAGCACTCAGTTTTATGAGCTCTTCCACATTTGTCACATCTCATAGCATCACCCTAGCTACAAAAATTACTATATTTGGCCCTCTTAATATTCAAACTTACATATTGAAATCATTATTTTTCTGAGAACTTTGTGAAAATATGACTTCTTTAAACTCTTCTCTTTTGAGTAGCTTGTAAATTCAACTCATTCTTTCTAGTTCTCCACCAACACAAAATTGTAATCAATCCCAAGGGAAATCAATGACTATCTAATCATGTCTTTCAATCTAGATTGAAACATGTTGCACTTCTCATGTGCATTTAAAATCAGCTTTGGTGCATACTTTGAGAGCATAGTAAATCCAGCTTCATATTGCTTGACCGACCAATCTCCCTACACCGGTCTATTAAATTTTTTTTACATTTGTCTGTTAGCTGAAAGTGGCACGAACCAATCTCTGAATGTGTTCGCAAACTCCTACCACACCAAGTGGCTAGGTAAACCATTAAACTTCTTCTGTAATTGCCCTTGCCACCATCTCTCTTCTTCCCTCTCAAAGGCAAATGTCAAAGGGTAACTCTCCTTTCTGGTGTACATGTCATAATCTCTATAATTTTTTCCACGATCATCAGCCAATTCCCAGTTTGTACTAGCCCTCCTACTCAAAATAGTGGTGGTTTCATATCATAAATAAGTTCAAGCTCTTATCAATTTGTGCTCCCACTACTGGTTTGACACTGAGAATTCTTAACGAATTTTGGCATATCAGGTACTATTTTAGAAATTGCAGGAACGTTGACTACAATTCTCTGGGGCATGTTTCTACATTATTATCGCCGACTTCTTCCTTGTGATTATCCATGATTTTAAAATAAAATAAAGTAATTAATTGGACTCACTTTAACGTTTATTTGTTATTTATAATTTTATTTATTCATATTAATGAGTTTTTTTAATAGGATTAAAACCTAACATGACTCTGATACCATTTTTGTCACGACTTGGCTTGAGAAGTTAGAATTAGTAAAGATGTGAACCGGTTGTTTAACGGTGAAAAATATTTCCAAAAATTAACATTTGTCCACAATAGCATTCATATAGAAAAGGTATATTAAATCCATAATACATATATAACTAATTATCTAACATTAACATGTGCCATCCTGTAATATGGTAACACAAATAGTACAATGAAAGTGAGAATATAGAAAAACTAAAAGCTTATTACCTATCATCAACCGTGTCTCTTTTGTAAAAAAATTTCTTCCATTAGACATATAAATCTAATAAATCATTTCTAGAAAATGACACTTAAACAACAAATTAAGTTTTAAAAAACATAGTGGATATTTACTATTTTTTATGCATTAAATCTTTATATAAATGTTTAACATGGATGTTCAAATAAATATGTTGATCAAATTTTGCCTTTATCATTTTTATAAAACATTTTAATTGTCTTTATCAATTATATTTTTATTTTCATTTAATATTTTTTCTATTTCCTTTTATAATTAAAATTTATCTTAGGAGTGCCCTCTAAAAATTTTCATTTTATATCATGAAGGCTCGATTATTATCATTTCTTTTTTTTTTTCATTTTGTACCATAAAGTCAACTATCTTTATTTCCCTTTTTTTGACGTGCACAATTATAATAGCATCCTCTACTGTAGATTTAATCATTTATATTTCATTTCATTTATGTTTCTTTTTTTTATAATTAAATCCTTTTAATTATTGATTTAATACGGTGGAAATATAAAAATAGGAATCAATCACATGCAGATGATTTTCCCTTATTTTCATTTAGTTATAAGAGTGTTGTTAATATGTTTAACAAATGAAACATTTAAAAACATAAAAGAAATTGATTTAATACAAATAAAGTAATAATTACTCACCTTATTCTTTAGGAGACTGCCATAAACTTTTATTCGTTCACTTACTTCCTCTGACTATAATTTATTTTAATTAAAAGTGCATGTATAAATATTTTAATTTCTAAAATAACTAATAACTAATTAGTTCACATGGTTTCTCCCAATCATATTTTTAATCATAAATTCTTCCAAATTCTAATCATTGATTTCACTCATAAGATTGGTTATTTAATTAAAACACCCTATATAATTAAAAGCATAAATTTTACCTCTTCGGTCCAAAGCCCTAATCATTTAAATCATAATTTCATTAATTATTGATTCAATTCCTAATAATACAGTTAATTCCAAAGTTTTAATTAAAAATAAAATCTTTAACTTATAACATAAAAGAAAATCCTAACCTTTCATTTTCCTTGTATGAAAACAACAATTTTTGTCTTCGAATTTACAACTTTAGAGTTCTTCGATTCTAAACTTTGGTTGTAAATTAGTATAAGAGAACATTAATACTTATAAGGTTAATTTAAATTAAAAAATATGAAGTTACATTAATCTTACTTAAGACATCTCTGCCTCAATTCGGTCTTTAGTGTTTGCTTCAGTTTGGCTCGCTACAACTCTTCCTCCTGCATGCAAGCCTACTACCTCTCCTCTTCTTCTTCGCACGAAGCCTCTCTTTCTCATTTCTCTTCTTTTATCACACCGAAGCTGCTTGACACTTTTCTTCTCCTCAAGCTAGGGCGCGGTATTCGTTCCTCTTCGGATCTCGCTACTACGCTTGTCGGTGACCTCTCCATGAGTCATTTCTTCAGTATCATCTAGCCATTTAGCACTTGACAGATTTGTTGTTGTAACTCTTCTATAGTAAACTCTTGATAGGTTCTCGTGATTGCCTTCGCGACGGCATGATTAGTGTTTAGGTTGGAGTGAGAGAAGGAGGTGTGTAGGGGTGATATAGGGTGGGAAAGAAAATATTTTGGTGGAGGTAGGGTGTAGATCTAAGAACCCTTAGATAGGACTAAATGTTAGGCTAGCTCTGATGCCAAATAATATTAGAATTAAACATAACAATATTAGAAAAGCAATTATTATTACCGAAAGAGAAAATGCGATTACAATCAAACACACTTAAAATGGAAATTCAATACAAACATAAACAAATGCTACTAAACTGTATCTAAAGGTGGTGGTCAGATTTTGTGAGTGGATGGCAGGAGGGTGGCGAGTTAGGGGATGGCAGTAGGAGGAGGAAGTGGAAGTTGCGGTGGTGAAAAGGTGTAAGTTGGCTGGCTGAGATCAGTGGAAATAATAACACCGAGGAATCAGCCACTTGTTGCCCCAGACGGCTGTAAGGAAAGAAGTGGGATGAATTGCCGGAAGAGCAGTCGGAAGTGTTGTTCCGGGGGGTTGCAGCAAGGGAGAGGCAGCTGTGAGCGAGGATAGATGATTGGAATGAGGAAAATAGGTGGTTGGGTGGCTAGTCTGTAGTAAAATGATAGCAATGCGGCTGTCTCGGGCAACTGCTATAAGGAAAGGGGAAGTGTGCTTGAGGAAGGGTTGGGAGTTGGAAAACAGGTGATACATACCACCTCAAGATAATTTACAACCGAAGGATCTTTTTGCTTTTAGATACAGCCTTCAACAGAGAAATTAGGATGCCGACAGCTGTCCTGATAGAAAATCATACAAATACTGAAAATCTAAAGCACATGAATAACATATATAAACCCTAGATAACTAGGATTGGATCCTCCTATGGAAAGGAGGCACCAATCCCTCATTGAAGAGTCGATTCGCTCTCCCGGGCCTGGACTGGTTCGATGAAGGAATCACCGGAGCCTCTCTCATGGCTCCTTTACGCCCACGTCAATAGCATAAATAAATCCTTATCATACTCAAAATATGGCAAATTGGGGCCCCACAAGGCCCTCAATAGTCAATAGCTGGAAGTTTAAATAAAATCCTTATTATACTCAAAATATGTCAAATTGGGGCCCCACAAGGCCCATAATAGTCAATAGCTTGAAGTTTTACACTACTCCAAGCGACTAGGATGTCATGTCCCTCATGTCTGTCCCCTTTAGGGGGATAGTTTTGCGTCAAGAAGTCCTAAATTTTCCATCATCTAACTCAAAATAAAAATAATCTAAACTTAAAATGTGTGAAATTGAAAAAATAAAAACCCTACAAATAATCTTAAAATACTTAAAATTCTTAAAAAATAAAGTGGAATAATTTCTTTTGCATGTCTAGTTTTGCATTTGACTCCTTTGAACTAATAGAACTATTCTTCTGTGGAGCATGTAAAAGCTTTTTCTTGGTGGTTTGATTTTCATGAAAGAGAGTTAGTGGAATTTGATAATAAACATCTCTTAAATCTTCGGCATCTACAGATTGAAGGAAGTGGAATCTTGAAACTTCGAATCTAATGTCGCCATGCATCATACCATTTCCTAAACAATATCATGGAGGAGAATCTCATAATCACTTTGGTGGAAGCAGTGTTTACACGAACGCAATTTATATTTTTATTTAGGAAGCATCATTGGAGCACTCATTTACTTTATTGCTCCCATCTCTATGCTGACCAACTTATGTCAATGTTTTCCATGTTTGCCTTTGCCTTCATGCTTTGTATTCAATTTGTTGTAATCTTTTCTGTTACGGTGAGTTCAGGTACCAGTTGTCACGTCCAATATCACTGTAGACCCGACATGCCAGTATAAGGAAGGAATGTTTCCATATTTCAATGGCCTGGGTGATTCTATGAAGTATGTTTTTCGTAAATATCTTAATATTTTTGGCTACTTTAAAGAGTTATTGCAGAAAATTAGCTGGCCTTTTGTGTTATTTTAGGATAATGAATGGTATAAATAGTCCCAAAGTGGTCGAATGCTTTGGATCAGATGGCCAGATATATCGCCAACTTGCAAAGTCAGGAAATGATGACCTCCGACAAGATGCTGTATGATTGGAAGCTATTTTTTTTTTGCTGTTCATTTGATGGATTTATACATCCTAGTTCTAGAACCAGAACTCTTCTTTGCACAAACAACCATTTTCTTTATTTCTGTGAAAAATTTCTCATTCAAGGTAAAAACATATTGGTGTGATAATGGATACATATTTTGCAGCTCTTTCTAAATATAATTTAAAAAAAAATAGAATTCAGAGTATGGCAAATATTAAACATATATTTGTTATTGTTAGGATGTCTTATACAAGGAAACTCAATCATTCCAAATTTTTACAGTTAATGCTACCTTTTAGTGTAATAACATTAGATGTTTCCTAGCTTGGTTTCAATGGCACACTCATTTTGTTGTGGTGGCAGGAGAGCCGTTATCGTCGAAATGGATCTTAGCTTGATAATTGAATGCTTTCTTCATGATCTTTAGTTTAACGATTGATTTGTCATTTATTCTACCATAATTTAAGAAAGTTTTAGTATGATTTCAACAAAAGTATTCTTATATGGAAAGACTAATAAAATTTGCTCTGTTTGTTTCTGTTACCATATCTATGCTCTATGCTCTTATTAATTGTCCAAACTTTGCAGGTCATGGAACAATTTTTTGGTTTAGTTAATATCTTCTTGCGAAATCATCGAGACACTTGGAAAAGAAGATTAAGAATACGGACATACAAGGTTTGCCTCCCATCTTTTTATTAAATGATAGCCTTCTTGAATTAATTGTCGAAGTGCTAGGAAAATATTTTTTCTATTGACAAAAATAAAATAAAAAATGTTACTGAAAAAAATAGAAGAATGAAAAAGCTTTCTAAAGTTTTCACTTTTTTTTTGGTATGATAGGGAAATATATATACATCTCTTATAGGCATTACAAAATAGGAATAAAATCAAAAAAGGAGGGAAAAATAAGTAGGAGCCGGCAATCCTTTAGAAAAGCACATGAATTATAATTAAAAGTTTATATAGAGACAGATCTAATAGTATAAAGCCTTGATCTATGTGTCTTAAGTTCTTTGCTATTAGAGAGTCATAAGTGAATAAATCATATAGTACAAAGCCTTGATCCATGTGCTTTGATGTTATTTGATATGATTAGAATAGAAATTCAACACTTCAACACTTCTCAAACTAGATGTTAGAAATCTGCCATTACAATTTTGCTTATGATACTTTTTAAATGTGGGGTTGTAGAGTCCTTTGTTGAATATTTTATTCTATTAATTTCAGTTGATATTATTCTTGTATCTACATTAGTTCTTTAGTCAAAGTTTATTTGTTATCCTGATTTGGTTGGATTTTCACATGGCTTGCACTCTGTCATCCTAGTTCCTTTCAGTGGGTCCATAACATATTTCTTTTAAAAGAGAAACATAAAATGCCCACTAATTTGCAATAGCGTGATTTTCTACAACTATATCATAATCATGAAATCAATTCCTTTCCAAAGTAACAGCTTTTGGTCTTTGGGCTATGGAGATAGATACACAAGGTGTTGGATCTTTCCATTTTCTTGTAGAAATGTCTTCTAAGATTTGGGTTCATTTAAGTTTTTTTCCTTGGTCAAGCGATAAGATACTTGAAATGTCTGGAGTTCTCCTTTGGTCTGATTTTCACTATTAATCACGGTTGGTTCTTTTTAAAGGGGAAGTCAGAGAATCTTGACATTGTGAATAGAGGTTGAATTCGGCAAGAGGATTAAGGTTGGAAGTGAAAACTCTCACCTTAGAGAGTAATAATAATGGCTAGAAGTGAAAACTCTAATCTTAGAGAATAAATATAAAGGTAGGAAGTGGAAATCGTGATTTAGAGAATATGAACAAATGCTAAAACTTAAAATCTCAACCTTGGAGAATAAAAACAAAAGGCTGGAAGGAATACCCTAACCTTATCATGATACCATGTAGAAACTAAAATAATATAAAATCTATGTATAGTCTTCACTTTTTATTGTACAGGAGGGGAGATATATATACATCTCCTACAGGCATTACAAAATAGGAATGAAATCCAAAAGGAGGGAAAAATAAATAGGGGCCGACAATTCTTTTGAAGAGCACACGAATTATAATCCGAGGGTCATATAGAGATTGATTTAATAGTATAGAGCCTCAATCCGTGTGTCTTAAATTCCTTTGTTATCTGAGTGTCATAAGTAAATAGATCAACGATACAAATTCTTGATCCATGTGCCTTAAGTTTTTTGATATGATTGGAGCAGAAATTCAACTATTGCCTTAAAAAAGGTTTGGTATCACGCTTCGTTTTTCTTGGAAATCAGCATGTCTTTTATTTCAAGTCCTATTTTTCCTGATAAGTTATGTTGCACACCTACCTTTGCAATAAAATCAAAATGGCGTAGATATGTTTCCCAGACAAAATAGAGGGATAAAAATTGGCTCTGACCGGTTCAAGTGAGATGGCTAGACAGCACTCGTGTGTTGTAGGAAAGGGGCCTTAGGGTACTTGGGTGAAGGTTGGATGAGTGGATAGCAATAATACGAGCTCCCCATCTTAGCTCCCCTGTCAGCCGTACTATTGAATCCTAAAGAAACTCACAGTTGGTTTACTCTGATCTGCAGTGAGAGTAACTTGAACGTTCCCACACAGTGGCGGCGCTAGTGGTATGGTGTCGATCTGGAGACCCTAAAATAACCTCTGTTGTGTTTGTCCCGTATCTGGAGCGGGTGTCTCAGTCCTATCATCCTCTATTATCGCTAAGACTAGTCCCACCTACGTTGCTCTGCTATAAGGGTTCCTGTCATCTCGGGCTCCGTCAAAGGAAGTTGAATGATGTGCTTCCCATCTTGGGGAAGAAATTCTTTTTTATGAATCCGTTGTCCTGAGTCCTCCGATCAAACTATCATGGTCTTTCCATTAAAAGGTGGAAAGCATCCATAGAGACTATGCCACACCACACATGGTCCTATAGCTGACTCCTTATCAAAATCTCTACTAAGCATCTTCGGTCGATGCTGACTCAATTCTTTTTTAGATACGTCAGTGAATACGGATGGGAATGCTTCTGAGTCATGATTCTGAATTTCTATACCTTCTATGATGCCACGTTCTTGCTGCTCCCGCCGTCGATGATTAGATTGCATACATTTTTGTTCACTGTAGAGTGAGTGTAGAATATATTGTGACAAAGCCACTGCGGGTCCCTCGTGTCCTCACTACATGATCCGTCGAATCACGAGTGCTTCTTCCTCTTGAGGAAGATGATACACTTCACTCTGGTCCTCAACTATCTCCTTGTTGCTAACTTCCTCCATGGTGCCCTGATCTGTGAGGGTGACTACTCGACTCGTGGGACAGCTAGAGGCTATGTGGTCGTAATCGTGGCACTCGAATCACTTCATGGCTGGTACTTTGGAAGTGCTACCTTTCTCCTACTTCTCACTCTAATCCGACTTGTCACTACCTTGTCCAAGCTTTGCTTGTTTCTCTCAAAGTACCTTTGTCGGTCGTGGTATTTGTAGGTGACTGCATGGTTGAAGGCTACTACCTGAAGAACGACCGATGCCTACTATATTATCGTTGTTTTTCCACTTTCAAGGCTAGAGTCTCAACACTCCAAGTGAGGAATAAGGCTACAGCTGCACCACATTGTCGATAGCTGGCTTCAAGCTCCCGAAATAATAAGCTATGGCGTGCTTCTATGGATTGACTATATTACAATTCATTTGCAACTAATCAAGCTGCTCTGTGAGCTCCTCTTCTGACAGATCCTTTTGTTTCAGTTAGTGGAGCCTCAGGAACATATTATGGTGATAATGTGATAGGAGGTATTTCCTCTACATCTTCTCCCACCTAGCAATTTTACTGATGTCTTCTCTTTTTCTGTGTCTCTGTAAGTTCTTCCCTACAGAGAGACACTTTTCATCAACTTCATAGCAGTTGATTTAACCTTATTATCTTGTCACACATCCTTATAATCGAAGATTTGTTCAACAGATTGCAGCCAATCAATAATTTTGTTGATCCATATCTTTATCAAACTTTGTGCCCCCCAAAATGATATCTCCTCTTTATGGAAAGATTCAGGCACCCATTTCTTTACCTCCTTTGATACTGGATTTCGAAATTCCATGGCCTGTCTTCTTTATCATTGTTCTCCTTATGGAAGAGATTCATATTTTCATCTCTTTCTTCCATTCAATTATCAAGATTTTGTTCGAGGGTAACCTCCCTTTGGGTCATCTCATCAATCTCCACAAGCCTATGTTGAAGGCAACAACTCTCACTGTATCTCTTCCCGGATAGGCTCGGGCATATATCCTCTTGGTGGCATGGTTATAGTTTGAGATTTGTGGAAGTGCAAAGAGTGTTTGGTGGTATGAAAGAAAATTTTTAGTTTATGGCAAATTCTAGAAAATCCTATGATATGATTAGGGTTAGCCTATCTCTGATACCAAATAATACCGAAACTTATTCAGAAGATAGTGGAAATGGAAGCAATTTATTAGCACTGAATTAGGGTTACAACATTACTTTCTTGTTAGGGTTGAATGAGAAGTTCTGAAGAAGGTGGCGACATTGGCAAAGTGGTAAGGGAGCGAATCAAAGCTGGAGGCTGTGGTGTAGGTTAGAGAGGGTGATTTGGATGTTGTTTGGTGGGCTCGATGAGTGGGATAGCTAGGAGAATGCATAAAGATTGATGGTGGAGAGTTGGGGTGAAGGTGGAATGGTTGGACAACAATGGTGTATCGCAAGAAAGGGGCGACAGGCTACTAGGGTGAAGGTTGGATGACTGGACATCAATACTTTGCTGCAGGAAAGGTGCTGTAGGGTGCTAGAGTGAAGGTTGGAGGAGCTGGACAGCTAGTTTGGAGGACTAGGAAGGTGCAACCAGTTAGGGGAGATGGCAGCAGGGAGAGACAGAAAGTAAATCGGCTGCTAGGAGGAGTAGTGAGGTTGGGAGGGAGGATAAGAGAAGATGCAACACCATCTCGGAGCAAGATACAAGCCGAAGCCCCATACATCATCAGATACATCCCTAGCAAAGGAGAAGGAGACTCCAAGGAGTGTCTAAAAACAGCAATACAACATAACATAACTCTATTCTAAGAACAAAATACATATATAGACTCCAATAGTTAAATACATAAAAGGAAAGGAGGAATGAAGGGGATAGCAGCTTGGCCGCCCTCTCTATAGGCCACTGGGTCTAGTGTGGCTTGGGCCGCACTTTATGCCAACCAGTTCATCCTGCTGGCTTTTTCCCGCACCCGCGTCTGCTTTTTCCCACTCCTGCTTCACCCATCTTGCAAATCATGGCTTTCATGGACGTACTGGCTTGCTTTTGGTACTTGATAGTTGGTATTCCATTTGATGATTTTCTTCACCTGCTCATGTAAGGTTTGAATCTCCTTGATCATAGCCTATGAATTAGTATTAGGATTAATGACTACAAATATTTGCACCAGCTTCAAAGGTGTAAGAGGTTTTCTCCCATAGATTACCTCAAAAGAGTTATGGCAGGTGGACTGCCTAACGGGCCTACTTTTTTAACCAAAGCACATGAACCGATCAATTAGTGATCGGTTCAAGCCATTCCAGCCTTAATGGTATGGTTAGGCGCTCTTGAGGGATCCTATTTACCTTATTTAGGTTGTGCTTGGGATAGTTTTTTAGCCCACGGTTGAGAAATGAACTGGATTTTGGGGCATTTTGAAAGAACATTGTGCAACTGGGGTTTCAAACTAGTTTTCATTTTTAACTTCAATGGGAACGTCGTTATATGCCTACATCCCGTGGCTTCATTTTTGCATGGGACGTGAATTTTTCTGGTTTACTCTTGCGGTGCACAGCTTACGAAGCCTTTTTTCTTTTTTTTGATAAATTTACATACATACAACCCAATTCTTATGCATTAGATTCTCTAGCGCCTAAACTTCAATTATTACATTACAGATCACCTTCTCTATGCAAAAAGGTGTATTTGACTGTTTAAACATGAAAATGGCCGTGTTTTTATGTTAAGTGAAGGATTTGGGTAATCTGTTTGTAATAATTGAAGTTTAGGTGTTATGAATGTTAATGCATGAGAATTGGGTGGTATGTATGTAAATGCCCCTTTTCTTTGGGAAATTCATGGTCACAGGCATTGCCACAGGGTTATTCGAAGAAAGAAAAAAGAATAAGCTTCAATTAATCTTCTAACTACATTGATGACTAATTGCATTTGAGAGAAGGAAACCGGGGAGGAAATTGTTTTTGAAGGAATAATAGAGAACAAGACAAAAATAAGCATTTGCAGCGGTACCGTTAGACTAGCCATTGGAAGTTGCTTGAAAGGAAAATAAAGAAAGAAATGCCAAAAACACACTTATTCCCTCAATCTCTAGCAATTATTATCCAGAGTAGAGTGTAAATTATGGGGAACACCAGAAGGACAAAAATGTGCATCGTCAAGAGGTGAAGAGGTCAAGCCCAAGGTTGTGAAAGGGCCTTAACTACGCCTTGCGCATCTGCACTAGCTGGATTCACTAGATGTTGGATTTTTTACCAGCAACAACTAATCATGTTGGTCAAGTGCCTGCTGCGTCATCATAGATTTAGTTGCTTAGTGATGCGGAGCTATCAGGGTTGACTGCTGTAACAATTCATCTAACGGGTTTATGCTTTAAATATAAACTAAGACTATGATTTTATTTGTGTATTACCTGCCATACACCTTCGCCTAAAAGTACACTCTCTAACCCATGTGATCCTTCCGGCTATTATTTGGGCAAATATTTTTTTCCTGTTTGCCTGCGTTGTCCTCTTATTTTCTTTTTCTTTTTACCTTTTCTTTTTTATTTTTTATTATCTGCTTAAAGTTTTTTAATTTGGAGAAAGATAATTAGTTTAATTGATGTATTCTTTTTACACTTCTTTTCCATACTAGGTTGTACCATTTACTCCAAGCGCTGGGCTAGTGGAATGGGTTGATCGGACAATTCCCCTTGGTGAATATCTTCTAGGAAGGTTTGTAATTTTGGTTATTGTGGTAGTTCTTTTGATCCTTTAAGCAAATTTATTCAGTTGATGTGCTTTCGTAATAAACTCTTCTTTACAATTAGCTCAAGGAATGGTGGAGCTCATGGACGATATGGAGTGGAAGACTGGTCATTTCTTCAATGCAGGGAGCATATGACTAATGTAAGTGCAACATAATTCTTTTGTAAAACAAAAAAAAGAAATGGCAACGTAATTCTTGGTAAAAAAGCTTTATTCTCATGACTGAGGTTATATATACAGGAGAAAGATAAACGCGGAGCATTTCTAAATGTCTGCAAGAATTTCAGGTTTAATCATGATTATTAGCTTTCTTCCTAAAGTATCATCTTAATTTTGGTGGGTTTACTGTTGTTTTCATATCTAAACAGGCCTGTTATGCGCTACTTCTTTTTGGAAAGGTTTTTGAGGCCTGCTGATTGGTTCGAGTGTAGATTGGCTTACATTCGAAGTGTTGCAGCTAGCTCAATGGTCAGTGCAGTCATATTTGCATCTTTTTAGCTAATTTTTTTGAATTGAATGGTATAATATCATTTCTTCAGCTTTTTTTGTGGGTCATGTCTATTTTCATTGTCATATTAAATTTCTATTCTATTTTTGTTCAGAATTTTATGTTTGGTTCATTTTTTGCAAGTAACCTTTTAAATTTAGGTTGGCTACATTGTTGGGCTGGGAGATCGTCATTCCATGAATATTCTCATTGATCAAGCTACAGCAGAAGTGGTGCACATTGATCTTGGTGTGGCCTTTGAACAGGGCCTCATGCTTAAAACACCAGAGAGGGTCTGTGACATTGGAACTAGTTTTCTCTTCATTTTTTTCTCACCTGTATGGGTATTGTCAATAGTTTTGTCAAAATAGCTTTTTCATCATTATAAATTTTTATGCTGTTAACTTGTGCAGGTCCCCTTTAGACTAACAAGAGATATCATAGATGGCATGGGAGTTACCGGCGTGGAAGGTGTTTTCAGGAGATGCTGCGAGGAAACCCTGTCCGTCATGAGGACAAATAAAGAAGCATTGTTGACAATTATTGAAGTAATTTAAGTTTTCATAAAATCTTTATTCGAATTTTATCTACTTCGACAGAGAAAATAGCATATTGTACATGGTTGCAGGTTTTTCTCCATGACCCCCTGTATAAATGGGCACTCTCTCCCTTGAAAGCCTTGCAAAGACAGCAGGTAATAAATTTATTTCACAGCCATGAGTAGGTGATGCGGTAATAATAAATTGGGTTTAGATTATTGTCAAGTATTTCAGGATTAATTTTCATGTATTAGGATTTTTTTATGTTGTTGAAATTAGGTTTTTATTTTATTTTATTTTTTTGTTGGGATAATCTTTATGTTTGAATTTGATTGGGGTCTGATTTAATTTTTAAATTTTATCTTTACATCACTGGTTATAAAATAAGGATTACTGGTTATGTTTTGATCAAACTGATTGATGAATTGAAATTAAAATCATTTTTATTAATCTCTCTCCTCTGCCTCTCTACCAGAGGATTCCAGTAATACCGGAGTTGACCCAAACAATAGGAAAGCAAATATTAGGAAATAAGCAAATAGGATTATTACAACTAGACACATTGAAATAGGGAATAATAAGTACGGCAAAACCCGGACTAAGGCGACATCAAGGTGGTGATGAAAGTTGTTGGGGTTAGATGAAAAGTGACGGTCAGGTTGGGAAGTGGAGCGGGGGGGCGAGTACAGCAGGGAAATAATAGATGCTAGCTGTCCTGGACAGCTGTACGCAGGTATGATGGCCGGGCAGTCCTGAAACAGCAAAGCGAAAGGGTTTCGGGGAGATGGCTGTGAGTTAGGATGACCAGACAGCAATAAAACAGCATGACGACAAAGTTACAGGACAGCGGCAGCAATGCAGGACGGCTGGACAGAAGTAAAACGGCAAGACGATGGAGTTGTGGGGTTACGGCAACTGTGCAATTTGGCTGGGATTGCTGGAATTGATGTGAGAGAGCTGTCCCGAGTGGCAACGGCCAAGGTGTGGCCGGTCAGGAGCAACAGCAACAAAGGATGGGTGATTTATGGATGCTGGCAGCAAGGCAATGTGGGAAGAGTGGTTCCTGGAAGGTGGCTGTAAGTTGGAAAAGGATGGGTGATTTATGGATGCTGGAAGCAAGGCAATGTGGGAAGAGTGGTTCCTGGAAGGTGGCTGTAAGTTGGAAGGGAGGAGTGCGGGGTGCAGAAAAATAGCCAAGGAGGGCTGTTTACGGGTGGCTGCAGCAGGTACGGTGACTACAACCACTGTGAGAAGGATGTGAATGAAGGGAATCGAGGATAGTCGCCACCTCTGAGCACCACTAGTCTTTAGATACAACCCTAGGGAAAATCGGAAATGCGAACTGCTGTTCCGACAGAAAACACACCAAAAATTAAACTCAAAACATCAGATAAGCAAATATATAGTAATAGGATAATTAAGAGTGGGCCTAAGAGAACGACTGACACTCCAACTCATGGAAAAATCTGAAACGGTTCGGTCCAGGTAAGCAAGCTTAGCGCCTACTCTTCGGTCGCGGTGAATCCTACGTGTGGAACGCGAAGCCGTGTGCGCTTTTTGACTCCCTGCGTCACCCATTTTCTTCTTTTTTGTTGCTGCTTTGCATCATTTGATTCATGCTTCAGTGATTATAATTTACCTAAAATCTGGCATATCATTCATGTGGAGGACAGTGTACTAATTTAGGGCACATTTGACATCAGTATATATCTTGCATGCCCAACTCCCTTAGTAGAGTTCCATCCCATATTTCAATAAATATTACCTTATGATGATTGAATTTTCTTCTTATATTTGAGTTTTATGATGCTTCCTGTTTCTGCGTTGCTCTATATCAAATTTCAAATCATCTTCTGCCATTAATAAAATAATACGGCTGATGTTCGTATTGAATCCTTGGATATTTATTTTAACAGGAACTTGATGATAACTCAGATTCGAGTTTGGAGAATTCGGAAGATGCGTATGAAGGAAACAGGGATGCGGCACGTTCTATATTGCGAGTTAAGCAGAAGTTGGATGGATATGAAGATGGTGAAATGCGTAGTGTGGCAGGCCAGGTAAGTCTGTGAAGCAAAATCGTGTTTGATCCCACTAAACATTAATGAATAGGTGACCAGGCTAAATTGCTTTCCTGCAATTTCTTTTGAGCTAATAAATTTTATTTTCTGCTGCATTTGAACTACTTTCTGTCACATCAGGCATAATTTTTCTCCTGCTATTTCTTTTTAAACATTCAGATTTATGTCTTCTGGGCCTCGGCAACTACCAAAACTACAGGTTTAAGTGTCCATTATTGTCATGAACAAATAGGAATTTGGGAAATGTCTTACTAGAAAACCAATCATCCTTCTTTTAGCTTTGTGATGTTAATTTTAGCATATATTCTAAACTCACGAAGATCATACTTCATGATGTCCAACTAGGCCATAATAACTATAAGCCTCTATAACATTCTTTGGTGTACACTATTATAACATTATTTTCATTTTTGGAAGATCAACTGAAATTCCTTCACCACTTATTATATATTCTAAAACAACATTTTTTAGCAAAAAATCACATTTTAACAAATTTGCAAACAATTGATCCTTAATAATTTTGAAACTATTCTTGAATTTCTAGCATGATCTATGATCAGTCTAGAATATATTAAAATATCCAACTATGAATATAATCTCAAATTGATTAATTTATGTCTTGAATTTTTTATTTATCAAATCCATAACGCGGGGCTAGGGGCTAGCCGGCTGAACCTGCTGGCAGGGGAACCGACCGAACTGCATGGGGTTCTGGTGCAAGCCTAACTGGTTTGGCTGACAAATTGGAAGGGTGGCGATGCAGCCAGCCCTCCCCCCATCTTTCCATTTCTGATTTTTTTTCTTCTTCCTTCATTTTTTTTATTTTTTTTATTTTTTTATTTTTTATTTTTTATTTTTTTTTTTGCGCAGTTAAATATATATTTTGTTTTCTAAGATTAAGGTTAGGTTATAATTGATTGTTGTTTTTAGATTATGTGTGGAGCCTCCTCTTCCCTTATTAGAGTTGTATCCTGCTTCGAGGTGGTGTTTTATCCTTCTCGATCTCCTCCCTACCTCCTTTACTCACCGGCTTGCCCTCTAATGGCAGGCCACACCTTTCCAAGCAAGTTGTCTACCTATCCATCCACCAACCTGCATCCAACTGCCCCTTACCTGCAGCTATCCTTGCTGCCTAGCCTTTCCCACCATCACCCAGCACCCCGCCACTTCCTTCCCTACAGCCTTCCTTGCCTTCCCACTCCTCTTAACCCTTTTAGCTACCCATTAAATCCCTTCTCAATCTACCGTACAGCCGCCAGCTCTTCCCCTTGCCGCTTCACCGATATCACCATCGCCCTTGAATCTTCTCTTCCGGCCCTACCAAAAGGTTGTTGTTGTTGTTGTTTCGTATTTTTGTTTTGAGCTATTTTGTAAGCCTGATCCGTTTACTTAATAAAGTTTGCTTTTGTTTTCACTATTTTGAACTAGTCGTGGTATCATTATGTATCAGAGCTAGCTTAACCGTAGTCATATCTTAGGTTAACCATAAACTTTCTACTTCCACAAATCCCAAACCCTAACATTGTCATCTAGGAGATACACACTCAAGCCTATCCTTGAAATGTGCATAATGTGTTACTATATCAAAAAGTTACAAAAATATTACGAAAGGAGGGCGTAGTTCATCAAAACATGGGCCTTGTCAGAGGCAACAAAAGAAAAAAAAGAAATGTGAGCTATCAAAATTCCTAAGAACAAAACTTGCATGTATAGCCTTTTGGGCACGAGTACGAGCAACTAAAATTTTCTTTCTATCTATATGTTGAAAGAGAACCTGTATGAACGAAGTTGAAAGTATGATCTTCCATATCTTCAAACTGAGCAGTCAACCCGGGAAGAGATATAGTGAGAGATCCATTGTTATAGTGAGAGATCCACTGACTTCAATTGAGGTTGGCGGATATTAAGGATGACACTCCGGAGGGACTACCCTCGATGCTGACAGGGAAAGTCGAAGAGGCGAAAGGGATGAAAATTTCAACCCCATTCATAGAGAGGACATCTGTGATGAAGATGGAAAGTCACGGCATTTCGAAATTCAGTATTAGGGAAGGCTTAGAGAGGAGAAATCCATCGGAGGACATAGAAACTACGCAATCAAGGTGGATCTACAAGAATTTGATGGGGGTATAGATCAAGAAGACTTTATTGATTGGCTTCAATTTGTTGTTGGATATTCGAGTATCAGGATTTGCCAAAAGATAAGAGGATCAAATTAGTTGCTATTAAGTTGAAAAAGTGTGTCTCTTTGTGATTGGAGAACTTGCAAATATAAGGAAAAGGGGAAGCAACGATAAGATTACCAGGTGAGATAAGATAAAGAAAGCAATACAGAGAAAATATATCCCCCGACCATTACAGTGAGGATATGTTTTTGAGGCTCCACCACATGCAACAGAGGGATCTGTTAGTACAGGAGTTTATGATGCAGTTTGATCAGTTGCAGATGAGGTGTTATTTGGTCAAGACAGATGAAAATACCACAACCCGTTATCTGGGGTTTGAAGCCCGCTATTAGCAAAGTGTTGTAGCCTCAGCCTTACTTCTTACTTGGAGATGTCCAGACCTTAGCATTGAAATTGAAGAGGCAATAGAAACAGAGCAGGCAACCACCACTAATCAGGCAGCCACCCATGGTTGAAGACAACAGCAGGAGCACACCTGAAGGAGTTGAGAAAATTGGTTTGATTAAGGATAGAGCCACCCCCAGTGAAATGAAATCTGAGGAGAAGCTCGCTTGCTACAGTCCCTACCAGAAAATTTTTCAAATGCCACGGATTTGGGCACATTGCCTCCAGCTGCGTGACAAGCCGAGTCGTGCCTTTTACCGAGCAGGGTGTGTGTAGGACGTTAGTGATGAGGAGAAAGATAAGGAATAGGGTGAGGTGTGCCATCTGCCACCAGATGAAGGAGAAGCACTTGTGGTTCGATGGATCCTATAGGCTGAGGATACGAGAGATCTGCAGTAGCTTCGTCACAATATCATATACCCTCTGTGTAGTGAACGGTATGTAGTCTCATCATCGATGGGTTAGCAGTGAGAATGTGGCATCAATGTAGATAGTAGAAAAGTTGAGTCTCATTGCTCAGATGCACTCCCATCCATATCTCTAACGTGGATGAAGAAGAAAATAGAGTCAGCATTGACCAGAGATCCCTAGTGAAGTTTTCAATCAGGAGCTAGCTACTGGATCAAGTGTTAGGCGATGTGGCTCATATGGATGTCTGCCACATTTTGTTGGGAGATATCGTGGCAATTTGATCATAGAACTCAGCACTATAGATTCAGAAAAACCTGCTCCTTCACCAAGTAAGGGAAGCTCATCATCCTACTTTCTTTGGAGGAGCTCAGGAGCATCGAAGCCCTTACCAACAGAACATCAATGGGCCCTGTCTTGGTGACAACAGAGGATGATAAAACTGAGCCACAGGCTTCAGATACGGGACAATCACAACGGAGAACATTTCAAGATACTACAATCAACATCATACCACCATGGCCTCCTCCGTTCGGAGAGGTTCGGGCTACCCTCACTTTAAATCGGGTTGAACCAATCGTGGTTTACTTCAGGAACACTCAACAACAACAGCGAGACATATATAGTCGGTTCATTTCAATAGTTGGACCCCAAGAGAGCAGATTGATGGGGTTGTATACTTGCAATTGGAGAGAACTCCTCTGATGCTTTGGGAGACAGGGCAGCCAACAGTGGGATCCTAGTGTCACCGGGATTGAAGAAAAAGAACCAGAAGCTTGGACGAATGAGGTCGATGCTCCCTCAACCCCGAGATACTGGCGTGGGGCTATGGGCCAGTTGGCTGAAGCAGCTGGCAGGGAATCAGTTCAACCTGTTCCAAGGAATTTCTGTCCTTGCCCCAACTAGACCGGGCAGTAATGCCGCCAGCCCTTCCCCTATCTTTTATTTTCCATTATTTCTTTGTGGAGTCTTATATATATGTTGTTTTTGAGATTAGGGTTAGGTCCGGTTTGATTGTTGTTTTCAGATTTTATGTTAAGTCTCTTTTTCCCTTATTAGGGCTAGGTCCTGCTCCAAGGTGGTGTTGTGCTCTTTCCGATCTCCCTACCTCCTCTAGTCACCGGCCAACTTTTTCCCTGCTCCCTCCAGTCCTCTAACATCTGGCCGCACCATTCCTAGCCTGCTGTCCACCTATGTAGCCACCAATCTGCATCCAGCCACCTCTTATTGGCAGCTATCCTTCCTGTCCAGCCCCTCCCACTATCACCCAGCACCCTTTCGCTTCCTTCACTGCAGCCTTGTCGTATCACTCCTCCAGCCCTCAAGCTGCCTGCTAAATCCCTTCCCAACCTACCATACAGCCACCAGTCGTTCCCCTTCCTCTTGCAACTTCGCTGATGCCACTAGTGCCCTCAGATCTTCTCTTTTGGCCCTAGCCGGTGGTTGTTGTGTCGTATTTCTGTTTTGAGTTGTGTTGTAATCCTGATCCCTTTGTTTAATAAAGTTTTCTTTTGTTTCCGCTGTTTTGAACTAGTTTTGGTCTTAGTTTATTAATGTTGAAAGATCACAAATAATCTTGTACCATATTTGTTAGTCACTAGATTTAGAAGTTTATTAATTATATTAATATTCATAGGAATCTCTATTTATTTTTTCCTTTTTTTTGTGTAATTAATTACATTGTATGTTTCTCCTTAATTGGGAGATTAGCTACCATGTTTGGTCCTGTAAGAAAGCTCTTTAAATAGCTGTACATCAATAAGAAAAGTATTCAACCTGTTCTATCAAATATTTTGACATGGTATCAGAGCGAAGCAGATGGTCAATCATCTTCATCGAATAATGGCCCTACAACTCAGAGTAACCTTCCTTCAACTTCCACTCATTTTGATCTTGATCTTCCGATCGCTTTCGAAAGGAATTCGTACAAGCACAAAACATCCTATTACACAATACTCGTCATATGAAAAATTATCAAAAAATCATAGAACATTTGTGTCCAGGATTTCTAATATGTTTGTTCCAAGAACCATTCAAGAAGCATTAGGTGAACCGAGCTGAAAGCAGCTGTGATGGAAGAAATAAATGCTCTTAAAAGAAATAACACATGGGTAGTCATGGATCTACCCAAAGACAAAAAGACCGTAGGGTGCAAATGGGTGTTCACCGTGAAGTTTAAAGTCGATGGAAGTGTGGAAAGATACAAGCGAGATTAGTAAGAAAAGGATTTACTCAAACTCATGGTATTGATTACAAGAGACTTTGCTCTCGTGGCTAAAATTAACTCTATTAGAATACTTCTTTCTCTTGCAGTTAATCTCGATTGGCCACTTCATCAATTGGATGTAAAAAATGCATTTTTAAATGGAGAATTGCAAGAAGAGGTATATATGGACCTGCCACTCGGATTTGAAGGAAAATTTGTAAAAGGGAAAGTGTGCAAATTAAAGAAATCTCGTATGGATTAAAGCAGTCTCCTGAGAGCTTGGTTTGAGCGTTTTGGTGATGTTATCAAGAAACATGGTTTCTCTCAATGCCTGGCGATCACTCTCTTCTTCAAGCATTCCATCAAAGGTAAAGTAGTCATTGTAATTGTCTATGTAGATGACATAATCATTACAGGGGATGATTCTCTTGAGATTAGCAACTTGAAGAGGAAACTTGAAGGTGAATTTGATATTAAAGACTTGGGAAAGCTGAAATATTTCCTCCGAATGGAGTTTGCAAGATCCAAGGAGGGAATTTTTGTCAATCAACGCAAGTATGTACTTGATCTACTCAAAGAAACAGGGATGACAGGTTGCAAAGCAGCAGATACACCTATTGAACCTAATGTAAAGTTGAAAACAACAGCAGTTAGTGAGATAATGGACAAAGCACGCTATCAAAGATTGGTAGGGCGGCTAATCTATTTGGCTCACACTCGTCCTGACATAGCTTTTGCTGTAAGCGTTGTAAGTCAATTCATGCATTCACCTGGACCTACTCACTTTGAAGCAGTATTCAGAATCTTGAGATACCTCAAAAGAACTCCTGGAAAAGGACTTTTGTTCAAAAAGGGAGAACATCTTCTAATAGAGGCCTACACAGATGCAGATTGGGCAGGAGATGTAAATGATAGACGATCCACCTCAGGGTATTGTACCTTTGTTGGTGGAAATCTGGTTACCTGGAAAAGTAAAAAACAAAGTGTGGTGGCAAGGAGTAGTGCTGAAGCAGAATTTCGCTCGGTGGCACATGTATTCTGCGAAGTATTATGGATAAAAAGACTTCTAGAAGAGTTGAAGATTCCTATACCGGCACCGATTAAAGTGTACTGTGACAACCAGGCTGCAATCTCTATTGCTCATAACCCTGTTCTACATGATAGAACAAAACATGTAGAAGTTGACAAACATTTCATCAAGGAGAAAATAAACAGTGGTGTGATATGTATGTCCTATATACCCACTGCGAGTCAAACAGCAGATATACTAACAAAAGGTCTTCCCAAAGTGCAACACGAGAATTTAGTAAGCGAAGCTCACATGAGTGACATCTTCATGCCAGAACGAGGGAGTGTTGAAAGATCACAAATAATCTCGTACCATATTTGTTAGTACTAGATTTAGAAGTTTATTAATTATATTAATATTCATAGGAATCTCTATTTATTTTTTCCTTTTTTTTGGGTAATTAATTACATCGTATATTTCTCCTTAATTGGGAGATTAGCTACCATGTTTGGTCCCGTAAGAAAGCTTCTTTAAATAGTTGTACATCAATAAGAAAAGTATTCAACCTGTTCTATCAAATATTTTGACAATTAACATAAATGATGTCACTAAAAATTCTTTGTTATATTTAGTTCCAAAAATTGTCTTAGCAATATTTGCATTCTTAAAACTAACTTGATGATGTTTTGATTTCATATTACAGAATTCAATAGCGCATTCTAATTGATCAGACAAAACATCAATTTTCAACTTATATTCGTGGCTTTTATGACTCATGCTTTTAGTTGAACTTGTATTGTCAAACATTTATTATGTAGTCAAATGGATGATGACTTAATGACTGGTTTATGTCTTTAGATTGATAAAGAAGTTTTTAATTTGGTTCTCAATAAATTTATTATACAGTATTATAAAAAAAAATCCAAAAGAGATTAAAATGATTATAATATTGCTCAACTCATTAGTGATAATGAATTACAAAATTTTATTTTGAATTATGTAATATTCACCTTATTTTTTATGAAATGTAATTTATTTATATAATTAGTCTGCCCATCTTAAAAAATGTGCCTTCCCTTGGAAAAAAAAAAGAGATGCTTATTTGATTGGCTGAAAAAAATTATTTAACAATTGCTAAACTGTCATGGTCACTATTGTCCTCTTCTCTTTCAATATATATATATATATAATTGTTCAGAAGATCGCAATTATTGTTGTTGAGTTTGCTAAACTATCTGATATGCAAACTGCATCACAATTCATGAATATCTGAGCCATGTTTATCTACTTTCGCATATATTTATACTATTTTGGTTCTGTCATGGATCGTAAGTTCTGAACACAGATTAAATGATCTATTGAAATGTTTACATTAAGACACATATTAGATCATTGATGTGCGTCTGATGACTATCGCCTCTTTATTGTTCTCAGGTTCAGCAACTAATCCAGGATGCAATAGATACTGACCGCCTCTGCCAAATGTTTCCAGGTTGGGGAGCTTGGTTGTAAGAGAATAAATGTTGCACCTGTATGTACAGTCTAATGAATTTATAAACCAATATTAACATTTAAATATTAATAGATGCATAGTACTGTCTAATGAAAGATGTAATTTTGTATACGTTGTTATGAAAGATTAATAAAAATTTAAAAAAGAACTTTGGAGTTCTTTCTAGGCATGCCAATGTCGCTGGAGAAAAGAAGGCTGGTGACGAAGAAGTTGACGGATTGCGAATTTCATAATATTTAATTGTGGTGTGAGATATGTAAAAATATTTATGCCCTTTATAAAAAAAAACTGGGTTTGTGATATGGAAAAAAATTTTAAAATTAATTAGTCATTAAATGTTTTTAAATTTAAAAGCAGTTTACTAAATTATTGATAAAAAAAAATAAGATTTAAAAAAATAGAATTTATCTTAAAAGATGCATAGTTGAAATTAGACTTAATGTTTAAGTTTGCAATCATAAAAAGTAAATGTTATCATTTTTATTAGAAAAGAAATTTGTTCAAAATTTTATTTTGAATTACAATATTCCAATTTTTTATTATTATGTTTAACAAATAGGTGGAATAATCTTGCTTTTAATCATGTGAGCTTCTTGATCCTTCTTTTTGAGTACACCCTTATTATTCGGAGCTTGGGTTGTGGTATTTAACCATGGCAGGCGCTCGAGTGATCATTATATATTAATGTTGGTGAAGTTATTTATTTATTCAATATAAGTTTCAGTCTAAGCCAAATAACGAGAATAGTGATTCATGTTATATCTTAAAATGCTTGTACTATAATTTAGAAGATTGAGATGTTGGATTAATAAATAAACTATTTCTGAATAATAATGTAAAACATAATCAACATAACTCAAACCACAATTGCATGAGAAGGTCACAATTGAACACGTAACATGAAATTTATTAGACCAAAAGCACCACGGAGAGCAACAAAAGTCCACAGACCGCTTAATTAACACCAGCGAGTCAAATCTCCTTGTGCTTCAAGGCAAATGTGCTAAACTCTTTGCAAGAGTTGAAACTGCAGTCGTGAAGAAATTCCAACTTTCAAAATAGGAACTGGCCAATCCATGGCATGAAGTTCCAAAAGTTGTTCCTTTGAACCAACCCCCTAAAGCGAAAGAAGCACAAGGCACGTAGTGAATATTTCGAGTCATTTTCATATAAAAGTCTATTTGTTGAAATATTTTGATCATTTTGTGAGCAATATTCCTTAAAAGATTGTTTATTTCTTATTTTATCAATACTTTTAATCTATCCTTACTATAAAATAGCTTTTAATAATTCACTTATAAATTGATGACAACTCAAAGATGCTTTGATAATTCCAATTTTCTTTAATGATTATTCAAAAATTGTTTAAATATTAGTTAAATAATTGCTTCAAAAAATATAATTTTACCATTGTTTAAATATTGTTCAATTATTATTTAAAGGTGGTTCAATTTTTTTTTTCAATGGTTAGTCTTTTATTCAAAATTTGCAAACTTTTATTCAATGTTGCAATCGAGTTGGTTGGTAACTTCACTTCCAAAAGGAGATGCCCGAGATGTGGGATATGGAACTCGTAATTTTACATGCCGAATTGGTTCACATGCTGCCTTGGCCCAAGGGCTTAAAATAGTATCATTCCAGTATGCACTCGGCCTACAAGATTATTATGATCTTTTAATCCACATGGTCTTTTACAAGATTATTATGATCCCCTTTCTAGACTACAAAATCTTGATAGAATATGTATTTTCTTACCAGAACTTTGTGGTTAAAAATTTCATTCCTCTGACCCACGGGTAGAAAGTCATAGACAAAGAAAAACAATGTTGCAAATGAAACCTTATGGCTAACTCAACAACATATTATTGGACAAAAAATAATCTAAGAAAACTACTAAACCGCGATCCTTACTTTACAGAAAGACAAAGAAAAACTTATCCATGCTTGGTACAATGAACAACAGTCATCAAATCCATAAAAAACAATGTTGCAAGCAAAACTTGAAAGTAAAAACCTACAAATAACTTTTGGCTTTTCTTTAATACAATCTCTTTTCAAAATCACATAAGAAAAATATAAGAGAAAAAGAAAAGGTGCAACCCTTAAGACTCAGCATTGAGCAAGGAAGATATCCTAAGGAAAAAGCTCTCCAATCCTCCCAACCTCTATCTTCAATCGTCTCCAATGGCTCTCTTTTCTCAATGGAGCCTAAGATCTCTTTTCATAACCAAATTCTTGGATTTGGCAAGTCTTTCCAAAAATATTTTATGGTTTGTCGACATGGTCACGCCTGTTTTCCTGTTCGGGTGGCATGGTCATGTTTGATCCTGGCATGGTCATGTCGGGACCATGAAGGAGCGATGTGGTCACTCCGCAATCTTTTATATTATGGTACGATCACGCCTAGTGCAAGCATGATCATGCAAGTTCAAGCCATTCTATTCTTGGTTATTCTTATTCCAAAATGCGTGTACGATTTCCTGTAACCTACACATCATAAACAAAAACATCCACTAGTGTAAAACCATGAAATATAAAGTAAACTACATGTAAAATGCAAAAATAAATACAAAAACATGTAAAACTGACAAATGTTAATACCCACAGACTTACTTCATTACTTGCCCTCAAGTAATTTCATAGCTCAACGGGGCCCCATAAAATATAATTGGCATTCATGTAGGGGGGAAAGTCAGATAATTTGAGCACATCAAATGTTACCTTTTAATCATATGCTCTGGGAATCATTTTTTCCTCCTAAACATCAATGATGGCCATTATTGTGGCTAGAAATGGCCTTCTGAAAATTAAGGGCCCGTTTGGTTTAAATTTTAGGTGGTGCGGTGCTTTAACGCAACCCGAATTTGCGATAAAGCGGGGGGGAGCTGATCGGATTCGCGGCTGATTGCAGCGAAGTCACGTGAAAGCGGACTGCATGATAAACCCCGCGGCCTCGACTTTCACTCGACTTTGAGGGGATTTTTTTCCTGTCGTTGCACTCGCTCTATTGCGCTCCCGAACTCATTTTCTGCTCTAGAGGTTATCACAATCTCGACATTCAATCGACTTTCTCTTCTTCCTAGATCGAGAACGATCAAATCTAAGTTAACTTATCTTCGATCTAACTACTCTACCGAGGCCCCGTCCCCCTCTCCTTCTCTCTTTCTCGTTCCTTCCATCTCGATCTTTCGATCTTTCTTTCATGATGAATGGTTCGTAGCATGAAGTAGGTGTAGCTAGAGAGATGTTGTTGTGAACAACATTGGATTGGTAGTTATTTTCACGAAGTAGGTTTAGCTGTAGTGTAGAGTTGTTGTAGTTGGGAACATTTAACAACATTGGATTCGTTGTAGTTTGAGAAAAGGATGGATCTTGTGTTTGTCATTAAAGTTAAAGGCAACCTCTTCTAGTTTTTTTGGAGCTCTTCCTGTTCTCCTTCTCTTCCTCTTTTTTCTCAATCTACCGTTTCTACTAAAGCACATATATTTGGGGAATGAATTCCCCTGAATCTCGAAACTATTCCTTATGGCATTAACTCATGCTTATGCATTTCATTTTATTTCTGTATGTCATTATTTCTTCTCGATGTACTGTTTCTACTGAAGCAGCTAGATATTTTGTTTCAATTTTAACTATGCCTATTGCTGCACCTCTAACGGAGCTTTTCGAATTAGGCATTCCCATTTGGAATATATGTCTTGAAACTATATAGGACCTTGGCTCAGTAATTTGGACTATATGTGTTGGATTTTTTGGGAGATTTTCATAGCACAAAAATATTTCCATTATGAAGCACAAATATTTGTGTCTCCTTCTCTGTTATCCTTTCCCCCTTCTCCTCTCTCGATCTACTGTTGTTCTATTTGGCTTTGCTGTGGGAAAGCTTGTGAGATCAAACAAATGCAATGTAGGTTTTAGAAGTTTTTAAAGTTTTTTATATCCTAAAAAATTTGAGCTATTATTTTAGTAAAGACTTGGCCATGTCTTTTATTGGTAACAAAAATGCAATGTAGGTTTTTTAAGTTTTGATAGCTTTGTCTTTGGGTTTTTTTTTTCTTTTTGGTTGGAAATAAGAATCAAGGTGTATGTCATTTTGAATCGTTTACACGGTGTATGTCTTAATTTGTTATTTTGAATTATTTACAAGGTGTATGTCTTCAGTTCAACTATAAATTAAGAATCAAGGTGTATGTCTCATGTGGGTATTTTTAGTGTTTATATGAGCTCATGTGGGTCTTCAGTTCAACTATAAATTAGAATTCTCGAGGCAATTATTGTTTCTCTTACCAGTATGCCATTTGATTTGTTCTAAATTGTCTAATATTTTAGGTACTTGGTTTTATTTGGATCATTTGGGGGGCAATTGTGCTCTATTTGGTTTCATGACATCTTCAGCACTTGTACACATTCCCCTATTATTACACATTGCCCTATTATTCATCTTTGGCATTGCATAGAAAGTAATATTTGTTGTGTCATCATAGATTGGAGTGCCATGCATGTAATTATGAAAGTTTGATGTGCCATCATAGAATTTTTTGGTATGTATGTACAACCTCTTGCATTTCTCATGGGAAGCATGTAAGAATTTTAACAAATGTAGATGGCTGCCTTAACTTTTTCAATTGAGGTTTTTGAGGGGTTAAGATAACCTGCAGTGTAACCTGCAGTTTGTACATTGCTGTTGGTTTGAAGTGTTTAGCTATAACAATGTAGAGGTAATACATATGTGAGATAAAAAAACTCATGACATGTGCTTAATGAGTAATTGCTTTATTTTATTACTCCACTGTGCTGAAGGGTATTTGTAGAGGACGCTAAATATATGAATTAAAAAAAAAGATAGGATAAATGAGAGGTAGCCTAGGAAGGCATCCTCAATTCCTTTGCCCTTTCTGGATTTGATATGTCATGATTTTGATTTCTAAGAGGAAAATGCTATGGAAGGCATCCTCAATGCATTTTATACTGCTTTACCCATTTGTTTCTCATTTCATGTAGATTTTGCCTGCTTTACCCATAGCTGCTTTAGCTGCAGTTCGGGAGTAACCTGTTGTTTGGGTTTTGCTGTCGGTTTGGGTGCTTGGTTCTTATGTTTTACTGCTGGTTTGGGTGTTTGGATGTAACCTGCAGTCTGGGAGTTGGGTGTTCCTGCCCGTTTGAAATGGGTGTAACCTGCAGTTTGGTGTGTAAATTAGTTGGAAGATATGGGGGATCTCCCATGGTTCATTGTAAATTGAAAGCAATGAATCTGCTTCCTCTTATATTAATAAATATATATGATTCCTTTCCCAGTGGATATAGGTCAGTTTGACCGAACCACTTAAATTGTTGTGTCCTCCAATGCATTTTATAGTGTACCTAGAATTGGGGAGTTCAAACTTATGAGCGAGTTGTGCAATTTAAAAATACGTTATCTGGAAAGTGTGAAGAATGCTAGAGAGGCTTTCTTTGCAAAATTATTTGAGAATGGAAAACTCACAGATTTGCTTTTAATTGGAACACCCACATACATATCACATGATTCTTTCATATTTGCATATCCAGCACCTAAACTTCAGGATTTGCTTATGTGGCAGTGGTTTCTATTAGCATATGTTATTTCAATTCTTTTTTAATGTAACTGTTTTTCCTATTCATAGTATGGCTAATAAAAACAAAGAAGTTACTACTCCTGCGCTTTGGGAGAATGATATTAAAATAATATTCTGCGATCTATGCATAACTGAAGTCGAAATAATGCCGAACGACGCTATCACCAGCGCCGGACAATGCCAATCTCCAGAGAGTTGTGACGTTTTTGCGGAATAATGCACCGAACGGCGCTCCTACCAGTGCCGGACAGTGCCCTATCCCGATTTTGAACTAGATTCATTGTATTTGACCGGATTTTGTAAAGTTTATCGAGGAAACTCTTGGGAATTTAGTTTTGCCCAAATTTAAACACTTTTGGAGCCAAATTTCAAAGGGGGGATGAAAGGAAAAGATAAGTTTAGAGTTTAGAGAGAGTTTCTTTCCATTTTGTGTCGGAAGTTAGGTTTTTTGTTTTCTCTTCTAAGGAGTGTGAGAGGAGAGGAAAAGTGAGAGATTTCTTCTTCCTTACTATTCTGAAGAGAGAATTGTGTGTTGTTGTGATGAAAGAAGAGGAGTCAAAGGAATTCCTTGAGATTCACTTGGGAAAGAGTTAGAGATAAGTTGTCTTTACTTTACTCTGTTTGTATGACATTGTTTTTATATATAAAATCTATGTTTTGTCATCTTTTCCTCATGAGTATTGAGTAGATTTCTTTATCTTTCTTCTTTTCATGTGATGTGTTGATGTTGTGAAATGGAAATGATTTGTCGATTTATTATGGAGAATTTTTTATGACCTTTGCACTTATAACTTCATTTACTTTTTGATTTGACCAATTGAATTGTTAAAACTTGTTGGAAAACATTTGTTCCGAAAGGATTATGAGTTTAACAACAAAAGTGAAGGTCACATTCAATGTCCATGAATGAGAAATGTAGTTCATGGGGATTGAGTGCAAACAAATAGGGAAATATACTTTGCTGAGCGTAGAATTGAAGATTTCAGAGTGACAGGCTGAAATTCATAATTTAGTCCTAATGTTTAGAAACTGAAGCGAGAGTTAGCCTTCAGGTGAAGGGAAGTGGGAGCTCTGGAGTGATAGCCAGTATCCTCCCAGCCTAACCACGGATTTGGGGACTAAACTTAGGATTAGCCAATGTTCTTTATACGTTGAAATATGGGTATAGAATAGGAATGCTCCTATTTGGCACAATACATTTGTATCACTTATCTATGTCACAATAATCATCACATTATGATTAGAAAGGAGGAAGGTTCTTTCTTGCAACTATACTTTGTTATAAATTTAGTCTTGTGTTAGTTTAACTTGCTAGAGTTTAGAACGTGCTTTGGTAGAAATAGTAACTGAATCTGTTTGTCTTTAATTTAATAATTAAACCACTTGCAATTGTGTTGTGATTCGATAAGTGATTTCTATGCTACGCCATAAAATTAAAGCCTCCCTATGGGATCGATAACCAGGACTCCACTAGAGCCCTGTATTACTTGAGTGATATGTATACTTGTGTTAATTGTGTGAGTCATCATCATCTAAATCAATATATATATATATATATATATATATGAGTTCATTAATTTTTGCAAATAAAAAAGTCTCACCAAGTTTTTGACGCCGCTGCCGGGGAGACAAGGTAAAAGAAAAAGTAACTGTTAAAATTTAATTTTTGTAGTATTTGAAATCTCATATTTTAATTACAAGTCATAGTTGTGTGTGTCTGTTTATTGTTAGTGTGTTTATTGTGTTTGCTTGCGTAATATCAGATTTATAGGTTTAGTGCCTTACGATTTTGAATTAGAGCGTACTATTAGAAAAATAAAAAAATAACAAAAACAATCTGCAAATCCTAACAAAATGACGAATAATTTAAACAATCAAAATAAAAATATACCAAGACCTTTAAGAGATTATGCTAATCCAACAACAGATGAAATTCACTTAACTATTCAAAATCTTGATGTTGCTGCTAATTCATTTAAGCTTAAACCTGCTATTATCCAAATGGTACAGAACAATCAATTTGGAGGAACACCTAATAAAGATCCTAACTTACATCTCACTAGTTTTGTAGAACTGTGTGCTACTTTTAAGTATGATAGAGTGTCGAACGATACTGTTAGACTTAAACTTTTTCCTTTTTCATGAAGGGATAAGGCTAAGGCGTGGTTAAATTCGTTAGCACCTAGATCTATTAAAACTAGGGGAAAGCTTTCACAAAAGTTTCTGTCAAAATATTTTTCTCCTTCCAAAACTGCTAAGTTGAGGAATGATATCACATTTTTTAGTCAGTTTGATGGAGTATCCATATATGAAGCTTGGGAAAGATTTAAAGAACTTCTGAGGAAATGTCCACACCATGTTTTACCATACTGGTTAATAATTCAAATCTTTTATAATGGATTAGTGAGATCTTTGAGATCGATTGTCGATGCTGCTGGTGGTGGATCATTAATGTCAAAACATTTTGATGAAGCATATTTGTTAATTGAAGAGATGACTACTAATAATTATCAATGGCCCTCTGAGCGGGTAAATCCTAAGAGAGTAGTCAGTATTCATGATTCTGATGCGATAACTATGATAATCTCTCAAATTACTGCACTTTCTAAGAAAATAGATCAATATAGAATGAATTATTCTCCAACACCCTCAGAGTTAGAAGAAAATTCATCAGGACAGATGATAGACTCTCAAATGTCTTATGAATCCTTGAATGTTATACATAATAAAGTCAATAATCCTTATTCGAATTATTATAATCCTAGTTAGAGGAATCATCCAAATTTCAACTGGAATAAAACCAAGGCTATTGTTAATTCGCAATGGGGAAACAATCCTATGAATCCAGTTAGAAATTCGAATAACCAAGGAAATACCAATTTTAGACCTTCTTATCCTCCTAGTTTTAATAGTAATAAAAAATTTAAATAAAAGAAATTGTCTACTGAAGAAATTATTATGAATATGGGTAATCAAATTCAAGCTCAAAACGTTGTAATGAAGAACATTGAAAAACAATTGGGACATATCTTTACTGCGCTTAATAATAGACTTTCTGGGAATCTTCCTAGCAATGTTGAGATCAACCCGAAAGATCAAAACAAAGAGCAAATTAAGGATATTCAATTAAGGAGTGGTAAAGAATTGGAACCAAGAGTTCAAAAAGAAATTGAAGTTGAAAGAGAGGAAGTGAACTTTGAGAAAGGTTCTAATAAGATATATCCAGACGAATATCTGCTAGAACCAATGAAGATAACTTTTGAAAACCCACCTCCTCCTTTTCCTCAAAGACTAAAGAAACAGAACAGGGATAACAGATTTGCAAAAATTTTGGAAATTCTTAAAAAATTAACGATTAATATTCCCTTTGTTGAAGCATTAGAACAAATGTCTGATTATGCAAAGTTTATAATGATATACTTAAAAAGAAAAGAAAGATTAAAGACCACGAGACTGTTGCACTCAGCGGTGAGTGTAGTGTAATTATTCAGAAAAAGCTTCCTGAAAAACTTAAAGACCTAGGTAGTTTCACTATCCCGTGCGCTATAAGTGAAAAATTTTTCAGAAGAGCTTTATGTGATATTGGAGCTAGTATTAATCTTATGCCTTTATCAACTTTCAAAAGATTAGGAATAGAAGAAATTTCACCTACATCTGTAACTCTTCAACTGGCTGATCGTTCTATCAGTTATCCTAAAGGAGTTTTGGAAGATGTATTAGTAAGTGGACTTTATTTTATTAGATATGGAGGAAGATAAAGAAATTCCAATTATTTTGGGAAGCCCATTCCTTGCTACTGGGAGAGCTATGATCGATGTCCAGAAAGGATAATTAACTATGAGAGTTAATAACCAAGAGGTAATTTTCAACATTCTGAAATCTATGAAGTACCCTTCAATTGAAAAAGATGATGAGTGCTATCAAATGGAAGTCTACAATTATTTGAGAGAATATCATTTTAAAGAAGTATTTGAAGAAAATCTGGAATGTGAGGATGAAAATGAAAGTGAAAATGAAGACGATTTGGACGATATGAAGAATGAAAAGTTAGAATTTGTTCAGGAAAAGTTTGAAAGATTGGATACTATAAAAAATGGAGATAAAAGTTTAATTCCATCTATCATTAAACCCCCTGAACTTGAGCTGAAAATTCTTCCTAATCATTTAAAATACGTGTTTTTATGAGAATCATCTATTTTATTAGTCATTGTATCCTCATATTTAAATGAATATCAAGAACAAAAATTATTGGAAACTTTAAAAAAATACAAACAGGCTTTTGGTTGGTCCATAGCTGATATTAAAGGAATCAGTTCTTCGATCTGTATGCACAGAATTTTGTTGGATGAATAACACAAACCAAGAATTGATCCACAAAGGAGACTGAACCCAATAATGAAAGAAGTAGTTAAAAAAGAGATTTTAAAGTGGTTAGATACTAGAATTATATATCCTATTTCTGATAATGTTTGGGAGAGCCCAATTCATTGTGTTTCTAATAAAGGAGGAGTGACTGTTGACGTAAATGATCGAAATGAAATTATACCGACAAGACAAGTCACTGGTTGGCGAATATGTATTGATTATAGAAAATTAAATGCCGGCACCAGAAAATATTACTTTCACAACCAGCTCTGATGTTGTTCTTTGGGATGATAATGATGGTAGAAGAGGTAAATTACTGGGGGGGTCAATTCCCTGGAAGAATCTTTGTATAGCAGATACCACATCTGGACCAATGATATGCCAACTTGCTTTGTAGAAGGATGAGGTGTAGCCATTAGGACCAGCTGCCTTGTTGCCATCAATAGAGTCAAGAGTAGCTTTGATTTCAGCATCAGAGGGGGGTTGAGAGAGTGAAAGGTTATTGACATAATGATATTCATCCTGAAAAAGAGCATTGTTAATATGAGTTCTATGTGGTGGAGTGCCAGTAAAGAAAGCTGTAAAATGGCTTACAGCATCAGCAACAATATCATTAGCATCAGTTAATTTGAGCCCTGCAGAATTTCTAATGGTAATAATCATATTGCATTTTCTCCTGTAATTAATACAGGCATGATAGAACCTGGTGTTTCTGTCCCCATCCATAAATTTAGAAGATGTAGCTTCTTGTTGGAAGAAGAGTTCTTGATAGGTGATATGAGTGAGCAGATTAGTATTGGCAGCAAGGAGATCAGCTTCAGAATTGATTCCTTGAAGTACCCAAGCTTCTAATACAAGGAACTCCTGTTCAGCAGCCTTAAGATTATCATCAACATTTCCAAAAATGTTCCAGTTCCAAATTTTAAGGTGTTTAACAGTTTGTTTGTGAAGTTACCAAAGAGTTGTCCAAGGATTGGTGTTATTTTCAACTTTCCTGATTTGTTCCAATTCATGAAGAAATCCAGGATGCTTGAGCCACATATTTTGGAATCTGAAAGGTCCTCCTTCACCTGGATCAGTGTTGCTAATAGTACATAGGAGAGGTCTATGGTCTGAATAAGTCATGGCAAGATATGTATTGAAAGTGAAGGGAAAACATTGCAGCCAATGGGAGTTGACCAAGTATCTATCCAGTCTTTCCCAGGTATTGCCCCTTTTCCAAGTGTATTTGGGGCCTTGGAATCTGACACGCCTAAAATATATGTTTTTTGCTATATCACTTTACTCATTATTTTATGATATTGCACATTAAAGGAAGGTATTTTGTATGTTTTTTGGTTTTAGGTACAAGAAATGGTGATTGGAGCAAAAGGAGGCAAAAACGGTGTAATTTGGAGCAAAAACGAGCAAGAAATGAAATTACGCCCGACACCTTTCGATAAGTCTTTATATGCTTAATCTCTTTTACACTTCTTGCATATTTTTGAATGAGATTACACTTTAAAGAAAGGTTATTTTATGCTTATTTTGTAGGGCTATCTGTTATGAACGCAACGCAACTGAAATGGGGCGAAACGGAGTTGAAACGGAGCCAAACGGAGAGAAACCGTGGAGCCGCGCAGCAGCCTGCTCGCCGACGGCGAGGTCGATCTCGCCGACGGCGAGATTTTCCCGAGACCACCAAAAAGTGGCTGAAAAGCTCTCCGACAGCGAGCTCGAACTCGCCGACAGCGGCCCGGACGACCACGAACCCACTTTTGGCGGTTTTGGGCCAATATTCGACGTATTTGGACACTTATTCGAAGGGGTACGTAAGGAAACTCTTGGGAATTCGTCCAAACTCTTTAAAAATGGCGAATATAGGTTAGAGAAAAGAGATGAAGAGAAGATTAGAGAGAAAAAAATTGGAGAAAAACTTAGAGGAATGTTTAGGATTCTTAGATTAAGAGTAGAAATGTAGATTTATACCCTTTTGGAGAGATTGGAGAGGAGATTTTTGAGAGAATTTGTAAGGGATTGTACGAGCATTGCATGGATCGATGGGAGACTTTGTAGGAGAGATCTTCCTCTTTCTTTCAAAGGGAAAAATCTAAGTATTGTTCTTCATTATATTATGATTTTGTAAACATTTATGTAGTGGATTTACTTTGTTTAAATGAAGTTTCCTTTGCGTTTTCTTCGTGCTTTGTGACGTATCTCTCTTACTCTTTCTTCTTCTTTGGAAATAGTGGCATGAGATGATTATGCCATTGTTTTCAATTTACTTTTCTTTTCTAATGAGTAGAATTCATGCTTAGGATTTTGTGATGCATGTTAGAAGTTAATTTAGATATAAATGTGATGGTTTTTACTTGCACTTCATTTACATTGCAATTAAAGTCTGTTGTAATGTTAAAATTTGTTGTGAAAACATACGATCCGAGAGGGCTATGCTTTCTACAACTAAGTATGAACCACATTTAGATTCCATGAATGGTGAAGTTCATAAAAGTTGAATGCAAATAAATAGGGAAATAATATTAATCGGGCGCAGAATTGGAGATTTTAGAGTGACAGGCTAAAATCCTTAATTCAGTCCTATCGTTTGGGTGCTGAAGTGTAGATGTTAGCCCTCGAGTGAGGGGAACGTGGAGCTCGAAGTGGCAGCAGGTATCCTCCCAGACTTAGCTCGCATGATTCGGTAACCAAGCATAGGATTACTCAATGTTCTTTATGCCTGGACCAAAGGGTAAAGAATAGGATTGCTCCTATTTGACACATACAATATTTAATGCATCTCAATTCTATACATTATCTATTTCATTACATAAGAATAGTAGTTTTTAATATCTCAAAATTCTCCAAACCAATTCATCCAAAAAGGGTTATCTTTAGAATTATTATTTGCATTTAGTTATAGTTATTATTACATTTAACACTTGCATTTAGGAATAGTTACTAGATAAAACACAATTTTAATCGACATTCCAACCTAAGGAGTAATTGTAGTAGGCTAGAATTTGACTAAAGACATCTTACTTCACTTCCTCGTGGGATCGATACTGGGGTTTTTTAAAGAAAACTCTATATTACTTGAAACGATACGTATACTTGCGTAGTACCCTAGTGTGTAAAATATTTTCTAATTTTTATATCATTTAAGATTTTGCACACTAGCCGCTATTTAGAAATCGGGTCAAGTTTTTGGCCATCTTTTGGAAGTTAATTTACTGCGTTATTGCGTGTCGGGTCAAGTTTTTGGCGCCGTTGCCGGGGAGGCTTCGGTAAGAATTTAGTAGAATTTTAGTTGAAGCAATTAGGCTTAGATTTGGAAAACTGTAGTGTAGTAAAAACTATTTTTGTGTGAAAAATTTTTTTGTTGTATGAAACATTGTTGTGAAAATATTGTTTGTGTGAAAAATATGGTGTTCGTAAAAATATTTTGTTGTGTTGAATATATTTCGTTATTTATTTTTTTAATTGTTAATATATTATTTGTTGTGTTACGTATGCGAAACAAAGGATCTGTAGGACTTGTACCTTATGATCCCGAGTTTGAAAAAAATAAAAAATTAAAAATACAGAAAGGACTCGAAAAACTAGAAATGGAAATGGAAAACTTTCAAGATAATAACTTAGAAAATCATCATAAATCATTGAGGGATTACATAAATCCTACGACGGATGAAATTCACTCTAGTATACAAAACCCCGTCGTAGAAGTCGACTCATTTGAAATAAATCCCGAGATTATCCAACCGGTACAAAACAATCAATTTGGGGAACTCCTTTAGAAGATCCTTATTTACACTTATCAAATTTTCTAGAACTTTGTGCTACATTTCATTATAACGGTATGTCGGACGATCTGTTAAGTACTAAGGCTTTTTCCTTTCTCACTAAGGGATAAGGCTAAAATATGGTAATATTCATTAGCACCTGGCTCTATTAAAAATTGGGAGGAGTTAAGTCAGAAATTCCTAGCTAAGTATTTTCCACCTTCATGGACTACTAAACTTAGAAACGATATTATCTCATTTTGTCAGTATGAAGGGGAATCAATATACGAAGCCTGGGAAAGATTTAAGGAACTCCTAAGAAAGTGTCCACACCATGCTCTGCCCGATTGGTTAATCATTCAAACTTTTTATAATGGGTTAGTAAGATCCCTTAGGTCTATAATTGATGCTGCCGCTAGTGGATCATTAATTTCAAAATCATTTGATGAAGCGTATGCATTAATTGAAGAAATGGCTACAAATGAATTTCAATGGCCCTCTGCAAGGGTTAATCATAAAAATGTAGCTAGTATTCATGATACGGATACGATTACAATTCTCGCATCTCGTATTGCTCGTAATATCAAGGAAGTTGGACCAATTTGGAATGAACCAACCTCAATTTACTCATGTAAGTGAGGAAAGTTCATTAGGGCCTATAATTGATTCTAAATTATCATATGAGACTTTAAATACCATAAACAACCCGAACTCTAACTTTTACAATCCAGATTGGGAGAACCATCCTAAATTTAATTGGAATCATATTACTGATGGTGGAAACCAACAATGGAAAAGTAATCATGCAAATCATAATGGAAGTTGGAATAATCAGGGGAACACAAACTATAGACCTTCATATCCATCGGACTTTAATATTGATAAAAAATTTGAGGATAAGAAGATGTCTATGGAAAAAGTGGTATTACAAATGGGAAACCAGTTACAAAGTCAAAATGCTGCGATTAGAAACATAGAGAATCAACTGGGACAAATTGCTAATTATCTTAGCAATAGACACCAAGGAACACTTCCTAGCAACAATGAGATCAACCCTAAAGAGAACACTAATGAACAAATAGAAGTTGTCCAATTAAAAAGTGGAAGAGATATAGAGGATGTGGTTAGAAAAGAAAAAGATGTTGTGAGAGAAACAAAGGAAACTAAAAGGCCTGAAGAACATGTTTCTAAGGATCTGGAAAAATTAATATCTCCAACTAAAATCAATTTGGAAAAACCACCACCTCCATTTCCTCGAGGACTTAGACGACATGAATTGAATAAAAAATTTTCAAAGTTCATGAAAGTACTTAAGAATTTAACAATAATTATTCCTTTCATCGAAGCTTTGGAACGAGATGCCAAGTTATGCAAAGTTTATAAAGGATATATTAAATAAGAAAAGGAAATTTGGGGATTACGAGACAGTTGCACTAAGTGAGGAGTGCGATCTTATAGTTCAGAAAAATTTTCCTCGAAAACTTAAAAATCCTTGTAGCTTTACAATTCCTTGTGCAATTGGAAAAAGATTATGTGGAAAAGCTTTATGTGATTTAGGAGTAAGCATTAATTTGATACCTCTATCTATATTTAAAAGGTTAGGTTCAATCGATATTTCTCCCACTACTTGTAACCCTTATGTTAGCCGATCGATCTATCATTTATCCAAAAGGAGTTATAGAAGACGTGCTTGTTAAAGTGGATAAATTTATCTTTCCTTTGGACTTTATTGTATTAGATATGGAGGAAGATAAAGAAATTCCAATTATTTTAGGGAAACCTTTCCTTGTTACTGGACAAACTATGATAGATGTGCAAAAAGGAAAGTTGACTATAAATATTAATGACCATGAAGTCACTTTTGATGTATTAAAGACTATGAAATATCCAGCTGAGAGGAAAGATGATGATTGTTTTTGGATGGATGAAATTGATTATCTAAGTAAAGACCATTTCCAAGAAAGTTTTGAGAGTAAGTTAAAAGATGAGATTGAAAAAGATTTTCATGATGAATTGAAAACTTTATTTAAAAAAGATCGTATGTATGTTCAGGAGAGGTGTGAAATGATGGACGCTACCAAAAATAGTAAACTTTTAATTCCATCTATTGAAAAATCTCATGAACTTAAGATGGATGTACCCCATACAATTTTAAAGCCTATCTATTTAGGGAATTCATCTTCAAAATTAGTCTTTATATCTTTAGATGCGACTCAATCACAAGAAAAACCTGAATTAAATGATGAACATGATAAAATTATCGAATTAAGACTTGGAAGAGAATTTGAGGATAAATTTCAAAAGAACTTTGAGTTGAGAAAAGAGGATAAGGATATTGGAAGACCATTGGAAGAAATTCCTAAGGAATTAGAAAAACCTATTTCCTCAACTAGGATAGATCCTCCATCATTTAATAATTATAAAGGGGAAGAATTGGAAGATAACTTGAATCATAAGAGTGACATAGAAGAATTTGATCTTGAATCTGAATTATTTAAAGATTATTTGATCCAAAATTTGGAAGATATTGAAGTATCTTATAAAGATCCATTTCTTATCAATTTCAAGGATGATATTAATATGCAATTTCAGAAAATCAATAGAAGAATATTGGATCTAGAAGGAAATATGAGGAACAATGATATAAATCCAACTGAAATTGAAGAGCTAAATGAAAAATTAAAATTTGAGGATTTTATAGGAATCCCTGGATCTAGAAATGATTGGGCGATTGATCGAGGATTACTTAAATGGAATTTTGATCCAGGTGGAATCATATGTCGAGCTAATGACGTTAAACCAAGCGCTTTATGGGAGACAACCCATAGTTATCAGTGTGTTTTGATTTAGTGTGCTCGAGAGTCATGATTGTTAATGTTGTATTGTGCTTGCTTTAGTTTGGATTGTTTAAGTTTGATTGTTGTTGATAGATGTTTGGATTGTTTGTTATTTTATTTGATTTTTGTGTGTCATGAGGGAGGTGATTCCTTAACTTCTTATTATGGCTAGAATTGATCTCTTGTAGTAATTGGATTAACGAGTCCATCGTGACTTGGGTCTCACCTGAACTTAAGTTTTACAAGAGAAATCATGAATTTCAAACATTGATAATTCCATCTTAATTTGTTACTTCCTTTCTACAACTTTATTTTCATTAGATAGGATTCGCGAACCTATTTGATGAATACTATGTGGATGATCTTACACTATCTTTATAACTGTTAGAGGTGCTTAATTATAAAGATTAGGTGATGCCTGAGATTGGTGTCCGGAAACCAATTATCAGGGGTAATCTTATCTTTGGGATTATAATCTATAAAATCATTTTAAAGTACTTAATTTACTAGTGTAGTGATTCCGTTAAAAATTGAAGGTAACATAGTGAGATTGGATGAGTTAAAGGAAGAATTGACCTCATTTATCATTTGAGTTTGTATTTGAATTGTGTGTTTGTGTTTATGTTTGTGTTACAACTTTATTTAGGTCTTGAAGAACATTTTTATAATCCCTTGCTAAAACATGCTATGCTAGTTAGACTTTGGTTTAGTTAATTTCATTATGACATGATTAGTTTAAATTTACTTTCTGCTGCATATTGTTCTGTCCTAATGAATAATTGTAAATGGGTTTTGATAGACATTTATGGTAGATAGAATTTTTAAACTGTTTTCTTCCTGCTTATATTTTTTGTACTAAATGCTACATATGTTAAAAATTAAGTTTGGGGGTAGGAAGAAAAATAAAATTTTAATGTGAAAATACTTCCTTTTAGTGTAATTTTATTACAAGCATGTTTTAGGTTAAATTTATTTTCTCCTACAGTCATTTTATTCTGATTATGCATGATATGAATTTGATAGGATGTTGTAGTAGCAAGTAGATTCAACCTTTACTTTTTCTTCCTATTACATTTTATGGAATTAATTGCAAAATATTTTAAAATTTAAGTTTGGGGGGAAGAAAAAATATTAACTCTTATTTGTTCTCAATTATTATATTTTCAAAAATTATTAACATAACTTCTGACAGTTGAAACTCGCTTGAGATAACTAAAACTTTTTATTTCAGTTGAATATTATAGAAGGATTGGATGAAAGTTTTTAGTAATAAAGGTTAATTTTATAAAGGTAAGATATTTGGTATGAAAGAATTTGATTATAGTTAACTATTTAAAGTAAAGAAAACTGTATTTTTGAAATATTAAAAGACTTAAAGTATTATGTGTTAAGAAAAGATTGTGACTTTATGATGAATAATAAAGCTCATACATAATTATAAAGTAAGGATATGATTTAAGTTTGAACTTTAGAAAGAGGAGAGTGAAGTTCAAAATCATTACAGGCTCTCTAGATACAGTAATCCTCATATAAAAAATAATAAAGAAAAAAAAAGAGAGTGAAAAAAAGGGATTGAAAGTGATCCCGAAAGAAAAAAAAAAAAAAAAGAGAAAGAAAAATATTTATGAGGAGAAACTTGAGGAGATACCTAATCAAAAATTGGCTTCACTTGAGTCACTCTAAAGGGAGAACTTGATTTCATTTTTGAATTTATATTTAAAGTATTGGCCTACATTTTGATAAAGTTTGCATGAACTACTTTTTCACATAGTCTTTCAAGGCATTCTTAATGTAACAAATTATGGTTTATCTTTAAATAAATAGAAGACTAGAACCCTTAGACTTGATTGCTGAATATTCTTATACTTGTAGTGTTAACCCGAGTTACTAAATTTCTTTCTAAAAATCTAACCAATATATTCCTTTGAATGAAAAATTTTAGTGTATTACATGTGAAAAAAACATTACCTTGAGTTATATTTTTATGTAGTAAAAGTGTTACTTGAGGACAAGTAAGAGTTAAGTTTGGGGGATTTTGACACGCCTAAAATATATATGCTTTTTGTTATATCATTTTACTCATTTTTTTATGATATTGCACTTTAAAGGAAGGTATTTTGTATGTTTTTTGGTTTTAGGTACAAGAAATGGTGATTGGAGCAAAAGGAAGCAAAAACGGTGCAATTTGGAGCAAAAACGAGCAAGAAATGAAATTCTGCCCTGACACCTTTTGATAAGTCTTTTGATGTTTAATCTCTTTTACACTTCTTGCATATTTTTTAATGAGATTACACTTTAAAGAAAGGTTATTTTTATGCTTATTTTGTAGGGCTATCTGTTATGAACGCAACGCAACTGAAATGGGGCGAAACAGAGTTGAAACGGAGCCAAACAGAGCGAAACTGTGGAGCCGCGCAGCAGCCTGCTCGCCGACGGCGAGGTCGATCTAGCCGACGGCGAGATTTTCCCGAGACCACCGAAAAGTGGCCGAAAAGCTCGCTGACAGCGAGCTCGAACTCGCCGACAGCGGCTCGGACGACCACGAACCGACTTTTGGCGGTTTTGGGCCAATATTCGACGTATTTGGACACTTTTTCGAAGGGGTGCGTAAGGAAACTCTTGGGAATTCGTCCAAACTCTTTAAAAATGGCGAATATAGGTTAGAAAAAAAGAGATGAAGAGAAGATTAGAGAGAAAAAAAATTGGAGAAAAACTTAGAGGAATGTTTAGGATTCTTAGATTAAGAGTAGAAATGTAGATTTCTACCCTTTTGGAGAGATTGGAGAGGAGATTTTTGAGAGAATTTGTAAGGGATTGTACGAGTATTGCATGGATCAACGGGAGACTTTGTGGGAGAGATCTTCCTCTTTCTTTCAAAGGGAAAAAGCTAAGTATTGTTCTTCATTATCTTATGATTTTGTAAACATTTATGTAGTGGATTTACTTTGTTTAAATGAAGTTTCCTTTGCGTTTTCTTCGTGCTTTGTGACGTATCTCTCTTACTCTTTCTTCTTCTTTGGAAATAGTGGCATGAGATGATTATGCCATTGTTTTCAATTTACTTTTCTTTTCTAATGAGTAAAATTCATGCTTAGGATTTTGTGATGCATGTTAGAAGTTAATTTAGATATAAATGTGATGGTTTTTACTTGCACATCATTTACATTGCAATTAAAGTCTATTGTAATGTTAAAATTTGTTGTGAAAACATACGATCCGAGAGAGCTATGCTTTCTACAACTAAGTACGAACCACATTTAAATTCCATGAATGGTGAAGTTCATAGAAGTTGAATGCAAATAAATAGGGAAATAATATTAATCGGGCGCAGAATTGGAGATTTTAGAGTGACGAGCTAAAATCCTTAATTCGGTCCTATCGTTTGAGTGTCTGAAGTGTAGATGTTAGCCCTCGGGTGAGGGGAACGTGGGAGCTCGAAGTGGCAGCCGGTATCTTCCCGACTCTAGCCGCGGATTCGAGTAACCAAGCATAGGATTAGTCAATGCTCTTTATGCCTGGACCAAAGGGTAAAGAATAGGATTGCTCCTATTTGGCACATACAATATTTAATGCATCTCAATCCTATACATTATTTATTTCATTACATAAGAATAGTAGTTTTTAATATCTCAAAATTCTCCAAATCAATTCATCCAAAAAGGGTTATCTTTAGAATTATTATTTGCATTTAGTTATAGTTACTATTACATTTAACACTTGCATTTAGGAATAGTTACTAGATAAAACACAATTTTAATCGACATTCCAACCTAAGGACTAATTGTAGTAGGCTAGAATTTGACTAAAGACATCTTACTTCACTTCCTCGTGGGATCGATACTCGGGGTTTTTAAAGAAAACTCTATATTACTTGAAACGATACGTATACTTGCGTAGTACCCCTAGTGTGTAAAATATTTTCTAATTTTTATATCATTTAAGAGTTTGCACACTAGCCGCTATTTAGAAATCGGGTCAAGTTTTTGGCCATCTTTTGGAAGTTAATTTACTGCGTTATTGTGGGTCATGTATGAAGTTATTAAATATGTTCATAGAAGCGGGTTGAGGGGGATTGCCACCTTTCTTCTCAGTGGGAGAGGAACGACAATTAAAGTCACCTCCTAATATCCAAAAGGAATTGATGGAGAGACTTAGATAGTGAAGATCATGCCATAGAATTTGTTGCTGAAGTGCATTACAACTAGCATAAACAAAAGTAGATTGGTCATGCTGCTCTCCAATGAAGAAATGAATGTGCAAAAATTGTGGGTGGTCAATTAGAACAGTCCACTGAAGTTCAGATCTGGCAAATAGCCAAATTTTATTATTTAAATTAGCAGCAAAGGAAAAATGAGGGAATTTATGGAGGATGTGGGCTTGATTGATAGTAACCATTGGTTCAAAAAGAGCAAAACACCATAAATGGTGGGATTTAACAAGTTGTTTTAATCTTTTTAGGGAAGAAGCATGAGCTACTCCCCTTATATTCCAGCAAAGGAGTTTGATCATAAAGGAGTTTTGCCTTTCCCCTTAGTATTGTAGGGGCAGTTGGGGAATTGCCTGGAGGATCATTGATGGAGTGAGTGTCACTTATGCATTTTTTTTCCTTACTTTTCCTTCTTTTATGGTTTTTCTGAGTCTGCTAAACATTGTGCATCTCATCATTCATTTGGGCAATTTTAGTAGTTGTGATATATGGCAGATACTCTGGACAGGGAGAGAGCTGTTCCAAAGGATCTACAAGAACTTCAAGATGATGACTAGGTGGATGAGCAGCTTCAAAGGGTGGTGTATTTTCTGTGTCTTCAATTGGGTTTTTAAGCTGTTCCAAAGGGGCTGTGACATCAGTTACTTCCATATCAGTGACAGATGTTTCAGCCACTTCCACAGCAACGACAGATGTGTCTTTTGCAGTATCAACAGAAGCCACCAAGGCAGCCTGAACAAGCTCAAGGTGAAGTGTCTGTGGAGAAGGTTCCTGTACAGTTCTCTCTTTTGTGTTTTTTTGGTTTTTTCCTTTGTGGGGGTGAATTCTATAGCAAGAATCTTCAATATGCCAAACATCCTGTGTGAGAGCAATATAGAGGTTTGTGTTCCACTTCAAATTCTTGCCAGAATAGCTCATCATCTCCAGCCTTGACCCAGACTCCCTTAAGATCAGGGAGAGTAATGTCTCTTTCAACTTGGACTCTAGTAGCAGCTGGTCTAGCCATGTCAAAAGTGGGAGAATCAACCTTCAAGGGGGGTGCCCAGCACCTGACTAATGTTGAAGATGGCATTGATGTGGTAATACTGGATTGGTAAATTAGGGAGCTTAAATCACATGGGGATGATCGGGGGTTCTTTGGTGGGGTCAAAGTCAGGTGTCCATTTAATTAACTTCATGGTGACACCTGCAATGACAATAGATTGCTTTCCAAAGAACCTAGCATAGTCTTCTTCCATGGAAAGTCTAATAAGAAGGTAGCGGCCATCAATCAAACCAAGCTTCCAGGAGCTATACAAAGCAAGGCTATCAAAGAAACTTCTAACAACTTCCATTTTGGGATGGCCCAGCTAGAATTTACCAATTAATGTGAATTTGACAGCAGAAGTAAGTTGCTGGACTTCCTGGGAAGTAAATGAGACAGCAGGATGTCCATTAATTATTTCAGGTCTTAAATAAGGGCAGGTGGCTTTACCAACCATAGCATCATGAAGTATTTAGGGGAAAACAAGGTGGTCAAAAGTTTTGTGTTGAGATTTTCCACTGCCTACAACACCTGCATATGTAGCTTTTTCCCATTGAGCATTTGTAGAGATGTCAATGGGGAAAGGCCTAGCCATAGCAAACCAAAGGCAGTAAAGCAGAAAGAAAAGGTAGCAAACAAAATAGAAGGCAGAAAAGAAGAACCACCAGGGAAGTGGTAAACAAAACAAGGCTGAAAAAGAAGTGAATCACAAAGGAGAAGAACCACCAATGAACTTCAAGAGAAAAGGAATATATATATATATATATATATATATATATATATATATATATATATATATATATATATATATATATATATATATATATAGTAGATGTTACACTTGATATAAAAGATTAATATCAAGATTATTTTTATTTCCCTGTCTTGTGAATATCAGATTCTCATTAAAGATATCAATATCCATGTTTTATATCTTTTTCTCATAATAAGGGTCAAATGAGGTGATGCTCCTTTTATCTTTTGTGCCCTTAGATCACATCAAAATTTATGTCAACCAACCAATTAAATTTAATGAATTGCAAATAATCAAAATTGATGCGTGCTAGAAAATTCACTGTGGTAGGGTAACAAATTTATAATCTTAGCGTTGTACTAGAATTCAACACACACACAGATAAAAAATAAAACAAGCAATGACGACTCCAAAAATTTTTACGTGAAAACCCCGTAAAGGGAAAAACCACAGGACAAACCCAGTTGTGAAAATCTACTACTGATTGATGATTACAAAATCCCTTGTCCCACAGATGGGAAATGATGATTATATTCTTCATATTACAGTGTCGATTGACAACATCCAGTTGGTGGTAATTGGATGGAGGTTAGCTGTGGTTGAAGACGGTTGGCGGAGGTCAATAGAGGTCGGTGATGGTCTACGACGGAGATCGACCTTAGTCAACAAAGGTAGGTGATGGTCGACAGTGGTCGGCGGTGGTAGACGGAGGTCAACGGTGGTCGACGACTGTCAGCGGTGTTCGACGGCGGTCGGCGGTGGTGTTTTGCTGCAGCTTCTTCTTAAGGCCTCAAGATCTCTCTAGGCTTAAGCCCCCCTCTATTTATAGTGTTTTGGGTGCAATTAATGCAGTCATTTTTGTCGAAATTAAGTGATCTTGGGCTCGTTGGATTCGTCTTGTCGAGACACTCGATTCGAGTATAGAATTGCTAGTGTCGACGTCTGTTTGACCTTTCAAAATTTTCCATAAATATTTCAAGAGTAGTTTAAGGACTTGATCTGGGCTTGATTTGACTCGGATTGGACTATTTTTATATCATTAGATTCGTCTCATTGAGCTAGTCAGTTTGACTATAAGTTTGCTGAAATCGGAGTTCTTGTTGACTTTTTTATCAAGATTTGAATGATTATTGATCAAAAGATTGCACTGAGATTCGTGTCATGCCTCGAGATTTGTGTGAGACAATGAAAATTTATTGTTGTCGTATCAGTTGCCCCCTATTTTCGAGATAATTCAATTTCTTCGTCTGAAAAAATTGATATCTAAAGCCTTTATTTTTATTTTTAATTTATTATTATTTTTTTAATATGAAAAATCATTGCTCTTTTTTTTCTTTCTTTTTCTTTTTCTTTTTTTTAATAGTATGGAAACTCTTTTTTTCCTTTTTTTCTTTCTTTTTCTATTTCGGAATGTGAAAAGGTTTTCTTTTTTTTAAAGAAGCATTTAATACTTCCACTTCTTTTTGGATTTATATATTAATGTGCATTTATGGCTGAGATTCTTTTTGAGGCTATAAATGGGCCTAAAGGAGGGGGGAAGGGGTAGAGTAGCCATGGCTTGTTGTGGCGGAGTGTTGTCGTGGCATGTTGCGGTAGAGAGTCGCCGCGGTGCGTTGCGGCGGAGAGGCACTACGGCGCGTCGCGGTGATGCAATGCGGCGACGTGTTGTGGTGAAGCGTAGCATTGCAGTAGTGCTTCATGGTGACGCGTGGAGGTGGAGTGTCGCGGTGTCACGCTGCAGCTGCTGTTGCAGCGGTGCGTTGCGGTGAGGAGTTGCAACGGTGCGTTGCGGTGGAGCGTTGCAGCGGGTTATCATGGCAAAGCGTTTCAAAGGGGCGTCATGGCGAAGCATGGCTGCAGGGCGTCGTAGAGGCGCATTGCGGCGATGCAACACAATGACGTGTTGTGGTGAAGTCTCATAGTGATGCATTGTGGTGATGCGTTGCAGCTATGCGTTGTGGCAATGTGTTGCGACTGGGCGTCGTGGTGACATGTTGCTGCAAGGCGTCATAGAGGGACGTTGCGGCGATGCAACGCGACGACATGTTGCGATGAAGGGTCACATTGCGGGGGTGCTTCACTATAACGCATAGCAGCGGTGCGTCGGGACGACACGCTGTGGCTGCGCGTTGCGGCTGCACGTTGCAACGACGAGTTGCAGTGATGTGTTGTGGCGATGCGTCGCGGTGGAGCATCATTGCGATGCGTTGCAACGGGGCGTCGTGGCAAGGCGGTGCTGAGGGACGTCGAAGCGATGCAACGCGGTGACGTGTTGTGGTGAAGCGTCGCGGTGATGCATTGCGGCGAAGTGTTACAGCGGTGCATTGTGTCACGCATTGTGACGAAGCGTCGTCGCGGGTGTTTTGGAGATGCGTCGTCGTGGGGCGGTGTTGCGATGCGTTGTGGTGGAGCGTCGGGGCGACGCATTACTGCGGGGAGTTGTAGTGGCGAGTTGCAGCAATGCAACGCGGCGACATGTTACGATGAAGCGTCGCAGTGATGTATTGCGGCGGTGCGTTGCCGCAACATGTTGCAGCAGTGAGTGGCAGAGACACGTTGCAGCATTGCGTGGTGGTGACACGTTGCAGCAGGGTGTTGCGGCAACGCTATACGTTTTGGAGGTGCATCCCCGGCGATGCATTGTAGCAGCGCGTTACAGTGCAGAGTTTGCTGTGCCGAATTGTTGTGTAGAGTTGCTAAGAAACATTGTTGTAAAGTGTTGCAGTGACGCGTTGTAGTGTGAAGTAGTGTCACAGCAACGTGTTGCGGCGGTACATCGCGATATGGTGTTGCGGTAGTGCGTCGCAGATCTTGTACTTGATGTCACATTTTCTAGAGGAGATTTTCGTCTCACTCCTACATGTTCTGAAGGTGATGAAGTAATGGTGTAGTTTTCTCACCGTGCCATGAGGGGATTTTCAGGCTTATGTGGTGGCGATATCTGAAGGCCCTTTGACAATCAGCAGAAGTACTAAAATTTTATGAAGGCAATGCTGACTCTAATTGAAGATAAATTGATTTGTTGTAGCCCTTGTACAGGTATATGTTGGCATTTGTATCCTTTTTAGTCATCTTATATGACAATTGTAGATGATAACAATGTATTTCTTTGTTGCGTCCATGATTTTTGTGGCTTCTTAATTGTGCAAAATCTTCCGAGGCTCGTAGCCTTCTGAGGAATTTTATACACTTGTGTCATCTGAGGCTTGTAGCCTTCTGAGGAATTTGATGTACAAGTGTCTTCTAAAGCTTTTAGCCTTCTGAGATCTTTGAGTATACATGTGTTTTCTGAGGCTTGTAGCCTCTGAGTTCTTTTTATGTACCAATGCCTTTTGAGGCTTGTAGCCTTCTAATTTCTTTGAGTGTACCTGTGCCTTCTGAGGCTTGTTGCCTTTTGAGGTCTTTGAGTGGTCAACCACTTGCTTTCATGGAGTCTTTCTTGTGAGAACCATGTCCACTACTAGCTTCCCATTGAGACTTGCCTATTGGGCTCATCTTCCAGGGACATGATAGCTTCTCATCGAGTCTTGCCTCTTGGGCTTGACTTTCAAGAGTACCGTATTTTCTTGTCGAGTCTTGCCTCTTGGGCTCGACTTCCAGGGGTATGGCAGCTTCTCATCGAGTCTTGCCTCTTGGGCTTGACTTTCAAGAGTATTGTATCTTCCCATCGATTCTTACCTCTAGGCTCGACTTCCAGGGGCATGATACATCTTTTCATCAAGGGGACTTTCTACACAAAATTCTTTCATGAGAAAATAAGAAAATTTAAATGAAATGACATTTTAAAGCAACATGAAAATTTTACTAAAATAAAATTAAGAGTTTATAAGCCAGTCTTTTACTCAGATAAAATGAGTTCAAGTTATACTTCTTATTCAATAAATCCAACGATTCTCTTCTGGTTCCTTCACATTGTTCTTTTAAGTAGCGACCCATGTGACCTTGTCATATCAGACGTTCAATTTCTTCCTTTAATTGAAAACATCTTTCTATTGAATGTTCTTTTGCACGGTGGAAATGACAATATTAAGGCTGGTCTCCACCATTTTGATTTCTTAATGGCTTGACAGTCTCTTCATCCTTGATGGCCATTAAGATGTTAACACGTGACATGTTGAGTGGCGTGTATTCTTTTTCTGATCGTTGCTCATGATTCCTATATGGTCAAAACTTTTTTCACTGTGACATTTGATTGGTATCCCCAGCGTTATTCTTGTGCTTGCCCCCCAATCGCTCAAATTGTTCCTTGTGAGCAATGATGGCCTCATATGCAGAGATTTGTGCCTCAATACGGTGTACCAGGTCAGCACAAGAACAAACTATCACCCTCATCAATGATGAGTAGAAGGATCCTAGGTGGAACCCCTCAATGAAGACCCCTCTTAGTAACTCCAGTTCTACTCTCGAAATCTGTCGAGCTTCAGTAGAAAATCTGCGGAAGTAGTCCTTGAGCGATTCTCCTTCACTTTTGACTAATTCCTGACAGATGGGATGAATCCTTGATGATTCGTTTATTTGCTATGAACTGTTCCACAAATAGTCTAGCCAGCTCGTTAAAGGTGTTTACAGTGCCCCTCGACAGAGAGTAGAACCAGGTTCGAGCTTGTCCCTTAAGAGTGGCAGGAAACAAATGACAAAAAAGCGCGTCAGATGCACTTTGAATGTGCATGATAGTTCGATAATGATCAATATGTTCATAAGGGTCAGTTATCCCTTCATATGCGTCAATGTTCGACAGCTTGAAGCCATTTTGGGATGGAGTGTTGGAGGATCACATTCGCTAAGGGAGAGGATTCATTGATGTTATGGTGAGTGTGGAAGCGATCCTTTGTCTCTACGGGGAATTCTTCCCAGACGAGGTGACGTAGTTCGTTACGGATGACATCATTTGGAATGGTAGCATGCTGTGGCGGTGTCAGGTGAGCTGCATGAGATTGATGAGTGGAACTTGTACTGTCTAGGAGTTCAGCATCATGACCTAGCACAGGAAGTGTTCCTTCTTAGGGAAGGGGGACCGGTACGAGTTCCTCTAGGTATGTCCCTCATATGTCGTGGATTTAATGGTAAACGAGTTTCGTTCATCGGTGGTTGTTTGGTCCCAAGTAGAATTTGTATGATCTACAGTTGAGAATCTTCCATTCTTCGCATGCCTTCTTGCATAGAAGGACCTAAAACCCCCTTATTGGCAGGATTACATGTTCCAAGACGAGAAAAATGAGTAAACATGATGCCCTTGACTGCTCCCTCGAATGATAAGTGTTGGAGTGAGGTACTCCGTTATCCCGAATATTTTGTCTTTTTGCCATGTAGGAAATTGAGCAAGTACTTCAATGGTGGGATTGAGAACTTCTCACAAATGGTGTCAAACTGATGCGTGCTAGAAAACTCACGGCGGTAGAGTAATTGATTTATCATCTCAGCATTGTACAAGAATTCAACACACACAGATGAAAAATAAAACAACCAGTGATGACTCAAAAAGTTTTTACGTGGAAAACCTGTAAAGGGAAAAACCACGGGGCCTGACCCAGTTACGAAAATCCACCATTGATTAATGATTACAGAAATCCTTTGTCCTACAGACGGGAAAGGATGATTATATTCTTCATATTACAGTGTCGATTGACAGTGTCTAGTTGGTGGAAATTGACGACGGTAGTAAGCGGTGGTCGACAATAGTTGGTGGAGGTCAACAGAGGTCGGTGATAGTCTACGATGGAGATCAACTGTAGTTGACGATGCTAGGTGATGGTCGACGGTGGTCGACAGCGATCAACAGAGGTCGGCGGTGATATACTTAAAATATATAGTGTTTTTTAAATTTTTTATCTCTATTTTTGATGATATTGCACTTTAATGGAAGATATTTTTATGTTTTTCTTGCAGGTACGATTAAAATGACTGACTATGATGAAATGAGCAATAAATGATTAAATTTGGAGCAAAAATTGAAAGGTGTGCAAAATTGGCCTTTGGCGGCTAAGCACCGGACCCTTAGCGCATAGGCGCCACAGTTAAAATGACGAATTTTATTTAATTTTGGCGCAAATTTGAAGTGGTTTTTGAAGCATCCTTTGGTTTAAACTTCACTAACTTCCCATCAGCGCCAAAACTCATTTAAAATTTGAATGGATTGATGCATTCTTAGTGTATACATTGAATCTAGACATATTTTGGAAAGACACCAAGGCACATTTTGGAAAATTTTAAAAAGAAGAGTTGAAGATCAAAAAAATCGTTGCTGTTAGAGGGTGTGATTAGTGTTTTGAGTAAAACTTATGTTAGAGAGCACATCTTTCCACTTCAACACTTTTAGTACCAATTGTATCTAGTTTTTACTAAGAGTAGAATAAAGATTCGAAGTCAATGGAGTTGGGCACCAACTTTTATTGTGTCTTGTAAAGGGAAAGCAAAGTTTCAAAGAAACTTCAAGAGTCTTGTGGTGAGAATTTTCAGATAAGTGTTTAGCTTTATTTTACATTTGGTTTTAAAGTAAAACTTGTTGTGTTTTCACTATGATTTCTAGTTTCAAATCAAGTTGTGATTGTGTTTTCTCTATGGATTCTGAGTAGTTTTCTTTATCTTTTTTCCTTTTAAATGATGAAGTAATTAAACTATGAAAGGAAGTTGTGTGAAATATATGATTTCAATATTGAAAGAAGTTGTGATGATTCACTACCTTGCACTTCATTTACCTCTTGATTTAGCTAATAAGATATTAAAATTTGTTGTGAGAACATGTAAGAACCAATGTGGTATTGTCTCAATCAACAATTGGAAAGAATCACATGCAATTGCATGGATGATAATTGTAGTCCACATGGTTGAGTGCAAATAAATAAAAAGATATGTTTATAATGGGGAGTAAAATTAGAGAACTTTAGAGTGACAGGCTAAAGCCGCCTAATTTGGTTTGATGTGAAAATTTTTGTTATGTGATGTTAGCCCCCAGGTGGAGAGAATCGAGGGAACTCTAGAGTGAGAGCTAGTATCTTCCCTACCTAACCCATCTACATGATTTCAAAACATCAAATTAACCAATGTTCTTTATAAAACTAATAAGGGTAAAGAATATAATTGCTTCTATGTGGCACAACACATTTTAGATACTTCCACAATGAAATTTCATTATTATTACTGATTCATTGAAAGAGGAAAATCTCATTTGCTTTCATACTACTATATAGTTGTGTTAACATTAGTTATTTGCTTTACTTTTTATTCAGAAAATACCAAAAACAAATTTGAAAAACTTTATATCTTAAAACATACTTTACAAAATTATTTTAAAAAGTAAAACGTTATTTTTCTTATTTCTTTAAAATTTTAAACATTTCTCTGCGGGTTCGATATCTCAAGGCTTAATCAAAATGTCCTATATTACTTGATAAACGATACGTATACTTGTGTAGTATCCCATATTATAAATAATTAAAATATAATTTCATATCGAAATCGTAAGCATAAATATTCGGTGGAGTCAAGTTTTTGGCGCTGTTGAAAAGAAAGAGATAATATTATTGGAAAGAAGTATAAATTGAAAAACGTGAGGATAAATATTCGAGGATTGAGTTTTTGGCGCCGTTGCCGGGGAAGAGATAATATTATTGAAAAACATGAGGATAAATATTCGGAGATCAAGTTTTTGGCGCCGTTGCCGGAGAAATTAATTAAAATATCATTTAAAGAAAATTTAAGAAAAATTAAGTTTTTACTTTTCATTGTTTTTGTTAAAGTGTTTTGTTTTATTTTGTTAATTGTGTATGCGTAGTTCAGATTCTAAGGGACTTGTACCTTACGATTCTGAATTATAGAGAACTATCAGAAAAATAAAAAAATTAAAAATACAGAAAAATATAAAAATATTCAAGAAATAGCAAATCAAGATCATCAAAATGTTGAAATCCATCAAGAATTTAGAACTTTAAGAGATTATGCTAACCCTACAGTGGATGAACTTCATGGTAGTATTCAAGACCCTGCTGTAGCTGCTAATTCATTTGAACTTAAACCTGTTACTATCCAAATGGTATCTAAAAATCATTTTGGGAGAGCACCAACTAAACATTCTTATTTACATCTTGCCAATTTTCTAGAATTATGCGCTACTTTTAAATACAATGATATTTCAGATGATGCTTATTAGACTTAGAATTTTTTTCATTTTCACTGAGGGATAAAGCTAAGATTTAGTTAAATTCATTAGCACCTGGATCTATCAAAACTTGGGGTGATTTAACACAAAACTTCCTTGCTAAATATTTTCCACCATCGAAGACTGCGAAGCTTAGAATGATATTACATTTTTTTGTCAGTTTGAAGGGGAATATATATATGAAGCATGTAAACATTTTAAAGACCTCTTATAAAAGTGTCCACATCATTCGATACCAGATTGGTTAATAATTTAGACCTTTTATAATGGATTAGTTGGATCTCTTAGATCTATTATCGATGCCGCTGTTGGTGGTTCATTGATGTCTAAACAATTTGTTGATGCTTATGCTTTTATTGAAGAAATGACTACTAATAATTTTCAATGGCCTTCTGAAAGGTTAAATACTAAAAAGGTAGCCAACATTCATGAAAATGATACTTTTGCGATGCTAGTAAAACAAGTTACAGCAATTTCAAGGAAGATAAACCAATTTGGGATGAATTTTTCTCAGCCAGCTTCCATGATTGAAGAAAATTCATTAGGCTAAATGGTATATTCTCAAACTTCATCAGAAACCTCGAATGTCATTAGTAAGCCTAATAACCCATATTTCAATTATTATAACCCAGGTTGGAAAAACCATCCAAACTTTAATTAAAATACCAATAATCAGGGTGGTAGTAATCAATAATGGGGAACAACCAAGTAAACCCATTGGAAAACTGGAACAACAAAAGGAATAACAATTATAGACCAACCTATCCTCCGGGTTTTAACAATACTTCACAATATAAGGAGAAGAAGTTGTCTATTGTAGAAGTGGTGTTACAAATGAGAAATCAATTACAAAGTCAAAGCACTACAATTAGAAATATTGAGAATCAATTGGGACAGATTGTCAATTTATTAAGTAATAGATTCCAAGAAATGCTTCTTAGTAATACTGAAATAAATCCAAGAGACAAAACTAAAGAGCAAGTAAAAGCTATTTAGTTGAGAAGTGGAAGATAACTGGAAGGTAGAGTTCAAAAAGAGACTGAAGTAGAGAAAGAAGAAATTGAAAAACCAAAAGAGGACGCTCCGAAAGGTTTGAAAGACATATTTCTCCACCTAAGGTTGATTTTGAAAAACCACCACCTCCATTTCCTCAAAGACTTCGACAACAAAAATTGGATAAGAAATTTTCAAAATTGTTGGAGATATTTAAGAAGCTTACAATCAATATTTCATTTGTTGAAGCCTTAAAACAAATGCCAAGCTATGTGAAATTTATGAAGGATATTCTTAACAGAAAGAGGAAGCTTTAAGATAATGAGACTGTTGCACTTAGTGAACAGTGCAACAATAATTCAGAAAAAGCTTCCTGAAAAACTTAAAGATCCTGGAAGTTTCACAATTCCATGTGCAATCAGAGAGATTTTTTTTGAAAAGCTCTATGTGATTTGGGTGCAAACATTAACCTTATACCGTTATCAATATTCAAAAGACTGAGATTAGGAGAAATAAACCCTACTACTGTAACTGTGTAATTAGTTGATCGTTCAATTACATATCTTAAAGGAGTTATGGATGATGTTTTTGTGAAAGTGGATCAATTTTTTTTTCCTGTTGATTTCATTGTGTTGGATATGGGGGAAGAAAAAGAGATACCCATAATTTCTAGATGGATATACTGGTTTAATCAAAAAGTCATATATTACTTGATAAACGATACATATACTTGCGTAGTATCCCATATATAACTAATTAAAGTATAATTTCATATATAAATCCTAAGCATAAATATTCGCGGAGTCAAGCTTTTGGCGCCGTTGCAAAGAAAAATATAATATTATTGGAAATAAATATAAATTGAAAAACGTGAGGATAAATATTTGGGGATCGAGTTTTTGGCGACGTTGCCGAGGAAGAGATAATATTATTGAAAAACTTAAGGATAAATACTCGGGGATCAGCGGCGATTAACGGAGGTCGGCGGTGGTCGACGTCGGTCAGCGGTGGTGCTAAGCTGTAGCTTCTCCTCAAGGTCTCAGAATCTCTCTAGGCTTAAGCCCCCCACCTCATGTTAGGGTTGAGGTCTATTTATAATTTTTTGGGTGCAATTAATGCAACCATTTTGACCGGACGATCCAGAGGGCTTCCCTTTATCACATGATGTTTAAGGGGCATTTGATGGCCTTAATGATTTCTGAATTAAGTGATCTTGGGCTTGTTGGATTCGTCTTGTCAAGACGCTCGATTCGAGTATAGACTTGTTAGTGTTGTCATCTATTTGAACGTTCAAATTTGTCCATAAATCTTTCATGAGTTGTTTAATGAATTGATCTAGGTTTGAATTGACTCGGATTGGTCTATTTTTAATATCATTAGGTTCGCCTCATCGAGTTGGTCAGTTTGACTATAAGTTCGCTGAAATCAAAGTTCTGTATGACTTTTTATCAAGATTTGAACATTTCTTGATCAAAAGATTGCACCGAGATTCGTGTTGTGCCTTGAAATTTGTGTTGGATAATAAAAATTTATTGTTGCTGTATCAAACACTTATCTTAGTGCTCCCAAATAAATCATATAGTTCAATTTTGATCATCTTCAACACCCATTTGACGAACAACAATGTAGACATTGGATTCAAATCTCTCCCAACATTAGCCTTTGTGGCTCCCCATCAGTTCACTGATTATCTCCAATTTGAACACAGATACTAAATAATAACTATGATGTTGTATAATGATTCATCATTCAAGTGACAAGATGACCAAAATACTCATAATTTTTCAATTAAAAGTTATTTGATATATCTTTTTACTCAAATTTAATTAAATAAGTTTGATTTTATAAAATTTTAAAATAAATATAATATAATTAATATATTAATAATTATATGATATTTATTTTAAATTAAATTTATATATTAAATGCTTAAATTTAAATAAAAATGTAAATTTCTAAAAAATGGCTTGCTGAATCAACTGAAACAGAGACACTTGATGCCGAACTTTCTTGTCGGCAAATTTTAAATTTGTTTTCTTAATCAAGAAAAGTATATTACAATAATAAAGAAAAGTATATTTTTGTAAAAAAAAGAATTTTATTAAAAAGTAAATATAAAATGGATTGTTCGCATTTATTGCTTTTAATGCCCACGGAATATGCTCTCCAATATAAAATTTTCGAAAGAGTCGGTGAAGAAGGGACGAAGTCTGAAGGGGTCGTTCAACTTATAAACCGCGTCAACTCCTTATTATCCTCATGACGTATATTATGGGTCAAGACTTAACAATAAGCTAAGTGGTGGGGGAAGAGCCTCAACTTCTGCTCTAAGTTAGGCCAATTCTCTCACTCCATTTAACTAAATTGACTGGACTATTTTATATTATATATATATATATATATATATATATATATATATATATATATATTAACTTCAGAAAAAATTTCATTAAAAAATAATGCGTCAGTCGAATGAAACAAAAGAGAAATAAGACACAAATAACATTTAGTTTTTTAGGAAATTGTCAAATCGTCCCCCATTTAGTGAAAATAGCCCTCTAATTTATATATCATTTGTATGACATATTTGATTACATGATTGTCCATCATTTAATGACAATGTTATCATCATTTATGAGTCATTACATCTTTACATATTTGTAATTGAATCATACATGTGATGACATTATAACTGTTATTGGCGTCGTTCAATATCTATAACTACACTCGACACAAGTGTTGTATTAACTGTGTGGTTTAGTCACTTGGTATTCATTCGATTGGCTCGGAGTCGGTCGGCCGACTGAATGATCTTTTTCCACCTTTTTTGATGGGATCAATTGTGAAGACACATTGCTTTTGGGTAGGATTATTTTATCAGATGGATAGTGTATTCCGTAATCTGACAGACAGCATACCTTTGTTCAATGCGTCTAAATTAAAAGAATTCGCCCCAAGCAACAATTGATGTATCGTTAGATTGACTAGCATTTTGTTTAGTCGGCTTTAATACCTGATTGGTACAATGATGAATGTTTGTACATCAATCATTTTCATATTGTTCATCATATCTTCTCAAGATTTGTGCACATATATTGTTGATGTACTATATATATATATATATATATATATATATATATATATATATATATATATATATATATAGAATTTATCTCAAATAAAATTAAAAAAAAAATTTAAATTTATTCTTAATATGTTTGAATCTGTGTGTTCATTTATAAATAAATATTACTCATTTGGGTTTACGTACAAAGCTCAACTTTGTAAGGCTTTGTGTAAGTCGTACGTAATGCGCACGTGATCGAATAAGTAGTCCAAGAAGACCTATTCTTTAATATAATAAATTGATGCTAACAAAAATTTCACCGAAGATACAACTGGAGAATTATATATATATATGTCAATATGAATTTCAAGGAGAACGAATAGCTCGGGAGGAAAGAACGACCGATCTAACATTTTTGTTGACGGATGACAGATTGGATACTAGAGAAGAAGAAGAATGGACCGAGCGACTATAAGAAAGTGCCAAAGGATTCCCGACAAGACGACGAATGACTCTCAAGCCGATTGGCAGATTACTTTAACTTCATATCAAGTACTGATGGGGTCAAAGCAAGGGAAGCAACATGAACCTCTTACTGACCGAATTAATCTGCCCTTCTTATTATATTCAAGCTTCTTTGTAATTACTAAATATACTTTGGGTGTATTCCCCGGACACTCTTGGATTCAACATCTTTTAAGGTGTGATGAGAATGTAAACATGTAGTCAATAAGAAGAGGAGCTCGGCACCAACAGCAGGGAGAATCCAATTAGAGAAACATGGTAGAAGCAATATGCACTAGGAATTTATGGAGGAATTTGTCCAGCAAGGCTTGCAAGAATTTAGGACCCAAATCTCAAACCAGATGTCAGAACAGTTCGCAGAGGCACTCAGAGCAGTCGCTACCCTAGTAGTGACCCAAGTTCTTAAAGAAGAACCGGACATACAAGGGGCACTCAACCCCTCAAGGGAAATCTCTAGCAAACAGCAGGAAAAGAACAATCCACTTGCAGGAGAACCCAATGATGTGCCATATCAAGATAGGGCCAGATTCGGCCCCAAGAAGAGGAATCGACTGGTGCAGACCGAGGTACCACAGAAGCCTAAGAATGCCTTCTCACTGCAAGTCTCGAGAGTTGAACTCTCAGAGAAGTTTAAGATGCCTGTCCTAGAGTCCTACAAAGGACCCCAACAAACACCTTGCATCGTTTGAATCCTCCATACGCCTGCTGAAAATCTATAATGTCCTCAAGTTCAAGATTTTCTTCACGATAATAATGTCATTCATGCTAATATATTTCGATGGGTTACCCACAAGAGTGATCACCTGTTTTGCATAATTTAAGAAGCTCTTTTATTCCAGTTTGCTAGAGCTCTGTAACCTATGAAGAGCACCTGATCCCTAAGCCAACTAAACAAGGAGCCTACAAGAACAAGCGATCATTTATTACATGTTATCAGAGTGAGACGTTGGATGTGAAAGATTTGAAACCTGACATAGCCCAGGCCGCACTAACACAGGGGTAAGGTTAGAGAAATTTCTCTTTGACCTTGACCTCATGGAGCTGCAAAGTCTGACCGAGCTGTTAGAGATGACTAATAAGTACATAGTTCCCTGTGAAAATTCCCTCAAACCCATTGAATAAATACACCAAAATAGGCCCCCACGGGACAGCAGGAGCTAGCCAAGACAGAATGAGTGACTGATTATCCCCCCATGCTGTGTAAACAATCCCAACAACCAAACAACTCATCGTCATTAGGATCAAAGGAGACAAACAAAGGCTTAGCACCACCGATCATCCCATTATCATGAGAAATCATGATGCAACCACAAAGTCCTCTGTGAAACTCCACTAAGGGTGTCCATTGTAGAAATACTGGACGCTATTCAAAATAAGGAATTCTACAGGAAAGCACTATCAATGAGAACCAAAGCCTTTCACCGAGAAAATAAAAAATACTAGAAATATCACAAGGATAATGGACATGACACAGAGGAATGCAGACACCTCTAAAGCTTGATTGAAGAGCTAATAAAAGATGGAAAGTTGAAAGAAGTTGTTGCTCTTGGAGTTGTGACCCAAAGGTAGGACAAAGCTCCCATGAAGGGAGGGAGAATGGATGATGGACCTATCTTCTCTAGCACCATCCACATTGCGCGATACGTGTCCACAAATTTTGGAGAAAGCAAACTACCCAGGAGGGTAAACCGAAGGAGACAACAAATAAGGAAACTATGCGTTGCAATTTTCACCCTAAAATAACCCGCCTATTTACTTAACTAAAGAGGATCTGTCGCTGAAGGGAAATCCCTATAATGATGCTATTGTGATAACATTTATAATAAATAATTATCAAGTAAGAAGTGTCCACACTGATACAGAGAGAGCTCAGTAAATATAATATTCATGCAGTTGTTTGACAAGCTAAGTTTCACTGTCGACTAGATGATTACACTAGCCATACTACTGTACAGTTTCTTGATTAAAAGGAAGGAAGCGCTAGGGGTGACTGAGCTCCCATTAAGTTGGGAGAAAGTGAGAAGCATTTACGCTAACGAAAGATTTTCTCGTGGTGGATTCCTTTCTCCCCCCGCGACATAAAATGCTATAATAGCCGACCTCTCCTGAATGATTTCAAGGCTGTGATCTCCACTTATCACATCACTATCAAATTTTCTTAAGATGGATAAATCATCACAAGGGTGGCCTGGAGCAATCATGAGTCTGCTACATTTGATCCATGAGCATTATAGAACACGATCCCCTATATATCCAAAATGCGAGGGAAGGTGGCCTCAAGATCAATGAGACCACCCTTAAAGTTCCGGTAGTCGAGTGAGAGCAAGGTAAATTTTTTTTTATTATAAGTGATGCTTTTGATGCAAGACAGAGGGAGCTATTGATCCAGACCCTCCTGGAACTTCTGGATGTCTTCATACGAATGCTTGCTAAAATTTTATGCATGTCGATTAACTCTTCCTGTTATAAATTGAATATAAACTCATTGCTCGGTCCGTGAAGCAGAAGATTAGAAGCTCGACCATGACTTTGACGGGACCCATTTGAGAGGAGATGTGAAAGTTGGAGGAAGCAAGGTACATTTAAGAAGCTTAGTGCTCAACAAGGATCTCCAACATGGTGATGGTGCAAAAGGCTAACAAAAAAATGGAGGATGTGTGTGTAATTCCCTAACGTAAACTCAGCCTGCCCGAACGACATATACCCACTACCAAGGCTTGATGCTCAAGTAGATTTGATTGTTGGCCACTTAGTCCTGAGCCTCCTCGATAAGTTCTCCGAGTATCATCAGATCAAAATGCATCCTACATATGCAGAAAAAACCTCCATTATTACTTGTGAGAAAGTTTATTGCTATAATATAATGCCCTTTGGGCTTAAGATTGCAGGGGCGCCATACCAGAGCCTCATGGATGTAATTATTGCTAATAAACAATGAAGAAAAATTGAAGTATATGTCAATGATGTGTTAGTAAATATTCTATCGACCAAATAGCACATTAAGGATTTAAAAGAAACTTCTAAATACTAAAATAAATTAACATGATATTAAACCGGCTGAAATGTATCTTTGGGGCCACAATGGGCAAATTCTTGGGATACTTGCTAACTGTGGAAGGCATAAAATCTAATTCATAAATGATTCAAGCATTCCTTGACATGCTTAACCCTAAAGATACTAAGGAAATTTAGAAGCTGACCAGCTGGATCGTAGGCTTGGCAGATTCATCTCCAAATATGAGAAAAATGTGCCCCATTTTTCAAAGTACTCAAGAAAGCCCATTACTTCGAATGGACACCTGAATGCGAGGAAGCCTTCAAAAATCTTAAACAATTCCTCACTTCTCCTCCTCTCTTTAGAGTCCAAAACTGAAAGAAATAATTTACCATTACATGGGAGTCGGCTCCAAAGTCATTAGTTCTGAGTTGGTTAGAGAAGAACATGAAAAACAACTCCCAACATTCTGCACTAGCTAGGTCTTCAAATATGTAAAACTCAGATATCCTTTAATGGAGAAACTAACCTTCGCCTTGGTCATTTTAGCATCAAGGCTGTGACTACACTTCCAATTACACCCCATATAGGTTATTACTAACCACCCATTGAAGTATGTCCTCGCTTGATCGGAGCACTTCAGTTCACTACTCAAATGGTCATGGAACTCAGCAAGTTTAACATCTCCTACATCCTCTGAACTGCGATAAAGAGGTAGGCTATTGAAGATTTCCTATCTGATTTCTCTGATTCACAGGACTCAAAGAAAGGCCTAAAAATTAACAAGGCTACCTGGACTTTGTTCATGATGGGGCCTCCAACAATTCAAGCACTATACCATAATTTTTTATATGTACTCTTGCAAGGGAAATCATCTTACTTAATCGAGGTAATTTTTCCATTAACTAGTAACTAGGAAAAATATGAGTTTTGATTGCAGGTCTTTGCTGGGCATCAAAAATGGGAATCCACTGACACTGGTAAAGCCGACTCACAATTGATGGTGAACCAAATCAATGTTGATTTTGAAATAAGGGACGAGATGATGGCAAAGTACCACATAAACGTAAAGACAGAGATCGACTGATTCTCTAGTTTCAAAATTGAGCACTGTCGGCATATGTTTAGGTTATGTGTTTTATTTTGAAAAGGGGGTCGCCTACAGAAATTGTCGGCGAATTTTAATTTAATTTAAATAAATAATTTGAAAAGTAGTATTTGATTTTGAAAATAATTTTAAATTTGGAAATTTTATGAAATCAAACTGATCTCACATCCCGAATAGTTTATATAAACGAGCACCACATCACAAACCATGTATCTATCCCGAAGAATAGACACATTGTTTGATGATGGGGCTCGATTAAATAAACTAGAAGATTTGTGACATCCGTTTGGTCCGCGAACCAATTTTATAAGCCGACAAGTTCCTCGCTTAATATAAATGAATTAAGCGGAGGTTTATATTACTCGGGTTCTTAAAGTTCCCTATAAGGGCAAGCCCCTATAGTTAATTACATCTTAAGTGACGGAATCACCTAAGAAAACTCTCGATAATAATCAGTAGTTCTGCTCTCAAGAATTTCAAAGTTTAAGTTTTCAAGGGATTGAATTTTGGGATTTCAATAGGGAATGGATCAAATTTTGAACATTATATTTTGAGAATCCGAAGGAAGAAAGGTAGGAGAAATCACAGATTCGAAGCGAACTTCGGTAATTTCCCGACTATCCTATTGTTTGGCTTGAATTTAGGAAAGTCCTAATGTTTATTTAATGTTTTGATCTTGCCAATTTTAATTAATTAGGACTTATGTTTGTATGATAAAATCATACAAATAGCCTTGAAGATGTGAGGGTTTATGTCGTACCAAACGACTACCTCGGAGTCCTAAGACCGGTTAGGGCTTAATTTACATGACATGATCATGCAAATGCCTAACGAAGAGTTGAGGATTTATGTTGCACTAGTGCAAACTACCTCGAAGTCCTATGGCTTGGTTATTTAGTTCTAAGGAAAGTTTCTTGAAGTAGACTCGGATTTTGCTGATGACGATGGACGTGCTTGCCCACCATGCTCCGAGCTCCTTGTTGTTGCGAGAGGTTTAGTTTTAGAAATCATAAATCGGGAGATGAGAGAAGTGTTCGGTTTAGAGAAAGTCTTAATTTCCAAGTGTTTTTTATGTTTTAATTAAAACAAATCTTAAAGTTGATTAAACAGAACCGATTAAGATCCCACGGTTCCGTCATCCCGACACCGTTATTTTCATCGAATTCACTTAGTCCAGATGAATTTACTAAACTCAACTAAATGAGTTCCGCACTTTCATTTAGACCGTGGGAAATCCCGTTAGCAACACGTGGGTTACATCATCCGAGGTATTCCCGATCATTCAATGAGACGTTTTAATTTAGTTGTAGTTGTAGTTTTGTTGTTCTGTTTGTGATTAAATTTTGAGTTGTCTTATATTTTGCAATGTTGTGGAGGTGAATTTTATCTTGTAATGTCTTTTAATTTAGTTATGGGTTTCAGTTTTGGTTTCTGTCCTAAAGATGTAAGTTTTCATGCAACTGTTGTTTATCATGCAAGAAAGGTAAAGTGCAACACGAATAAATGAATTGCAGTAAGATAAATTGTAATAAAATAAAAGCGTACCTGGAGGGTCTTCCCGTCATCCCAAGCTGCACTTAAAATACAATTAGAATATTTAAGCATTTATAGCAATTTCCTAGGTAAAGCTAAAGGAAGAGTTATGGTTTTCTACCAAAATTCTAATCCTATAGCTAGTCATTCCTATGACGTCTAGGTCTTCAATTTTGGTTTTAAGGATGATTTTCTTCACTAAAGAACAACTAAGCTCAATTTGTTCTTAAGGACATTCCATCATATTGAGGAAGTGTTTAAGACGAATCTTAAACATCTTTTCAATATTTCGGGAATCGTCCTAAGTCCAAATGAATTACATTGTGCAAGTGAATTAATCATCCAGGGTGTTTGAGTTAAGTTTTATATCTTGCTCAGTGGATTAGGATGTTTGAATATCCTTATGAGTGAAGTGTCATTTCACTTGATACTCCATTTAGGAGTTATAATAGTAAAAGCTCCTAAGGGCAAAATGATATTTAATGATTTGTAATTTGAATTTAAGTTCAAATTAATGATTTAAGTTTGGAATAGTGTTCAAGTTATTTTAGATTTATTTTGAATTCTTCATGTCTTAGGTGATGTTATATTTAATTCAATTTAATTTAACTTGATTTAATTTAATGTGGTTTAATTTAATTTCATTTAATTTTAAGTTAATTTAATATAATATGATTTAGCTTAATTTAATTTAATTTAATTTAATATGTTTTAATTTAAATTAATTTAATTTAATTCAATTTAATTCAATATGTTTTAGTTTAAATTAATTTAATTTAATTCAATTTAATTTGATTTAATTTAATTTGTTTTAATTTTAATTTAATTTAATTTAATTTAATTTAATTTAATTTAATTAAGTTAATTTAATTTAATTTAATTATTTAATTTAATTTATTTATTCAATTCAATTTAGTTTTATTATTATTATATATTTTTTTTGATTTAATTTTGATTTAATTTAATTTTTAATTTAATTTTATTTTTAATTTTAATTTTAATTGAAAATTTAAAAATAGTTTAATAATTTAACTTTAATTCAATTTAAATGATTGAGTCTTTTAACATTTTTAAACTTAAATTTGAATTACCATTTTAATTAAGAATTAAATATTATTGAGATGATTAATTTAGGGATCTTTAGATTAAAGAATAAATCTCTTCCTAATAATATCCCTATTTTAATAATTCCAATTTTATTATTCTTCCAAATTTAATTAATTATTTTAATTAAAATTCATTTCAATGATTGTTGAATTGTTTAATAGGTTTCTACCCTTTAATTATTTAAATTTCAATCATCCAAATCAGGTTAAGATCAAATATTTTACTCTTTAATTTTATTAAGCCTAAAGTTTTAATTAAGGGTTAAAATTTTAATTACCATTTTGCCCTTCAAGCTTAATAATTTCATAACTCACTAAATTGAGCTCAAATGAATTTGAAATTTTTATGTGGCTTCACTCATATGTCAATAAAGACATTAGAGGAGAAAATGTGATTTTTCTGTATTTAATTTATTTATGTAATTATTTTTGGTGGAAAATAAGGATTTCCAAGGAAAATTTAATAATATGACCAACGGAAAGTTTCTGTCCTTAAGAAAATTATGGGACATTCTTAATGACCAGAGGACCACTTGGACCAATTTTTGTGATTTTTTGAATTATATTTTATTTATTAGAATTATTTTAAGTTCTGGAGTATTAATTAATTTAATAATAGAATATAAGTTGAAAAATGAATTTTATAATTTTTAAAATTCTCTCTGATATCAAGGATTCCAGAGAACCAAATTTTACAATTTTCTGATTTTTCTTTGATTTATTATAATTATTTTAGTGAAAATGCTAGAAAATACATTTTTTTAATTTTAAAATTACCCTAGGGCTTTAAAATTTAATATCTCATTAAATAGACCTGAGAAAAATATGGGGTTTGTTCCTAAGTGATTAAATTTCAAAATATGACATTTTGGTGAATTTTATTATTTTTGTGATTTTTATTATTTTTTAATTATTAAAATATTAAAATAATACTAAAAAATTAACTTTTTTAGAAAATTGAAATTTTAATTTTTTTAAATTCCCCTGATATCAGAGAGGCTCCAAAACCAATTTGGTGAATTTTTGAAAGGTATTTTGAAAGTTATGAATTTTTAAAGTTTAAAATGACTAAATGGCTTAATCAACCCATTTAGTAGGGTTAACCCAACCCAATTGACTTCAAACTTTTATGGTGGTTTCCTCTGATCCTAAAGGTCAGTGGAGAATTAATTTCAAGTCAATTTGATGTATAGTTAGCTCTAATTAATTAGGGGTCTATTTTGGGTGTTTAAGCCAATTAGGGTTATTTTGAGTGAATTAACTCAAGTCCTATTTTTCCTAGGGTTCTCTGGTCATAAAGAACATCACGAAATTTTCCTAGAATTTATTTCACAACATGCTAATTTTTGGAATTAAAATACTCAAAACAGCCACATGCATTTGAAAAATCAATAACTTTTCACAGAGATGGCCTCTGACCTTGGAAAATTCAGGGAATGTTCCCAAGTTCGGAGGCTTCAAAAGCCCTATGGTCTCATGCCATGGTGAATTGTATGAATACATGGAGAATTAAAACAATGCAGGGAGTAAATAATTAATTAAAAATAAAATACTGGACAAAATTAATTAATTTCTTTTCCACATTATTCTTCTCTGTTCACTGAGTAAGAGGGTATTTTTATTTTATTTTTGTGATTTTTCTACACAAAGATATGGATTTTTGAAGTTCTGGTATTTAGTAAATCAGAAAAATCCCTAATTTTCTACTTATCCACGCGGCGCTGTGTCAACCTCGGCAGCTCCGAAGAGGGTACGTGTCGCGTCGTGATTGGGCGCCGCCATCCGAGTCGGCCGTCCGGGACCCGCGGTTCACGTATCATTCCACGGTCCGGCGCGATCCGAGCCGTCCGCTCGATACACGCGCGATCCAACGGCTCCTGGTCATCGTCTACGACTGGTGTGCACCCGTGACCATCAACCTTCTAACCCTAATTTCTCACTCGATTCTCAACGGATTTTCGTGTTCTTATGCTCTATGGATTCGTCTTGAAGAGACGAACACATCCATACGGTAAACATGCATTGAAATTGATTCAAATTAAATGGAGAATCTCTCGTAAGCTCGGGAAGAAGAATGAGTTCATACCTTTGCTCGGAGAAGTGAAGCTTCGATCCGAGAGTTGTGTCACCTTCGATTGGGTCCGAGTAAGCTCCGGATGAAGTCCTTGGCCCGGTGAATTGTCTAGCTATGAAAGTGACCACGGCCGATCACAAAGCTTGGAGGCTGGAGCAACCGGGTGGCCCGGAGATGGGGCTTTCGATGGGAAACTTCTCCTCTTGGTCCGGTGAAGGTGTAGGACCAATCAATTTGGGGATTGGCTCACTCGTGAAGAAGTGTCCTGGTTTTTGGGCTAAAGTTTGAGCTCAAAATCGAGCTCACTGGAGGGAATTGGGCTGGAATTCGGTGGGGATCAAGTGCTACTATGTGTGGAGATTGATCCGGAATGATTTTGACAGAGTTTCCTTAAGGTTAGGTTCAGCACCTCCTTTGGCCGAGAGGGTGAGGGGTTTAAATAGGCATGGTCGGAGGCTCTCCCGTGGGGTTTAATGGTTGGGATCAGCTGCTCTGGTGAGGAGAAGAACAGCTGTAATGGCCATTTGGAGTGAGGCAGCTCAGCAAGATGGAATTCCAAAGTTTGGCTCCACCCAAGGTCTCGGCCATGGTGTTTTCCGGCGACCCAGGTGGCTAGCCGGCAGGCATGGGTCACCCTCAGGTCCAGGTGGGTCAGGGTTTGAGGTTTGTGCAGTCAATTAGCCATGGACATGTGTAAAGGGTTTGAATCAAAGTGGAATGGGAAAAGGGCTAGTTTTGGGTCTAAATGGGTCAACTCTTGGTTTTGGGTTAGGTTCACCCTCCAAGGCCAATTTGGGCTGAAGGGAAAGTCACTTGGATCGGCTTGATTAGTGGGGTCAAGTCACAATCCAAGTACAATTAAGCTTAAGCAAGAGTTAGGGGAGACATGGGAGTGGTTAATCACTCTTAAGAGAATCATTAAAGGGTCCCCTCTTCTTGCCATTTTGGGTATGGTGAAGTGTCTAAGGCTTTCATGGCTCACATGTGGCTCATGCATGACTTCATGGCTCACTTTTGGCTTGTGAAAAGTTAAGTCAATTTCATGGAAATGGGTTTAAAGAAATTTTGGCATTTTGGTGGGAATTTGGTATATGGCTTAATTTGGAATTGTTTAATTAATGATTTTGAAACTTAGGGGTGATTTTGATCAAATGGATGATGAGGGGAAGTGTCATGTGGGCTTTAGGATGGTTTGGGCTTTTGAAATGGTCTTGGGTGGACTTTTTAAAGTGGTTTAAGGAAGTGGGCCTTTAGGTTTAAGAATGAGTTCATGGATGGGAATTTTTGTAAAAAGTTGGGCCAAATAATTGTTGGTTTTGGTTTAGGGATGTTTCATGAGTAATTTGAAATAGATTTAAGGTGGTTTGGGTTTGAATTGGGTTGAATTTGGGTTTATTTGATAAGTGGGCCAATGTAGGTCAAATTGGGCAAACTTGGGCCAATGTTGGGCTAGGGTTGAAATTGATGTAAAATTAATGTTGTGAAATGTTTATAGGAATGTTTCAAAGAGGTTTTGGCTTTGGTTAGGTTTTGATTTTGGGATTTGGGTCTATTTGGGTTAGGTTTGGGTTTAGGTCAAAATTGGGCTTTTTGATTTTGGGTTGAATTTGAGTGGGGTTTGGGTCAAAATCTTGGGCAAATCATGTTAGTGTTTTGTTTATGGGGATGTTAAGGAAGGTTTAGAAAAGATTTGGGGTTAATTGGAGTTGAATTGGGTGAGTTTGGGCTAAGTTTGGGTCATGGGTCCAAATTGGGCTTTAAGGCCAAAAGTGAAATTGGATCCCAATGTCAATCAAATTGGGCTTGGATTTGGTCTACATTGGTGTTGGGGATGTTGAATTGAAGTTTAGAATTGAATTGGACCAGAATTTGAGTCAATTGGGTAGGTTTGGTTTGACATTGGGTTCACTTTGGGTTAAAATGGGTCAAATTGGGGGTTTTGATAAAAGTGGGGTAAATTGACAAAATTGGCCCATGGTGTAGTTGAACAAAATGAAATTAGGAATATTTGGGATTTTCTGGAATTTTCTGGGAATTTTCTGAATTTTTGGATTTGGCTAAGAGGGGCATTTTGGGTATTTGGAGGGTATTGGGAGGTATTTTTGGAATTTTTGGTATTTTTGGCTATGGATGATCAATTTGAGTAATGTGGGAATATTTGGGATTGGTTTTGAAGAATTTTGGGTGATTTGGAGGATTTTGGAAAATTTGGGTAATTTCGAGGGTTTTGGGTAAAGTTAGCGGGTGTAGGGTCCTGAGGGTCGAAAATTGAAAATTTGGAAAATTGAAGATTGAGTGAATGTAAGTGGAATGAAATCATTTTGGTTGAGCCATGAAGCCACATCAAGCCCACATGAGCCATGAAGGGACTCATTTGAGGCATCCACTATGTTGTTCCTAACCTCTTGCGCAAGGGCTTAGGGGTTAGGGACCATCCATGTGAATCACCTTCATGAGTCGGGAGATCAAGTTGGGTATGGGTGTGGTTTTAAGAGGTGTGTGAAAGTGTAGTGCACGGGTGTAGTGTGTGTGCAAGTCAACCCTTCACTGGACCGAGCCACCTGGGCGATCCTAAGGCCAAAGAGTCCTATAGGAACTCATCCTTTAAACTTCCACATTTGATCTCAACCCTCTAGGTGATTAGGGGTCTACAATCAAGTTTGTGGAGTTTGCAGGGAGTTAAGAAGTGGTTTGAAATTCTAGATGGTGGATCCCAATTCTAGTCCTCTAAGATAGTCAAAGGAAAAGCCTAAGGCTAGATCCTAAGTACTAAAGAGAAGAAGAGAAGACCTCATCAAAAATGAGGTCAACAAGCACATTTGAAGTGAAGAAAAGTAGATCGCCATCCTTCTATGTCAAAGCCTTTACCTAAGAGAGGGCCAACCTCTGAAATTACATTAACCTTTGATGGAAGAACCATTAGTAATGGAAATCCATAGCGAAGAAAAGAAAAGCTAGAAACCCGTATGACCACTTACTAAATACAAAGAAGATCGATGAAGAGATCACTAAACACTTTAGATTCAAACTCAGAGCTGACCAATACTTATTAGGGAAAGCTCTTCAGAAAATTAGTCAAATCCTTGTACTTAAAGTGTGTTGGAGAAAATGAGGTTAAAGACATACTCCAGAAAATTTATGACATTGAATGCAAGAGTTATTTTGGAGGAAATACGCTAGCTCAGTGAATTTAGTGGTAGGGGTACTTCTGGCCAAACCTTCTCAAAGACGCCGAGGAATATTCTCAAAGGTGCACAAAATGTCAGAGGTACGAACTATTGTGCCATCAATTGACCAAAAAAATTCACCCGATTGCATTTGTTGTGTGGGGCCTCAACACCCTCGGACGTTTTTCCCATTCAGAGGGCAATGAAAGTTCCTATTGGTAGCCATTGATCATTTCTCCAAATCATAAGAAACAAAGCTCCTCTACCAAATAACGATGCAGGTATTCTGGAAAATCATCTGAACTGACCTGATTTGCCGATATAGATTGCCCTTCATCATCTTTATGGATAATGAGACTAGGCTTGTTGATAGAAGGGTATAAGATCTCCACAAGAGTCAGGGGATCAATCTCAAATTTACCTCTGTGCATCATCTCTGAAGTAATGGATAGGTGGGGTCGTAAACAAGGTCATTTTAAATTTGTTAAGGAAAATGGTAGGAGGGAAGGGCAAGTGGGCAGACCTAATCCATTCCGTACTCATGGCCATTTGAAAGACACCATCCTCATTCACTGCTCAAACCCTTTTTATGTTGTCTCTTGGAATGCAAGCCATACTACCGATCGAGTACAACAATTACAGCCAGATGGTGCACTCCACCTCATCCTTCAACGAGTAAGCCATAAAGGAATGGTGTAAAGTGAAAAGTGGAGGGGTTAAGCTCACCCTGGACCTTGCTGAAGAAAACTTAGCAAACATAGGCCTTCGATAAGTAGAAACCAAGTGGAGGACAGTGAAATAATTCAACGAACATGTTTGCGAGGAAACTTTTTCCGTAGGAGACTTGGTGTTAAAAAAATTCAACCCCGTCACAGGTGGGTGGCAGTAGACTATCGAGAAGCTTGATCAGACTTGGAATGGTCTCTTCATCATTCACGAGAGAGCTGAACTAAGGGCATACAAGCTGAATACATTCACAGGAATGAAGTTCCTTGAACTTGGAGTGGTGAAGTTCTAAAAAAAGTTTGTTACTTTAAATTATCTTTAATTTTAGATAAAACATAGTTATGGTTGTTTTGTATGATCCTTCCTTTCTTTTAACAAAGACAATTGATATTACGAATAAAACACACATTGTCAATATTTTTTTATTTATTTATTTTTATGTTTAGGGAATTCTGTTGGATTTTGGGGATCATGCGCAACGGAAGCGAAATTAATCATGTACGCATATTAAAGTCATTTCCCCAAAAACCACCAAGGATCTCATGTGCTCATACAAATCAAAAACATAAACCCAAAAAGAAGTGCAAGAAATCATACCATGCAAGAGTTCTACTCTTAGATTTCCTCGGATCTTTAAGGCGCCGAAACCACCGCCCTCTACCGGTATCCACACTCGAACGGATTTCCAAATGGCTTCCAACTGCTAGATCGGAAACGGGGTTTTCTCCAAAACCCAAAGAACTCTCTTCCTCTCTTGTGGATTTCAAAAAGGAAATTAATAAAAATTGACTTCATAAGCCATGACCCCTCCTTTTAATTGAAGTGACACCGTTTCATGGCACCTCTTCATTAAAGAGGTCATTTTTTAATATATATTTAAAAACTCCTTTTTAAATATATGATGAATTAAAACTCTTTTAATTCATGCTTGTAATTTAAAATAATCTTATTATTATAAATTACTCAAGTGAGAGAGTGTTCATCAACCATTCTAGTCCATTCAAATTTTGTGCGACCTCTATAGGTTCAATTAACATTGGCGATAGGCTTAAATCACCATTTATAAACCTACAAGTTATAGTTGGTCTCTAGCAAGACACTATAACTACCCAAGTTAGTATGAATAGTCTCAAGATCCGAGACAACTTGATTGTTAATGACATAATCCCTTTATCACATGATATCATGATAGAATATAAGGCATGGATTAATGTCAACCTTATATCTCTCTATCTTTAATTTCTCGACTCCTGATTAGATCGATTAAATAAATGCAATTGATCTCCATCAATTCATTTGAGTGTGGCCACACAATTCTCGGTCTAAATCATTCGAGGGGCCCGGAGATATCTCTCTTATTATAAGAGGGATAAATTCCATCTTGATTACTCATATCTCACTACATGATTCACATTATGCCCAATCATAATCTTTATGGTCATCCGGTCAAAGACAACGTTGGGTTATGTCAAAACATAATATTCCTCATGTTGAGAACCATGACAATCTCAGGTCAAAGGATTCGATGTCACTACAACTTGAGATTAACATATGACTTATATCCATGATTTAATCTCAAAGCGAGTCGATCCAATATTTATTCTCCAATAAATACATATAAATCCGATGTGTATCCCCATACATATATTCATCTCATGAATATCCATCAAACTTTATATTAATCTTTATTTATTGTCATTCCCACAACAATAAGCGATTATGGATATTTAGAATAATCTTCATAATAAACATGAAACTATTCAAGGTTCTTCTTCTATCATAAACATGCTAATTAAAATAGAAAAATATTCATAAAAAGTTCAAAATACATATCCATATAATATCCATATAATAGGCCCAGTAGCACTATCACTAACAGTCTCCCACTTGCACTAGGCCCATTTATCAATGTATCTAATACCCATGGACCTTACATGACCCTCATGTTTTGCTTGTGGTAGAGGCTTAGTTAATGGATCCGCAACATTGTCATCTGTTGCAACTTTGCATATTTTAACGTCACCTCTCTCAATAATTTCTCTAAGGAGATGATAACGCCTGAGTATATGTTTGGATCGCTGATGTGACCTAGGTTCCTTTGCTTGTGCTATAGCACCATTGTTGTCACAATAAATCTCAACAGGATTTGTGATACTAGGAATCACTCCAAGGTCAGAAACAAATTTCTTTATCCAAACCGCTTCTTTCGTCGCATCACATGCCGCTATGTACTCGCCTTCGGTTGTAGAATCGACAACGATGCTTTGCTTTGAACTCTTCCAGACTAATAGCACCACCATTTAAACAAAACACATATCCCGATTGCGATCGATAATCATCTTTGTGTGATTGAAAGCTTGCATCCGTGTAACCTCTTACAACCGGATCATCTTCTAATCCACCAAACACCAAGAACACATCCTTAGTTCTTCTCAAGTACTTAAGAATGTTCTTTGATCGCTATCCAAGTGACTTTCACCGGGATCCGATCAGTATCTCGCTCGTTATGCTTAAAGCATAAGAAACATCCGGTCTAGTACATAACATGGCATACATGATAGATCCTATAGCGAAGCATAAGGAATCTTACTCATACGCTCTCGCTCATCATTAGTGTTAGGACACCGAGTCTTGCTAAGCGTTATGCCATGTGACATGGCAAGAATCCTCTCTGGAATCTTCCATACGGAACCTTTTCGGTATAAGGTCTATATATGTACTTTGATTTAGAGCAATTAGCCTTTTAGATCTATCTCTATAGATCTTTATCCCTAGGATATAGGATGCCTCTCCTAAATCCTTCATCGAGAAACATTTACCCAACCAAGTTTTGACATTGTGCAAGGTAGGTATGTCATTCCCAATGAGTAATATGTCATCGACATATAAGACCAGAAAAACAATAGTGCTCCCACTAACTTTCTTGTAAACACAAGGTTCATCTTCATTTTTGATAAAGCCAAACTCTTTGACTGTCTCATCAAAACGAAGATTCCAACTCCTTGAAGCTCAGCTTCAAACCATAAATGGATCTTAGAAGCTTGCACACTTTACTGTAACTCTCAGGATGAACAAAACCTTCGAGGTTGTGTCATATACACATCCTCAAACAAGTTTCCATTAAGAAACGCAGCTTTAACATCCATTTGCCATATCTCATAGTCATAATATGCAGCAATGGCAATGAGAATTCTTATAGACTTAAGCATGACTACCGGTGAAAAAGTTTCATCATAGTCAATACCATGAATTTGTTTAAAACCTTTTGCAACAAGTCTTGCTTTATAAGTATGCATATTACCATCCATGTCGGTTTTCTTCTTGAAAACCCACTTGCACCCAATGGTCTTAATATCATTTGGTGGATCAACCAAGTTCCAAACTTGATTATCATACATGGATTGGATTTCGGATTTCATGGCCTCTAACCATTTGTCGAGTCTTGATTTAACATAGCATCTTGATAGGTAGTAGGATCACCATGATCCATTAACAATACATCATGATCATTATTCATGAGAAATCCATATCTCTCGTGCTCATAACGTATTCTATCGGATCTACGTAGTTCTTGTGTTACAACCGGTGTGTCAATAACTCCTTGTTGACCACCATCATCCAAAGGTATTTCAATGTTATTTTGTGACTCTCGAACTTCTTCGAGTTGTACTTTACTCCCATCGATTCCTTTAGAAATAAATTCCCTTTCCAAAAAGAAACCATTTCTAGCAATAAACACTTTGTTCTCAATGGGATTGTAAAAGTAATATCCTTTAGTCTCATTAGGATAACCCACAAAAATACATTTATCGATTTAGGTTCAAGTTTATTAGAATGTAAACGCTTTACATAAGCTTCACAACCCCAAATCTTAAGAAAAAGCAAACTAGGCTTCTTCCCAGTCCATATCTCATATGGTGTCTTTTCAACCCTTTTGGATGGAACTCTATTTAGTGTAAAAGCAGTACGTCATAAGTGCATAACCCCAAAAGGAAAGTGGAAGATCTAATGCACTCATCATTGATCGAACCATATCAAATAGAGTTCGATTCCTTCTTTCGTACACACCATTCCATTGTGGTGTTCCGAGAGGAGTAAGTTGTGAAACAATTCCACAACTCTTAAGATGATCACCAAACTCTTGGCTCAAATATTCTCCACCTCGATCAGATCGAAGCACCTTAATTGTCTTACCAAGTTGATTTTGTACTTCATTTTGAAAATACTTGAACATTTCAAATGCTTCATATTTATGTCTCATCAAATAGACATAACCATACCTACTCGAAATCATCGGTAAAGGTAATGAAGTACCTGTAACCTCCTATGGCTTCTATACTTAATGGTCCACATACATCCGTATGTATTAGGGCCAATAATTCATTAGCCCTTTCACCGTGTCCAAGAAAAGGCTCCTTTGTCATTTTCCCCAAAAGACATGATTCGCAAGTATCAAATGATTCATAATCAAATGAATTCAAAAGTCCATCTTTATGGAGTTTTGAAATGCGTTTCTCATTTATGTGTCCTAGACGACAATGCCAAAGATAGGTTACATTCAAGTCATTTGACTTAAATTTCTTGGTAGTAATGTTACATACAGAAAAATCATTGGATATTTGAAGGTTCAAAACATAAAGACCATCTAGTAAAACAGACATTTGCATAGAACATATCTTTATGATAAATGGAGCAAATATTATTCCTAATAATAAAAGCAAAACCATCATTATCCAAACAAGAAATCGAAACAATGTTTCTACACATTGTAGGAACATAAAAACAATTGTTCAATACTAACAAAAGCCCACCGCGTAAAGAAAGTTCATAACTTCCTACAGACCTAAAGCGAGCAACTTTTGCTCCATTGCCTACGCGAAGATCCACTTCGCCCCGTTTCAGCTTTCTACTCCCTTTAGTCCCTGCACATTTGAACAAATGTGAGATGCGGATCCGGTATCCACTATCCAGGAACTAGAAGGAGTATAATTAATCCGTATAACATTTATACCGAAGCACTCGGTCCCACCGGCTTTCTTGTTCATTAGATCTTCCTTATAAAGTTTGCAATTTCTTTTCCAATGACCGGGTTCATTGCAAAAGAAACGGACATCATCCTTCCGGGATTTAGCCTTGGAACTAAGATTGGGCTTAGGTTCGGGATTGGACTTTCCACCCCAACCTTTGCCTTTTCCTTTTCCTTTCTTCTTAAAACTCTTACCCTTTTGCTTAACCATTAAGATTTGCCCAGGCTTGGATTTTATATTTTGTTCAGCAGTTTTAAGCATCGTATGCAACTCTGATATTGATTTGTCCATCTCATTCATATTGTAGTTCATGACAAACTGGTCATAACTACGAGGAAGTGAATTCAGGAGCAAATCAGTAGCCAATTCTTGGCTTAATGGAAATCCAAGCCTTGCCAGGTGCTCCATGTAACCTTTCATTTTCAATACATGAGCACTAACTGAACTACCTTCAGTCATTTTGTAAGAATGCAATGCCTTGGTAGTTTCATATCTTTCTTACCTTGCTTGTTGCTGGAACATTTCCTTTAGGTTTATGATCATATCATAAGCCTCCATATGTTCTAAATCTTTCTCGGATCTCGAACTCATGGCAACTAACATCAAGCAAGCAACATCTACAGTAGTCACTATGATGCTTCACATAAGCATTCTTTCTCGCTTCCGGTGGCATTATCATCCGGTTTTTCAGGGTGAGGTTCATCCAGGACATATAACTTCCTTTCGTGTTTGAGAACAATTCTCAAATTACGAAACCGATCAAGGAAGTTAGCCCCTGTAAGCTTATCCTTCTCAAGGACCGATCGCAATGAAAATGCAGAATTGTTATTATTGTTGTTGGCCATCTACAATAAATGCAAAGTTTAAGTATATTAATTATGAAAAACTCCCACTAAATTAATAATCCCTCTTTTAAAATTATATTAACTTTAGTGGTATAAGATCCATAATTATACTTAATTTTAAGTCAGCTTTGGCATGACACTTAAAATCAAGTATATTTAGGTAGGTAACTATTACCAATTGCATCAAATGCAACTCTTAATGGGATTTTTGACATCTTATGTCGTAAGCATGTTTAAATCTCATCTCATGCCCTTAGGCCCAAAACCATTTTGTAAGCCTAATTAAGTTTTACCATTTTAAACACATGAGTAAGCACTATTACTCATCCCGTCATGCTAATATTATCTAATGTACTCCTACTTTGGTAGAACCCACATCATGGTGATATTAGTTTTTGACAGGTGTTTAATAATAATGGATGGCATGAAAAACTTAAAATTTCAAATGAGGGATCGTTATAGATTTTAAATTATAATGATGTTATGATTTATTTTAGTATCATATACTAAACCACATCACGATAAAATATCAAAATCAAGCATAATTAAGCGTGTCAAAATATGGCCCTAAAACTGAATGATCTTCATAAGCCAATTATGAAGATCAAAAGTCCAATCTAAGGGTAAAAGGTAACTTCTAAAGCCTTCGAGATCACCATCTCCCGCATGAACTTCTAGCTCCTCCATCACCATGGTGGATAGTGGACTTCAAGTGCCTTGCTTTGTCTTCTCACGATTTATCTCACCAAGAATAAATATATGTAATATAAATTACAACAAAGCAAATGGCACGTGACCATAATTAATAATTACATCTCATTGCAAAAATTAAAATATTACAACCATGCAATTTACGTAATTCATCTGGCCATATTATGTGTCACGCAAGTCAATACATCATGTATTAATCTAATTAATACATCCATGTTTGACAAACTAAAAAAAAAAAAAATAATAATAATAATAAAATTACTTGATAATTGGCTCGATGTTTCTAAAACAATTAAATTTATGAGGCGTTAGGAATAAAAATAGCGGTTCCGCTAAAATTTCTTAATTAAAATCTGTACATCGCAATACTAAAATATTATATTTTTTTTTTGCCAAAAACAATCCAAAATTTCATAAATTATTTAAAAGAATTTCATGCAAAAAATTATAAATATTGCGATATAAATTCAACACTTTAATCTAATTAAAATTTGAATCCGCATTTTAAATTCGCATTAAATCATAATTTAATTAATCATATTAATTAATTAATGCGAATAGGTGCCATTCGAACGAATAGACACGAGGGAGTCGGGCCTTACAAACCAAGAGGTGCTAACCCATTGGACACCTATCGGTGTCAACTCCACATCGACCGCCCGCCATAACCGCCTGCCACCGGCCAACCGCTGCCGTCGGCCAACCGCCGCCGTCGGCCAACCGCTACCGTCGGCCAACCGCCGCCGCCGATCCTCCGGCGGCCATGCCGCCGCAGCTCGACGTCCAAAAACGCCGTTAAATTGATTTCTATGAAAACACAAGTCGGCTCGATACCACCGTTGGCTTTTGGGATCATGCGCAACGGAAGCGAAATTAATCATGTACGCATATTAAAGTCATTTCCCAAAACCACCAAGGATCTCATGTGCTCATACAAATCAAAAACATAAACCCAAAAAGAAGTGCAAGAAATCATACCATGCAAGAGTTCTACTCTTAGATTTCCTCGGATCTTTAAGGCACTGAAACCACCGCCCTCTACCGGTATCCACACTCGAACGGATTTCCAAATGGCTTCCAACTGCTAGATCGGAAACGGGGTTTTCTCCAAAACCCAAAGAACTCTCTTCCTCTCTTGTGGATTTCAAAAAGGAAATTAATAAAAATTGACTTCATAAGCCATGACCCCTCCTTTTAATCGAAGTGACACCGTTTCACTGGCACCTCTTCATTAAAGAGGTCATTTTTTAATATATATTTAAAAACTCCTTTTTAAATATATGATGAATTAAAACTCTTTTAATTCATGCTTGTAATTTAAAATAATCTTATTATTATAAATTACTCAAGTGAGAGAGTGTTCATCAACCATTCTAGTCCATTCAAATTTTAGTGCGACCCTATAGGTTCAATTAACATCGGCAGTAGGCTTAAATCACCATTTATAAACCTACAAGTTATAGTTGGTCTCTAAGCAAGACACTATAACTACCCAAGTTAGTATGAATAGTCTCAAGATCCGAGACAACCCGATTGTTAATGACATAATCCATTTATCACATGATATCATGATAGAATATAAGGCATGGATTAATGTCAACCTTATATCTCTCTATCTTTAATTCTCGACTCCCGATTAGATCGATTAAATAAATGCAATCGATCTCCATCAATTCATTCGAGTGTGGCCACACAATTCTCAGCCTAAATCATTCGAGGGGCCCAGAGATATCTCTCTTATTATAAGAGGGATAAATTCCATCTCGATTACTCATATCTCACTACATGATTCACATTATGCCCAATCATAATCTTTATGGTCATCCGGTCAAAGACAACGTCAGGTTATGTCAAAACATAATATTCCTCATGTCGAGAACCATGACAATCTCGAGTCAAAGGATTCGATGTCACTACAACTCGAGATTAACATATGACTTATATCCATGATTTAATCTCAAAGCGAGTCGATCCAATATTTATTCTCCAATAAATACATATAAATCGATGTGTATCCCCATACATATATTCATCTCATGAATATCCATCAAACTTTATATTAATCTTTATTTATTGTCATTCCCACAACAATAAGCGATTATGGATATTTAGAATAATCTTCATAATAAACATGAAACTATTCAAGGTTTTTCTTCTATCATAAACATGCTAATTAAAATAGAAAAATATTCATAAAAAGTTCAAAATACATATCCATATAATATCCATATAATAGGCCTAGGGCACTATCACTAACAAATTCATGCTGTCACACTCTGGGAACTGACCCGTCATGCTCAGGGAACTGACACTATCATGCTCAGGGACCCGAAACTATAAGAGATTAAAACTAACCAATCCATAAATTGATCGAACCCCGTTAGACACAAGCAGTTTGAGGGGTACGTAATGATGGCAAATAACTTATGAGATGATTTGGTAACTGATAGTGACAAGCTCTGTGAAGGTATAAATGTGATCGTACAGAACCCTAACATGAATGATTAACACCCAACAGTGAAAAGCTCTACGAGGGATGTGTAACGTTTGTAAATGGCCTATGGGACGTTTTAGTACTTGGCAATGACAAGATCTGCGAGAGATTCTGAAAACAGCCATCCCGGGTCCCAAAAATAGCGATCGACATGCGACAATAACAAGCTTCACTAGGGCTATGAAAATGACCGTCTTGAGCCCCAACAAGGACGATCAACATCTAGTAGTGACAAGCTCCGCAAGGGATGCATAACGATCGTAAATGACTTATGGGACGTACCAGTACTGGCAACAACAAGCTCTGCGATGGATATAATAATGATCATCTTGAGCCCTAGCTATAAAATTCATGCCCGGGAGCAACATGTTCGTAAAAGGTATGAAAAGGATTGTTTCCCAGCAGTGACAAGCTCCGCGAGGGGCGCATGACAATCTCCCATAAGAAATACATCAAACAATTTCTAACACACATATACATACAACCCACACTTGCTAACAAATCATGGCAGGAAGAAATTGCTCATGAATTGGAAGCAGGTCGTTAGAAGAAAGAAAGAAAGTTCAAAGTGACAAAGCCCTCGGCTTCAAACGCTCCTTGCATTAGGAAGTTTGTTGACAAAAAAAATCACAAATTTTCTTAAAAACACATGTAATTACCAAAACAAAAGAAAACAAAAAGAGATTGCCCCAACTTTATTTTTTTTGAAGATTCTCTGGTACCCTCTTCGCTGGCTCCTGTTCAACGATTTCTGCTCTTCATCCTCCATATCTAAAAAAAATGTTTCAAAATCCTCTCCTACTACTTAGGATCGATCAGGCTATGTATAACAAATCACTCAATAGCAAGGGAAATGCCGACCGTCATTGATCCACCGACATTATAAAATCATTAAAAGGAGTATATATATATATATATATATATATATATATATATATATATATATATATATATATATATATATACTCCTTTTAATGATTTTATAATGTGGATACTACGTTTATCAAGTAATATAGGACTTTCTGATTAAGCCCCAAGATATCGAACCCACAGGGAAAGTGATAAATAAAGAAAATATCTTCTGATTTAGAAAAAGAAAATTAACTTTTTTACTTTTAGAAATGATTTTACTCAAACTAAAGATAATATTTTAGAAAATATAATTTGATTCTTTTTGTAATTTTATAATTTGAAATGAAAGTAAGCAACTACTTTAACTAAACTTTTGTAAGATGAAAACTTATGCAAATGAAATATCTTTTTCCTTTTTATGAATCAGTAACAAGTTATGAAGAATATTTTTTGTGAAAGCATCTTAAAATTTGTTGTGCCAAATAGGAGCAATTATATTATTTACCCTTAATAGAGATGCTATAAAGAGCATAGGTTAATTCACTGTTTTACGATGGGTTATGCATGAAAGATGCTAGCTCTCACTCTAGAGTTTCCTTGATTCCGTCCACCTGGGGGCTAACATCTCGTATCTAACATAAAAAAATAAATCAAATTGGGGGCTTTAGCACATCACTCTAAAGTCCTCTAATTCTACACTTATCAAAGTATATCTCCCCTTTTATTTGCACTCAATCATATGGATTATATTCTCACCCATACAATCTCATGTAATTCTTTCCAATTGTTGACTGAGATAATACCGCACTGGATCTTACATGTTCTCACAATAAATTTTAACATCTTAATTAGCCAAATCAAGAAGTAAATAGAGTGCAAGGTTTTGAATCATCACAACTTCTTCCAACATTTAAATCCTATACTTCACACAACATACTTCCATAACTTAATTACGCTATCACTTAAAGAAAAAGATAAAGAAAACTACTCAGAAATCATGGAGAAAATGCAATCGCAACTTGGTTTAAAAGTAGAAATCATATTTAAAACACAAGACGGGTTAATTAAAAACCAAATGTAATACAAAGATAAAGACTTATCTGTTCTCTCCACATAACTGTTGAAATTCTTTTAAAAACTTTGCTTTCCCTTACAATACTCTTTAGATGTTGGCACCCAACTCCGTGCTCTCTAAATCTCATTTCTACTCCTAATACAAACTATATAAAATGAAGTAAAGATGGTGAAGTGAAGTGGTGCGTTTTAAGATAACTTCCTAACATAAACCTCACTCTTAAACACTAACCACACCCTCCAACAACAACCATATTTCTGATCTTCAAGTCCTCTTTTTATACTTTTCCAAAAGGTGTCTTTGTATCTCTTCAAATTGTGTCCAGATTCAACGTATCTTCTCAGATATGCATCCATTCAAGAGTGTTTTGAATTAAAATTTTCCCCAATAGGAAGTTACCCACATTCTCACCAAGAGGTGCTTTAAAAACCTCTTCAAAATGGTGCCTAATTTAAAATAATTTCTCTTTTTTAACTGTCGCGCGTAAGCGCGAGGTACCGGCGTTTAGACGTGAGCCTGCTGGTGCGTAAGCTCCAAATCTTGGCGCGTAAGCTCAAAATCTGGGCTCATAGCTGTAGGGCCTTGGCAAGTAAGAGCGGGTTCTAGCGCTTAGCCGCCACACATCACTTTTTCAATTTTCTTCATTTTTGCTCTAAATTGGACCCTTTTTCACTCTTTTCATCAAAATCATCCATTTAATCATACATGTAAGAAAAACACACAAAATACCTTCTATTAAAGTGCAATATCATCAAAAATAGGTATAAAAATGTGTATAAAAATACAATATATTTATGTGTATGAGTCATCTGATGGGAGAGGCCCTCAACATGCTCCTTCCATGTAAACATTGAGGAAACCATCTCTTTCAATTCTTTATTCTACTTGAGAAGGGCTGTTACTTTGGCCCCATGTTCCCAAGCCTTTAAGTCCCTCTACTCCATGTAGAGTTTCCATCTTTCCTCGTTCATGATGACTTTTTGATTTAACTTTTGCATTCACTAGGAAGACTTCTCAACTTCTTCTTTGGCTCGATAAAAAGAATGCCTTGGAAATGTGAGGTCTCCCAAATTTTCTCTATTAAGGTCAACGGGTAATGCCCATTCAAAGGGGCGCAAGGGTACCACTTAATGTTCTTATCGTGAAGAGCTTAATCATCACTTTTCCAAACTCCAAGCCTCGACCATTAAAAAAGGACCACTCAGGCAGAAAGCATCCCCTACTTGGAGGAGGCAACTCAGTCCCCAAGGCTGGGGCTTTCCCTTCTCTATGGGGAGTGCCTCCCTTCACTCTCTCTACCACCCCTGGTTCTTCCTTCGCCTTAGTCCCTATCTAGATGAGATGGGAGGAGAAACTTGCCTCTGATAGATCGTGTAAACCCAAGAACAAATTCTCACTAGGAATAATAGTAGAAACCCCACTGATCAAAAGGCGGACCGGTGAATCCCTTAAATCCGATGCACTAGGGGTCTTGAATATATCCCTCAATGCTCCCTTCAAATTAACAACAAAATAACATAAATACATGTTCATACATACAAGCAACTAAAACGTGGAAACCTACCTTACCTTTGGTGCCTTCCTCGACTGATCCAAATGTGCTAAGTCAACCCTTACCTCTTCCAGAAAAAGAATGATCACTTCTCCCTCATTGTTTTTTTGAAGCTGCTCTCTTGTCAGTGGCCTACACTCTGACCACTTCTTGAGTGCTAGATGATAACCACAGCTCCTCAGTCACGATCTCAGTACTATCAGGTGAATCATATGTTCTATCACAACTGAATCGTGGTATTGAAATAATGAGAGACGTTGACCCTCGATCAACGCCTTATGACCCCTGAGGTTGCAAGACAGAGTCTTCACCATCTTTACCTCGTAATCTATCGAGATTGTACAAATCCCCTAGCCACTTGCACAGAAATGCACCAAGAACTTCGCTTTCCAATCTTTTATCTTGTTCTCAAGGCCCGCCAAATGGACCTTAGGACCAATAGTGAATTGGAAGTAACCGTCTCTGCTAATTCTAAAAGAGAAGAAGTGGTTGAATATTTTGATCGACCAAAGGATCTTCATCCTTCAATAAAAAAGGACAAAATTAATTATGACATCCATGGAGTTAGGAAGAACCTAATTTGAAATAACCCCATATCATACAAAGATCAATTGTAGTTCCTTGCAGAATGGTAGTTGAAGACCCATTTTAAATTGATCTTTGTAGAAAATCAGATTAGGTGAAATATGACCCGTCACTCACTTGTGGCTGGCTGCTGACCGAAGTTGAATGGAAGGGTCGAAAATGCAGAGGCTTTGAATCTTTCTCATGCTCACTACAAAAATGATCGAGACCACCAAAGCTAGAATCGATCCAAATGATTCTCGAGAGAATTTTTGTTCCATACGATTCGTAACTACACGCACGAGAAGAGAGGGAAGAAGGGGGATGAAGAGAAATGACAAGTCTCAAGAAGGAGAAGTTGTGATAGCTTAAACCTATGCACACACACACACACACACACACACACACACACATACATACATTTGTATTAGAAGACGAAACACCACCGATAATACTAGTGTGATGGGAACAACATAATACTCAAGATAGAAAATGTATTACTGATAATAGAAAACTACTTTTTACTCATTCTTTATTTAATTAATTACAAAGAGGGGTGCATCGTACAAACCCTTCATATTCAACTAGGAAAGAAAAAACCTGCTCAAACGATCGTTTGCGGCTTTGTCCGAGACAAACCCTCGGTGATGCAGGTGTTCATACGTAAATTTGCCACTCGGCTTAAAGAGGTCATTCTAACTACTCCTCGGCTGAGTGGCAAAGCCCTCTCTAATTGCCGATAGCTCTAGACATAGGTGAGCTATCATCCACGATCAACAAGCATCTCCCCTCGAAAAGCAACAAGCTCCTCACGAAGTCTAACATCCTTTTTTCCCACCCTGTCAACTCTCACCAGAACATCAACAACTCCTTCATCACTATCCTATTGAGGATATCCTATAAAACAAAGGAAGCACTCCTAATTTCAGCAAGACGGTGCATTAGAAAGTAAACATACACACGACGCCCTCGGATACTTGCTCCTCTATTGATGTGTAATAAGTGACTTGTCAACCCAAACTCTTGCCCCCACTGAGAGGAAATTCTCCTCCATCTTCTTAGCCGCAGCGCCCAGTTCCATGGTACCCTGCTCCATGGCTCCTTGTTCCACAGCAACTTGTTTTACGCTGACCGCTCCCCCAATAACAATTTGATCAACATTGGTCATGTCGACCTCTCGATCGGTGTCAGAATTTGATGATATAGAATCGATCTTCAAGACTCTAGTAACTATAAAAGAAATGTGAAAGGTGTGATTCAATATACATACCCTAAAACCGCTTCCAGTCAGATGTAGTGTAAGAAACAAGACCCTCAGTAGTCTCCTCTAGCCCTCCACCAATAGAGGAAAAGCCCCCTTTTATAGTCGAAATCATGTCTCAGCTTTGGCAATAGCCTCCTCAAAACCATGGGAGTCGTGGCCCCCACAACATTTTGAACGGACATTTCTCCCCTTCGAGCAGGAATGCCCACCTTCGACGGGTGCCCTAAAAGGTGTTCGTCAGGATAACCTCCAGTCTCCTCCATAACCTTCTTTTTTAATGACCCTACGAAGAAACGCAAAGACCTAGTTTGATCCTCGCACTCCCAGTTCATGACTATTGCGCAATCCTCTTCTAGCTCAACCCCCCAGAAGATATTTCCCTTGTCGGTTCCACTTCATGTCTTTTTAGAGCCTTAGCCTGCATGTCACTCATATTCCTAAGAAGGGTGTCCTTTTCGATAGATGATGCCTCTCCGATGGACATAATAGCAAACACAAAAAGGGAAAAGATGAAAGTTTCCAAAGCGTGAGAAGGAAAAGAATATCTTATGGCTTATTTATAACAGCTTGATACAGAAATTCAGGAAAGTTCATTATTGCGCAATAATGTTATTTAATTATTTCTTATTTGTTACAAAAATTCTCTTATTCTTGTATGCTTTGCAGCTTCCAAAGAGAAAGACAATCGGTAAATTAAATATGTATATGCAAAATAGGCCTGCATGAATCTCAAGGAGAACAACGGCTAAGGAGGGATGAACGACCGATTGAACATGCTTGTTGACGAATGACGGATTAGATGCTGGAGAAGAAGACGTTTGGATCGAGCAATCGAAAGAACGTGCCAAAGGATTCCTGACAAGACGACAATCGACTCTACTAGGCCGATCATCAGATTACTCAACTTCAGATCAATTACTGATGGGGTAAAGGCAGGAGAAGCAGTCAGCAAACCTCTTACCAACTGAATCAATCCGCCCTTCTTATTATGTTCAAATATCTCCGTAATTAATAAAAAATCCCTCTTAAAGCTAATGATGGGAGGACTGATTTGTAAATTTGTAAGACTATAGCCTTTTCCTATAAATAGAAGGTCCATATCAATAATAAAGACTAAGCATTCTTACTATTCTTTACTGTTCTCTCTCCAGTCTTTCCTTGCAAAACGTTTTAGAAGTTGGGCGTGTTTCCCGGACATACTTGGATTGAACACACACACACCAACACACATATATATATTCGACATCATTTAAATTGATGAAACATTTAAAATCAATATTCTAAATTGTTTTAGTTATTTCTTTATTTAATTCAATTTATTGAACAATTAATAAATTACTATTAAAATTGTATAAATTTTATTTATGTAAGCAAAATGAAAATAGTGGGGGTGACTTTAACTAATTGCAAAATTATCAAGACTAATGATCCCTTGGCAGGTTCAATTGTTGGAAAAAGTCGGAAATAATTAGGAGGGCATTATAAGTGGTTTTTAATCATTCAATGTACTTTTGTAGTGTTTTATTTATTTATTTTGGTAAGAAAATCATTAAACTTTTTATTTAATAAATGATACAACAAAATCATCATTGACCTTCAAGACAGCCTAGCATTCTTATCTGTTGAACCCTCAAACAAAATAAATTAAATTAGAATATTAAGAATTCTGAAATTATCAAAATCACGCACTTGCGTGGATGGTGACTTTCGAGGCTTGAGCTTCAGCAGCAATATGTGGGATCTATGGCGCTCCAGTATAAACCATTAAAATATGCGCAAATATTTATCATATACAGACGGGATCTATGACAAATAAAAATAAAAATAATAAAAAAACATCATATGATAGAGGTATGAGGTCATAGATCGAACTATCCTCGGGCATAATCATTTAAGTTAAATTTAACACAACTATGGTACATAGAAAAGTACTAACACGACAATCAAGGGAATTCAACGATAAAAGGTACAAGAGAGTGTAGTACAATCGGGGCCTTCTAGTGGAAAACCAAGAACCTATGAGCGAAAGACCAAAGGTCCCTTAGTGAGGGATTAGGGGTTCAACACTAGGAGACTAAACGCCCATCAACAGAATGTCGGAAGGCTTGTCTGATCAGGTGCAAACCCTCGTAGCTCAGGTTGAAGGTCAACCGAGCGAAGGCTAGCCACTTAAGTCGACTGAATCAAAGCCCGTTAAACCAAATAGGGAGACCAACTTGACTCTCGTCACGACCTTACACAAAAGAATGACATAACACCACAACTTATCTCAATATACGCCCCTAAAATCTTCATCTTAGGCCGAGAACTGGCCACAACACATTGAACAACACATCCGGAAGGATCCCTTCTGTTGAGTAAGCTAGCTATCTGATTACGATAATTTACCCTCTATCCAATGGCCTAGTTTTATCTCATCGACAGAAGTTCCTCATTCAGGAATCTATAGTCGAGAGCCAACTTAGGGTAGTTGATCGTTAGAATCGGGCCAACCGTGTTAATTTTTGTAGACCCAAATCCCAATTGTAGGCTAACCGAGAACATAGATTCACAACAATCAGGTGAGCAAGTTCTGTCAAACCAAGTTTTTTTTTTATCTCTGGGCGACAGAACCATTGAGCAACCGAGTTGTATGTTTACACCTGCAAAATAAAAAAAAATCCTTGTAACGCCTCGTTAAAGTAAGGGTATGCATGTAATTTCCCATATTTTACTCCCTCCTCTATAAATTGGGGATCATTTCATAATCTTCTAAATTTATTGTTTATTCTCTTGTGCCTCTCTCTCTCTCTCTCTCTCTCTTTCTCTCTTCTATCCTACGCTTTATTCCTTATATTTGATTCAAATGAAAATTCAGATTCAACATTGTAAAAGGTGAGATAAGCATGGATGATACCAACAACAAGAAAAGAAGCACAAACATGAGAAAAGTAATGCAGAGACACTACTACCATGGAGTACACTAGGGATTTTGTGTAGTAGCAGATATGAGAGTTCAAGGCCATATGATAGAAGCATTCGAGAAGCCGTAGCTTAAGACAGAGAGCATAACTCTTAAGAAGATGGGTCTCTGCCTGATGACCAAAGGATAACATAGGCTCCAGAAAGTCAAGGATATTCCAAGTACTAGAATAGTGTTGGGTCGGTGCCGATGGATAGAAAGCACCAAACAAGTGAGAGAATTCATTCTCTTGGCAGATTTTTGAAGTTCAGCCCCTGAAGAGGTTTAAGATTCCTAAGCTAGAATCATATAAGAGTCGGACTAATCTAAGTGACTAGATAACATCCTTTAAGCTATTGTATGCATGCTAAAGAGCATAGATGCATTCAATTGTTGAATGTTATTCACCATGCTAAGGGAGTCAACCCTTAGGTGATTCACTGGACTGTCAAATGGGGTAATCAGGTCCTTCAATGATATCAAAAGGATGTTTATAGCATAATTTAGTGTGCCCAAAAATCTTAAAATGGTTCCTAAGCTCTATTACAGATCAAGCAAGAGATATGTTAGAGCCTCTGCTAGTTTGTCTCTCGATTTTAGAGAGAGATGAAAGAGGTAAAGGATCTGGGACTTATAGTAGCACATGTCACCTTAGCTTAGGGCTAAAAAGGGACTCCGGCTCCCCCCTCACATTATGCTTTAGGCCTCCAACAATCAATGATCTTGGCTGAATTATTAGAGCTAGCCAACAATCATATTTTGGCTAAGGAGTACAACTCCTTTCTTGCTTCTGCTAAAGCTGAGTTACCCACCTTTCATCTAGCAAGAGGGCTTCCAGAGATGACATATGGAGGCTAAGGAAAGAATCACATCCTCCCGTTCGAACGACTTGTGGATCACTAGCCGTCTCATGATAACATGGGAGCTGACAGGAGCTACAACTGAGGGGATCTGGCTCGAAACCCTGTACAACGATCAGCTCGTCACAATGTGTGACTATAAAACAATCACGAGAACCTGCAAGTGACTCCATTGAGAATCTAAATGGTCTACCTAGTGGAGGCCATTCAAAATAAGGAGTATGATACACAAAAAATATATAGTGTTTTTATGCACATTTTAAACCTATTTTTGATGATATTGCACTTTAATGGAATATATTTTCATATTTTTCTTGCAGGTATGATTAAAATGAGTGATTGCGATGGAAGGAGCAAAAAAGAATAAAATTTGGAGCAAAAATGAAAGGTGTGAAAAATTAGCCTCTCGCGCCTAAGCGCCGATGGCTGGGGCATAGGTGCCACAGTTAAAAGTGACGAATTAAATCAAATTTGTCATCATTTCCAAAGGATATTTGAAGCAACTTTTTGTTTAAACTTCCTTAACTTCTTTTGTGCGGCAAATTCGAATGAAGAGATGCATCCTTTGGTAAATACATTGAATCTGAATATAATTTGAAGAGACACTAAAGCACTTTTTGAAGAATTATTAAAATGAAGACTTAAAGATCAGAAAAAGAGAAGAGTTTTGAAAAGAAGTATTGGCGGGACAAGTTGGCGAAAAGCTTGAAGTGGTTGAAAGGAAAGAGGAAGAAAGAGAGCCTTCTTCCTGTCATACTTTCTTTACTTTTCCAATTTACTTTATCATAGTTTGTATTAGAATTTAGAAGAGTGAATCCCTAGATTTGGGAAACACCCCGTAAGGAGTTATTTAGTAGAAAGTAAAAGTTTCAGAGGAACTTCAAGAGTTTTGTGGAGAGAATTTTCACATAATTTTTTTATCATTGTTTTTACATTTAGTTTTAAAGTAAGACTTATTGTGTTTTCACTATGATTTCTACTTTCAAATCAAATTGTGTTTGCGTTTTCTCCATGAGTTCTGAGTAGTTTTCTTTATCTTTTTCCTCTCAAATGATGAAGTAATTAAATTATGGAAGGAAGTTGTGTGAAGTATAAATGTTTAATGTTGGAAGAAGTTGTAATGATTTACTACCTTGCACTTCATTTACCTCTTAATTTTTTGAGATGTTAAAATTTGTTGTGAGAACATGTGAGAACCAATGCGGTATTGTCTCAATCAATGATTAGAGATAATCATATGAAATTGTATAGGTGAGAATTAGTCCATATAGTTTAATGCAAATAAATAATGAGATATGCTATTGATTAGAAGACTTTAGAGTGACAGGCTAAAGCCCCCAATTGGTTTGATGTTTTAAGTTTTGTTATGAGATGTTAGCCCTCAGGTGGAGGGAGAAAAGGGAACTCTAGAGTGGGAGCTAGTATCTTCCCTGCCTAACCCATCTACAAGATTTCAAAACTTCAAGTTAACCTATGTTCTTTATAGAACCAAGTAAGGGTAAAAGAAATAACTGCTCCTATTTGACACAATACATTTAGATACTTCCACAATGAAATTCCATAATTATTACTGATACATTGAAAGAGGAAAATGATATTTTATTCTCATTTGCTTTCATATCATTTAATATTCTTGTTAATTTTAGTTGCTTACTTTAATTTTCTAAAAAAAAATTAGTAAAAAGAATTTAAACTTTTTAATTATAAAACATAACTTGCAAAATCATTTTGAAAAGTAAAAGTTGTCTTTCTACTTTTTTTAAGTTTTTAGACTTTTCCTGTGGGTTCGATATCTCAGGGCTTAATCAGAATGTCTTATATTACTTGATAAATGATACGTATATTTGCGTAGAATCCCATATTAAAATTTATTAAAGTTGATTTCTTATTTGCTCCGGAATCATGTTTTTGGTGCGATTTCAAAGAAAGAGATTTTATCATTGAGAAGAAATATAAAGTGTAAAACATAAGCATAAATATTTGGGGATTAGAGTACTTCAAGAAAGCGCCTCTGATGAGAGCCTAAGCTTTTCTCATGGATACCAAGAAGGATTATGCTTATCACAGTGACCATGGCCATGATATGGAGGAATGCAGACACTTCTGGCGCCTGATAAACAAGCTAATCAGAGATGAAAAGCTTACAGAGTTTGTGGCATTTTGAGCAGCAACCTAGAAGTCAAGTAATGCTCTAATTGAAGAATTTTGAGATGAACTAGTCTGGGTGAACGACATTCACGTTACATGTATAATACTAGAAAATTTCAAAGGTAACAGAAATACATCCCAATGAGCCAGGTAGAAGAGATTTTGATTGGGAGAACTGTGCATAATCACTTTCACTTTGAAGCACAACAATCACCTGTCAATCACATTTACTGAAACAGATATGCCTCCCAATGGAAACACTTATAATGAGGATATCATTGTCACAACCATGATCAGTAACTACCAAATTGGTTATACCTTGATCAAAACTGCAACTTTGTGAACATTTTGTTCATATCAAAGTTTGAGTAGGTGTACTCAAGAATGATTGACTGATTGCACAAATCAAACCACTCTATGGGTTCTCAGGTGAGAGGAAGGAAGCATTGAGAATAATTGCACAGACAGATACTTGGGGAGAAGATGTGAAATTGTTCACCTATATGGAGGACTTTTCTGTGCTTGACTATCTGCCAACTAATATCATTATTGGTTGACCTCTGTTAAAAAAATTCAGTGCAGTGGTTTCAACATACCATATTGAGGTAAAATTTCAGAGTGATGGGGAGATCATTATCGTTCAGAGAAACTTTGAGTAGTGTTGAATTTCTGACCTCCGACCGGTCAAGTAGGAGTCGCTAGATCTCTAGAACCAATGTGAAAGGGATCTTAAGATAGGCGAGAGTACCCTTAAAATCCCTCCAACTGACATAACACCCATTAAAGTTTTTTTAATAAGTAAAAATTTTGATGCTGGGACAAAAGAGTTTCTAATTCAAACCCTCTGAGAGCACTGAGGCATCGTTGCCTATTCAGCTACCGCAATGCCAAAATTACTGCTCTATGTTTCATGTCACTAACTGAATGTCAATCCTATCATCTGGTCGGTCAAACAAAATATGTGTCTTTGGGTATGAATTGGGTCTGACCGATTCTGGAGGAGGTGCAAAAGCTACAACGACTATCTCTAAGACGTACAAATGTTAACTTACGTGTTGAATGAGGTGATGGTGCAAAAGGTCAATTTTGGCATCAATGTTTGATATCACAAGTGTAGGATGTCTGCTCGAGCGCTATGGAACCTTGGTTGATGCATGTGTTAATTCTTGTAGCGCAAGACATCCATTTGAGTCTTTTCGACACATGTTGAGGGTTACGTTGTTGGGATCGTCCAACTAGACTTTAGTTGTTGTTCAGACGAAGGTCAGTCAGCATTTTGTTTGATTAGGCGGCTTTTAGCGAGCATGCAAATATCATTCGCAGTGTCACGCTCGAGACTGGCTTGAATTGGCCCATCCAATGGAAAGCTTCTTGGGATGGCCCCAAATGATGAAACAGACCACACGAGCTGTTTGGAATGTTGATTTTACTTGGGAAGGACATTCATTTTGCTATGGCTTAGAGGGTGAGGTAAAAATGCACAAATTATATTTTTGTCCTGATCGTTAAAAAAGGTTGTCCAATGACCATGGATGACGAAACTAACCACACGGTGTGCTCGAAATATCGATTTTACCTAGTGGAAACCCATTTCACCACGGTGTCGTGTGCAAGAATAATGCATGAATGATAATAATAATATTATTATTATAAAAAGAATCCTATAAAAGCTATTGTTCGGCCCCCTCTCTCTGGAACAGTGTGGTACCTCCGGCTGCCACCCCATTTTTGTGAGAAACCCTAGCATGAGCTGCTTTATCGTCGGCCCTCCTCCTCCTCGCATTTGAAGCTCACCGGTTGTCGTTCCTTACCGGCAAGGCCTCATAACCTCGAGCTCCTTCCTTAGTCATGACCCCTACCTGAACGACTTCATTCGACCGCACCACCTCCAACCATGCGCTCCTTGCTTGTGTCTTCTTCCTTGCCAGCGTAACCTACAATCGCAGGCTAATCGAGTTCCTGCCCTTTTTTTGGGCTCTTCTTCCTTATGGTAGGCTACACTCTAGCCTCTCCACCTCTTCGATGACATCCAGCCAGCCTACTTCTTTATTGTCGCTGAGCTTGCGACGAACCAGCCATGCTCCAATGCATGACCCCAAATTTCACACTCTCCTCCTTGCGTTTTCTATTCTTGTCATGTTCCATCAGCGTACTAGCTCAACCTCTTTGTCATCCTACATTTTCGTTGGTTAGACGCTTTGCTGGAGCATTACACTATCGATGGAAAGTGAGGGTACCACTGTTTAAAGAGGTGCGAATGTCTTCCACTTTGTGCTCTTAGGCTCCACAGGACTATGTGAAACCTATGCGTTGGTATGACCTCCTTAAACCCTTCTTCTTTTATTTCCTAGCTAGCCTTAAGATTTAGTTGTGGTAGACATGTGGGTTCGATTAACCACAGAGGGTGAGCGAAGTGGCGCAAGCCGGTGCATCCGCGTGCTCATGTTGTGGATTGTTGTTTTTCTAGAGGAAGCCACAGAGTTAGGTTATCCATGAATGGCCAAATACCCCGGTAGATCAGAGTGATTGGTTTTCTGTGAACCTTAGCACAATTTCCAATGGGTTTGAGTACCTTTGTCCCCTTAGTTTGGATTCCCCAAATTTTTTTAGAGTAATCGGGAAATTAGACTTGGCAAAGTGGGAGAAGCTTTGTAGTTGGCTCACTTTGCAAAGTCTGAAGGAGCTCGCAAAATGAGAAAAGCTTTGTAGACAGCTTAATTCATGATGGCGCAGAGAGTTTCCCACTCAATGATCCGAGGAGAGCTCCCCACATTCCTCGTCGAAAACAGCAGGCAGAGAGTATTTTTGATTTAAAGTAAATTTTATAACTTTCCATTTACTTGGTCTAACTCATCAAAATTTGAACATACATCTTTCCTTTTTTTAAGTTTGTCATTTTTGTTGACACACCATACTGAACAAGAATTGGCGCCTTGGCATAATAAATCTTGGATGGTTTCTAGTATAGTCATTACACACCACCAAGTTTGGATCTCTATGTAGTCTAGTGCAACCTAGAAGAATAGCCTGACATTGGATTTTCACTGTCAGGTTGAAGCCCTGATATGCCCCTCACATGGAGAAACTAAGTTCATTACTCTTATTGTATTTTTCAGCTACTATATAGCAATGCCTTGACTAATCTAAACTAAGTCTGTAGCAAAGAACATCCTTGGCATGATCCATTATTAGTTTTAGTTATTGAAAACACCTAAACAACAAACAATAAACAACAACCTATAAACAACATACAACCAACATATATTTACACAACATTTCCTTCTTATCAATTCATCTACCTTAATCCTTATACTGGATTTGATAAGTCAATTCCTTGGCTCAGTTAACCATGTTAAGTATGTGTAGATCTCTGGTATCATCATTGCACACCATAGTAGAACTCTTAGAAGCCGAAAGCTAAATGATTCAGTTCTAGGCAACAGCATCAGAGCTTAAGGTAGATGTCATTTCTTGAATTATCTGCTTTAGACTTACTACATCACTAGTCTTCAAGCTAGATCCCCATATTATGTACCTTGATTGAGTCAACCCAGCACACCTCTAGGATTTAAAGTAAGTTTCTGTATTTTCTTTCCTAAAGTATTTAGGCACAACACGAATCCACATAACCAGAAAACATAAACATTGATACTATCAAATCAAAACTCACAAGCTTAATTAAATTGATTTTCTCAATAAAATTAGACAACTTCACTATCAATCAAATAAATCTCTCATTTGACTAGCTCTCGAGATGAATGATAGTTCCAACATTATCCTTCTTGATTTAGTCACTTTGTCAGCGTCTTAGCTTTGATGTTAGTAATAATGCTTACCTTTCTAGTGTAGTTACCCAATCTCCTTTGACTAGTTCCCAACTGAATAAAAATTCCAGCACCGTCCTTCCCGATCTAGTCACTTCATATATTATCTAGGTTTGATGTTAGTCCCAATTCTTTCCTCCCTAGTATAGACATATTTTTAGCGTTCTTTGGATAGTTTCAAGAATAATGATAGTTCAAGCACTATCCTTTCTAATTGATTCACTTTGATTAATTTCTAGGTTGAATATCAGTCCCCATGCTTTCCTCCCTAGTGTAGAAACGTTCTCAACTTCCTACAGCTAGCTCGCAGGATGAAGGATAGTTTCAGCGCTATAATTCCTAACCTAGTCACTTTGACCACTTTCTAGGTTGGATGTCGATCCTTGTGCTTTCCATCCTAGTATAGTCAAACTCTCCACTTCCTTGATTAGCTCTTAGATTAAATGATAGTTCCAACGCCATCATTTCTGATCAAGTCACTATGCTTACCTCCTGGGATGATTGTTAGACTCAATCCTTTCGTTCTTAGGTTGGTTAGACCTCACACTTCCTATGGATAGCCCTCAATCCAGATGAAAATCCCCATTATTATCTATCTTGACTTAATCACCATGTTCATCTCTTCTATTGGACGTGAATCCATATGGTTTTACATTCTAATGTGTTCAAATGGACCTGAAATCCCAAATAGATCACAAACATCACAATTTACAAATCTGTAACCCTAAATTCTTAAAATACTCACATCTAAACCCAAAATATAAAATTAGATGTCAGATTCTTGGGACTCAATTGATCACTTCAATCAATGGCATTATGTGCGTCGTACTTTGAATAGTTTGCTAAACATCTTGGGAGTCCATTTGTTAACCTCCTTTTAGGTCAACCAACTCAGATTTAACTCAACATACACCCACCCTACTTTTTGATCGGTATGGTCATGCCTGGCTCTGGCATAGCCTCACTCAGAAGTTCCTCAAATTGGTTACACTCAGATGTTCTCAAGTGTGGTCACCTCTGGATGCTCTTGGACATGGTTAGACTAAATGGTGGCATGGACACACCCTGTGCCACATCCTTGGACCCAAATATGAATCAATGCAACAGTTAACTGGCAGTGATCCGTGGGAGCTCCAATCATCGGAATGACCGAGACCGTTGTTCCCCCAACATAAATGATGTTCATGAAGGCTTTTTCCATCACTTGTAAATCCTATAAATAGGAATATTTTCACAGCTGCTTTACACTTTGAAAACTTGGCCACAGTCTTCAGCACAAAGAAGACCACACAAGAAGAAGAAGACTCCGCACATCTTCCTCTAGTGAACAACCGCAATCTGTCTTCTCTCCGATAAGTCTCATTCTCTTCTCTATTTTGTTTAATTTAGCTTCAGTTTTTAAGTTAATTTAACTAATATAAGTTTCAATCAACCCATATAAATAGCCTAGGATTAGGCTTGAGTTTGGGTTTGGCCTAGGTCAATCAAACCCATCTTAACCTTAAACCAAATCGTAGTCAAACACTAACCCTAACCTAACTCAAGCATAACCTAGGTACAACCCAAATCAAACCTATATCCAACCCAGGGCAATCTCGGTCCAACCTAAGTCTAGCCCAGTTTAAACTCAGGTAAACCCAGGTCAATCGAAGTCCAACCTAAATCCAACCAGGTCAACTCAGGTCTAACCCAAGTTAACCAGGTCCACCCAGGTCAATCCAAATCAATCCAGATCCAACCCAGGTCAACCCAAGTCAACCTTGGTCCAAGCTAGGTGACCCACTGAAAATATGTTAAGATTTTCATGCCTATTTTATATTGATTTTGATGATATTGCACTTTAAAGAAGGGCATTTTTAATGATTTGTTGCAGATATGTTGAATTATGGCCAATGGAGCAAAAAAATGCAAAAAAGAGCGAATTTGGAGCAAAAAAGACAAAAAATATGAAAATTTGATCTAGGGCACCGACGGCGAGCTCGACGGCGCCGACGGTGGATTTTTTCCGAGAGTTCAGAAAATATATTACAAAAGAAGTCCGCCGATGGCGAGATCGAGGCCGCCGACAGTGGGCCTTATGAAAGAGAGTCCCAGACTAAGTATTCTAGAAGGTCGTCGACGGCGCGCTCGAGACCGCCAATGGAGAGAAAGTCAGTTCTCTCACAGGGTACATCAAATGTGGATGATTTTTCAAGAGATGCTTGGGAAACTCTTCAACTATCGAGAAGTTTGTTGTCCGTGAGTCCATCGAGTCCATAGTGAGTCCACTAGAGTGTCAAGAGTGTGTGTATAGTGAGTCCAAAGGGGTTTTAGAGTGTTAGTTAGTTTCTTATTTTCATTATAGTTTTAGATAGTGAGTTCAATTAGTGATATTTGTGAGGGATTCTTCGAGAGATTGTAAGAGTGGAAGGGAAGTTAGAGATTTCTTCCTCCTTGCCGTTTCGAAGGAGAATTCTCCATGCTGTGATGAAAGGTAAAGATTCAGAGGAACTTCACAGAGTTTGCTTGGGGAGGAATTCGAGATTAGTTGTATTTACTTATTTTAGTTTGTAGAACCTTGCTTTTATATATGAAATCCAAGTTTTGTTGTATCTTCTCCATGAAATTTGAGTAGTTTTTCTGTCTTTCTCCTTATTTTGATATTTTAGTGAAATGGTAATTTAAATTAGTGTGTCAAGAAAATTTTAAGAAGTTGTTATAATATTTTCACTTAAATCTTAATTTACTTTCAAACTGGCCAATTGATCAGTTAAAACATGTTGATTTTAACAACTATAGTGAGGATTACATCTGAGGTTCAGGGAGGTTAAAGTCCTTGAAAATATGGTGCAAATAAATAGGGAAATAATATTTATCGGGCATAGAATTAGAGATTTTAGAGTGACAGACTAAAATCCGCAATTCGGTCCTATCGTTTGGGTGCTGAAGTGTAGATGTTAGTCCTCAAGCGAGGGGAACGTGGAAGCTCCGAAGTGAGAGCCGGTATCCTCCCAATCTAGCCGCAGATTCAGTAACCAAGCATAGGATTATTCAATGTTCTTTATGCCTGGACCAAAGGGTAAAGAATAGGTATGCTCTTATTTGACTCAACACAGTTTTAAACTAATTTTAATTATCCATTTACTTAAATTTCTTAAGAAGGAGAAGGATTCTTGCTTATATATTTGAATTTCAGTTTATTAGTAGAATTAGTTAACTTTTAGTAGAATTTTTTTATTTAAAACTTTATCTTATTTACGATTGCATATTAGTGACAGATAGGCAATTCGATTTATAAAGTTGTGATTCTCAATTGGTTTCTATAATCCTAGTTTGTAGCCTCTAAACTATTACTGTGGGATCGATATCTAGGACTCCATTAGAGGTCTGTATTACTTGAGCGATACGTATACTTGCATTGAAAGATTAACTCTGCGAATATTGAATATCTTTATACACATCTATATTAAATACAAGCAATATTAAGTTTACGCAAAGTGCGAGGAGTGTACCAAGTTTTTGGCGCCGCTGATGGGGATAGTTAAAGCGTTAGTTAGTTAGATAGAATAGATAAATAGTTATATAACATAACTAGTGTAACAGACAATTTAGGACAATTAGAAAAATTTTTAAAAGAATTTGCAACTTATTATTAGTCAACTGTTTTTCTGTGTACTGATTTCGTTTATATGCGTAAATTTGGATCTGAAAATCTTATACCCTACGATTCAGAATTAGAACGCACTATTAGAAGAATTAGAAAACTGAGAAAAAAACCTAGAAATCCTGATAATTCAAATACAATGGAAAATAACGTAAACAACCAAAGAATATAAAATGAACATCAATCTAGACCACTAAGAGATTACGCTAACCCTACATTTGATGAAATTCACTTAACCATCTAAAATCCAAATGTAGCTGCTAATTCATTTGAGCTTAAACCTGCAATTATCCCAATGGTACAAAACAATCAATTTAGCGGAAATCCTAACGAAGATCCTAATTTACATCTTGTGAGTTTCTTAAAACTTTGTGCTACTTTTAAATATGACAGAGTGTCTGATGATGCTACCAGACTTAAACTTTTTTCCTTTTTCACTAAGGGACGAGGCTAAGGCTTGGTTAAATTTGTTAGCACCTGGATCTGTTAGAACTTGTGGGGAATTTCACAAAAATTCTTATCGAAATATTTTCCACCATCTAAGACTGCTAAGCTTAGAAACGATATCACATCTTTCAGTCATTATGAGGGAGAATCGATATATGAATCTTGGGAAAGATTTAAAGAACTTCTTAGGAAATGCCCGCATCATGCTTTACTAGATTGGTTAATTATTCAAACTTTTTATAATGGATTAGTAGGATCTCTTAGATCCATTATTGACGCTGTTGCTGGTGGATCATTAATGGCTAAACCTTTTGAAGAAGCTTATGCTTTAATCGAATAAATGACTACCAATAATTTTCAATGGCCTGCTGAAAGGGTAAATTCTAAGAGAGTAGCCAATATTCATGATTCAGATGCTTTAACTAAGATAGTTTCTCAAATTGCTGCTCTATCACATCCTCCAGTGTTAGAAGAAAATTCATTGGGACAAATTGCAGATGCTCAATCTTCATATGAAACTATAAATTTGATAAATAATAAACAAAATAACCCTTATTCAAACTATTATAATCCAGGTTAGAAAAATCATCCAAACTTTAATTAGAATAACAAAGATAATGCTAATCCTGTTAATCCTCAGCGGGGGAATGATACACCTAAAATATATAGTATTTTTATGCACATTTACATACCAATTTTTAATGATATTGCACTTTAATGGAAGTTATTTTGTGTTTTTCTTGCAGGTGTGATGAAAATGGATGTTCATGATGAAAGGAGCAAAATTGGATCAAATTTGGAGAAAAAAATGAAATATGAAAATTTGGGCACTGGCGGCTAAGCGCCGCTGGGTCGGCGCTTAGCTGCCACAGTTAAAAATTGGAATCTAAAGGAATTTGGTGCCAATTCAAAGGGGATGGGATGCAACTCTTGGTGGTAACTTCCATAACTTCCTTTGGGCGGCAAGTTTGAATGAAGGGGTGCATTCTTTGGTGGATACATTGAATCTGGATACATTTGAAGAGACACCAAGGCACATTTTAGTTTAATTTTTAAAGTGAGTCGTAGGAATGATTAAGTGCTCTTCCTTTGCATTTTGAAGAGAGTTTTAATTAGGAGTAGGAGTAGAGAGTAGAAATGAGAAAAGGGTCGGAGTGAAGTCTTCTTCTTCCCACTTCTTTTCTTTCTTTTTATTTAGTTTCTATTGAAGTCTGAATTTTATTTTGAGTCATCGGAGTTGGGAGATCCACTCTGAGGAGTAGTTTAGTGAAGAGTTAAAGTTTCAGAGAAACTTCCTGAGTCTTGTAGAGAGAATTTTCAGATAAGTGTTTACTTTTGTTCTTACATTTAGTTTTTTAATTAATACTTAATTTTGTTTGTTATTTTTCTTATGGTTTTAATTTCAAATCAATGTGTTTTTATATTTTCTCAATGCATTCTGAGTAGTTTACTTTATCTTTTTCTTTCTTAAATGGAGAAGTAATTAGTTTATGGAGAATTGTTGTGGAAAGTATAAGTGTTTAAAGTTGGAAGAAGTTGTGAAGATTGATTCTGAAAACTTTGTTTACTTCTTAATTTGGCCTGTTAAGTTGTAGAATTTCTTGAGATTATGTATGATCCAATGCGGCATATCTCATAAAAGTTAGTAAGAATCACATGCAATTATATGGGTGAGAATTGTAGTCAATATAATTGAATGTAATATTAGAAGATATTTTTATGGAAGGGAGTAAAATTAGAGGATTTTAGAGTGACAGGCTAAAACCCCATAATTTGGTTTCAAGTTTTGAGTTTTGTTATGAGAAGTTAGCCCCCAGTTGGTGGGAATCGAGGTAACTCTAGAGTGAGAGACTGGTATCTTCCCTACCTAACCATGTTTAAAATGATAAAAATTTCAAATTAACATATGTTCTTTATAGAACCAAGTAAGGGTAAAGAACACATTTGCTTCTATCTGTCACAAAAAATTTAAATACTTCCGCAACAATACTTTAATAATTATTACTACTTCATAAAAGGAAAGAAAAAGATATTCTAGTTAATAATGTTTTACATACAGTGTTATTATTTATTATAATTTTAATTTCTTGCTTAACATTTTATTAAGGAAATTTCAAAAGACAAATCAACTTTCAAAACTTTTCAAAATCAAGACATACTTTCAAAAGCCCTTAAAAAAAAGTAAAAAAGATAGTTTTCTGATTCTTTTAAAGATTTTCATATTTTCCCTGTGGGTTCGATATCTCGAGGCTTAATCAGAAAGTTCTACATTACTTGATAAATGATATGTTTACTTGCGTAGTATCCCATATTATAAAATCATAATTTTCATATCTAAATCATCAGCACATATATATATCGGTGCAGGACCAAGTTCTTTGGCGCACATATAGTTTATCCGGCGGAGTCAAGTTTTTGGCGGCATTGCCGGGGAAAAATAATTAAATTGCATTTTAAAGAGAATTAAGAAATTTTAAATTTTCACTTTTCTTTGTTTTTGTTAGTGTGTTGTGTTTTGTTTTATTTTATTGTTGTATGCATAGTTTAGGTTCTGAGGGACTTGTGACTTACCATTCTGAATTAGAAAGAACTATCAAAAAATCAAAAAAATTAAAAATACAGAAAAAGATAAAAACATTCAAGAAAAGGCAAATCATCAAAATCAAAATGTAGGCATCCATCAAGAATTAAGACCTTTAAGAGATTATGTTAACCCTACAGTAGTTGAGCTTCATGGTAGTATTCAAAACCATGCTATAGCTACTAATTCTTTTGAGCTTAAACCTGTTATTATCTAAATGGTGTCTAATAATCAGTTTGGGGGAGCAACAACTGAAGATCCTATTTTGCATCTTGCTAATTTTCTAGAGTTGTGTGCTACTTTTAAATATGATCGTGTTTCGGATGATGCTATTAGACTTAGACTTTTTTCTTTCTCACTAAGGGATAAAGCTAAAATATGGTTACATTCATTACCGTCTGGATCAATAAGAACTTGGGGTGAACTGTCACAAAAATTCCTTGCTAAATATTTTTCACCATCTAAGACTGCTAAGTTGAGAAATGATATAACATCATTTTGTCAGTTTGAAGGGGAATCAATATATGAATCATGGGAAAGATTTAAAGATCTCTTCAGAAAATGTCCACATCATGTGATACCAGATTGGTTAATAATTCAAACTTTTTATAATGGATTAGTTGGATCTCTTAGATCAATCATCGATGCTGCTGCTAGTAGATCATTAATGTCTAAGCCATTTTCTGATGCTTATGCTTTAATTGAAGAAATGACTACTAATAATTTTCAATGGCCATCTGAAAGGTTAAATCCTAGAAAGGTAGCCAGTGTTTATAAAAATGATGCTTTTACAATGTTAGCAAATCAAGTTATTGTTGTATCAAGGAAGATAGACCAATTTGGGATGAATTTTTCTCAGCCAAATCTCATGATCGAAGAAAATTCATTAGGCCAAATGGTTGATTCTTATTCTTTACCGTAAACCGTGAATGTTATAATTAAACCTAACAACCCATATTCCAATTATTATAACCCGAGTTGGAAGAATCATCCAAATTTTAACTAGAATAACAATAATCGAGGTGGTGTTAATAGTATCAATGGGGAACCACCAAGTAAACCCATTGGGAATCGAAACAACCAAGGTAATAATAATAATAGATTAACTTATCCTTCTAATTATAACAATGCTTTACAATATAAAGAGAAGAAGTTATGCTATGGAAGAAGTAGTATCACATATGGGAAATCAATTAATAATTCAAGGAGCAACCATCAGAAATATAGAAAATCAATTGGGACAAATTGCAAATGCCTTAAGTAATAAATCCCAAGGAATGCTTCCAAGTAATACTGAAGTGAATCTAAAAGAAAAGAATAAAGAACAAGTAAAAGCAATTCAACTGAGAAGTGGAAAAGAATTGGAAGGTAGAGTTCAAAAAGAAACTGAAGTAGAGAAAGAAGAGATTGAAAGACTGACACGCCTAAAATATATACGCTTTTTACTATATCATTTTACTTACTTTTTATGATATTACACTTTGAAGGAAGGTATTTTGTATGTTTATTGGCTTTTGATACAAGAAAAGGTGATTGGAGCAAAAGGAAGCAAAAACGATGCAATTTGGAGCAAAAACGAGCAAGAAATGAAATTCTGCCCTGACACCTTTCGATAAGTCTTTTAATGCTTAATCTCTTTTACACTTCTTGCATATTTTTGAATGAGATTATACTTTAAAGAAAGATTATTTTTATGCTTATTTTGTAGGGCTATCTGTTACGAATGCAAAGCAACTGAAATGGGGCGGAACGGAGCTAAAATGGAGCCAAACGGAGTGAAATGGTGGAGCCTCGCAGCAGCCAGCTCGCCGACGGCGAGATCGATCTCGCCAACGGCGAGATTTTGCCGAGACCACCGAAAAATGGCCGAAAAGCTCGCCGACAGTGAGCTTGAAGCCGCCGACAGCGGCCCGGACGACCATGAACCGACATTTGGCGGTTTTGGGCCAATATTCGACGTATTTGGATGTTTTTTCAAAGGGGTGCTTAAGGAAACTCTTCAACTTTGTCCATACTCTTTAAAATGGTGAATATATGTTAAAAATGAGAGGAATTGGAGAGGAGAAAAGTACAGAAAAAGAGATGAATGTTTAGGATTCTTAGATTAAGAGTAGAAATGTAGATTTCTACCCTTTTGGAGAGATTGGAGAGGAGATTTTGAGAGAATTTGTAAGGGATTTCGCTAGCATTGCATGGATCGCCGGGCGACTTTATGGGAGAGATCTTCGTCTTTCATTCAAGGGGAAAAAGATAAGTATTGTTCTTCATTATCGTATAATTTTGTAAACATTTATTTAGTGGATTTGCTTTTGTTAAATGAAGTTTCTTTTATGTTTTCTTCATGCTTTGTGATGTATCTCTCTTGCTTATTCTTCTTCTTTGGAAATAGCAGCATAAGAAGATTATGTCATTATTTTCCTTTTACTTTTCTTTTGTAATGAGTAGAAATCATGTTTAGGATTTTGTGATGCATGATAGAAGTGAATTTAATTATAAATGTGATGGTTTTTACTTGCACTTCATTTACATTGCAATAAGGGCCCTTTGTAGTGTTAAAATTCGTTGTAATTGCATTGACCCGAAAGGGCGGTGTAATTCTCAACAAAGTGAAACCACATTCAAATTCCATGGATGGTGAAGTTCATGGGGATTGATTGCAAATAAATAGGGAAATATAATTATCGGGCGTAGAATTGGAGATTTTAGAGTGACGAGCTAAAATCCTCAATTCGGTCCTATCGTTTGGGTGTCGAAGTTTAGATGTTAGCCCTCGGGCGAGGGGAACGTGGGAGCTCTGAAGTGGCAGCTGGTATCCTCCCCGCCTAGCCGCAGATTCAGTAACCAAGCATAAGATTAGTCAATGTTCTTTATGCCCGGACTAAAGGGTAAAGAATAGTGATTGCTCCTATTCGGCACATACAATATTTAATGCATCTCAATCCTATACATTATCTATTTCATTACATAAGAATAGTAGTTTTTAATATCTCAAAATTCTCCAAACCAACTCATCCAAAAAGGGTTATCTTTAGAATTATTATTCGCATTTAGATATAGTTACTATCTTTACATTTAACACTTGCATTTAGGAAAAGTTGTTAGATAAAACACAATTTTAATCGACATTCCAAACTAAGGACTATTAGTAGTAGACTAGAATTTGACTAAAGACTTCTTACTTCACTTCCTCGTGGGATCGATACTGGGGTTTTTAAAGAAAACTCTATATTACTTCGAAACGATACGTATACTTGCGTAGTACCCCTAGTGTGTAAAATATTTTCTAAGTTTTATATCATTTAAGAGTTTGCACACTAGCCGCTATTTATAAATCGGGTCAAGTTTTTGGCCATCTTTTGGAAGTTAATTTACTGCGTAATTGCGGGTCGGGTCAAAGAGCTAAAGAGGACGCTCCAAAAGGTTTTGAAAGACCTATTTCTCCACATAAGGTTGATTTAGAAAAACCACCACCTCCATGTGAGCCAAAAAGAGGAAGTTTGAAGAAAATGAGACTGTTGCACTTAGTGAGGAGTGCAGTGCAATAATTCAGCAAAAGCTTCTTGAAAAACTTAAAGATCCTTGTAGTTTCATAATTCCATGTGCAATCAGAGAAAGATTCTGTGGAAAAGCTTTATGTGATTTGGTTGCAAGCATTAACCTTATGCCTCTATCAATATTCAAAAGACTGGGATTAGGAGAAATAACCTCAACTACTGTAACTCTGCAATTAACAGATCGTTCTATCACATATCCTAAAGGAGTTATAGAAGATGTTTTGGTAAAAGTGGATCAATTTATTTTTCCTGTGGATTTCATTGTGTTAGATATGGAGGAAAATAAAGAGATACCCATAATTTTGGGGAGACCTTTTCTAGCTACAGAGCGAGCCATGATAAATGTGCAAAAGGGGAATTAACGATAAGGGTTAATGATCGACCGTTACATTTAATATTACAAAATCGATGAAATATCCTCGCTAGAGGTAAAGAAGATGAGTGTTATAGGATGGATGTTATCGAATATTTAAGTGAATGTCATTTCAAATCAACTTATGAAGAGAAAGCTGAAAGAGAAGAATGAGAATATAAGCAAGAAGAGGAGTTATTTGATTCTGAAGATTTTCAAGAGGAAGATTTAAAGTATGTTCATGAAAGTTTTGAATTGTTGGATATTACTGAAAAAGATGAATCTTATGGTCCATCAATTGAAAAACCTCCTGAACTTGAACAAAAAATTCTTCCTGATCATTTGAAGTATGTTTTTCTAGGTGAATCCTCAACCTTGCCTGTTATAATTTCCTCTCAATTAAATGAAAAATAAGAAGAGAGTTAGCTTGAAATTTTGAAGAAGCACAAGAAAGCCTTTGGATGGACAATTGCTGATATTAAAGGAATCAGTCCTTCAATTTGTATGCACAAAATTCTTATGGAAGATAATTGCAAACCGCGGGCTGATCCCCAAAGGAGATTAAATTCTATCATGAAGGACGTTTTTAGGAAAGAAATTTTAAAATGGTTGGATGCTGGAATTATCTACCCTATTTCAGAGAGTGCATGGTTAGTCCTATTCACTGTGTTCATAAGAAAGGAGGAGTAACTGTGACTATTAATGAAAAGAATGAAATGAAACCAACAAGACAAGTTACAGGGTGGGGAATATGCATTGATTATAGAAAATTAAACCTTGCCACAAGGAAAGATCATTTTCCACTCCCTTTTCTAGATCAAATGTTGGATAGAGTGGCTGGGCATAAATACTTTTGTTTTCTTGATGAATATACTGGTTACCACCAAATTCAAATTGCTCATGAGGATCAAGAGAAAACTATGTTTACTAGTCCTTATGGTACCTTTGCTTTTAGAAGAATGCCCTTTAGTTTATGTAATGCCCCTGCTACATTTCAGAGATGCATGATGGCTATTTTTTGTGATTTAATTGAAAAAAGGATTGAAGTTTTTATGAATGAGTTTTCAGTGTTTGGAATTTCATTTGAATCATGTTTAGAACATTTATCTAAAGTTTTAAAACGCTGTAAAGAAACTAATTTGGTCCTTAATTGGGAAAAATGCCAATTTTTGGTAGCAGGATGAATTATTTTGGGACATTGGATTTCAGAAAAAGGTTTGGAGGTAGATCCTGCAAAAATTCAAGTTATATCTAATTTACCTTGCCCAACCAATGTAAGGGGAATTAGAAGTTTTTAGGACATGTTGAATTCACAGGCGTTACATCAAAGACTTTTCAAAGATTACAAAACCTTTATGCCATTTACTGGAAAAGGATGCAATTTTTAATTTTGATGATGACTGTCATAAAGCCTTTGAAACATTAAAAGAAAAATTAATCATTGCACCTGTAATAATTTCACCAAATTGGGAAAAACCTTTTGAATTAATGTGTGATGCTAGTGATTATGCTATTGGTGCTGTTTTAGGTCAGAAATATGATAAAATTTTTAAAGTAATTTACTATGCCAGTAAAACTCTTAATGAAGCTCAAATTAATTATACCACTACTGAGAAAGAGTTATTAGTTATAGTATTTATCTTTGATGAATTTCGATCATATTTAATTGGAACTAAATGTGTGGTGCATACTGATCATTCTGCTATTAAATACTTAATGAAGAAAAATGATGCAAAACTGAGACTGATAAGATGGATTCTTCTTTTGCAAGAATTTGATTTTGAGATAGTTGATAGGAAGGGTTCGGATAATCAAATCTCTCTGTGATATTGAAGAAATTAATGAACATTTTCCTGATGAAAAACTGTTCACTCTTAAAGAATGGCGTGTTCCGTGGTATGCAGTCATAGTAAACTTTATTGTTAGTAATATTATACTCTATGGTTTGACATATCAAGAATAGAAGAAATTTCTGTCTGATGCTAAGACTTATTTTTGGGATGACCCATTTTTATATAAACAAGGAAAGGATCTTTTAATTCGAAGATGTGTACCTTTGGAAGAGACTTATGAAATTATTCAAAAATGTCATTTTTTTGATTATGGGGGACATTTTGGAAGTGATAAAACTGCATATAGAATATTACAATCGGGATTTTATTGGCCTACAATTTTTAAGGATGTGAATGTTTATATTAAAAATTGTGATAGATGTCAGCGTGTAGAGCAATATTTCTAGAAGAAATGAGATGCCCCTCAATTATATGTTGGAAGTTGAAATATTTGATGTTTGGGGACTAGATTTTATGGGACCATTTACACCATCTTTCAGAAATGTTTATATTTTGATAGCAGTAGACTATGTTTCCAAATGGATTGAAGCTATTACTTTACCTCGATATGATGCTCAAAGTGTTACAAAGTTTTTAGAAAAGAATATATTTTGCAGATTTGGAATACTAAGAGTAATCATAACTGATGGGAGAAGTCATTTTAGAAATGCGATTATTGAGAAGTTAGAAAAGAAATATTGTTGACCTCATTTTTGGTGAGGTCTCATCTCTCTCCTTAGTACTTAGGATCTAGCCATAGGTTTTCCTTCGACTATCCTAGAGGACTAGAAATGGGACCCACCACTTAGAAATTCAAACACTTCTTGACTCCCTTCAAACCCCACAATTTTAACTATAAAACCCCAGGTCACTTGGAGGGTTGAAATCAGTATGTTGAAGTTTAAAGGATGAGTTTCTTATAGGATTCTTTGGCCTTAGGATCAACCTGAGTGGCCTGGTCTTGGTGAGGGCAAGCTTGCACACACCACACTCTCACACACATTCTAAACCCTAAAACTACACTCTCACCCAACTCAACTCCCTGACTCATGTAGGTAACTCATATGGATGGACCTTAACCCCTAAGCCCCTGGCTAAGAGGGTTAGGAACAACAAATTGAGTGCCTAAAATGAGTCCTCTCATGGCTCTTGTGAGCTTAATATGGCTTCATGGCTCAACCAAAATGGTCCCATTTTACTCACACCTAATTAATCTTCATTTTCCCCAAATTTTAATTTTTGACCCCCGGGGATCTAAACCCACCAAACCTACCAAATACCCTTGAAATTGCCCAAAATTTGCAAAATTGCCTAAATTACCCAAAATTCCTCAAAATCAATCCTAATTATTCTCCACCACTCAAATGGATCATCCATGGCCAAATATACTAAAATTTCTAAAATACCCCCCAATACCTTCCAAATACCCAAAATACCCTTTTTAACCCAAAAATCTAAAAATTCTAAAAATTCTTAAAAAGTTCCAGAAAATCTCAAATATTTCAAATTTCATTTTGTTCAACTGCCACATACCTCAATTTTGTCAATTTAATCCAATTTGATCAAAAGTCCCAAATGGGCCCTTGAGGCCCAAAATGGCCAACAAACCCAATCCATCCCAAATTCAACCCAAATGTCACCCAATTCTCCCTAAATTTATTTTGAAATCTTCCTAACATCCCCACAAACAAAATTCTAACTTAATTTACCCAATATTTGGACCCAAATTCCACCCAAACCTAACTCAAACCAAAATTCCCCAAATTGGCCTAATCCAATCATGAACCCAAACAAGCCCAAATCCCAAAATTAAGACCCAAAAAAAATTAAAAACTCTTTGTTACACTCCCATAAACATTTTGCAACATCAATTTTACATCAAAACCAACATTAGCCCAACCTTAGCCCAAGTTAGCCCAATTGGACCCACTTTGACTCTATTATTAAAAGACCCAAATTAAACCTAATTCAACTCCAAATGACACCAAATCTTTTCTAAAATTTTCATGACACATCCCTAAACTAAATACAACATATATTTGACACAACCCTTCACCAAATTTTCATCCAAAAGCTCATTTTAAAACATAAAAGCCCACTTCCTTAAAACATTTAAAAGCCCATTTTCACTAAATTTAAAAAGCCCAAAATTGACTCTAAAGCCCACATGACAGTTTCTTCTCATCATCCATTTAATCAAAATCACCCCTAAGTTTCAAAACAATCATTAAACTATTCCAAATCAAGCTTCATGAAAATTTTCCATCAAAATGCCAAAATCTCTAAAATCTATTGCCATGAAATTGACCAAGCTTTGCCCCAAGCCAAATGGAGCCATGGAGCCATGCATAAGCCATATGCAAGCCTTGGGAGCCACTTTACACATCACCAAGCCATTAAAGGTAAGAGAGGGGAGCTCTTTCCTAACCTATGATTAAACATTTTAACCTTACCCATGCTTCACCTTAACCCAAAATTAATCTAAATAAGCTTGGATGGAGACTTCTCCACTTAAAACTAGCTGACTCACCTGACCCCCACAACACCCAAAGTCCCCCTTGGAGGGTGAACCAAGCCCAAAAGCATAACTTGACCCATTTAAGCCCAAAAGAGCCACTTCCCCCATTCCATTTGAATTTACACATGGCCAACCTCCATTGAATGCACTAAACTCAATCCCTGACCTCACTAGCCAAGATGGTGACTGGACCCTGGCCGGACCACCACCCTAGTCGCCGGAAAAAACCATGGCCGAGAGCTCCATGTGAGCCAAAAATTCAAATTCTCCTCGTCGAGCCGTCTCAATCCCAGTGGACACCATGGCTCTTCTTCTCCTCCCCGAGCACTCGATCCCGACCCTTCAATTGCCTCTGGGAAGCCCCATAGCCATGTCTATTTAAACCCACCACCTTCACGGCCAAACGAGGTGATGAAATTAACCTTACCAAAACTCTGCCAAAATTGCTCCAAACTCTTCTCCTAACCTAGTGCAGTTGATCCCCAGTGAAATCCAGCCCTAAAACCCCCTCTGTGAGTTCAATTTCTGAGCCCAATTCTCAGCCTAAAAACATGACACTTCACCACAGTGAGCCAATCTTCAAATTGATTGACTCTACACCTTCACCAGACTAAGAGAAGAAGTTCCTCAGCAACAGCCACCTCACCAGGCCAGCCATTCTTCCTATCGACCAAGCTTTGAAATCGGCCTTGGTCAATTTCATACATAGGCATTTCACCACAGCTCCAAGCTTCATCCCTAACTTCCCTGGACTCCAACGAACGTGCCAAGCCCCTCTGATTGAAGCTTCACTTCTCAGAGCCAAGGTATTGAACTCCTCCTTCCCGAGAGCTTCTTTCGATTCTCCATTTTGTTTGAGTCGATTCCAATGCATGTTAGCCGTATAGATGTGTTCGTCCTGTCGAGACAAGTTCATAAAGCCCAAGATCATGTAATTTGGTCGAGTATTGAGTGAGATCTTAGGTTTAGAAGGTGGACGGCTCTCGGGGCGCACCAGTCGTAGACGATGACCAGCCACCATCGGATCGAGCGTGTATCAGATGGACGACCAGGATCACGCCGGATGAGAGCTGGGAACGAAACCGCGGGCTGTGTGGCATCTTAGTCAGATGGCAGCGTCAAATGGTGGAGCGACGCGTGTGCTTTCGACCCGGACAAGGATGACGCGGCGCTGACTTGTTTAAGTAGATAAATAGGATTTTTCTCAATTTATTAAATACCCACAACATTGAAAATTCATATCTTTTCATAGAAAAATCATAAAAATAAAATAAAAATACCCTCTTGCTCAGTGAACAGAGGAGAATAATGTGGAAAAAGAATTAAGTTGTTTTGTTTAGTATTTTATTTTTAATTAATTTAATACTCTTTTAAGTATTTCAATTCTCCATTCATGCATATAATTCACCATGGAATGAGACTATAGGGCTTTTGTAGCCTCTATTCTTGGAAACATTTTCTGAATTTTTCAAGACCAGAGGCCATCTTTGTTGCAAGTTATTGATTTTCCAAGTTTATGTGTCTGTTTTGGTATTTAAATTCCAATAATTTACATATTTCTTAGAAAATTTCAGGAAAATTAGGGGAGGTATCTTATGATAAGTAGACCCTAGGAAAATTATGGTTTGACTAAATTCCTTAAAAATAACCTTAATTAGCCTAAACACTCAAAACTGAGCTTTAATTAATTAAGAGTAACCAGACATCAAAATCACTTGAAAACAATTCTCCACTACCACTTAGGATGTAGAGAACCTCACATAAAAATTTCAGGTCAATTGGAAATAATTTAAGTCATTAAATGAATTATTTAAGTTGTATGGTCATTTTTAAAATTAAAAAATTCATAAAACCCAAAATACACTTTAAAAATTCACCAAATTGGTTTTGTGGGCTCTCTGATATCAGAGGAGTCTAAAAAAATTAAAATTGGAATTTTCTAAAAATTTTCATTTTTGACCTAACTTTTAATATTTTAATAATTAAAAAATTAAAAAAATCACAAAAATATTAAAATTCATAAAAATTTCATATTTGGTCCCCTAATCACTTAGGAACCAACCAAATATTTTTCCTAAGTCCCTAGGTTAAGATAATGAATTTTAAAGGCTTAAGACAATTTTTAATATTAAAAAATGGATTTTCCAACCTTTTCACCAAATTAATTCTAATAAATCAAAGAAAAATCAGAAAAATATTAAATTTATTTCTCTAGACTCCTTGAGGTTAGATGGACTTAAAAAAAATATAAAATCCATTTTTAAACTTTAATTTTATTTTATAATTAATTAATACCCCAAAACTCAAAATAATTATAATAAATAAAATATAATTCAAAAAATCACCAAAATTGGTCCAAATGGTTCTCTAGTCAGTAGGGACATCTCATAATTTTGTTAAGGACAGAAACCTTACCTTCGTCATGTTATTGATTTTTTATTGAAAACCCTTATTTTCCATAAAAATAATTATTAAAATTAAATTTAAAAAAGAAAAATCACACTTTCTCCTCTGATATTTTAATTGACCAATGAGTATGGTGAAATAAAAATTTCAAAGTCATTTGAGTTATATTTAATGAATTATGAAGTGAACAAGCCTAAGGGGCAAAATGGTAATTATTGAAATATAGCCTTAATCAATATTTAGGTTTAATTATGGGTAATGGGTAATGAATGATCCTAATTAATCTCCTTAAATGATTGAAACATGAGGAATTAAAGGGTAGAAACCCATTTATCACTTTTCCAACATAAACAAAATGATTATAATTTCTTAAATTATTAAAAATTTGAAGTTAATTAAAAGAGAATGTGTTAAGTGAAAGGGTTTAATCTTGGAAGATATTAATTTATTAATCTTAACCCCTAATTGATAAAAAATCAAATACCACTTAATATTAATTTATTAATTCATTAATGAAAACTAAGATAAATTAAATAATCAAATTAAAATAATTTCTAAGATAAATCAAATAACCAAATTAAAACAATTTCCAAGATAATTTAATAAAAAAATAATTTTAAAATAATATAATTAATTAAATTAAAAATAATTTTAAAATGACATGATTAATTCAAAACAATTTACATTAAATATAATTAAATTAAAAAAATTTTAAAATAATTTAATTAACTTTAAATCAAAATTAATGTAATGCAACTAAATTAAAATCAACTTCAAATCAACACAATTAATTTAAATATAACTAAAATTAAAGTTAAGACAATTTTAAAATAGCTAAGTCAACTTTTGAATTTACACAATCAAATTGAGATAACATAAGAGAGTTATAATTAAACTAAAATATTATAATTAATTTGAATCAATCTTAAAAAACCAACTTAAATCCAAATAAGATGGTTAAGTTTCTTAATAACCTAACCTGCTTTAAAGGCTTCCACCCACATAATTCTTAAATAGAGTATCAAGTAAAATGTCACTTCACTCATCGGATAATCAAATGTCTAAGTTCACTGAGCACGAAGCAAAACTTAACTAAATTCTTGGATGATTAATTCACCTGTACAATGAAATTCATTTGGACTCAAAATAATCTCAGAAGTATTGAAAAGATGTTTAGGACTCGTCCTAAGCACTTCCTCAATATGATGGGATGTTTTAGAAGAACAATTGAACGTAATTGTTCTTTGGTGAAGAAAATCATCCATAAAACACAAGAACCTATACGTCATAGGAATTGATTAGCAGTAGGATTAGGATTTTGGTAGACAACCAGAACCTTACCTTAGCTTTACCTAGGTACCTGTTGCAAATATTTAAATGCTCTGACATGTGTTTTAAGTGCATCTTGGAATGACGGGAAGACCCTCCAGGTACGCTTTTACTTTATTGCAATTTACTTACCTGTACTACACTTTACTTTTCTTGCATGTTAAACAAGAACATCACCCTGCATGAAAACTGAAACTTTTAGGATAACTACAAAAGTGAAACCCAAAACTAAATTAAAAGTCACAACAAGATAAAATTCATCGCCACAACATTTAAAATATAAAACAACTCAAAATTTAATCACAAACAGAACAACAAAACCACAATTACAACTAAATTAAAACGTCATGTTGGATGATCGGGAATACCTCGGATGATGTAACCTACGTGTTGCTAACGGGATTTCCCATGGTCTAAATGAAAGTGTGGAACTCATTTAGTTGAGTATAGCAAATTCATTTTGACTAAGTGAATCCGATGAAAATAGCGGAGCCGGGATGACGGAACTGTGGGATCTTAATCGGTTCTGCTTAATCAACTTTAAGATTTGTTTTAATTAAAACAATAAGACACCTGAACCTTAAGACATTTCTAAACCAGAACACTTCTCTCATCTCTTGATTTCCACTTTCTAAAACTAAACCTCTACAACAATAAGGAGCTTGGAGCATAGTGGGCAGCACGGCCATCGTCGTCAGCAAAACTAGAATCTACATCAGCAAAACCTTTCTTAGCATTAAATAACAAAGCCATAGGATTTCGAGGTAGTTTGCCTAGTGCAACATAAATCCTCAACTTTTTGTTAGGCATTTGTATAATTATATTATGCAAATTAAGCCCTAACTGGTCTTAGGATTTCGAGGTAGTTGTTTGGTACGACATAAACCCTCACATCTTTGAGGCTATTTGTATGATTATGTCATATAAATATAAGTCCTAATTAATTAAAATTGGCAGGATTGAAACATTAAATAAACTCTCAAATTGAAGCCAAACATTAGGATAGTCTGCGAAGTCACCGAAGTTCACTTCGGGTCTGTGACATCCCCTACTTCTCTTCCTTTGGACTCCTAAAATAAACTGTTCCAAATTTGAGCTACTCCCTATTGAAATTTCCAAAATCCAATTCATTTGAAACCTCAAACTTTGAAATTCTTGAGAGAAAAACCACTGATCATTATCGAGAGTTTTCTTAAGTGATTCCCGTCAATTAGGATGTAATTAACTATAGGGGCTTGCCCTTATAGGGAACTTTAAGAACCCAGGTAATAAAAACCCTGCTTAATTCATTTATATTAAGCAGGGGAACTTGTCGGCTTATAAAATTGGTTCACAGACCAAACGGATGTCATAAATCTTTTAGTTTATTTAATCGAGCTCCATCATCAAGCAGTGTGTCTATTCTTCGGGATAGATACGCGGTTTATGATGTGGTGCTCATTTATATAAACTATTTGGGATGTGAGATCGGTTTGATTTCATATCTTAAAATTTTCAAACTTAAAATTATTTTCAAAATCAAATGCTACTTTTCAAATTATATATATATATATAAATTAAACTTAAAATCTAAAAAATCGCCGACAATTTTTGTAGGCGAACCCTTTTTAAAACACAAACCTAAAAAATATGCCGACAAATATCATATTAATCATCACATTGCTACTGCTTATCATCCGCAGACAAGTGGTTTGGTTGAATTATCCAATCGTGAAATTAAAAGAATATTAGAAAAAAATGTTAATACAAATAGAAAGGATTGGTCAATCAAACTGGATTATGCTTTTGGGCCTATAGGACTGCTTACAGAACACCTATAGGAATGTACCCATATAGGCTGATTTTTGGAAAAGCTTGTCATTTACCTTTTGAACTTGAGTATAAAGCATATTGGGCTATTAAAGAGTTCAATTATAATTTGAAAAATCTTCGCTGAAAAGAGATTATTGCAATTGAATGAGCTTAAAGAAATAAGGAATGAATCTTATGAAAATGCTTAAGATTTATAAGGAAAAGATGAAGTTATGGCATGATCGGAAGATTCTTACTAAAAATCTTGTACCAGGACAAAAATTTTTACTGTATAATTCTAGATTGAGAATATTTTCTGGAAAACTTAAGTCCAGGTGGATGGGTCCATTTATTATGATAAAAGTTTATTCTTATGGAGGATATTTAAGATCCTATGACTAGAAAAATATTTAAAGTTAACGGACATATACTTAAACCATATTTTTCAGTCAATAAATCTAAATATGATAATAATTTGATGTTGGGTCACTTAGAATGAGTTCTGGGTATGTCAGGCTGAAGACGTTAAAACAAGCGCTTTGTGGGAGGCAACCCATAAATATCGGTGTGCTTTGATTTATGTTTGTTTTATGTGCTTTGTTTATTTTGTTTGGTTTGTTTTTATGTTTTTAGTGGTAGTAATTTGGAGTTTTTAAACTATATTAGAGTTTATTTGACCTTAATTGATGATTTAGAGAAGTCAGAATGAAAATTTGGACACTTAGCAGACCTGTGCTAAATTGAGCAACGCGCTAATGCGCTCGACTGGTTGGCGCTTAGGCGCCGCAGTTATATAAAATGTAAAAAATGAGTTTCTAGAAGCCTAGATCATGGGGGAGTGGTTTTCGAAGTTATTTTGGAGTTTTAAAACGTCTTGGGGAAGTTTTAACACTTCTTAAGTCTATAAAAAGGATCTGATTTAAGAGAAACACTTGCCCCAAGTCCTATTTTCATTTCTGAGTCTTAAGAGGAGAGTTGTTAGTGCATCATGTCTTCTTGGGAGAATGAGATTAAGAAGAAGCAAGATTCTGACAAGAGTAAGTTCGTTAGTGACAGTGCTAAAGAGTTATTCAATGGATATCTCGTTGTTAGTATTCGAGGATTCTTGAAATAATTGCAAAAATTGAAGCCCGAATGACTTCAATGGAAGCAAAAATCCATGAAAGTAACCTGCATTTAGAGCACATGGGATGGCAACTCAAGATGCAATTCAGTCATTTAAAGTACGTGGAAGAAGCAGATAAGGTGATGCTTCTGAAGAATAAAGGGATTGAAGAAAATGATTTAAGGAAGAACAATTATCACCCGTTTTATCAGATTTATATTCCAGAAGGGTCAAATGAGAATCATAATGGTTCGAGATATAATCCGCCTAATGGAGAATGGAATTAAGAGTACTTTGTTCTTATTTGTTTAGTATTCTTATGTGTTATGTTTAGTGTTCATGTGTGTTATGTTTGGTGTGTTTAGTGTTTATATTTAAGTATTAACTAAGCCTGATGATGTGATGGTTACATCCTAGAGATGTATACTTATCAGTTTGAGATTAAAGTCTCTTGTATTTAGAGAATTTCATACTTTGTGTGTGGATAGAAACTCTAGAATTGTATTAAGTGTTATGTTTGTTTTAATATAAGTTTGTGTTTGTGTGAAATTTGTGTGGAATCAATGGATAGTAAATTTTGATTTGGAATATTGGAAGATTTATGTGGGGAGAAATAATTATTCTGGAGTAATTAAAGGTGATTAACAAAGTGATTTGGTGCATATACCTTAATTATGAAAATCTAGGTACTGGCGGCTAAGCGCCAGAGTGCCGGCGCTTAAGCACCAGATTTCACGGCTAAGCGCCGAGGGGTTCGCGCTTAAGCGCCAGTTCGCGAAAATTGGTTCCTAGCAGTTAAAAACCCGAAAATTGCCATTTTTAAACCACCCCATTATATTCAATCTTCAATTTATCGCGAAAGAGGAGCCTAGGGCATCATATTGTCGATCATTTAAGAGCAGATCTCAACAAAAATTGTTAGATTTGGATTCCTTGAGGTAAGAGCACTACTCTGAAGTAAAATTTTTTTGATTTTCACCATGTATTTTGAGTACATTTTGGAAAATCTTAAAATCACTATTAATGGTGAAAATTTTAGGAAAAACTTGAGAAATTGCTTAGATTTAGTGAAAATATCTTTTGGAAGATAATTTAGTAAGTTTAGTTTGATTTTGAAATTTATGGTGAATTTTTTGTGAATTTTTTAGAGATGGCTCCAAAGTTAAAGCGTCCGAGAGAAAAGACAAGATTTGATTCTGACAAATTTGTTAGTACGAGGGCTGAGGAACGATATGTTGACGCACTGCAGTCACGTAAGTTGATTCCTGAGTGTGTGTTTAGTAAGCCAGGAGAAGTAATTGAAGATATCATTGCTAGAAGGAACTGGGAGAATTACTGTTGCTTCTCCACTGTTGTTGTTGTTTCTGTGATCAGAGAATTTTATGCAAATTTGCCTGCTGCAGAAGTGAATCAAGTGATGTTTAGGAGGCATGAGGTCAACTTTTTTTCTGTGGCAATCAACATTTTTATGGACTACCTCCTGACATGTTCTGTTTTTATTCTAACTATCATCCTATGGAAGGGGAATTAGATGAGATCATGGAATTTCTGACTGATGGAAGAGGATTATGGAAAATAAGAAATGATAGAAGAGTGAAATTTCCTGCTTCCAAATTGAATGCCACTTCTAAGGCGTGGCTTTATTTTATCTCATCTAAATTGTTACCTTTGAGTCATGCTAGTGAAGTAACGAGAGAAAGAGCTGTGTTGAACCATTGCATTCAGCAAGAGAAGTCTATTGACATTGGAGGTATAATTTATGATTATGTTTTGAACTGTGCTAGAGCAACCACTGCTGTAGGTATGGGATTTCCTTTCTTGATTCATTCATTATGTGAACGATCTGGAGTGAAGTTTGAAACCTGGGAAGAGGTACTTTAGCCATTGAGACCAATTACCAGTGTCAACGTTGGTGCTTACACTGTACATTCAGAGTTTGGTTGGAGAGGAGGATTTGGTAAGGCTTCTACTGCTTCTGCTTCTACTACATCTACTTCTCGTGCTACTACTTCACGTGCTTCATCATCTACTGATTCATAGACTGGTTTATTAAGAAAAATTTTGAAGAAAGTGAGTCTTACTCAAGAGCATATGAAAGATATGGATGGTAAGATTGATAATGTGGAGAGATATATTGTAAAACATGAAGAATACGAGGAGAGTTATCAGCAATATTTGGATAGACTGATTAGAGGTGATCAGAGTAGTGAGATGCCCCCTCATCCATTCTACATACCTTATGTGCCATCCAGGGATTGGAACGAGCAGGATGATGATGATGATGAGGATGAAGAGTAGATGTATGTTGTTTATTTTAGTTATTGTGCTGTTGTGCTGTGTTATTGTGTACTTTATCTAGTATTTTGTTTGATGATTGTGTTGTGATGTGAATTCTAATAGTATGCAGATTGTAGTTGTACTATTTATCATATTCAGATGTATTGTTGTTGTTGTATTGATGATTTATATGTTGCTTTGAGTGTAGTGTGTGTGGCAGTAAATGTTTTAATATGTATGTTATGTCAGAGTTTTTAGTATTGTGTACTTTAATTCAAAAACTATTAGGAGATTATAAACCACTATTGGGAACTTCTACTTAGGAAACTACATGTTTGAAATTTTTTAAATTCCACTACCATTTGCTATCTGTATCAATGTGTTATTTTAGTTGGTGTGTATTTGTTTTGAAAACCTCCACTACTGTAGAAGTCTTTTTGAAATTTTTACTTTTCTTGTTATAAAAAGAAAATTGTTTTGAAAAAATTGAATTTGATTTCATTTTACTTTTGTTATTTAAATTGTTATACTTGCATATTAAGATATTAAAAATTCCTGCAAGCCTGTTATGTTGTCTTTAATTCTCACCCATGTATCATTTCTTATGCTTAAATGTTTTATCTTAACTAAAAATTAAAGTTTTGGGGGGGGGGGGTTTAAAAACAAAAATTTTCAAAAACTTAAAATTTTATTTGATCCTAAAGAATACTTAACATAAATCTTATTTTTGATTGAGAACAATTATGTACATGAAGTTATATTAGGGGAACAAAAATTTTGAATACAGAAATAAATAAAAGAATTTAGTTAAAATTTATAGCAATCATGAAAAACTTAAAGTTAAAATTTTCTTAATGAAGAGGTGTTAAATAAAGTTAATCTATCTTTAGTAAGAAGTTTTTTATTTTTGGATAAATAGAAGATTTGACTTTTATTCTTCAAAGCTTAAATTTCTTTTATTGAAGAATAATTTTTAAACAATATTATTATGATTTTTAAGTGAAAGATGTATATCTGACCTTTATTTTAAATGGAAGGGTGGAATTCAAAATCATTAAAGGCCTATCCAGATATAGTAATCCTTGCTTATAAAAATAAAAAAAAAAAGTGAAAAATAGTATATGAAAAGGGAGGAGAAGCTTGAGGATTTAAGGGCCTAATCAAAAATTGGTTTCATACCTAAAGTTTAAGATATAAGTTCAAAGAAAATCTAAAGCTTAAGGTTATAATATAGTAAGTAAAATTATTTTCAAATAAAGACTTTTAAGTGAGAAAAATAAGTGTTTGAGTCCTATATTTTGAAGAATCTACAAATATTTCTGAATTTGCTAGAAACTTATATTTGTCATTTTCCTTTACTTAAGAAATTTCTAATCTTTAAGTTTGTTTTAATTACTGAAACTTTTCTAAATTGGACTATTCCATTTCTAGAACAAAATTTTGTTATCTTCCTAAGAAACTTATTACATAATTTGCATGCTAAATTGTTCTATGTGATTAATTATCACTTGAGGACAAGTAACATTTTAAGTTTGGGGGATTTTGATACACCTAAAATATATAGTATTTTTATGCAAATTTTTATACCTATTTTTAATGATATTACACTTTAATGGAAGGTATTTTGTGTTTTTCTTACAGGTATGATGAAAATGGATGTCGTGATGAAAGGAGCAAAATTGGATCAAAATTGGAGCAAAAAAATTAAAAATCGAGATTAAATTGAATTTGGCGCCAAATTCAAAGGGGATGGGATGCAACTCTTGGTGGTGACTTCCATAACTTCCTTTGGGCGGCAAGTTTGAATAAAGGGGTGCATTCTTTGGTAGATACATTGAATCTGGACACATTTTGAAGAGACACTAAGGCACCTTTTGGTTTAATATTTAAAGAGAGTCTTAGGAAAGATTAGGGGGCTCTTTCTTTGCATTTTGAAGGGTTCTTTCTTTCTTTTGCTTTTCCACTTGCATTTTGAAGAGAATTTTTACAGTATTTTACTTTTATTTTGTGAGAGTTTTTATTAAGAGTAGGAGTAGAAAGTAGAAAGGAGAAAAGGGTCGGAGTGAAATCTTCTTCCTCCCACTTCTTTTCTTTTTTTTAGTTTAGTTTCTATTGAAGTCTGAAGTTTATTCTGAGTCATCGGAGTTGGGAAATCCGCTCTGAGGAGTAGTTTAGTGAAGAGTTAAAGTTTCAGAGGAACTTCTTGAGTCTTGTGGAGAGAATTTTCAGATAAGTGTTTACTTTTGTTCTTATATTTAGTTTTTTAATTAATACTTGTTTTTGTTTGTTGTTTTTCTTATGGTTTTTAATTTCAAATCAGTGTGTTTTTGTATTTTCTCAATGCATTCTGAGTAGTTTACTTTATATTTTTCTTTCTTAAATGGTGAAGTAATTAGTTTATGAAGAATTGTTGTGGAAAGTATAAGTGTTTAAAGTTGGAAGAAGTTGTGAAGATTGATTCTGAAAACTTTGTTTATTTCTTAATTTGGCCTGTTAAGTTGTAGAATTTCTTGAGATTATGTAAGATCCAATGCGGTATTGTCTCATAAAATTTTGTAAGAATCACATGCAATTATATGGGTGAGAATTGTAGTCCATATAATTGAATATAATATTAGAAGATATTTTTATGGAAGGCAGTAAAATTAGAGGATTTTAGAGTGACAGGCTAAAACCCTCTAATTTGGTTTGAAGTTTTGAGTTTTGTTATGAGAAGTTAGCCCCAGGTTGGTGGGAATCGAGGGAACTTCTAGAGTGAGGGCCGGTATCTTCCACGCCTAACCATGTTCAAAATGATAAAAATTTCAAATTAACCTGTGTTCTTTATAGAACCAAGTAAGGGTAAGGAACACATTTACTTCTATCTTTCACAACAAATTTAAATACTTCCACAACAATACTTTAATAATTATTACTTCTTCATAAAAGGAAAGGAAAAGATATTCTAGTTAATAGTGTTTTACATACAGTGTTATTAGTTATTATAATTTTAATTTCTTGCTTAACATTTTATTAAGGAAATTTCAAAAGACAAATCAACTTTCAAAACTTTTTAAAATCAAGACATACATTTCAAAAACCATTAAAAAAAGTAAAAAGATAATTTTCTGATTCCTTTAAAGATTTTCATCATTTCCCTGTGGGTTCGATATCTCAGGGCTTAATCAGAAAGTCTTATATTACCGGATAAACGATGCGTATACTTGCGTAGTATCCACATTATAAATCAAAATCATCAGCATATATATATCCGACAGAATAAAGTTTTTGGTGTTGTTGCCAATTTTCATATCATATTTGTAAGTATAAATATCAGGTGGATCACTTCGCTGGGAGGTTGCAATCGGGTTACAGAGGGGTTACGAATGCATTACCGCGGGGGGTTATTGGAGTGGTACAGGGAGGGTATACACAGGTTACCGCCACGAGTCGGGCGTATTAAATTTTCTGAATTAGATGTCGTGGGACCCAAGGCACATATGTGTTGCCTTTGGATTGGATAGCGGATGCAGTGATGCGTACGCTAGCCGCATGCAAATTTTTTCCATATGCAAGACGCATTTATTATTAAAAGTTAAAAGATTCTGACAGAAAATTTTATTATTTTTAAGAATTATAAAAATACTATATTATACATTGATAATCTTACTGTACGATCTCAGAGAAGTTCAACGGACCACTCAAAAAAGATACCAAAGAATCACATCATCGCAATTGAAAAACCACGCCATCTAGCATTATTAAGTTCGATCGAAACGTGGACTAATTGAATGAAGGATATCTGAAATAAGGAACATTGTATACCTGAACCGGCGACAACCATATGAAATCAACTATCTCAATCGATTCTGGGTCACTCACAAAGAAGATCAACTGTAGCTCTATAAAATGCCCTTTCAACCTTTTACGAGTACCTCTCGTCTAAAGAAAGGCAGCGTGATGCACCAAAAATAAATACGATTTTTTCTATATAATTTTAACCATTTTTTGTGATATTGCACTTTAAAGAAATGTATTTTTCATAATTTACTGCAGGTATGATGATTTTAGGTGATTGGAGTGAAAATAATTAAAAAAGGAACGAATCCGGAGCAAAAAGGAGCAAAATGGTGGAAAAGTTGTTCTGGCGCCGCCGGCGCTCAAATCCAGAGACTTTAGCATTTAATTGGCACGATAGAGCGCCGTCGGTGCCCGAAGTCGGTGGAGTTCTATTTGAAGAGTTTTAGCGACTTTTTGAAGGGATGCCTATGGAAACTCTTGGGATTTCGTCACTATCTTATAAGTAACTATTTTTGGACGAAAATGGTGTGGATTCTAGTGTCTTTGGTGTCTCTTGTGTGTAGTTTTAGTGAGTGCTAAGTGTTAGGGTTTAGGAGAAGAGTGTGTAGAGTGATGATTTGAGAGGAATTCTTCTCTGAGAAGTGAAGGAGAAGGGGTAAAGTGAGAGATTGCTTCTTCCTTTCCATTCTAAAGAAAGAATCAAGTGTTTTAAAGAAGAGAGAAGAGGATTCAAAGGAAGTTCAAGGGAATTGTATTGGGGAAGAGAAAAAGATAAGTTGTATTTTCTTTTGTGGTTTGTATGACTTTTCTTTTATATATAAAATCCATGTTTTATTGTATCTTCTCCATGAATTCTGAGTAGTTTCCCTTGTATTTCTTCTTGCATAGAGATGTGATGATGGATTGATGTGGATTTGATGTGCTTTTAATGTATTGAAGAAATTGTGATGGTTTTTCATTTCAAACTTAATTTATTTTTCGATTTGGCCAATTGAAATGTTAAAATATATTGTTGAACATTAAGTTTAAAAGGATTTAATGTCCTAAAACAATAATGAAAGGTCCATTCAATTTCTATGGATGAATTGCGTAGTTCATGGGAATTGAGTGCAAATAAATAGGGAAATATCTTTTGATGGACTTTAATGTAGAGATTTCAGAGTGACAGGCTAAAATCCCCAAATTGGTTCTAAGATTAGTAACTAATATCAAAGGTTAGCCATCGGTTAATGGAGTTTATAAATTTGAGTTTATAAATTCTTGCAAATTTAAGTTCGACGCATCAAGTTTTTGGCACCGTTGCCGGGGAAGGTAACAGAGCAAAGAAAGTAAGTAGGAAGGTAATGGAGTAAAGAAAGAAAGTAAGTTTACTTTGTAGTGTGTATTCGTGTGTTTGTTTACTTTATTATAGTATTTGTGTTTGTATATGCGTAGTAGTTGATCTATAGGTTTAGTGCCTTTCAATTCGGAGTTAGAGCATACTGTCAGAAAAATTAGAAAATAACAAAAACAAATTGAAAATCCTTGCAAAATGGCGAATAATCAAGATAACCAGAGAAATGATATTGAAATTTTTCCAAGACCTTTAAGAGATTATGTTAACCCAACAGCAAAAGAAATTCACATAACTATTCAAAATCCTGATGTTGCTGCTAATCCATTTGAACTTAAACCTGCTATTATCCAAATGGTACAAAATAATCAAATCAGAGGAACACCTTATCAGGATTCAAATTTACATCTCGCTAGTTTTCTAGAACAGTGTGTTACTTTTAAAAATGACAGACTATCTAGTGATGCTGTCAGACTTAGACTTTTTCCTTTTTCATTAAGGGATAAAGCTAAGGCGTGGTCAAACTCGTTAGCACCTGGATCTATTAGAACTTGGGGAGAATTATCTCAAAAGTTTCAATCAAAATATTTTCCTCTATCAAAGACTACTAAACTAAGAAATGATATTACGTCATTTTGTCAGTTTGAAGGTGAGTCAATATATGAAGCTTGGGAGAGATTTAAAGATCTTCTTAAGAAGTGCCCACATCATGTTTTACCAGATTGGTTAATAATTCAAACATTTTATAATGGATTAGTAGGATCATTGAGATCTATTATAGATGTTGCTGCTGGTGGATCATTAATGTCAAAACATTTTGATGAAGCATACACATTAATTGAAGAAATTAGTACTAATAATTTTCAATGACCCTCTAAACGGGTAAATCCTAAGCGAGTAGCTAGTGTTCATGATTCAGATATGATGACTATGGTAGTTTCTCAAATTGCAGCCCTTTCTAGGAAAATAGATCAATATGGAATGAATTATTCTCAACCACCTCAAGTGTTGGAGGAAAATTCATTTGGACAGATAACATAATCTCAAACACCTTATGAGACTTTAAATGTTATTAATAGACCTAACAATCCTTAGTCGAATTATTATAATTCTGGTTGGAAGAATCATCCAAACTTCAATTGGAACAATAACAATGCTAATGTTAACCCGCATTGGGCTAACAATTCTATAAATCCAATTGGAAATTTGAACAATTAAGGAAATACTAATTTTTGACTATCTTATCCTCCTGGATTTAATAGTAACCCACAATTTAAGGATAAGAAGTTTTCTACTGAAGAAATGATTCTAAATATGGGAAATCAATTACAAGCTCAAGGTGTTGCTATGAAAAATATTGAAAATCAATTGGGACATATTTTCACTACACTTAATAATAGACCTTCTGGAACACTTCCAAGTAAAGTTGAGATCAATCCAAAAGATCAAAACAATGAACAACTTAAGGCTATTCATTTAATGAGTGGAAAAGAATTGGAAACTAGAGTGCAAAAAGAAGTTGAAATAGAAAATGAGAAGGTGGAAATTGAAAAAGGTTCAAACAAGATTTATCCAGATTTGGATTATCTTCTTGAGCCAATGAAGATAACTGTTGAAAAACCACCACCTTCATTTCCTCAAAGATTGAAGAAACGAAACAGAGATAACAGATTTGGAAAAATTTTGGACATCCTTAAAAAATTAACAATAACTATTCTTTTTGTTGAAGCATTAGAACAGATGCCTGACTATGCTAAGTTTATGAAGGATATTCTGAGAAAGAAAAGAAAGTTTATAGAACATGAAACTATTGCACTTAACGGAGAGTGTAGTGCAATTATTCAGAAGAAGCTTCTGGAAAAACTTAAAAATCCTGGTAGTTTCACTATTTCGTGTGCTATAGGTGAAAATTTTTCGAAAAAGCTTTATGTGATCTGGGAGCTAGTATTAATCTTATGCCTTTATCAACTTTCAAAAGGTTGGAAATAGGAGAAATTTCTCCTACATCTGTGACTCTTCAGTTGGTCGATCGTTCCATTACTTACTCTAAAGGAGTGGTGGAAGATGTGTTAGTGAAAGTGGATAAATTTATCTTGCCTGTGGATTTTATTATACTCGATATGGAGGAAGATAAAGAAATTCCAATCATTTTGGGCAGATCATTCCTTGCTACTGAAAAAGCGGCAATTGATGTTCAAAAAGGAGAATTAACTATGAGATTTAATGATCAAGAGGTGACCTTTAATATTTTAAAATCTATGAAGTATCCCTCAATGGAAAAAGATAATGAATGTTTTAGGATGGAGGTCTGTGATTACTTGAGAAACAATCATTTTGAAATTATATTTGAAAAAGAAGAAGAATATAAAAATATGTTTGAAGAAGAATGTGAAGATGAAGAAAATTCGATAGTAAGAAGAATGAAGATTTGGAGTATGTTCAGGAGAGATTCGAAGTATTAGACACTATGGAAGGTGGAGATAAAATCTTAATTCCATTTATCATAAAACCTCCTGAACTTGAGATGAAAATTCTCCCTAATCATTTAAAGTATATTTTTTAGGAGAATCATCTACCTTGCCAGTTATTGTATCTTCGAAACTAAACGAATACCAAGAACAGAAGTTGTTGGAAACTTTAAAAAGATATAAGAAAGCTTTTGGATGGACTTTGGCAGATATCAAAGGAGTTAGTCCTTCGATTTGTATGCACAGAATTATATTAGATGAAGAACATAATCCGAGAGTTGATCCGCAAATGAAATTGAATCCTATAATGAAAGAAGTAGTTAAGAAAGAGATTTTAAAATGGCTGGATGCTAGAATTATTTATCCTATTTCGGATGGTGCTTGGGTGAGTCCAATACATTGTGTACCGAAAAAGGGAGGAGTGACTGTTGAAGTGAATGAATGTAATGCAATTATACCCACAAGACAAATTAATGGATGACGAATTTGTATTGACTATAGAAAATTAAATGTCGCCACCAAAAAAGATCACTTTCCTCTTACTTTTCTCGATCACATGCTAGATAGACTTGATGGACACAAGTACGACTATTTTCTGGATGGATATACTGGTTACCATCAAATACCTATTGCTCCTAAGGATCAAGAAAAGACAACATTTACTAGCCCTTATGGAACCTTTGCTTTTCAAAGAATGCCTTTTGGACTGTGTAATGCACCTGCAATATTTCAGAGATGTATGATGTCTATCTTCAGTAGTATGATAGATAATGAAATAGAAGTTTTTATGGATAATTTCTCTATATTTAAGACTTCATTTGAAATTTGTCTGGAAAACTTAGCAAAAGTTTTGGAGCTTTGTGAGAAAACAAATCTAGTTCTGAATTGGGAGAAATGTCAATTTATAGTTGCACGAGGAATTGTGCTTTGGCATAAAATTTACGAACATGGTATGGAGGTCGATCCTGCTTAAAATTACGAGTGATTGAGAGATTGCCACCACCACTCTTGTGAGAGAGGTGAGGAGTTTCTTAAGACACGTCTGGATTTTACGAGCGATATATTAAAGATTTTTCTAAAATTACTAAAGCTTTGTCTTGACTTTTAGAAAATGATAGAAAGTTTGATTTTAATGATGAATGCTTAAGAGCTTTCGAATTATTAAAAGAAAAATTAATCATCTTACCTATAATTGTTTCACTTGATTGGGAGAAACCATTTGAACTTATGTGTGATGCTAGTGATTATGCGATCGGAGTAGCATTGGGGCAAAGACATGATAAAGTTTTCAAAGTCATCTACTATGCTATTAAAACTCTTAATGAGGCATAAATTATATATACCACAACTGAAAGAGAGTTATTAGCTATAGCATTGGCTTTTGAAAAATTTAGACCTTATTTAATTGGAGCTAAAAGTATTGTGCATACAGACCATTCAGCTATTAAATATTTAATGCAAAAGAAGGATGCAAAACCTAGACTCATTAGATGGATACTTCTTTTGCAAGAATTTGATTTTATGGTAGTTGATAGGATGGGAGCTGATAATCAAATAGCTGATCATCTGTCAAGATTAGATTATGATAAATTATCTGAATTTGAGAAAAAAATTACTGAAATTTTCCCTGATGAGCAACTCTATACTATTATGGGAAATAATTTGCCTTGGTATGATGATATTGTGAATTATATTGTAAGCGATATTGTACCACCTGATTTAACAAGGCAAAAGTAAAAGAAGTTTAAATATGATGCAAAATTCTATTTTTGGGATGAGCCCTATCTATATAAACAGTGTAAGAATCTAATTATTAGGAAATGTGTGCCACAAGAAGAAATAAATTTGATTATTCAACAATATCATGATTCTGAATTTGGAGGTCATTTTAGTGTTGATAAAACTACTTTTAAGATTTTACAATCTGGATTTTATTGGCCTACTCTTTTTAGAGATGTTTATAGATATATTAAATCATGTGATCGATGTCAGAGAGTAGGTAATTTCTCCAGAAGAAATGAAATGCCTCTAAATTAAAATTTGGAAGTTGAAATTTTTGATGTATGGGGATTAGATTTTATAGGACCATTTACTCCTTCATTTGGAAATTTATATATATTGGTTGTCGTAGATTATGTCTCGAAATGGATTGAAGCTGCTGCTTTACCTAGATGTGATGATAAGAGTGTTTCAAAAATTTTCAAGAAAATTATATTTACAAGATATGGAATGCCGAGAGTGATTATAACTGATGGTGGAACCCATTTCAGGAATAATCGAATTAAGAGATTAATTGAGAAATATAATATTATTCATTGAATCTCTACTGCTTATCATGCCCAGACTAGTGGTTTAGCAGAAGCGTCTAATTGTGAAATTAAAAGAATTTTGGAGAAAACTGTGGATAATCATAAATTAGATTGGTCTGCTCGATTAGATACTGCTTTATGGGCTCATAGGACTACTTTTAAAACCCCTATTGGAATGTCTCCTTATAGACTGGTGTTTGGTAAGACTTGCCATTTACCAGTTGAATTAGAGCATAAAGCATATTGGGTGATAAAAGAGTTAAATTTTAATTTGAAAAATGCTGAAGAGAAAAGATTTATGCAATTGAATGAATTGGAAGAGATTAGAAATGCATCTTATCACAATGATAGGATTTATAAAGAAAAAAAGGAAATTATGGCATGATCGGAAGATATTGAAAAAGAACTTGGAATTTGGACAAAAAGTTTTATTATACAACAAAAGTTTGAAGTTATTTCCTGGAAAGCTCAAGTCTAGATGGTTAGGACCTTTTACAGTTGTAAAAGTTCATTCTTTTAGAGCTGTTGATATTAAAGATCCTAATACTGGAAAGATTTTCAAAGTTAATGGGCATCGATTAAAGCCTTACTTTATGGGTTTCAACCCGACTTCAAAAAGGTTTTAATGCTGAGTCATCTCGATTAACTGAATGATTTCTGAGGCTGACGACGTTAAACCAAGCGCTTTATGGGAGGCTACCCATATGTATCTTTGTGGTGTGTTTGGTTGTTTGTTGTAGTTGTGCTTTTTAGATAGTTGTTTTTGAATCCTAATTACTCAAAAACTTTCAAAATTAATAAATGATGGATCGAATCGAGATATTGGAATATTTTGGGCCAAACGATGTTCGGTGAGAATTTTTTACCAGTGGAGCCGCCGGTGCCAGAATGGGCGCTGCTGGCGCTCTGTCACATTTCCCACACTGAATTTGCCTGTTTGAGCGCTGCTGACGCCCTATTGAGCACTGTCGGCACCAAAAATCTGTTTAACGGTTTTTAAGTTTCAAAATGCGAGTTTTGGCAGTTTTTGGCGGGATCTTCGACCTTATAACTCCCTAAACTCCATTTTTGACTTCTTAACTCCAGAAAAACGAAAACCACCAATCCCAATTCGTATCCTATGGATTCCTTTCCCATTAAAACCCCTCGATTTCGTGTTTTCAACCGAAGGAAGTTCATAAGTTTTGAAGCGCAGCGTTTGTTCAACAAAGTGACGATGAATAGAAGGATTATCAAGGAAAGCGGCTTCATTAATCGAGGTATGGATAATCCTACTACTAGAATTGAAGAGATTATTAAGGAGAGACGTTGGGAAGTGTTTTGTTACACTACCGCTACCGTTGTAGTTCCTGTCACGAAAGAGTTTTATGCAAATCTTCACGAGATGAATCAAGGGTTTGTATTTTTGCGTTGTAGATTTGTACAATTCACTCCTGCACGAATTAACGATCTTTTTATGATTGAGAACGTACCTATTTGCCATTATTCTAATTACAATGCCACGAGGGATAATATGAATGATGTGTATCGATATCTGACGGATGAGAATGAAGAATGAGAAGTTAGAGAGAATGGATACATTAGTTTCCCATCTGCATCTCTCAATCCAGTATCAAAGCAGTGGCACTACTTTATTTCGGCAAAGTTATTTCTGACATTAAAGATTAGCAAGGTAACCAAGGAAAGCACCATTTTGAATTTCTGTATTCAAACTGGGAGGTCGGTTGACATTGGTAATATCATTGTAAAATCAGTTCTGGGATTAATTGTGCATGGATCTAAATATGGGCTTGGACACCCGTCCACCATATTTTTATTATGTAGTCAATCACAGGTTCCTTATGAAAGTTGGGAAAAGGTTCTTCTTCCATGAAGGCATATTGATCCAACTAATCCCTATGACTACTAGACAGTTGGAGATGAAGACGACATGAACTTGCTCGCTGATCAACCAACATAGACTTCACAACCGATTCAACCCTATTTTTCTGAAGGTTCGAGAATGATATTGAAGTGGATCAAACAGTTGGAGACTAAGGTACGGAATGTTATGAATGTGATCAATAACATTTCTGATTTATTCGATCATATAGATTGGAGAATGAAAGAGCAATTCGATCACACTGGTCGAATTGAGATGGGCTTAATCAATCTGATGAAGAAGAATGCGGTGACTGCTGAGGAATCATCTGACAAATTTCCAATTCGTCCATTGTTGACCTCATTTTTGGTGAGGTCTGATCTCTCTCTCCTTAGTGCTTAGGATCTAGCCTTAGGCTTTCCCTTTGACTAATCTTAGAGGACTAGAAATGGAACCTACCACTTAGAAATTCAAACCACTTCTTAACCCCTGCAAACCCCACAAGCTTGAATGTAGACCCCTAATCACCTAGAGGGTTGAAATCAAATGTGGAGGTTTAAAGGATGAGTACCCTATAGGACTCTTTGGCCTTAGGATTACCCTGGATGGCCTGGTCTGGTGAGGGTTGACTTGTACATAAACCACACTCTCACACACATTCCAAGTCCTAGAGCCACACTCTCACCCAACTTGACTTCCTGACTCATGTAGGTAATTCATATGGATGGTCCTTAACCCCTAAACCCCTAGCTAAGAGGGTTAGGAACAACATAGTGAATGCCCCAAATGAGTCTTCTCATGGCTCATATGGGCTTAATATGGCTTCATGGCTCAAACAAAGTGATTCCATTTCACTCACGCTTGATCAATCTTCATTTTTCTAAAATTTCAATTTTTGACCCCTGGGGCCCCGAACCTACTGAACCTACCGAACCTACCAAATACCCTTGAAATGACCCAAAATTTGCAAAATTGCCTAAATTACCCAAAATTCCTCAAAACCAATCCTAAACACTTCCCACCATTCAAATTAATCATGTTTGGCCAAAAATACCAAAATTTCCAAAAATACCCCTAAACCCCCCCCCCCCCAAATTACCAAAATACCCTTTTACCCCAAAAAATCCAAAAATTCTAAAAATTCACAGAAAATTCCAAAAAATCTCAAATATTCCCAATTTTATTTTGTTCAACTACACCATGGGCCAATTTTGCCAATTTACCCCACTTTTACCAAAACCCCCAATTTGACCCATTTTAAACCCAGGTGAACCCAATGTCAAACCAAACCACCCCAATTGACCTCAATTCTTGTCCAATTCAATTCTAAACTTCAATTAAATATCACCAACATCAATTTAGACCAAATCTAAGTCCAATTTGATTGAAACTTGAGTCGAATTTCAATTTGAAGCGTAAGGCCCAATTTTGACCCATGACCTAAACCTAGCTCAAACCAATCCAATTCAACTCCAATTGGCCCCAAATCTTTTCTAATGCCTTCCTAACATCCCCATAAACAAAAAACTAACTTGATTTGCACAAAATTTGAACCTAAACTCCACCCAAACCTAACCCAAAACCAAAATCCCTTAAGTTGACCTAAACCCAAACCTAGTCCAAATGGGCCAAAATCCTAAAATTAGAGCCCAACCAAAGTTGAGAACTCTTTGTAACACTCCCATGAACATTTCTCAACATTAATTTTACATCAAATCCAACTTTAGCCCAACATTAAACCAAGTTAGCCCAATTTGAACCACCTTAGCCCCTTTACTAAAAGACCCCACATTAAACCCAATTCAATTCAAAATCACTTCAAACTTGTTCCAAACCACTCATGACACATCCCTAAACTAAACCCAACATTTATTTGGCATGGTCCTTAACAAAATTTTCATCCAAAAGCCCATTTTAAAATCCAAAAGCCCACTTCCTTAAACCACTTTAAAAGCCCATCCAAAACCATTTCAAAAGCCCAAAATCTATCCTAAAGCCCACATGACATTTTCATTTGTCACTCTTTTTAATCAAAACCACCACCTATGTCCAAAATCCATCATGTTGATCAAACCAAAATGACATCATAACAAATCCCATTAAAAAAATTTAAAATTTTCAAAACTCAAAATAACCCATCTCCATGAAATTGAGCCAAGCCATGAGCAAGCCATAGACAAGCCTTGGAGCCATGCTTAAGCCACATGGAAGCCATGAGAATCTTAGGATTGTCAACCCTCCCTAAATGGCAAAAGGAGGAGATCCTTTAAACACTCCCTAAAAGTCATTAGCCATACCCATGTTCCACCCTAACCCAAAATTAATTCAAATATATTTGGATGGGGACTTCTCCACTCCAAACCAGCTGACTCATCTGACCTCCCTCAACCCAAATTAGTCCCTTGGTTGGTGCACCAAACCCAAATAAATGAATTGACCAAAATCAAGCCAAAATGACCCTTACCCCATGCCATTTTAATCAAACTTCCTTACACATGGCAATAGCCAATTGCTTGCACCAAACCCCGACCACGACCTCACCTGGTCAAGATGGTGACCAATGCTCGGCCGGCCACCCACACAGGTCGCCGGAAAACACCATGGCCGAGAGCTCCATGTGAGCCAATTTTTCGATTCTCCCTGTGCGAGCTGTCCCAACCCAAATGGACACCATGACTGTTCTTCTCCTCCCCTGAGCAGCTGATCCCAGCCTCCAAACCCCCCTGGAAAGCCCTCTAGCCACCTCTATTTAAACACCACCACCTCTCGGTCGAAAGAGGAGTTGAACCAAACCTTACCAAAACTCTGCCAAAATCATTCCAGACCTCTCTCCAGACATAGAGAACTTGATCCCCATTGAAATCCAGCCCTAAAACCCTCTCTGTGAGCTTAATTTCTGAGTTGAAAATCTACCCAAAAAATAGGACACTTCACCACAGTGAGCCAATCTCCTAATTGATTGGTCCTGCACCATCACCAGACCAAGAGGAGAAGTTCCCCAGCAAAAGCCCCCTCACCAGGCCAGCCATTGCTTCCAGCCTCCAAGCTTTGTGATCGGCCTTGGTCACTTTCATACTTATACAATTCCCCAGAGCCAGGGACTTCATCTGGAGCTTGCTTGGACTCAATCGAAGGTGACACAACCCTCAGATCGAAGCTTCACTTCTCTGAGCAAAGGTATGAACTCATTCTTCCTACTGAGCTTCCAGCAACTCTCCATTTTGTTTGGGTTAATTTCATAGCCTATAAACCGTATGGATGTGTTCGTCTCTTCAAGACGAATCCATAGAGCATAAGAACACAAAAATCCATTGAGAATCGAGTGAGATCTTTTGGTTTTAGTGTGGACGGTCAGGGGTGCACACCAGTCGTAGACGATGACCAGGAGCCGTTGGATCCCTCGTGTATCGAGCGGACGGTCGATATCAAGTCGGACGGCTCAATGGTACATGAACCGCGGGACGGGTGGCTGCTGACTCAAGTGGCGGTGTCGAATGGGAGCGCGACACGTAGGGGCTTCAGAGTTGCCGAGGTTGACGCGGCACCGCGTAGATAAGTAGATAAATCCTTATTTTTCTGAATTAATTAAATACCCAGAACTTAGAAAATTCATATCTTTACAAAGAAAAATCACAAAAATAAAATAAAAATACGCTATTACTCAGTGAATAGAGGAAAATAACGTGGAAAAGAAATCAAGTTAATTGCATGAGTATTTTATTTTTAATAATTTATTTACTGTTTTCAGTATTTTGATTTTTCATTTGCATAGACAATTCACCATGACATGAGACTATAGGACTTTTGAAGCCTCTGATCTTGGGAACATTCCCTGAATTTTTCAAGGTCAGAGGCCATCTCTGTGAAAAGTTATTGAATTTTCAAGTTCATGTCACTGTTTTAGGTATTTTAATTCCAATAATTAGCATGTTGTAAAATAAATTCTAGGAAAATTTGGTGATGTTTCTTAGGACCAGAGGACCCTATGAAAAATATATTTTGAGTTAATTCATTCATAATAACCTTAATTGGCCTAAACCCCTAAAATTGAATTTGAATTAATTAGGGTTAACCATACATTAAATTGACTTGAAAATAATTCTCCATTACTCTTTAGGGTTAGAGGAACCTTACATAAAATTTTGAAATTAATTGGACTTAATTAACCCCATTAAATGGATTGATTAAACCTCATAAGTAAAATGGAACTTTAAAAATTCATAACTCCAAAAATACTTTTCAAAAATTCACAAAAATGGTTTTGAGCTTCTCTGATATTAGGGGAGTTCAAAAAAATTAAAATTGGAATTTTCTAAAAAAGTTGATTTTTCACAATATTTTAATATTTTAATAATTAAAAAATAAAAAAAATTACAAAAATATTAAAAATAATAAAAATGTCACATTTTGACTCTTAATCACTTAGGAACAAATCAAATATTTTTCCTAAGTCCCTAGGATAAGATATTGAATTTTAAAGTCTTAATGTAATTTTTAATATTAAAAAAATGAATTTTCAACCTTCTTCACTAAAATAATTCTAATAAATCAAAGAAAAATCAAAAGATTATAAAATTTGTTTCTATGGACTCCTTGAGGTTAGAGAGATTTAAGAAAATTATAAAATCTATTTTTCAACTTTTATTTTATTTTAAAATTAATTAATACTCTAAAATTCAAAATAATTATATTAAATAAAATATAATTCAAAAAATCACAAAATTTGGTCCACGTGGTCCTCTGGTCATTAGAAACATCCCATAATTTTCTTAATGACAGAAACCTTTCATTCGTCATGTTGTTGAATTTCCTTTGAAAATCCTTATTTTTCACTAAAAATAATTATATAAATAAATTAAATTCAGAAAAATCATATTTTCTTCTCTAATGTCTTAACTGATATATGATTGAGGTGACATAAAAATTTCAATTTCATTTGAGCTCAATTTAGTGAGTTATGAAATAAATGAGCTTAAAAGGGCATAAAGGTAATTAAAAATTTTAACCCTTAATTAAAACTTTAGGTTTAATCAAAATGGGGGGTAAAATATTTGATCTTAACTTTCTCTTAGATGATTGAAACTTAGGGAAATTAAAAGGGTAGAAACCCATTAAACACTTTGAAAATATCAAAATGAAACTTTAATTAATTAAATGATTTAAATTTTGGAAAGAATATATTTAAAATTTGGGTTATTAAGATAGGGATATTATTAAGAGGATATTTATTCTTTAATTTAAAAATCTCTAAATAAATCACTTTAACAATATTTAGTTCTTAATTAAAAATTAAAATAATAATCCAAATTAACAATTAAAACTAAAATTAAAATTAAAATTAAATTAAATTAAATTAAAATTAAAGTTAAACTAAAATTAACAATTGAAATTAAAATTAAAATTAAACTAAAATTAAAATTAAATTAAATAAAATTAAATCAAATTAAAATCAAATTAAATTAAAATTAAATTAAATTAAATTAAATTAAATTAAATTAAAATTAAATTAAATTAAAATTAAATTAAATTAAATTAAATTTAATTTAAAATTAAATTAAAATCAAATTAAATTAAATTAAATTAAAATCATTTAACAATAAACCTAAATGAAATCATTAAGAATTAGATCAAAACATATCAATAATTTCAACATCTCTTTCTATCTAAGTAAATTTAAACATAAACATCAATCTGAAATATTAAGATAATTGAAAGTGTAGAGATTTAAATTAAATCTAAAATAATTTGAACACTATTCCAAACCTAAACCTCATAACTAAATTAAATCACTTTAAATCATTAACTCAAAATTTAAATTAAGAATGATTAAAATTCTCGATAAACCAACTTGCCCTTAAAGGATTTAATTATTATAACTCTTAAATAGAGTATTAAATGAAATGTCACTTCATTCATCAGGTAATCAAATACCCAAGTTCACTGACCAAGAGACAAGGTTTAACTAAACTCCTGGATGACTAATTCACATATGCAACTAAATTTACTTGGGCTCAAAATAATCCCAGAAGTATTGAAAAGATGTTCACGACTCGTCCTAAGCACTTCCTCAATATGATGGGATGTTTTAGAAGAACAACTGAATTTAATTATTCTTTGATGAAGAAAATCATCCTTGAACCAAACCAAGAACCTAGACGTCATAGGAGATGACTAGTTATAGGATTAGGAATTTGGTAGACAACCAAAACCCTTCCCTTAGCTTTACCTAGGTATTTGTTAAAATAATTAAATGCCTTAACATGTGTTTTAAGTGCAGCTTGGGATGACGGGAAGACCCTCCAGGTACTCTTTTATTTTATTGTAATTTACTTTATTGTAATTTACTTACATGCACTGTACTTTATTTTCTTGCATGTTAAATAAGACTGTTGCATGAAAACCAAAACCTTTAGGATAGTCCCTGAATTGAAACCAAAACTAAATTAAAAGTCATTGCAAGATAAAATTCACTGCCACAACATTCCAAAATATAAAACAACTCAAAATTTAATCACAAACAGAATAATAAAACTACAATTGCAACAAAATTAAAACGTCTCATTGAATGATCGGGAATACCTCGGATGATGTAACCCACGTGTTGCTAACGGGATTTGCCACGGTCTAAATGAAAGTGTGGAACTCATTCAGTTGAGTTTAACAAATTCATTCGGACTAAGTGAATTCGATGAAAATAACGGTGACGGGATGACGGAACCGTGGGATCTTAATCGGTTCTGTTTAAACAACTTTAAGATTTGTTTTAATTAAAATATTAAAAACACTTGGATTTTAAGATTTTCTCTAAACCAAAAAACTTCTCTCATCTCCTGATTTATGACTTCTAAAACTAAACCTCTGCAACAACAAGAAGCTCGGGGCATGGTGGGCAGCACGGCCATCGTCATCAGCAAAACTCGGGTCTACTTCAACAAAACCTTTCTTAGCATTAAATAACAAAGCCATAGGACTCCGAGGTAGTTTGCTTAGTGCAACATAAATCCTCAACTTTTTGTTAGGCATTTGTATAATCATGTTATGCAAATTAAGCCCTAACCGGTTTTAGGACTCTGAGGTAGTCGTTCGGTACGACATAAACCCTCATATCTTCGAGGCTATTTGTATGATTATGTCATACTAATATAAGTCCTAATTAATTAAAATTGGCAGGATTGCAACATTAAATAATTTTCTAAATTGAAATCGAACTATAGGATAGTTTGGGAAATTGCCAAGATTCTTCTTGGATCCTCAGCTTCTCCTACTTCTCTTTCTTTGGATTCTTAAAATAAACTGTTCCGAATTCGAGCTAATCCCTTTTGAAATTTCCAAAACTCAATCCTTTGAAACCTTAAACTTTGAAATTCTTGAGAGAAAAATCACTGATCATTATCGAGAGTTTTCTTAAATGATTCCCGTCATTTAAGATGTAATTAACTATAGGGGCTTGCCCTTATAAGGAACTTTAAGAACCCGAGGTAATATAAACCACCGCTTAATTCCTCTATATCAAGCGAGGGAACTTGTCGGCTTATAAAATTGGTTTGCAGACCAAACGGATGTCACAAATCTTCTAGTTTATTTAACCGAGCCTCATCATCAAGCAGTGTGTCTATTCTTCGGGATAGATATACAGTTTGAGGTGCAATGCTCGTTTACATAAACTATTCGGGATGTGAGATCGGTTTGATTTCATATCTTAAAATTTTCAAACTTAAAATTATTTTCAAAATCAAATACTATTTTCTAAATTATATATATTTAAATTAAATTTAAAATCTAAAAAAAAAATTTGCTAACAACTTCTGTAGGCGACCCCCTTTTTCAAAACACTCAACCTAAAAAATATGCCGACAATTTTTGGCGACTCCACTGGGGACTAGTTCCTCTCTCCATTTTAATCAGATGATTTTGCTTTCATAAATCGGTAGTGTATCCATGTCCCTAGTGGAGCAAACTACCATTCTTCCATTGGAATACCCCGTTCATTTCTGTCTTGAACGAGTATAGCCAACTCCTCTCGGATTTAGGAGCCCTTTGTTTAGACACCCCCAAACAGAGAGGTTCCGAGATCCTTTTACCTCTATTCTGTGGTGGGGTGGACCCCCAATAGGTGTTAGCTTAGGAGCGGTCCTTCGGATTAAGAAGTCTTATAAGACTTTCTCTTCCCTTCCAATTTTGAATCAGATCCTTTACCTTTTCTATACCTTTAAACATTCTTAACAAACAAATCCTCTAAAAAACAACCTTCTAATAAATAAGCTCTTTTAAAAAAAATCACAAATACACTAAGATAAACGAAAATGTGTTCAGACTCTTTCTTTTTTGTATTAAGTTTTGCGACGAAAGGAAGTATAATTCGGGACTGACATTCGGAATCTGCCCTGCAGAAAATGACTGCCCCGAAGTTAATCTTTTCCTTCACCAATGGAATGGACTTCGCCGTTTACAAGGATGAGTCTGCTGAAAATGGGATCATCCGTTTTGGACGAGGATTAGACAACACGGATATCAAGTTCGTCGGCGTCACTCTCTTCGCACTAATGGACAAAGTGCCGAAGCGAAGAGCCGTGATTGAGTTCGACTTGAAGTCGGCTCGGGAATTCCCTCCTCTGCAAGGGTTCGAGTGAAAAGAGTATTCTTGTTCATAGGAGGAGCTGTTGTCTCTACCCCCACCGGTCTAGTCATCTCGCACCTACCCCGACTTACGCAAATGAAGGGAAGGAAATCCAAGTACGTGATGAGCCTATCACAGTGGAGGGTACAGATTTTGCTACGATACCATCATTTTTGAAATTGGGTCCAGTTAAAAGTTGCACCCTAACTAGGACTCGAAGAAGAAATAGAAGCGGAAAGATCGCTAAGATCGAAAGCGGAGCTGTTGAAGTTGCTTTTCTAGAAGAAATTCCTGAGGAAAGAGAAGAACTGCCTGAGTATATACCTCTGTTGGAAGGAAGCAGGTTTCACCCTCTCTCTGCCGCATCAGATGAAGAGGATGTCCGTAGGATCGCCGCTGCATTACCCCGACCTGCATACTACAGCAATTACAAAAGGAAAAGGAATAGGACTACGCCATTTGCTCGACTGCAAGCTGTGATAGAAAGATTGGCAAAGAAAGAAAGATGCCCTGTGTCAGAAATCTTGAGAAGGATAGGACGGGTGCCAGCTAAATCCCGCCTCGGACCGCGAATAGAGCCTGTTGCTGCCACAGAGAAACCAAAGAAGAAGATAAAAGCTAGTGCACCCGTTATTGTGTCGGGTCTGCAGATTAGGGAGGATACCGCTTTCCAGCATGTAGCCGACAGACCATCCGGTCCTAGGCTTCCGGCTGCGAGAAGGATGGTATGGTGACCTACTACTGGTGAGCTAAGACCAAAATAATGTCCTGAGAAGAAAAGTCTCGTCAGGAGACTTGAATCAGAAGGAAGTGCTGCTGCGATAAAGGAAACTCCCGAAAAAGAAGTTCAACAACCGTCATATGACAACTGCGAGACCGTGCGGAAAAGGCCATTAGAGGATGCCATGGACAAGTTAAGGACCGATATCCGACGATTAGCAAGAGAAAGAGAAGAAAAACTAGAAGATGAAGTTGATTCATCAGAATTCATGGATGACGAGTATGCTGAAATCCACAAGGTTGAAGCACGAGCATCGTCAGCTTCGCAAGGTGCTCCGGCAGCTGCGGAAAGAGATGAGCCGGAAGTGATGAGAGCACAGCTTCCGGAAAGAGATGATACAATTTCCCAGATGGCAAAGAGGATGGAAGAGATGGCTGCTGCCTTAGCCACTCTCCGGAGTCGAGTACTGACCTCGGAAAGAGACACCCCCGTGAGATCATCCATATTGCGGATGGAGGAAAAGAGATCACATCCATCAACGGAGACGAGCCACCAAAGAAAGATCCTGCATAAAGCATGATTCCGGAAAAGGACATTAAGAGCATGGTAGAACGACGAGTGCGAGAAGCCCTAGCACAATCTAAGAGTGGAGCATCTATTCGGACGGGTAGACCTTACCCGAAGAATTTGATGCGGTTCGATACCCGAAAGGCTTCGTACCACCTCCGTTCGAAGACTTTTGATGGTACCGAAACCCTCGGCGGCACGTTGCACATTTTCGTGCTAGTTCGCTGCAATGCCGGTGGGAGTGACGCTCTACTCTTCCGTCGGTTCGTCGGCGAGTTGTTAGGGATTGCCTTCGGCTGGTACGCGAGATTGCCGAACGGTTCGGTAAAGACCTTTTCGGAACTAGAGAATCTCTTCGTTAAACGATTTGCCGGTGCTCAGCACCACATCACTATCGGTGATCTAGTGGTGGAGAACCAGAAATCGAACGAGACTTTTGTGGATTACATACTTCGATGGAGAAACTTAAGCATGAAGTGTGAACCACAGCTTCAAGAATAACATGCAGTCGGCATCTTGCTCAAAAGTATCCATGGCCCGATAGTACTTGTCCTTAAAGGATTTACAATCAAAACTTTCGAGAAGTTGCTTAGCAAGGCAGGGAGCTTGCAAGAGGAGGCAAAGCAGTTAAGCTTCGTGGACAAGACCGATAAGCAGAAGCCCGTGAAAACATTCGAAAAGAAATTCAGGATCATCGCGGCAGTAGATAAGGGAAAGCAGCCGGTTCAGATACAGTCAGAGCGGCCACAACCTAGTTATCAACCACCGCAACGGACATACCAACAACCACTTCAGCAGGGCTATCAGCAACCTCGACCAAGCTATCAGTCGCCTCAGCATTATGAACAACCGCCTCGTTCATCCCGTACCTTAAGAGAAATTCTAAATAGAGAATATCCATTCAAAGCTGAAGCGATGAGCAAAGATGTTCCGTAGCTTAATGAAGACACCGGATTTTCGGTTGCCCGAGCCAAGAAGCGGAGGAAGTCGATAAGAAAGATTATCCGAACTATTGCCCTTACCACCGGATGCTCGGACACAAGATAGAGGATTACATCACTTTCAAGTTTTGGCTTGATGACAATCTACGAAAAGGGAACATAACGATCCCGAAAGGAATACATGAAGGAACCCCGGAAAGGAGGTTACGTCGATGTTATTTCAACGGATCCCATTGTTCTGATAGACCCTTACACGACTGACAATGGATGGAGTACTGTCTGGATAAGATCTTCAAAGAAAATTTTGGATCACATCCAGGCCGCTTCGGTACGCGCTTCAACTCAGAGTTTGAAACCTGTCGAGTCAGCACTATCACTTGAGATTGAAGAACTGCCCCAAAAGGAGGAGAAGATCATGGAAGAAAAGAAGACCGAGGCTCGGAAGGGTAGACTAGGGGCTGCTTATCCTAGGATGGTTATTTCCGATTCGGGGGAGAAATCCCTCGAACTCCTGACTCTGTATGATTATCTACTCGCTCCGGCGGGATCTTATAATGATAAGGGTTATGGCATTGGCTACATTTTGATTGTTTCTAACGATTACATAACTAGCGACAACCGGCTTAATCCGGCTCTCGATTCCAATACAAATAATGATTCTCAAATCATACATAACCTTGATGACCACGACGAAGAAGATGTTCACAAAGGAGGCTACAAGAACTCGACAAGCAACGAGTCCATTTGTGAATTCCGAGGAGCTCTGATCACGATAGATTTAGAACTATCGGACACCGAAGCAACTTCAGAAGAGCTAATTGTTCCGATTCAAGAGGAGACACCGGTAAATTTAGAAGAGATAACAGAGGTCAATCTAAGAAGCGGAAAAGTTCTACCCCGAGAATGGGTCCAAAGGATAAAGGAAAGCGGTGGTTGCTCGAGAAGAGTCGACCCCGGCAGAGGAACTGCCCATTCGGGAAGAAACCGAGGAACATGGTAATAAAGTGGACTACAACGTGCTAGCCCATCTTAGGAAGCTACCGACGAACTAAGCATATACGACGCTCGATTCCGTCGAAGGAGATGAGGGAGGCTCGATCAAGGTTCTACTTGATCCAGAGATTTGTTTAGCTCAAATGGCCGGTAATTCCTTCGACGAGGTTTGCTCGTTAAGAGAACAACGAGGTGTTACCTTCACGAACAATGATATATTACTGGGAACAGCTGATCATAACCAATCGTTATACATTTCAGTCTCTATTGGAAAGTTTACGCTCTCCAGAGTGTTGGTTGATCCAGGAGCATCAATCAACATAATGAATCTTCGGAAGCTAGCATATTTGGAAATTGATGCTCGCGAGCTTGAAGCAGACAAGATGTTATTAAGAGGCTTCAATCAAAAAGGAGAAAGAGCTCTTGGATCGATAACACTTTTAATGAAGACCGGTGATTTAGCAAAGACAACCGCAAAATTCCACATAATTGATTACGAGACATCATTCAACGCTCTCTTGGGTCGGCCATGGATCCATGAAAACCGGATGGTACCGTCGTCTCTACACCAGTGCATAAAGTATTACGATGGAGGAGAACAGTGTATCAAAGGTGACTTGCAACCATTCTCCGTACACGAGATCGGAATTCATGAAGATGCGGCCTACTACGCGCCCCGAAGAAAACAATCTTTTCCAGAAATACCATACCAAATGAAGCAAAAGAAATTCGAGACGATGAGGAACCTGAAGTTCTAGTCCAACAGTTACTCACCACTCCCTTACGGCGAGATGGTGAAGATTTCTCCAGAACTCGCACCTGAGGTCGAGGCCGGGGACGAGAACGTGGAAGAAACATTGGAACAGTTTGACAGAAAAAACCAGTCGTTAATGCTGATTGGGAGAACAGTTCTGAAGAAGAAGAAGAAATTGAGAAAGAAGCAGCGACAATAAGTCAAAAGAAACCACAATTCAAGATTTCTCTCGAAGATGAAAGGAATGAAGAATATAAATCAATGTACGAAAAAATTAACCATTATGTACATACTATGACCCTGACCCCGATCCATTCTAATAAGATCGAGGGTATGGTGGTCAAGGAAGTGCATGGTGGTGGTGCTAGGCCGATTAAGTTTTACCGTGGTAATTCTTCTTCCAATACTAAAAAGATGTACAATTTGAAGATGTTACTTCTTCCGAGTTAATGGAACTGCCTTTTGAGTGGTACTCTCCCTGTGTTCAAAATTTAATTCAACGTAGAGTCTTACCTCGACGATGGACAAAAGGTCAATCACAACGTTTTGAAAAATTATTGAATAATGCCAGTCGGCCTCCCAATTCAAAACATGGTCTCGGATTCGGCACGATAGGTTCTGTTGACGATACGGGATTTTGCTTGGTTGTCACTTGTGAACCTAATAAAGAGTGCTTGGAAGCTTCAGAAGATCTCGAGGATCTACCAATCGGAGATGCTCCACCAGAATTCGAAGAAGAAATCAAATCTACAATAGACGAGTTAATGGAAGTTAACTTAGGTACTAGCGAAGAGCCTAGGCCGACCTTTGTTAGCTCCTTACTCAATAAAGAAGACTCCGAAGAGATAATCAAGCTATTAATCGAGTTCAAGGACTATTTTGCTTGGAGTTATGATGAAATGCCAGGATTAGCTCCAGAAGTCGCAGTTCACAAACTAGGAGTGGATCCCACTGCTGTTCTAATTAGACAAGCTCCGAGAAGAATGTGTCTAGAAATTGAGCAACAAGTAATAGCCGAAGTTAAGAAGCTGATAGACCCTAAATTTGTCCGTGAAGAACAATACCTAACTTGGTTAGCCAACGTAGTACCAGTCAGAAAGAAGAATGGTCAGATCAGAATCTGTGTGGATTTCAGAGATTTGAATAAAGCATGTCCAAAGGATGAATTTCCACTACCAATCCCAGAACTAATGATCGACATCGCTTCAACACATGAAATCTTCTCATTCATGGATTGATCCTCGGGATACAACCAGATAAATATGACACCAGAAGATGAAAAGCTAACAGCCTTCAGAACGCCGATCGGGGTATACTGTTACACAGTGATGCCGTTTGGGTTAAAGAACGCAGGAGCAACTTATCAAAGAGCAATGACAAGAATTTTCGATGATCTCATTCACAACCAAGTCGAGTGCTATGTAGATGATGTGGTCATCAAAAGCAAACTGAAAGAAGATCATTTGTATGATTTGAGAATTATTTTCGAGCGACTAAGACAATTTAACCTTAAGATGAATCCCTTAAAATGTGCCTTCGACGTTACCTTCGGGAAATTCTTAGGATTTGTTGTCCGACATCGCGGGATTGAAATCGATCCGGAAAAGATTAAAGCTATCTTAGAAATGCTTCCTCCCAAAACTTTAAAATAACTACGATCCTTTCAAGGGAAGTTGGCATATCTTCGACGCTTTATCTCAAACTTATCAAGTAGGTGTCAGCCCTTTTCGGCATTGGTTAAAAAGGACGCCAAATTCGTTTGGGATGAGAAATGCCAGCGGGCTTTCAAGGACGTTAAGCAATATTTAATGGCACCTCCTATCTTAACAGCCCCAGTCTCAGGTAGACCGTTGATACTTTATACTGCGGCCTTAGACGACTCTCTCGGAGCCCTGCTAGCCCAGGTCAATGACGAGGGAAAAAAACGCTCTCTACTACCTAAGCCGTCGTCTAATTCCGACGGAAGTAAAGTATCCTCCGATTGAGAAGCATTCTTTGGCCCTGATCTTCGCCGCTCAAAAGCTCAGGCATTACATGCTTTCTCATAAGGTTAACCTTATTTCGAGATTTAATACGTTGCAATACTTGATGACCCGACCAACGCTTTCTGGCAGACTTGCCAGGTGGTCGATGATACTATTGCAATTCGAAATAACTTTCGTTCCTCTTCGCGCCGTAAAGGAACAAGTCCTAGCAGACTCCTTGCAGCACACCCTTTACCAGCATATTCGCCTCTCGACGACGTTTTGCCTGACGAGCAGATAATGAGCCTAGAAGACCCTGATGATCGACGTTGGAAACTATACTTCGACGAAGCATCCTCAACACAGAAGAATAAAGAATTGCAAACGATAGTGCCCGGTAAGGCGAGAATCAGACTAATCTTTATAACACCGGAGCGGGGGATGTTAAGATACTCCTACCACTTAACAGAACCGTGTACAAACAACAAGGCCGAATACGAAGCCCTCATAACAGGACTGGAATTAACCATTCAGATGGGGATAACAAACATCAACATCTACGGAGATTCTCAGTTGATCATTCAACAGGTCGCCGGACAATAAAGAATTTTAAAGCCAAGGCTTGAGCAGTACTTTCAGTACGCCATGAAACTGTTAGAACAGATTCCAAACGTAACAATCTACAAGATTCATAGAAAAGAAAATGCTCTCGCCGATGCGTTATCCCGCCTTGCAAAGGAATTTTCCTGCTTGCAGGATGAGTCAGTTGAAGTGTCAGTTTAAGGACGACAGGTCCTATCACAGCTCGACATGGATACAACATAAATCAGAAAGAAAAGCAGAAGAAACAATTGCAACAGTGACAGAAAATACGGAAGATTGGCGGCGGCCACTAATGAACTACTTGCGAAAGGAAACATCGCCGACGATAAGTCGTTAGCCCATCAAATCAAGAAAAGAACTCTGTCTTACGCATTAATAAACAATACGTTATATAGAAGGTCTTTTGATCAGATGTGGCTAAGATGCCTGAGCGGGTCCGAGGTTCGTCAAATTGTTAAAGAAGTACATTCAGGACTTTGTGGCGCTCATCAGTCGGGTCCGAAAATGAAAATGAAGATTAAAAGACTAGGATACTACTGGCCCTCAATGATGACCGACTGTATGAAAGTTGCCAAAAGTTGTCACTAGTGTCAAGTGCACGGAGTGGTTCTACACCAACCTCCAAATGTGCTACATCCGACAATCGCGTCGTGGCCATTTGAGTGTTGGGGCACAGATATAGTGGGTCCGATAGAACCGCCTTCTTCAAGAGGACACCGCTTCATTCTTGCAGCTACAGACTACTTTTCTAAATGGGCAGAAGCTATACCACTCAGAGAAGTGAAGGCACACCACGTTCTACAGTTTTTCAAGAACCAAGTCGTCTACCATTTTGGGGTACCGCGCAGGATCATTTCAGATAATGGGTCTGCATTCAAAAGTACAAAGACCAACAATTTTGTCAGAAGACATAGGATCGATTGGCGATACTCAACGATCTACTACCCAAGAGCAAACGACTTGGACAAGGCTTTTAATAAAACTCTCGTCCAAATCATAAAGAAAACTTTGGACGACAACAAGAGAAATTGGCACGAGAAGTTGTTAGAAGCCTTATGGGCCTACAGGACGACAATCAGAACTCCTACCCAGTCTATGCCCTATGCTTTAGTGTACGGGTCCGAGGTCGTTCTACCCTTAGAGGTTCAGCTTCCGTCTCTCAGAATTGCAGTTGAAAATAAAATCACTACAGAAGAAAATGCCAGATTACGACTGGAGGAATTGGAAAGATTGGAAGGGAAAAGACTTTCCAGCGCGGCGAATTTGGGCTCGTATCGAAGCCAAGATGATCCGGACCCATGATAAAGCGAGTCCGCCAAGAACATTCAAAGTCGGTGACTTGGTTTTAGTTCTCAGAAGACCTATTCTTGCACATCGCAAGATAGGTGGTAAATTTGAACCAACATGGGGAGGGCCGTTCGTGGTCGAGATAGTCTACTCAGGAGGTTCCTACCAATTGGTGAATTGCCATGGAGAACGACCCATGCTTCCAATCAATGGACGGTATTTAAAGAAGTATTACGCAACCTGATGTTTCGAAGGGTGGCCTCTAAAGTAGAATCTTATCCCTAGAAATACGGGTGAAGTAACCACTTTGTGACTGGGTCCGAACCCAAAACAAAATAAAATGGATGATAAAAAAAAATCTCATCAACGAAAATGTTAAAAAAAAAAAGAAAAAATGGCAAACCACAATAATAAAATGTCAATCTTTCCTTTTAAATCCATTCATTCCTGATATTTTCTCATCATTTCCTACTTCCTTTAAATTTAAAAGAAGTGAATAAGAATTTTTTAAGTGTTTTTCTTATTGTTCTTGTTCTTAGTACAACCCCTGATCCTTTCCTTGTTTTTTCGCAGGTGAAATCTCGAACGGGAGGTTGGTTCTAAACTTTAGAAATGACGTGAGTCTAGCACTTGATGAAAAGAGGGTGAAGGATGGAGCAGTGATAGAAATTGACTCAAACTTCACACCAGCCGGCTTACAATACGAAGAAAATGATTGGATCCCAGTTGATCGAGAAGAACTTCACAGCCAGACAGTGATGAAAATGGGTGGCACGAGCCACCAATCCAGCAACAAGAAAAGGAAAGCAAACGCCGCGCATGCAACCGAAGAAGATAAGAAAGTTATGTCCATGGTTGCCACAGCAGAGGGTAGGCTTGTCAGCGTCGCGCCCGCAGAAATTCAAGGGGTAAGGAGAGCTACTCTCACTGCTACCCAGCGAAGAAATAAGAATCGCCGCATTCGCAAAATGCTAACAAAGTTAGCAGAAGATCAACATAAACAGACAGTGGATACCATTAAAGCAAATGCTCCAAGGAGACCGTTTCGTCAGGAACCAGAAAGCAGAAAGTCCAACTCCAAGAAGGTCAGAACAGATAAAAGAAATATCAAGAAAAGCAGAAATAGAGTCGGTACCTCGACGCCGAGCAGATGTACCAGATCCGAAGAGTCTTGTTGCGAAAGTAACCCCGGAGGATGTCCCTACAGAGACTACCCTCGAGGAGCTGAGACATGCGGAAGAACGTGCTGGGGTTGAACCATACATCCCGCAGTGTGTTACTAGACACCGAGGACTTCAGATAATCCCGGAATATGAGCTGGAGAAAATGCAACTAGTTGAGAAGAAAACCTTTGAATACTTTGAAAGAATTGGAAACAAGAGGGTCAACATCTTGGAAGGCCTCGAGCTGCATACAGATGTTTTCTCAGATTATGAGCAACAACAAATTGTAGATTGCATTCTTGAATTGCAGGAAATGGGTCGAGCTGGCCGCCTGAGAGAAAAGACATATTCAGAACCCCGAAGATGGATGCCAGGAAAGGGAAGAGTTACAATCCAATGTGGATGTTGCTACAATTTTGCCATAGAGAGAAAAGGAAATCCACCAGGGATACTCCGTCGCAGTGAGGTGGACCCGATGCCAAGAATCATTAAGAGAATGGTGAAAAGGATGATAACATGGAGAGTATTGTCTGCAGATTGCATACCCAACAGCTGCATTATTAACATCTACAAAGAAGGCGACTGCATACCTCTGCATATAGACCATCATGACTTTGTTAGACCCTTCTGCACAGTGTCATTCGTCAACCAGTGCAACATCATGTTCGGATCTAACCTCCGGATTGCAGGCCCCGGTGAGTTCCGAGGGCCGGACTACCGGTAGGTTCCGTCCTGGTGTTAAAAGGAAATGGAGCAGACGTTGCAAAGCATTGCATTCCAGGAGTGCCTGTGGAGCGGATCTCAGTTACTTTTAGAAGAATGGACGACAGAAAAATGCCTTACCACTTTCAGCCAGATCCAGAATTAGAGAATCTCTGGCCCTACGAGCTGTGAGTTAAATGGAAAATAGCACACCTCCAATACACATCCATACGGCATTCCCGCCAAGGGTAGCTTGGAAGGTGATGTTATTGCCCATGTTTCTTACTATTCAGACATGGATTTTTCACAGACGTTTTTGGATGGATCAACGAGAAGTTTACACAGTTCGTTTTGGATTTATATGGATTGTATGAGATATTAAATTTCCAAGGCAAATGTCATCATGACTAGATCAAGTTGTATGATGTATTTTCAGCAACTTGGAATGAAAACGACTGCGTCATATTTTGTCTTCACCTCTTTTTGTGCAAATTGACTGGGAAATGCCATTAGAGTTAAATGAACTTTGAACAAAGAACAGAAAAGAAAAGAAAATAAATGAGAACTTTTCCTAAATATTAGAATGAACTTCAAATTCACATGAACACTAAATGAACAACAACAAAAAAATAAAAATGGGATCGTTGAAGGACAAACAAAATAAATCTAAAAACTCTGAATTGAATTCTGATCTGAATCATCTGATTCGAACCTTTCAGTTCTTTCCTCAATTGAAATCCATTTGAAACTCTTTTGAAATTTGAATGTTTTCTTCGACTTATCGTTAAGTCAAGTCTTTTCAGCTTGGTACACTTACCAGCTCCTTTCAGTTCTCTTTCTTCTGTGTCTTAGAGGATAGACTAGTTCTATTGACACGAAGCCACAAACTTTGTTCGATTTGGTTCTGATGGCATGAGACTGGGTCCCTCTTCATACAGATGAATCTTCGAGATTGGAACCAGTTTCCATTTCTCACTAAATTTCCGAGACTGGTACCAAAATTCCAGTTCTCTTCCTTCTAGGTCGGTACCTAAATTCCAACTCTCATTCGAGATCAATACCTAAATTTCGATTCTCATTCGAATTGATACCTAAATTTCAATTCTAAACTTCCGAGACTGATACCTAAATTCCAGTTCTCATTTCGAGGTAAGTACCTAAATTCTGATTCTCGTCCTTTTCGAGATCGATACCTAAATTTCGACTCTCTTCTGGAATTGATACCTAAATTTCAATTCTAAACTTTCGAGACTGGTACCTAAATTCTAGTTCTCATTTCGAGGTCAGTACCTAAATTCCGACTCTCTTTTCGAGATCGATACCTAAATTTCGATTCTCTTTCGAATTGATACCTAAATTTCAATTTTAAATTTCCGAGACTGTTACCTAAATTCCAGTTCTCTTCTTTCGAGGTTGGTACCTAAATTCTGACTCTCTTTTCGAGATCGATACCTAAATTTCGATTCTCTTTCGAATTGATACCTAAATTTCAATTCTAAATTTCCAAGACTAGTACCTAAATTCCTGTTCTCTTCTTTCGAGGTCGGTACCTAAATTCCGACTCTCTTTTCGAGATCGATACCTAAATTTCAATTCTCTTTCGAATTGATACCTAAATTTCAATTCTAAACTTCTGAGACTGGTACCTAAATTCCAGTTCTCATTTCGAGGTCGGTACCTAAATTCCGACTCTCTTTTCGAGATCGATACCTAAATTTTGATTCTCTTTCGAATTGATACCTAAATTTCAATTCTAAACTTCTGAGACTAGTACCTAAATTCCAGTTCTCATTTCGAGGTCGGTACCTAAATTCCGACTCTCTTTTCGAGATCGATACCTAAATTTCGATTCTCTTTCGAATTGATACCTAAATTTCAATTCTAAACTTCTGAGACTGGTACTTGAATTTCAGTTCTCATTTCGAGGTCGGCACCTAAATTCTGACTCTCTTTTCGAGATCGATACCTAAATTTCGATTCTCTTTCGAATTGATACCTAAATTTCAATTCTAAATTCTGAGACTGGTACCTAAATTCCAGTTCTCATTTCGAGGTCGGTACCTAAATTCCGACTCTCTTTTTGAGGTCGGTACCAAAATTTCAATTCTAAATTCCGAGACTAGTACCAAAATTCTAGTTCTCATTCTGAGATCAGTACCTAAATTCTGATTCTCATCTTTCGGGATTGATACTTAAATTTCAATTCTCACTTATTCGAGATCAGTACCTAAATTCTAACACTCATCCTTTTCGAGGTCGATACTTAAATTTCGACTCTCTTTCGAGACTAGTACCTAAATTCTAGTTCTCTTTCAAGATCAGTACCTAAATTCTGATTCTCATCCTTTGCGAGGTCGGTACCTAAATTCTGATTCTCTCTCCGAGGCTGGTACTTAAATTCCGGTCCTCATTCCCTTTCGATCAGTACCTAAATTCTGATTTTCTGTCCGAGGTTAGAGCCTAAATTCTAACTCTCTTCTTCGAGACTAAAGCCTAAATTCTAGTTCTCTTTTAAGTTCAGAGGTTGGAACCTAGGTTTCAGTTCTCACTTCAAATCCAGAATTTTCACAAAATCCACCTTGAAATCATTCTTAAATCGAATTTCGACCAAAATTGAAACTCAAACCAAAGTTCAAACTCACACATTAAAACTTGAAACAGAAAATGAAATGAAATCTAAATCAAATTTCCTCAGATCTTATGATATGGAATTCACCTTCTTCTTCCCCAGCGAGAGTTCAGGAATCTCCGGTCTTGGAGATATACTCGATACTCCCCAGCGGAAATTCTTCTACTTCGTCCTAAGTTTGTCACTTGGACATCTATGTTGGTTTTGTTGATCTCTTCGGTCAACAACAATACACGCGGTGTGCTTGGTTAGCACACCACACCTATTAGAGGTCCATTTGTTGACCTCATTTTTGGTGAGGTCTGATCTCTCTCTCCTTAGTGCTTAGGATCTAGCCTCAGGCTTTCCCTTTGACTAATCTTAGAGGACTAGAAATGGGACCTACCACTTAGAAATTCAAACCACTTCTTAACCCCCTGCAAACCCCACAAGCTTGATTGTAGACCCCTAATCACCTAGAGGGTTGAAATCAAATGTGGATGTTTAAACGATGAGTTCTCTATAGGACTCTTTGGCCTTAGGATTACCCTGGATGGCCTGGTCTGGTGAGGGTTGACTTGCACATACACCACACTTTCACACACATTCCAAGTCCTAGAGCCACACTCTCACCCAACTTGACTTCCTGACTCATGTAGGTAATTCATATGGATGGTCCTTAACCCCTAAGCCCCTAGCTAAGAGGGTTAGAAACAACATAGTGAATGTCCCAAATGAGTCTTCTCATGGCTCATATGGGCTTAATATGGCTTCATGGCTCAACCAAAGTGATTCCATTTCACTCACACTTGATCAATCTTCATTTTTCCAAAATTTCAATTTTTGACCCCGGGGCCCCGAACCTACTGAACCTACCAAATACCTGGCGAAATGACCCAAAATTTGCAAAATTGCATAAATTACCCAAAATTCCTCAAAACCAATCCTAAACACTTCCCACCATTTAAATTAATCATCTTTGGCCAAAAATACCAAAATTTCCAAAAATACCTCTAAACCCCCCCCCCCCAAATTACCAAAATACCCTTTTACCCCAAAAAATCCAAAAATTCTAAAAATTCCCAGGAAATTCCAGAAAATCCCAAATATTCTCAATTTCATTTTGTTCAACTACACCACAGGCCAATTTTGCCAATTTACCCCACTTTTACCAAAACCCCCAATTTGACCCATTTTAAACCCAAGTGAACCCATTGTCAAACCAAACCACCCCAATTGACCTCAATTCTGGTCCAATTCAATTCTAAACTTCAATTCAATATCCCCAACATCAATTTAGACCAAATCTAAGTCCAATTTGATTGACAGTTGAGTCCAATTTCAATTTGAAGCCTAAGGCCCAATTTTGACTCATGACCTAAACCTAGCTCAAACCAATCCAATTCAACTCCAATTGGCCCCAAATCTTTTCTAAAGCCTTCCTAACATCCCCATTAACAAAACACTAACTTGATTTGACCAAAATTTGAACTTAAACTCCACCCAAACCTAACCCAAAACCAAAATCCCTTAAGTTGACCTAAACTCAAACCTAGTCCAAATGGGCCCAAATCCCAAAATTAGAGCCCAACCAAAGTTGAGAACTCTTTGTAACACTCCCATGAACATTTCTCAACATTAATTTTACATCAAATCCATCTTTAGCCCAACATTAAACCAAGTTAGCCCAATTTGAACCACTTTAGCCCCTTTACTAAAAGACACCCCCCACATTAAACCCAATTCAATTCAAAATCACTTCAAACTTGTTCCAAACCACTAATGACACATCCCTAAACTAAACCCAACATTTATTTGGCATGGTCCTTAACAAAATTTTCATCCAAAAGCCCATTTTAAAATCCAAAAGCCCACTTCCTTAAACCACTTTAAAAGCCCATCCAAAACCATTTCAAAAGCCCAAAATATATCCTAAAGCCCACATGACATTTTCATTTGTCACTCTTTTTAATCAAAACCACCCCCTATGTCCAAAATCCATCATGTTGATCAAACCAAAATGGCATCATCACAAATCCCATTAAAAGAATTCAAAATTTTCAAAAATCCAAATAACTCATTTCCATGAAATTGAGCCAAGCCATGAGCAAGCCATAGACAAGCCTTGGAGCCATGCTTAAGCCACATGGAAGCCATGAGAATCTTAGGATTGTCAACCTTCCCTAAATGGCAAAAGGAGGAGATCCTTTAAACACTCTCTAAAAGTCATTAGCCATACCCATGTTCCACCCTAACCCAAAATTAATTCAAATATATTTGGATGGGGACTTCTCCACTCCAAACCAGCTGACTCATCTGACCTCCCTCAACCCAAATTAGTCCCTTGGTGGGTGCACCAAACCCAAATACATGAATTGACCAAAATCAAGCCAAAATGACCCTTACCCCATGCCATTTTAATCAAACCTCCTTACACATGGCAATAGCACGATTGCTTGCACCAAACCCCAACCACGACCTCAGCTGGTCAAGATGGTGACCAATGCCTGGCCGGCCAGCCACCTGGGTCGCCGGAAAACACCATGGCCGAGAGCTCCATGTGAGCCAATTCTTTCAATTCTCCCTGGCTGAGCTGTCCCGACCCAAATGGACACCATGGCTGTTCTTCTCCTCCCACGAGCGGTGATCCCGGCCTCCAAACCCCACAGGAAGCCCTCCAGCCACCTCTATTTAAACACCACCACCTCTCGGCCAAAAGAGGAGTTGAACCAAAACTCTACCAAAATCATTCCAGACCCCTCTCCAGACATAGAGAACTTGATCCCCACTGAAATCCAGCCCTAAAACCCTCTCTGTGAGCTCAATTTCTAAGTTGAAAATCCATCCAAAAAACAGGACACTTCACCACAGTGAGCCAATCTCCAAATTGATTGGCCCTCCACCTTCACCAGACCAAGAGGAGAAGTTCCCAGCAAAAGCCCCCTCACCAGGCTAGTCATTGCTTCCAGCCTCCAAGCTTTGTGATCGACCTTGGTCACTTTCATACTTAGACAATTCCCCAGAGCCAAGGACTTCATCTGAAGCTTGCTTGGACTCAATCGAAGGTGACACAACCCTCAGATCGAAGCTTCACTTCTCTGAGCAAAGGTATGAACTCATTCTTCCTCCCGAGCTTCCAGCAATTCTCCATTTTGTTTGGGTTAATTTGATAGCCTATAAACTGTATGGATGTGTTCGCCTCTTCAAGATGAATCCATTGAGCATAAGAACAAAAAAATCCATTGAGAATCGAGTGAGATCTTAGGGTTTTAGTGTGGACGGTCACGGGTGCACACCAGTTGTAGACGATGACCAGGAGTCGTTGGATCGCGCGTGTATCGAGCGGACGGTCTAGATCAAGTCGGACGACGCAATGGTACATGAACCGCCGGACGCGTGGCTGCTGACTCAAGTAGCAGCGTCGAATGGGAGCGCTACACGTAGGGGCTTCGGAGCTGCCGAGGTTGACGCGGCGCCGCGTGGATAAGTAGATAAATCCCTATTTTTCTGAATTAATTAAATACCCAGAACTTAGAAAATTCATATCTTTGTATAGAAAAATCACAAAAATAAAATAAAAATACCCTTTTGCTCAATGAACATAGAAGAATAATGTAGAAAAGAAATCAAGTTAATTGCATGAGTATTTTATTTTTAATAATTTTTTTACTGTTTTCAGTATTTTGATTCTTTATTTGCATAGACAATTCACCATGACATGAGACCATAGGGCTTTTGAAGCCTCTGATCTTGGGAACATTCCATGAATTTTTCAAGGTCAGAGGCCATCTCTGTGAAAACTTATTGAATTTTCAAGTTCATGTCACTGTTTTAGGTATTTTAATTCCAATAATTAGCATGTTGTAAAATAAATTCTAGGAAAATTTGGTGATGTTTCTTAGGACTAGAGGACCTTATGAAAAATATATTTTGAGTTAATTCATCCATAATAACCTTAATTGGCCTAAACCCCTAAAATTGAATTTGAATTAATTAGGGTTAACCATACATCAAATTGACTTGAAAATAATTCTCTATTACTCTTTAGGGTCAGAGGAATCTTACATAAAATTTTGAAATCAATTGAACTTAATTAACCCAATCAAATGGATTGATTAAACCTCATAAACAAAATGAAACTTTAAAAATTCATAACTGCAAAAATACTTTTCAAAAATTCACAAAAATGATTTTGGAGCTTCTCTGATATCAGGGGAGTTCAGAAAAATTAAAATTGGAATTTTCTTAAAAAAGTTGATTTTTCATAATATTTTAATATTTTAATAATTAAAAAATAATAAAAATTATAAAAATATCAAAAATCATAAAAATGTCACATTTTGACTCTTAATCACTTAGGAACAAACCAAATATTTTTCCTAAGTCCCTAGGATAAGATATTGAATTTTAAAGGCTTAATGTAATTTTTAATATTAAAAAAATGAATTTTCAACCTTCTTCACAAAAATAATTCTAATAAATCAAAGAAAAATCAGAAAATTATAAAATTTATTTCTCTAAACTCCTTGAGGTCAGGGAGATTTAAGAAAAATATAAAATCTATTTTTAAACTTTTATTTTATTTTAAAATGAATTAATACTCTAAAATTCAAAATAATTATAATAAATAAAATATAATTAAAAAAATTACAAAATTTGGTCCACATGGTCGTCTAGTCATTAGGAACATTCCATAATTTTCTTAAGGACAGAAACCTTTCCTTGGTCGTGTTGTTGAATTTCCTTTGAAAATCCTTATTTTTCACTAAAAATAATTATATAAATAAATTAAATTCAGAAAAATCATATTTTCTCCTCTAATATCTTAACTGACATATGAGTGAGGTGACATAAAAATTTCAAATTCATTTGAGCTCAATTTAGTGAGTTATGAAATAAATGAGCTTAAAAGGGCATAAAGGTAATTAAAAATTTTAACCCTTAATTAAAACTTTAGGTTTAATCAAAATGGGGAGTAAAATATTTGATCTTAACTTTCTCTTGGATGATTGAAACTTAGGGAAATTAAAAGGGTAGAAACCCATTAAACACTTTGAAAATATCAAAATGAAACTTTAATTAATTAAATGATTTAAATTTTGGAAATAATATATTTAAAATTTGGGTTTTTAAAATAGGGATATTACTAAGAGGATATTTATTCTTTAATTTAAAAATCCCTAAATAAATCACTTTAACAATATTTAGTTCTTAATTAAAAATTAAAATAATAATCCAAATTAACAATTAAAACTAAAATTAAAATTAAAATTAAATTAAATTAAATTAAAATTAAATTAAAATTAAAGTTAAACTAAAATTAACAATTGAAATTAAAATTAAAATTAAATTAAAATTAAAATTAAACTAAAATTAAAATTAAATTAAATTAAATTAAAATCAAATTAAATTAAAATTGAAATTAAATTAAATTAAATTAAATTAAATTAAAATTAAATTTAATTAAAATTAAATTAAATTAAATTAAATTAAATTAAATTTAAATTTAAATTAAAATCAAATTAAATTAAATTAAATTAAAATCATTTAACAACAAACCTAAATGAAATCATTAAGAATTAGATCAAAACATATCAATAATTTCAACACCTCTTTTTATCTAAGTAAATTTAAACATAAACATCAATCTGAAATATTAAGATAATTGAAAGTGTAGAGATTTAAATTAAATCTAAAATAATTTGAACACTATTCCAAACTTAAACCTCATAACTAAATTAAATCACTTTAAATCATTAACTCAAACTTTAAATTAAGAATGATTAAAATTCTCGATAAACCAACTTGCCCTTAAAGGCTTTAATTATTATAACTCTTAAATAGAGTATTAAATGAGATGTCACTTCATTCATCAGGTAATCAAATACCCAAGTTCAGCGAGCGAGAGACAAGGTTTAACTAAACTCCTGGATGACTAATTCATATGTGCAACTAAATTTACTTGGGCTCAAAATAATCCTGAAGTATTGAAAAGATGTTTAGGACTCGTCCTAAGCACTTCCTCAATATGATGGGATGTTTTAGAAGAACAAGCTGAATTTAATTATTCTTTGATGAAGAAAATCATCCTTAAACCAAACCAAGAACCTAGACGTCATAGGAGATGACTAGTTATAGGATTAGGAATTTCGTAGACAACCAAAACCCTTCCCTTAGCTTTACCTAGGTATCTGTTGAAATATTTAAATGCCTTAACATGTATTTTAAGTGCAGCTTGGGATGACGGGAAGACCCTCCAGGTACGCTTTTATTTTATTGTAATTTACTTTATTGCAATTTACTTACATGCACTGTACTTTACTTTTCTTGCATGTTAAATAAGACTGTTGCATGAAAACCAAAACTTTTAGGATAGTCCCTGAATTGAAACCAAAACTAAATTAAAAGTCATTGAAAGATAAAATTCACCGCCACAACATTCCAAAATATAAAACAACTCAAAATATAATCACAAACAGAACAATAAAACTACAATTGCAACTAAATTAAAACGTCTCATTGAATGATCGAGAATACCTCGGATGATGTAACGCACGTGTTGCTAATGGGATTTCCAACGGTCTAAATGAAAGTGTGGAACTCATTCAGTTGAGTTTAGCAAATTCATTTGGACTAAGTGAATTCGATGAAAATAACGGTGTCGGGATGACGGAACCAGTGGGATCTTAATCGGTTCCGTTTAAACAACTTTAAGATTTGTTTTAATTAAAATATTAAAAACACTTGGATTTTAAGATTTTCTCTAAACCAAAACACTTCTCTCATCTCCTGGTTTATGACTTCTAAAACTAAACCTCTGCAACAACAAGGAGCTCGGGGCATGGTGGGTAGCACGACCATCGTCATCAGGAAAACTCGGGTCTACTTCAGCAAAACCTTTCTTAGCATTAAATAACAAAGCCATAGGACTCCGAGGTAGTTTCCTTAGTGCAACATAAATCCTTAACTTTTTGTTAGGCATTTGTATAATCATGTTATGCAAATTAAGCCCTAACCGGTTTTAGGACTCCGAGGTAGTCGTTCGGTACGACATAAACCCTCATATCTTCGAGGCTATTTGTATGAGTATGTCATACTAATATAAGTCCTAATTAATTAAAATTGGCAGGATTGCAACATTAAATAATTTTCCTAAATTGAAATCAAACCATAGGATAGTTTGGGAAGTTGCCAAGATTCTTCTTGGATCCTCAGCTTCTCCTACTTCTCTTTCTTTGGATTCTTAAAATAAACTGTTCCGAATTCGAGCTAATCCCTTTTGAAATTACCAAAACTCAATCCTTTGAAACCTTAAACTTTGAAATTCTTGAGAGCAAAACCACTGATCATTATCGAGAGTTTTCTTAAATGATTCCCGTCATTTAAGATGTAATTAACTATAGGGGCCTGCCCTTATAGGGAACTTTAAGAACCCAGGTAATATAAACCCTGCTTAATTCCTCTATAATAAGCAGGGGAACTTGTCAACTTATAAAATTGGTTTGTAGACCAAACAGATGTCACAAATCTTCTAGTTTATTTAACACGAGCCTCATCATCGAGCGATGTGTCTATTCTTCGGGATAGATATACGGTTGAGGTGCAGTGCTCGTTTACATAAACTATTCGGGATGTGAGATCGGTTTGATTTCATATCTTAAAATTTTCAAACTAAAAATTATTTTCAAAATCAAATACTATTTTCTAAATTATATATATATATATATAAATTAAATTTAAAATCTAAAAAAAATTCGCCGACAACTTCTGTAGGCGACCCCCTTTTTCAAAACACTCAACCTAAAAATATGCCGACATCCATTCTATAATTTGTTTGTGCATCAACAATCAATTGGAGACATTAGAGGAGAGGATAGTTTTGAAACTGATGTGGAGTAATTGATGGATTCTACTTATGTTTGTTGTGTGTTTAGTTTGCTTTGCTTAGTTATGTTTGGTTTGTGTAGTATTTGCTTTAAACTTGGATTTGGATGTGCTTACTTTCATTGTGTGCTTAGATATTAGTGTTTGCCTATCGTAGAGTACTTGCTGCACTAAATATCTAAGAGTAGTTGGTTTGAATGAACATATTTGGTGTCTATGATGTAACTTGGATTTTATATATAAGATTGTTGTGTTTTGTTTGTGTGAAGAATTGTGTTGATTATTGATTATGGGATGATGTAAATGCCTATTGAAGTGTTAAACATCTTTGTGGACTTCGAAATGATCGAAAATACGAAAAAATTTTCGGACCCAGAAAATATTTTTGACTGGCGCCGCCGGCACCTAAATCCAGAGAGTTTGGTTATGTTCTTAAATAGAGCACTGTCGGCGCCCTATCAAGCGCCACCGGCACCCGAACCCAGTAAAAGCCCAAAAACCCTCTTTTTCGTGATTTTTACCCTAGGACCCACAAATTTTTCCTTTTCCTTTATCTTCCTCCTCCATTTTTGTGATTTTGAAGAACTAGTGCTTGCTAGAACTCGGATTCAAGGAGATTTCAAAGCTTTTGGACACCAGATCTACACTTCTCTTGGTAAGAGCTTCACTTTAAATTAAAATTTTTGGATTTTTACCATGGAAATCTCTCACATTGCTTATGGTGGAATTTTTGGAATTTTAAAGAGATTTTGAGATTTCCATGATGAAATTTGCTCTTAATTATTTAAAATAGTGTTTGGAGTTTGTTACATTGTGAATTTAGGATTTATTAGAATTTTTTGTGAATTTTAGAAATTCACATGGCTCCAAGGTTGAGTAAAGGGGAGAGGAAGTTGGATTTTGATGAGGAGAAATTCGTTAACATTCAAAGCCCAATTTCACTGTAGCTCTTACCTCTACAACAAGAAGTGTATCCAGGATCGAGCTTTTGATAGTCCTGGAGGATCTGTAGAACAATTAATTGCAGAGCGGAATTGGGAGTGATTTTGTTATTTCACTACAAATGCTGTTATGGGAGTGGTTAGAGAGTTCTATTCAAATATACCCTGGATTGAGACTGAGTATGTGCTTGTTAGAGGAAAAATGATTGAGTTTACTCCTCGACATATCAATGGTTTCTACCAGACTCAGGAATCATTCATTTGTGAGTACGAAAACTTTGACACTCGGAGGGAAAATATGTGAGAAGTTATTGCTTTTCTGACTGACGGGCGAGGAGAATGGAAAGTAAGCAAAAACAATTGATTAACTTCCCCACCTCCACATTGAATGTTGCTTCAAAAGTTTGGCATTATATCATTTCTGTGAGACTATTACCATCTTATCACCACAGTGAAGTTACAAGAGATAGAGCGATTCTGAACTACTGTATTCAGAAGATGAAAAAGATTGATATTGGGACTATTATTTACAAGAATATTCAGACTATTGCTAGAGGCGAGACCACTGGAGGATTAGGATAGCCTGCTTTAGTTCATGCCCTCTGTGTTCAGTCTGGAGTGGAGTTCAGTAGTTCTGAAGAAGTGGCCATACCTTTGAGACCAATTACAAAGAATATTATCCGTACTTATGAGTCTCATGTGGGAGCCAGAGCTGAGCGTAAGAGTACTGATATTCCTACTACGAGTTATGATGTTCCATCTACATCCGAGCTGCCTACCTTATCTGATATTATGGAGCAGCTGAGACTGCAGAGTACTAGTATAGATAGACTCCATGGTCGGATAGATGTATTTGAGGTGAGGATTGATGTGAATGAGGATTATCTGTAGAGGAGAGTTGAGTTCGATATTACTTATTATGATGCTCAGGTCAGATTTATGAGGGGGAGTCCGATATGATATTTCCTACTTGCCCTGACTATACATCATATAGACTCGACCTGTCGAGGACCTTCGTCGATGACCCCGTCGATGACCCCTGCTGATCCTAGTGATAGAGATTGGTAGATTGTTTGTTTATTTCTGTTGTTCTTGTTGTGTTGTGTTGTATTGATGTGGTGTAGTGAATATTTGATGTAACCCTGTTGTTGTACTATTGTGTTGTAGTTTTTATTTTCATTTGTTGTGTAACTCTGTTGGTGTATTGTTATGTTGTACTGAAACATTAAAATTGTTAGCTGGACTGTGTAGTACTGTGATAGTTTGTTTCATGTTGTAGTGTTCTGTTGGATGTTTAGATGTTTAATGTTAATTTCTCTTTACCCATGCAAATATTTAAAATTTTTATATCACTGCTACTAATTGTTTCATACTTGCTAGTTGTAAATTTTGACTAATACCAGATAGTTGTTGAAGATACAAAGAGGTTAGTTTTCTTATACTCTAAACTGTTTCAAATTTACTGAAAAATTTAAGTTTTGGGGTGGGTAGAGAAATACTAACTTTTATTTGTTCTCAATTATTATATTTTTAAAAATTATTAGCATAACTTCTGGAAGTTGAACCTCATTGTAAGATAACAAAAACTTTTCATTTCAGTTGAATATTATGGAAGGATAGGATGAATATTTTTAGTGATAAAGGTTGATTTTAAAGAAATAAGATATTTGGTATGAAAGGATTTGATTATAGTCAACTATTTTAAGTAAAGAAAACTGTATTTTTGAAATATTAAGGACTTAAAGTTTTGTATGTTAAGAAGAGATTGTAACTTTATTATGAATAAAAAACCTTATACTTAACTATAAAGTAAAGAGATGTTTCAGGTTTGAACTTTAGAAAGAAGAGATTGAAGTTCAAAATCATTAAAGGGCTATCTAGATGTAGTAATCCTCAATAAAAAAAAGAGAGAAAAGAAAAGAAGGATTGAAAAACAATCCCTAAAAGAAAAGAGAAAAAGAAAAGAAAAGAAAAAAAAGAAAAATATTTATGAGGAGAAGCTTGAGGAGATGCCTAATCAAAAATTGGCTTCACTTGAATCACCCTAAAGGGAGAACTTGATTTCATTTCTGAATTTATGTTTTAAGTACTGGACTATATTCTAATGAAGTTTGCATGAACTCTTTTTTCACATAGTTTTTTGAGGCACTCTTAATATGACAAATTATGGTTCATCTTGAAATAAATAGAAGACTAGAACTCTTAGACTTGATTGTTAAATATTCTGATACTTGTAGTGTTGACCTGAGTTACAAAATTTTTTTTTGAAAATCTAACCAATATATTCTTTTGAATGAAAAATTTTAGTGTCTTACAGTTGAAAAGTACATTGCTTAGAGTTATATTTTATGTAGTAAAAGGATTACTAGAGGACGAGTAATAGTTAAAGTGTGGGGGATTCTGATGCACCAAAAATATATACGGTTTTTGCTATATAATTTTACCCATTTTTGGTGATATTGCACTTTAAAGAAAGGTATTTTTTATGATTTACTGCAGGTATGATGATTTTAGGTGATTGGTGTGAAAAGAAGCAAAATGGAACGAATCCGGAGCAAAAAGAAGCAAAAAGGAGCAAAATGGTGGAAAAAGGTGTTCTCGCACCGCCGGCGCTAGAATGGGCACCGCCGGCACCCAAATCCAGAGACTTCAACATTTAATTGGCACGATAGAGCGCCGCCGGTGCCCGAAGTCGTTGGAGTTCATATTTGAAGAGTTTTGGCGACTTTTTGAAGGGATGCCTATGGAAACTCTTGGGATTTCATCCCTATCTTATAAGTAACTGTTTTTAGACGAAAATGTTGTGGAGTCTAGTGTCTTTGTGTCTCTTGTGTGTAGTTTTAGTGAGTGTTATGTGTTAGGGTTTAGAAGAAGAGTGTGTAGAGTGAGGATTTGAGAAGAATTCTTCTCTAAGGAGTGAAGGAGAAGGGGTAAAGTGAGAGATTGCTTCTTGCTTTCCATTCTAAAGAGAGAATCAAGTGTTGTAAAGAAAATAGAAGAGAATTCGAAGGAACTTCAAGGGAATTGTATTGGGGAAGAGAAAGAGATAATTTGTATTTTCTTTTGTGGTTTGTATGACTTTTCTTTTATATATAAAATCCAAGTTTTATTGTATCTTCTTCATGAATTCTGAGTAGTCTCCCATATCTTTCTTCTTGCATAGAGATGTGATGATGGATTGATGTGGATTTGATGTGCTTTTAATGTATTGAAGAAATTGTGATAGTTTTTCATTTTGAACTTAACTTACTTTTCGATTTGGCCAATTAAAATGTTAAAATATATTGTTGAACAATAAGTTTGAAAGGATTTAATGTCCTACAACAATAATGAAAGAACCATTCAATTTCTATGTATGAATTGCGTAGTTCATGGGAATTGAGTGCAAATAAATAGGCAAATATGTTTTGATGGACTTCAATGTGGAGATTTCAGGGAGACAGGCTGAAATCCCCAAATTGGTTCTAAGATTAGTAAATAATATCAAAGGTCAGCCTTCGGGTGAAGGGTGAGTGGGAGCTCCGAAGTGAGAGCCGGTATCCTCCCAGCCTAGCCTTAGATTTAGTGATTAAACTTAGGATATGTCCATGTTCTTTTCTTACTTAGAAGAGGGGGTACTCTTTTAAGGGTAAATAATCATCTATGCTCCTATTTGGCACAATAACATAAATATTTGTTTCATATCAATCCACACATCATATTCTCATTGCAAGAGGAAAGATACTTTTCTCATATATCAAAAACCTTTCAAATACTTAGTTTAGTGTGTCTGTTAGTTAATTCTGTTTCTAAAGTTGTTAGAAGTAATTGTAGTTAGTTAATTGTTACTGTTTCGTGCATAGTAGTTGTTAGTAGTAAACTTTAATTACAAATTAAATATCAGATTTTAGTGCTACGTTACTTATATTGTGAATGCTTTCTTATATATCCCAAACTTCCCTGTGGGATCAATAATCAGGTCTCCAATAGAGCCCTGTATTATTTGATACGATATGTATACTTGTGTTGAATGCGTAGACTTAACAAAATCATCATAAATATATAAATATGAGTTCATAATTTTTTGCAAATATAAGTCTGACGCATCATAGCGCATCAGATTAGAATGGCGCACTCTCTACCTGATTAAATAAACTCTTCTTAAGGACGAGGAGGTCTCCATGAAGGGTTCCCTCAGGAAAGCCAACCAAAGATCTATCAATTGACTGCAAACCTTTATCCGATCAAGCAACAATCAAGTGACTCAGCTGAATAGTTACAAATATGAAACGATGCCAATAGTGTTTACAAATGCAAAACGATGTTAACAGTGGTTACTAAGAGCAATAAATACCAGCATCGATTACAAATATATAAAGGTGTGGTGGTTCATTTTTTACTTGTAATGTTCCCGTTTAATGAGGGACAAACATGTAATTTATTAAGCCTCTCTTATAACATATAATTAGGGGGGTCATTCCGTGAGGAAAAAAATACTGAATTTGTTTTAGGAAAACTTGCATTATAGTGTGTTCTATTCTCCCTATTCTTTATTTCTATTTATTTTTTATTCCTCTCATCCTCCCAACACACTATCCCTTGGGCGTGACCTAAAGAACATTTTGGGATTCAACATCCTAAAAGATATGGTGAGAACTCCAAGATCGAATAGCAGGTCAAATGACAAAACTCTTGAGTAGTGCTTGCTAGGAGAACAGAGACTCTTCTAGAACCCAATCCTCAAGCACCTGAACCCTAAGAAATATACTATAAGCAAGGCAAATAAAAGTTTACCACATAATAGAGAATGCATACTCACGGTAAATTATTGATGCAGAGCCTCTTTAGACCCATACAAGGTCCGAAACGACCTTGCCACATTGCAAGCTTTGAGTCAGCTATATGCCTTCTTAAATTTTCTGACAATTTGAAGTGTTGACTGTTTTACACCCAACTTAGGGATTCAACCCTCAGGCGATTCAATGGACTCCTGGTTGGAATTATTACTTTATTTTGAGAGTTCAAGAAGTTGTTAACGACGCAATTTGCTAGACCACAAAAACCTTGAAAGGATTCAAAATCGCTATGGAACATCAAACATGGTTCGAATGTGAGCCTCCAGGCATATGTTATGTGGTTCTATAAGGAGATGTTGGAGGTATGGAATCAGGAGCCGACGATTGCAAAAGCCACCTTAGCTTAAGGGCTGAGAAGTGAACAATGAAGATAACGATAAGAATTGATCAATATTATAACATAAATGTTTGAGAGAAGGCATTCTCACCTTTTGATCTAGAGTTAAGGAAAATAGATCCAAAAAAACTAGGAAAATCGATCAGTAAGCTCAATCAAACTTAGACTGGTCCGTTCATTATTGATCAACAAGTTGCCTCAGGAGCTTATAAGTTAAAATCATATCTGAAAAAATATTCACATGACATAGAGTGGAGATGATCTAAAAAAATTACTTTCATGATAAATAGTTTTTTGACTCTCATATTTATGAATTTAATATCATATGAACTCTTATTTTATTGTTGTACTCTTAAGGAAAAATTAATTATGTGATTACAACCCCAGATTTAAACAATGATCAATGAACTGGAAATTCAGTGAACCGCACATAGAAATAATACTCGGGGACTAGAGTACCCAATTAAAAATTGATGACCAAATGACGCGTTTCGATGCTCGGTCGAAGCATCTGCAAAAAAAGCTGACCAAATTAAGAGTTATAACGCTTGGTCAAAGAACCTCAAGCATAAAAAAAATTTAGTCTTGAGAATCAATTTTCAGAGTGATTACCCGCCCAGTAGCGATAAAGACCCACAAAGGGTTTCGATAAAATCACCTTAAAAATAATCGACTACCCCCATACAAGGTGTTGGCGACCGATAAAAAATTATGGGTTTGATTAAATAAAAACTTAAATTCACCTAACATTTGAGGGCCAATACTAACAGACTCGGTGTGTAACCCCCGAACGGCTAACAAAAACCTTAAAATACTGACAGCGAATCGGCTCACACAAACAAGATCAACCCTCAATTTTTGAGGGATGAAATTCAGGACTCAAGTAGTACAAAGCCCGAAATTTAATCAAAAAATGACAAATGAAGTAATGAATAAAGTAAACAAAAATTACAGGCAAAAGTGACGGAAAGGTCATATTTATTTAGTTCATTTGATCATTCTTTACATGAAGGAACAATAACTGTCATGTACATTATTTCGATTACATGTATACAAAAGGAAGGAATAATCCAAGTCCAACGATCATCAGGCCGTACGTTGGACGATCAATCGTTCGCTACATTATCACCCTTAGACACATCTTGATATTCAAAAACAAAAGAGCCAAAAAACTTCTTGAATTCATCCATATCATAGTAGTTAGGATCGGCCATCTCCACATTACAAACTGGTCGACTGCAATCATCTTTTCCTCTTCCAAGTACTCCACTAGTTATCAAGGAGTTCTTCGGCCATCTTCTTACTGGCCATCATCTCAAAAAATTCTTCATGCTCCTTATGAGTAACAGATACCCACTCGGATACTTTCTCCAACTCTACCTCTACTTCTCTCAGTCGATTAATTGCCTCAGCTGCCCTAACCTTTGCTGATTTGTCCTGGACCCTATACTCCCTCGCTTTTGCTTTAGCCTTCATTGCCCTCTCTCTCTCTCTCTCATGGTTAAGTAGAGGGAGGTCATATGATGTGTTGAGGCATATCTAAGCAACTGGAACTTATTGACCAGTTGACAAGCTTCCACAGGTCGAAGGTTATCTAGATGTTTCTCCAAACCAGCTGACCACATGATATATGTGATGGACGTGGCATACTTTGCAGACTTAGTAATCTAGGGAAACTAGTCCCTTTCAACATTCACCAAAGCAAAGCTGGAATCGGAGTTCAGGAACACCTTTGGTTAATTCATTTTCAACAGAATCTAGTGATCCAAGCCCCACTTCTTATTTCTTGGAGGCGAGGGAAGGAAGGAGGCAGAGTTAGAAGCCAGACACTTGCCTTCTGTTTGGTGCTCTAATTCATCAGTCGATTCAGGCTCCCCTTCTGAACTCTCTTCAAAGCTCTCCAACTCCATTGGATCAGTCAGAGATTACTGATAGGACTGGTTGGGCTAGCTCTCCCCCTTTTGGATATGGTAAAGTTACCTGAGGTCGAGGGACGAGAAGCCTCTTGTGCTGAAGAGCGCCCCAAGGATGTGGCCTCTAATCCTTGGACCGAGGGAGTCAACTCCTCTCGGAACTCTTCCCTTGAATCCCCAAGATTCATTAAAATATGCTTTCAGTCGAGTAGTATTAGTTATCCAGAGACCTTATTTTAAATAACAACTAAAATTTTGAGACTGAGTTTGTAAGTTCCTAACCTGGGAATGTATCATTTGCCGAGTTACCCTCTTCCATTTCTTCTTCCACTCCTTGGGGAGGTCGATTTCACTTTCTTAGCTCTTTCATGGAAAGTCGGGCAGGCTTGTCAAGTTTCCTCTTCTCTTCCAGTTCGTCTGAAGTGCCCATTATTTGGAGTTCATTATACCATACTTGTTCATACTCAGCACCCAATTGATTATTGCTTGGTCAGTGTTTTTTATCACAAACAATTTCTTCCCCAAGACGGCTGATTCTAATGCTTTTGTGTTAGGGAAAGCACTTTCTTATTCTTGTATGGGCCACTGATAACCCCCAATCCTTGAAAGAACCCCTCAAAAACCAAAATATCCAATCTTTTATCTTATTTCCAGGACTATCAAATGAAATTTCCTGGTCAAACCAAATGCCATGTACCCGTCTAGATCTGTTCTCTGAAAAAAAAAAAAACATGTGAGGAAATAGTTCCCTCAACCGTGAAATCTCCATCCAGTGCGGATAAGCTATGTAAATCATTACAGCCATGATCAAGTTCGGCTTGATATGGGTCAAGACAACTCCATAAAGGTTGAGGATTGATCGATTCTCCATACAAAAAGGTAGTCAAAGCCCCCACCAAAATTGATCCCAGTACAAGATTAGGTCGTCCCCTAGAAAGTTTGTTTCTCAATCTTCTTGTTCGACCTATTGTAGCATAACACTTGTGTTATACACACGTGTCGTTTAGTAGCTCCACTTCAAATGAGGATAAGGTCGATCGCTCGGGCACCCTCACCAAAATGAACCATTGAGGAGAATATTTGGAAGACAGAGCTATAGAGGAAACCGACCAAAGGGAAGAAAAATTTTAAAATGAAAGTGTAACTAACTCTCAGTTTAACCTTATATATATATATATATATATATATATATATATATATATATATATATATATATATATATATATATATAAGAGTAAAATACCTTAAGACCGTAAATTAGACTTCAAAGATACACATCAAATTGGCGTAAAAAGTAATGATTCACTATGATGAACATTTTTGAAATTTAATAAAAATTCAAAATTTAATTATGATAAAAAATATTTTACAGCAGATTGCCGGCTTCCTTGGGCAGCACTAGAACCCAACTCACAAGACTTGCATATAACACACCACCTAAACTTATATCTTTCAATTTTCTCTTCTTCTACTCGGATGCAAAAATGGAGCTAGGTTCCCGAACATCCACAAGCTCATTCAGGCGGCTCGTTGCTTTAGCTCGGAGGGTTCACCATATTGACATACATGACAACCATCTTCTTCCGTATGTCTGAAATGGAGGTCTCTATTTGGAGGCTCTCCTCCCAAGTAAAAGAATGCACAATTTCATCCATGCATCCGACCAATAATTCATGGAAACCCCATCAACAGCATGTTTCTCTCGCGGTATCAACAGAAGGTGGCAGAGGTTCAGATGTAACTTCAATTGGGGTATGGGAAAATAGTCCAGTTGGTGCCTCTAACATAGGTGGTTGCTTAGTGAATCGATTATTTACATAGTTTTATCTACAATATCAAATTAGGAATCATCAATAGTGGACAAATTAACTGAATGAGAAAGAGAAGTTAATTTATCGATGAATCTCTCCATCTCTAATGTACACAGACTCTCCTCAACAGTAGGTAAAACTTTGGTCTGATAACCTCGACGACTGAAGGCTGAAGAATAGCACCTTTAAGCAGCTAAATGTGTGATTTCACCTCCACCTGCACTTGCTCTTAAGCTGGAGACTAAGCTAGTTGACGACGAATTAGAACTTGGGCCAGGACAGGTGCATCGGCGATGTGAACATTTGTCCCTCATCCTACCTCTGCCATCTCCTCTACCCCCTACCTCTTCAGTACCGCCTGTTTGACTAACTTGGTCCCCTCTAATCTCTACCTCTTCAATAACTGGCCTTTTGAAACTAATCGATTGGTCCTTATCCTCCAACCATTTCTCTGTCAACCGACCCTTTTTAGCATGTTTTTTTTTGGCTGGTCGAGAGCTCTTTGTTTCTTCTTTTTAATGCTTGCTGAAGGGTATATATTTGCAGTCGGAATCCCAAAGGCCCTTAACATTGCCTCTGCATTCACTGGTTTTTGTCACTCGACATTCTTGTCCTCTGCTAAAATTGAAAGGAAAATACTTTGGAAATGAAGAGGAGAAACACTAATCAAGCTTTATTTATAGAGAATACTGGCATGAAACCCAAGGAGTACAATAATCGGAAATACTTATTATGCAATAAATAAATAATTATTTCATTTGATTCTCTTCTTCTTATTACAATTATCACTTTCAAAGAAGTAAGAGAATCAAAGAACTAAATATGTACATAAAAATTCTGACTGCATGAATCTCAAGTTCAACAGATCACATAAAGAAGATGCTGAAAGATCACATAATCATTCGAAAGACCGAGCCATCAAGCATCATTTCATTCAGTTGAAACATGGGTCGACTGAATGAAAGTATATCCGAGCTAAAAAAATATTGTACACCTGAACTGGCGATGGTCGCGCAAAATTGACTCTCTCAATCGATTCTGAGTCAGTCGCAAGGAATATCAAGAGTCGCTTCACAAAACTCCCTATAACCTTTTATGAAGACCTCTTCTCCATAGAAAAGGCTGCCCATCAGATTACGGTAACGCACCCTATGTTTGATGGAATAAACCTTTTCTAAGGATAAGGAGGTTTTCACGAAGGGTTTCCCTAAGAAAGCGACTAAAGATCTATCAACTGGCTGAAAGAATTTTAGTTGATCGAGTGTCGATTAAGCGACCAAGTTGATCAATTATGAATATAAAAAGATGCCAGTGGCGGTTACAAATGCTAAACGATGCCAACAACGATTACTAAGGGCAAACGATACCAGGGTTGGTTACAATTATGTAAATGTGTAATGGTTTATTATTTCTTGTAACATTCCTATTTAATGAGGGACAAACATGTAATTTACTACGCCTCTTCAATAACCTATAAATCGGGCGGCTCGCCCATTCAGGAAAGACTATTGAATCTATTCTAATGAAACTTGCATTATAATGTGCTATATTCTTTCTATTCTCTCTCTATTTTTCTTCTCTATTCCTCTCATTCTTCCAATGGTCTCTCCATTGGGCATGACCCAAAGAACTTTTTTGTATTCATATATTAATTATACAATTCATATAAATATAAATGAATTTATATAAAAATTATTTCAATTGCCCTTATAACTAAATTACATATAATTTAATAAATATCTAAGCTGGACTTAAGAAAGATATTGCACCTTTTTAGCTTAAAATTTAGAAATAACAATAATTCATCAGTAAAAAATTTAAAAACTTATTATTAGAAAACACATAAAAATAGAGAAACGCAAAAAAAAAAAAAAGTGACAATTAAGTTATTTACATAATTTATTTTAAATTTAACGGAAATGGATGGTTTAGTGTCCTTTAATTTTAAAATAATAATTTTAAAAAGTTATATATTATATATTGGAATATTGGACATATAATTCTGTTACCATACGATTTACTATTTTAGTATTTAAGTCGATCTCAGACATAATCGTCCCGTCAACATATTGATATTTTAGCTTATGAATCTATGTTGCAATAAATAAGCTATTGTTTGAAGTATGTACTTCCATGACCGTCGGTCATTTTGAATACCATAATTAATGAAAATTATTTTGTTTGACTGCAATAAATTAATACTTTTAATTTTATATTTTGCTGAAAAAGCATTATTTCTTCTAAGCAAGGATTGATAAGTGGAATGCAAAATTCAAATCTAACTTACTAAATTAGAATTTAAATTAAAGTAAGATTTACCTTTTTTTTTTCCCTCCTTTTTTTTAAGATTGATTGACGAGTGGAATCGCCGATCAATTCTTATGTGCTAAATCCCGTGTGTAAATTATTCGAGTACCACCTACCTTAAGGTGACGTAACAGCACCGGAGGAGATTCAAATCCTGAACCTATGAAACTTATGACCGATGAAGCAGCTGCTCAGACCAGCAAGATTTACTTACATATCAATCAGTTCGTATGTATTTATATATCTAACACTTAAATATTAATTATTTACATATATATAATATTTTATCTGTGCATAAATAAATATATTTCTCCTTAAAAGTTAAAATGTTGAAATATTTTATGTGATACAGATAAATCATAAATAAATTATGTATGCAAATGCCACAAAATAAAATGTCAATATACAAATTTAATAAAGATGACAATAACGAATAAAGGTTAAAATTGATAGTGTCCGTTCTCATTAATTAATTAAACATTGAAAAAAATTCCAGTAAAATAACAAAATTGAAAACGGCGTAATTCGAACATTTATATAGGGTGAGAAAGCCCATTTGCAAGCCAATCTGAGCCCTTCGTTTCCCCTCTGCAAAACCTGAGCTAAAAGTGAAGGTAGAGACCCCCCGACCACAGTGGAGAGACAGAAAAAACAAGGCACACCAGAGCACGATGGGACGTTGGACCCTCGCCGCCACAATAGTAGCGACCACTGCCGCTGTCCTCTCCGCAGCCCTGGCGTTCTGGCTAGCCACTCCGGCGGTGGCGGATTTCCTCGACGCCGGAGTGCCGCAGATCTACGGATCTGTGGCTTCCTGGCTCACCCCGCCTTATCTCTACTTGATAATCAACGGCATAATAATCTCCATTGCCGCCACCTCCCGGTACCAGAAAACTGTCGCCGTCGACAGCCAGCAGACGGATTTTCCCGTCGAGGAAGCCGATTTCCAAACCGGAGTACTCGATCCTCCAACCGGCGGAGATGGTTCCATGAGCTTGTCGGAGACAGAGGAACCGGATAAAGATGAGTTCGTGATTTCGAGCTTCAGCTGGTCTCCGAGGAGAGGGGAGAGCAAGGAACCACAGGGGAAATCCATCGGAAACAGCTTAGTGGAGGATAAGCCCCTTGTCTCCGCCCGCCTTGGCCGCCGAAGGAGCATTAAGACCAGCCCCGAAGGTTCGATCGGAATCCCTAATTTCATCGATTTTTTTTTTCTATTTTTCTCGTCTGCAGTTTTCTTTTTTTTTAATTGTCTAAATTTAAAATTATGTACGAGCTTTTATTGGTACGATTCTCAAAGTACTAGTCATATGGCTTTGCCATTTAAAATTCGAATGACCCGTGGCCCAGTGGTGAAAATTGTTGCTTCAGAATTTAAAATTTAAATCAGAAATTATTTAATTTATAAAATTGCTGCGGACGGAATATTATGTTAGCTGAATTAAGAATAATTAAGGATATCCTGATAAGATTTGGGAATTGTTTGGTAAAATGATGGCAGGCAAGGCATTAGGAGTGGCGCGGCCGCGGAAGAATGAGACGCTGGAGAGCACGTGGCGAGCCCTCACCGAAGGCCGAGCGGTGCCCCTCGCCCGACACCTCAAGAAGTCCGACACGTGGGCCACGCATGCTCGTGCGGCCGTCGCCGTCGAACCCTCGACGCCGCCGGCGAAACACGACCTCGAGAAATTCGAGACATTTACTGCTCGCTCCCCCGTCGCCGCTACCTCGTCGCCACCGTCCTCCGGCGCTGGTTACTCGTCTCCTATGAGAAGGCTCCGGCGAGAACCGTCTATGGGACAGGATGATCTAAACCGCCGTGTGGAGGCCTTCATCAAGAAATTTAACGAGGACATGCGGCTTCAGAGGCAGGAATCTGTGCAAAAGTACAAAACGATGATCAACCGCGGCAGCCATTAAATAAAAGCTTCAGGCGAGCTGTTGATCGATACAATGGCTCTAGGGGTTGTTTATTATTGTTATATGCTATTTTATTTGCCTCTGTTTATGACGTTGATCCAGATGCTGATGGATGTAAATTTTGGAACTTTGGATAAGAAGACTGTTTTGAAAGGATATTTTAAAGTTTTTTAATATATAGGTCTGGATGAAATCATCAGTGGAGAGTTCTCTATCAATATTTTTGTAGGAGATGGTAGAGATGGAAATTGGTGAAAGTTTGCAGCTTCTGTAACGTTTTGTTGTTTAATTTGTTCTCTACTTGTAATTGATTTGCTGTTATTTTCCCATGTTCTAATAAGGTTGGCTTGGTTTAGTGTTGTGTAGTTAGCATGTTATGTGAAATAAAGTTATTGTATTCTATGTGGAATGACAAATGTACTGATTATGATCCATTATCATATATCATTGATTTATATAACACAAAAAATGTCATTAAATCATATATTTTCTTACGAAACTTTAAATATTTTGATATGTCAAATTTATCATGAGCAAATCAGGGACACACTACTATTAAAAGAAGACTTGATTTAATTGATATGTTATTTCAGTAGAGGACTTGTATATAGTCAAGGTGGGAATTAAAGAAACATATGCCGGTTTTTAAACTGTTCTATTCATGGTTAAGTTTCATTGGAGACTTTATGTTATGTGCGATTCCCAAAAGAATGCTACATTGTTAATATTATCACGTTTTTTGCGTCAAATTAGCATGATTGTCGTGTGTCAAAGTTATGTGATATTAAAGCCGCCCTTTTTTTTTATTGTGGATATGAAGGCCGATATGAAAGCCGCTTTCTCTTAGATTTCGCCTAGCAGAGGACATCAATCTTGAACTGTTAAAAATAATAGCATTACTAGTTCTGGCAAAGTGGCTAAGCTTGTTTAGAATAATTACATTTAAGGAAATCCTCTAAGCGACATTTTTAATATGTAAAATATTTTTGTGTTCTAATTTACTCAGGTTAACATTAGGAAGAAGATAGATGGTGAATCGTTCTAATCAAGTAAAACAATCATCTCTCCACATAGAAAGCCTATTGATGATTGTTATTGAATCAACCAATGCTATAAGAAGAAAAGATCACAGCTGGCTCGAGGGATGATATGAAATGCTAGGAATATAATGTAATAATAATCTAGTTGAAATTTTATGGATCTGTCGTCTTGAATTATCAAGTCTAATATCAATTAATTAAAGACCTAGTCTTATTATGGGACATTATGTTAGAAATCATGAATTGCTTCATCTAGAGTTGTTGCATGCAGGATAATTCGTGGCGGTAGAGTCATATTTAATGCCTTAATATTGCATAAAGATTCAATGCACACAAAGTAATAGAAAAATAGCAGGAGAAGAAATTAATATTTTTTAGGTGGAAAAATCATGAAAGGGGAAAAAATATGGGGTCTAGTCTAGTCAAAGTAATTCACTCCATGATTGTAAGTACATTGACCCACTCATGAATTGACGAAGATGGAATTACACTGCAGATAATTACATATTAGAATAGAAGTTTAGCTATAATATTCATCATTGGGTTACAACAAATGTGATTCTTGGTTGTAACAAAAATAATTAGCCACAAATGTCATAGTTGGTTGCTACAAAGGTAAGTCATAGATGCTATAATCAATGATTATAATAGTGGCAGTTGTCCATAAAGATCATAGGTGGTGGTTGTAATAATGGTAGTTGACCACAAAAATCGTAGTTAAGAGCTCTAATAGTGTCATTCGACCAAAAAGGCCATGTTCGGTGACTATAATAGCATCAGTTGGCCATAAAAGCTGTAACTAAAAGTTGTAATAGTAACTGGTTACATGGGCTGTAGTTGGTAGCTACATGAGCATTAGTTTGACACAAATGATATACTGAAAAGTTGTAGTAGTAATTGAACATATAAGTTGTAAATGATCACATAGATCGTACGTGGTTAGTATGAAATAAATTAGCCACGTAGTAAATGGTCACATAGATCGTAGTTGGAATTTGCAGTTGCATCAATTGGTCACAGAGGCCGTAGTTAGAAGCTACAATAGTTGTTAGTCATATATGACATAGTTGGTGGCTAGAGTAGTGCCTGTTAGCCACATAAGTCATAGTTAGAAGTTGTCATAACATTTAACCACATATTCTATGGTCAGTCATATAGGCTGTAATTGTTAGCTGTAGTTGGAAATTACAATATTAGCTAGCCACATAGGTAATAATTGGTAGTTGCAGTTGCATCAGTTAGTCATAAAGGTCATAGTTGGAAGCTCTAGTAGTTAGTAGTCATAAAAGCTGCAGTTGATCACATAGACTGTAGTTGGTAGCTGCAGTAGTATTAGTGGCCACATAGGCCATAGTTGGAAGTTGTAGTATCAATTAGCCACATTAGTCATAGTTGGTCACATATGTAATAATTAGTATATACAATGTCATCATTTGGTCACATATATTGTAATTAGTGATTTTAATAACGTTAGTTAGCCACAGAGACCGTAGTTGAAAGCTATAGAAGCAGTTAACCATATAAGTCGTGGTTGGTCATATTGGCTGTAGTTGGTAGCTACAGCAGTGTTATTTGGCCATAGAGGTTATAGTTGAAAATTATAGTAGTAGCTAGTCATATATGCTATAATTGGTCACATAAGCTGTAGTTGATAGCTGCAATAGAACTTAACCACATAAGTTGTAGTTGGTAGCTACAATAACATCAATTGGCCACAAAGGTGATAGTTGAAAGTTGCATTCGTAGTTAGCCACATAGGTTGTAGTTGACACATAGGTTGTATTTGGTAGTAGCAGTAGTGTCAGTTGGCCAATGAGGTTGTGGTGGAATACTACAATAGTAGGAAGCTATGTAGGTTGTAGTTGTCACATAAGCCATTGATGGTAGTTGTAGTAGTGTTGGTTGGCCGCAAATATAATAGTGGGAAGTTAAAATAGTAACTAGCTAAAGAGGTCGTAGTTATTACTACGTCGGTTGGTGCCTGTAATCCTTTAATCTGGTTTATTATTTTATACCAATGACTACACTTGTCAATATACGACATATAAAAAACTTCTAAAGCTCGATAGAAGCATTGTATTGTGAATAATATAGTTATAAGTAGTTTTCATCAGGAGTTATCATCCAATTTTAAATACAGTGTAATTCGTTTACACCATAGTCGAGATATGTTGTTACACCATATTAGAGATACGTTATTACACCGTATTCCAGCTACGTCGTTACACTTTATTTTGGATATGTCACTAGCATGTAGAGTTCAATGAAAACAAAGAACAGGGGCAGCTGACAGTGGTCGACGGTTGCTGTTGGGTAGTAGTAGATGGTGGTTAGTTACTGAAAATGTCGAAAGTTATCACCAGGAATTTAACAAAGTATTTTTCCTTAAACCATATTCAGGATACTTCATTACACCATATTTTGAATACATTGGTCAGCTATTGTAGCGAGCTGGGGCACCTGACAATGGTCGATGACTGTCACTGGGTGGTTATTAATGGTGTTTGGCGACTTGAGAGACTTGAAGTTATCATCGGGACTTTAATACATCCTTTTTTGTTAAACTTTATTTAGGATATGTCATTACATGTAATTGTGATCCATCATTATGTCGTATTTGAAATATATCATTGCATTTATTTGGGATATAATGTAATTTAACAGAGTTTGTTAATGGTGGAAAACCAGGGTTGGTCGATGATGGTTAACGGCGGCCGAAGGGCGGTGGTCAACGACAGTTGATGACTACAGAGGCTAAGAGTTATCATCAGTTCTTTAATACAATATTATTCATTACACAGTATTCGAGATATGTCATTAAACCATATTTTGGATACATTGTCAGCTAACGAAGCTCACTATTTGTGGTAAAGAAGGGTGGTCAGTAGTTACGAAGGTTGTGAGTTATCACTAAGTCTTCAGTCTAAAACAATACAATATTATTCATTACACAGTATTCGAGACATGTCATTAAACCATATTTTGGATACATTGTCAGCTAACGAAGCTCACTATTTGTGGTAAAGAGGGGTGGTCGGTAGTTACGAAGGTTGTGAGTTATCACTAAGTCTTCAGTCTAGAACAATACACCCCCGCCCCCCCCCCCCCACTAAAATGAAGAGAGAGGGTATATTTATAGCCTCTTGGGTAAGAACATTTTGATTATTTTGGTGATTAACTTTCCCATCCACTCTATCAGATGACTCACTTTGATCACCCTTGATCATATGAATTTTTTTTAAAATTTGAGGGCCTTAATTATCCAAAATTAAGCGAGTTTATGCTTGTTGGATTCCTCTCTTCGAGATGCTCTATTTGACTATACGTACGTCAAATTTAAAATTCATTTGATCATTTAATTAATAATCTGAAGCCTCCAAATGTGATTTAAAGGCTTGATCTGGACAATTTCGGATTCGGGTCGAACCAATTTTGGTATAGTTATGTTCGCTTTATCGTGAGGGTCAATTTGGCTATAAACGCGTTGAAATCAGGGCCTAGATGATCATGAATTGGAATTCATAACATTCATTGCTGAAGTGATGTCGTGAAATTAAAAAATTTCTTGATGACTCATCAAGAGCAAGTCTTGAGATCTCAACCTCAAAGATAAGAAAATATAATTTCTAAAATGAATATTTTTAAGCCGCTGAACGGAAAAAATTTATAATTTGTTTCTCTTGGTTGTATAAGAAATGCATGTGAAAGAGGAGAATGGGATGGCATTAGTTGCACACAATCATATTTACTCGACTAAACTTATATTTATATTTAGGTTACGACTCTCACTACCTATTATGCTAAGACCATTGCATATATCACTTAAAATCAAGTCTATAATAAAAGCTCTCCCCAAAGAAATATGATATTCATTGCATGTTATTTCTCTAAGAGAAATTGTTCTATATGCGTGTAAACCAGGCCACATTGTGAATGTGCATGAACGTTTTGGGGGCTTTCATCGCTATCTCTATTTTGTACCATGTCTCAGAGATTTAGTAAATTTTAAATTTAAAAATGGACAACAGAAGTCTTTATTTTAAAATTCTCCTAAATTAATTTTAGTTTTTTCTAACAATTTATTAGAATTTGTAAATAAATTTATACTAAAAGCCTATCATAAGTAATATGATCCCTAGACAAATCACACTAGGGAGTATACAAAAATAATATAATAAAATAAATGATCAATAAATATAAAAATTAAACAAAAAAATGTATCATGATATCAATAAAAGAATAAACAACATGTCAGTATAACTGGACCTGCAAATAAATATAAGTTGGACCCTACACAATAATACTCAATCCTGATGTTGTATGAAAATGTAATAACAACAAGCTAAAAATTCAAGGCTCTCTTTATCTCTAATTATTACCACCCAGCTCATCTAATGTACTTGATTATCAACACGAATCAGAAAGACATCCTATGGACAGTAAGAGGGATGAAGTAGCCTCATAGGCCCTACAATGAACGAGCTAGCAATAACTCCCCAACCAGATAGATATTTATATCATAGGAGCAGTGCGCCTTAAATAAAGGGGAAGAATCACCTCCAAATGATCCAATTGATCAGGTCTAATATAACGAAGCCATTGCCGACGAACTTAGATGGATTGGGAAGCAACGATAGTTTCCAAAAATTTGAGGGTGGAAACCCGAGTTCACGACAAATGGCTAGCAGGCCTAGCAACCATTCGGCCGTGCAACCTCCCAACTCCCTAGTCATCTGACCAAAAGGCTAGCCAGTCATATTTTGCAATCCCGCGGGCCAAGTTCCAATATGAACTAGAATAACGCTGTCATATCTATGTACCATAGGGGAACAATATGTAATTGTATTAAGACCTACTCCTATAAATAAGGGATCTATTTCATGAATAGAGGTTACGTAATCACTATTGTTCAGTACTGTGCTATTGCCCATCTCTCACTCATTCTCTCGATCTTTGTGCATTATGACTTAGACGTGATTTCCGGATCGATTTGGATTCAACATCTTGAAGGGTGAGATGAACATATAGGCATGCTATCAACAAGACAAGGGGCACTGAGATCCCAAAGAGAAGAGAGTGACCAATGGTTATTGGCTAACAAGGATCCCCCACAAAACAACCTAAAGGAACACATGAAGAGAGGAAAGAAGTAGATGAGGCCTAGATCATCGAACAGGTGATGGACCAAATTGCCGAAGTTCTGAGGGCCGTCGCAGCCATAGTAGGAGCTCGGGCTCCGCAAGAGTAGAACACACCTTAAGAGGTGGCGCCATCGCACAATGGTCAGAAGAAGAACCTTAGTCCTGAAGAAATCGGTGACTCCTGATACCAAGACAATGTGGGCTCCACACAGGAGAAAAGGTGGTGAGCGAGGTGCAATGAAGCCATGCAAGAGCTGAAGAACGCTTTCTCCCTCCAATTATATGGAGTAGAGCCTTAAAAAAATTCAAATTGTTAGCCTTGGAAGAATTCAGAGGGTAGTCAGATCCCAACAACCATATTGCTGCATTTGAGTAGGTCGCGAGCTTACTCAAAATCTTAGACGCATTCAAGTATCATAATGCTTTAAACCACCTTGAGGTATTTACGCTTGAAGTGGTTCCATAGACTCCCGAAGGAAAGCATCAGTAGATTTGCCGATTTTAAGAGGTTGTTCTTGGCACAATTCACTTGCACCCTGATCCACTTTTCGATATTTATACTTACAACTATGATATGAAAATAGGCAATGACACCAAAAACTTGATCTCGCACTGAATATATATATACTGATGATTTTGTTATGGAAATTATGATTTATATTGTGGATACTACGCAAGTATACATATCGTTATCAAGTAATATAGGGCTCTAATGGAGTCCTAGATATCGATCCCACAGGGAAGTTAGAGAATTTCAAAGATAAATTAAAGTAGACTTACTTATTAAATTAGTATACGGAAATTAAGAACACTTATTGCTCAAAAAGGTTTAAATATAAAATTCTAATTTAGAAAAACATCTTTCTCCTTGTTGAGAGAATTAAGTGAATGATGAATTTAAGTAGTTTAGAGTTTGTATTGTGCCAAATAGGAGCATTCCTATACTTTACCCTTTGATCCAGGAGCAAAGAATATTGACTAGTCCTATGTTTGATTACTGAATCTGCGGCTAAGCTGGGAGGATACCGAGTGCCACTTCGGAGCTCCCACGTTCCCCTCGCTCGAGGGCTAACATCTACACTTCGGCTCTCAAACAATAGGAACGAATTGAATATTTTAGTCCGTCACACTAAAATTTCCGATTCTACGCCCGATAGTTAATATTTCCCTATTTATTTGCACCCTCCTTCCAAGGCTTTTGACTTCCCTGAATCTTGGATGTAATCTTTACAATAGTTGATAATTCAACATATGTTAACAAATCAATTGGCCAGATTGAAAGTAAATTAAGTTTTAAGTAAAAGATTATCACAATATTTAATTATTTTAGGCACAGTTACTTTGATTCATCACTTTACATAATCTCAAAAATAACGAAAAAGATTAAGGAAACTACTCAGAAAGCATGGAAAAAATAACACAAAGCATGGATTTCGTTAAAGTTAACAAACAATAACAAATATACTTATCTCACTTCTTCTCCCCAAGCAGACTCCTGAAGTTCCTTTGACTCTTCCTTCCAAGTACTAACACACTTAATTAAACTCTCCAAGATGCTTAAACACACTTAAACACTCTATATAGAAACTAAAAGACTCTAGAATAACACTTAATTAGCACACTAAATGACACACTAGTCGACTAAAATTTGTCTCTATTTATAGAAGGAGTCAAATCTTCGAAGGTTGCTAAGCACCTCTTCGAAAAGCGTCCGGGTTCATTGTATTTTGGCTCTTTTCAACTGTCTCGCCGTTGGCGGGGTCGATCTCGCCGTCGGCGGGCTTCTAGAAGATGGGCTAACCGCGCCGATCTCGCTGTCGGCGGCCTCGATTTTGTCGTCGGCAAGTTCCTTATAATATATTCAAAATTTTCGGGAAAAACTCGTCGTCGGCGGCCTTTTCCCCACCGTCTGCGGGATAGTTCAATTTTCATCAAATTGAGTCCTTTTTTGCTCCAAATCCGCTTCTTTTGTGCTTTTTGCTTTCAGTACTTATAAATCTCCATTCTTGCAATAAAACAAAGAAAATACCTTTCTTTAAAGTGCAATTTCATATAAAATTGGTATGAAATTCTTAATATATTTTTTAGTGATCAAATTCCCCCAAATTTAACTATTACTTGTCCTCCAGTAATTTAGATACTACATAAAAGTAAATGATTATTTGTAGTAAAGTTTTAGTTCAGAATTACTATGAATTAGATTTAAATAAGTATTATAGAAAAGTTTTCTAAAAATATTTTAAAATAATTAAACTAATTCTATAGATATAAGACTATTTAATTCTCAATTTTAAGATTTTTATTCTTCTATTTATTTCAAGAATGACTATACTTTTCAATATTAAATTACTTAAGATATTTAGATGATAGGAATTTCATGAAAGCACTACTTAGTAAAATACTAATCCATATATATATAAGTTCAGAAATGTAATTGAAGTTTACCCTTTAGGTTGATTCAAATAAAGCCAATTTTTGATAAGGCATCTCCTCAACCTTCTTCTCACTTTATATATATATATATATATATATATATATATATATATATATATATATATATATATTTCTTTTTTCTTTTCTTTCACGGATTGATTTTCAATCCCTTTTTCTTTTCTTTTTTAAGTGAGGATCACTTATTTTTGGTTAGCTTCGTTAATAATTTTGAACTTCATTTTCCTCTTCCTAAATTTGAAGCCGAAAACATTTACTTCTCTTATATGTATTTTAAAGTTTTTACTTTATTGAGTTTCAATCTTTTCTTTCTCAACTAAATACCTAAGAATTTTATATTTGAAAATATAGTTTTCTTTACTATAAATAGTTAACTATATTCTTATTCTCTTATACTAAATATCCTTAATCTAAAAAATTAGTTAATCATTAAAAGTATTTCTCTTAACTTTCTATAATAATTAAATAAATTAATTCTAGTTTACTGAATTAAAATTACCACAGAAAATCATTTTATAATAATTTTTTTTTGAAAATATAAATTGAGAACAATTTAATAATTATGTTTGTGTTTTTCCTTCCCCCAAACTTAAAATTTTCTATCTATTTATATTGGGTGAAAAGGAAATAAACTGTAATTTTAAATCATACCTTCGTGCTTTAGGTATTTCTTCTTTTTGAAGTTCTGCGGGTTCTTTTCATCACTTAATTACATGTACTGTTAATAACTTTCTACATACATAATATTAAAGAAAGTGCTGGGTAAAGAAGTTTAACACAATACTACCACATTTTATACTAACATATTACACTACATCCACATACATTTACTAATTTCAATCCAAGATTACTATAGCAATTTGAAAAGATTAAAAATTTAAAAACTATATAACTTTAACAATAATGTTTTAAAAAAAATCTACACCACATCATAATCAAGTTCATAAACTAAACATTAATACTAAAGTTTTAAAAGAAACATACAATCAATCATAACATCAAAACTAAACAAATAAATATAGAATCTAATCTTCAGCATCAAAGTCCCAAACTATATCGTCGTTTCCTTGATCGGTGGGTGGATTAAGCTCGGTAATGAGTATATCGGGGGCACTCGGGAAATACAACATCGAGCTCTCCTCTCCTATAACGATTTTCGGCATCGTAGTAAGCTATCTCATACTCGAATGTCTCCGGAGATACTCGTTGTCATAATCATGTCTTCTCTCTAAGCCTCCGATTATCCGATCAATGTGTTCCAATTTTTCTTCTATTTTCTCAAAACTTTTCCATTGTAGAGTCATCTCATTCATCGAATCATGAAGGGTAGGAGTACTATAGCGAGGAGGGTCATAACTGGTAGAGGGAATATCTCTACTCGAAGAAGGTACATAGCTCCTGAGTCCCAGATCTCCATCCTTCGTGGGATTCATATTTTTTTATATTAGCCGGAGTAATGGGTTTCATAGGCTCCACCCATTCCTCATCATCTCTTGCTTCAACTCCAGATAATTGGCAGAGTGCAAAAATCAGACCAGGGTGTCCTAGTCCTCCTCCACTCTCACTTCTTGCAGCTAATATATTCTTATAAATTATACTTCCCACATTAATACTTCTTTGATTCTGAATACAGAAATTCAGAACTGCTCTATCTCTTGTTACCTTACTATGGTGATAAGTGGGTAACAAGGTAGAACAAATAAAATAGTGTCATGCTTTAGATAATGCATTCAACATTGAGAGAGAAAAGTTTACCCTTTCACGCTGCTTAATCTTCCAAACTCCTTTCCCGTCAGTGAGAAAGTTGATCACTTCTTCCAGTGGTCCTTCCATAGTTCCAAATGTATTGTACTCACTGGTGTATAAGTTACGTACTTCAAAAAAAGAATTAATCCTTGCAGCACTGAAATCCACCAAAAATCCTCTCACCTTGATTGGTGCATCTTCGATCGCAGTCATATTGGCATAGAATTTTTTTACCACTTCCACGAGCAATTTATTGGTTATGTAACAGAAGTTTTCCCATCCTCTTTCTTTTATTATTCGCTCTACTTCTCCTCCAGGATTTTTGAAAACTCGATCCTGAATGCATTTTCTAGCTTGAATGTTGTGAAAATATCTGGATTGTGCCCTTGCATTCACAAATCAAGTTTCGTCGTAATCCATTCTTCTCTTTTTTCGTGGAGCCATTTTTTGATCTATGAAATTCACAAGAAATTTTAACTAAAATTTTAAATATTACTAAGATGGCTTCCAATAGTTATTAAAATCAATCTAAATCAAATTCCATGAATTTCTTCCAAGTCTTTTCTTCACATTTCAAAATTTTTCCAAAATCCTCAATGTAGAAGAAATTCATTGTGAAAATAAAAAATTTTTACATAGGAGTGAAGCTCTTACTAAGGGAAGATGAAATCCGGCGTCAAAATGTGTTGAAATCGCTCCAAATCCTAGATCTATCAAGCCCTAGGTCGGTTTTTTGAAGTTTTGAGGAAGGGGATGATGAATAGTGTTGGTTGACCAGTTAAAATATAGTACATTTCGCGATCTCGCTGTCGGCGAGAAATTTCTCACCGTCGGTGAGCTAATTAATTCACCAAGGCCAAAGTTTCGGGAAAATCTCGCCGACAGCGGGGTCGATCTCGCCGTAAGCGGGATTTCCGAACTTTTAAAAATTTTTATATTTTCAATCATATTCAATTTAGTTAAACCTTGTTCTAATGTTCGGTCACTTAATTTGATATATTTTCTAAGATTAGATACTCTACTGACTCATATAAGGTTTACACAACACAAACATTATAACTTTAATAAATGAAATCCATGAACTTACAAACTTCAAATACCACAAAACTAACAATTGACTTAGCAAATTAACCAAAACACATCTAACTCAGCATTGCAATCCACACCACGATACTCTAAATGCTGAGACTAAACAAACAACATACAATATCATCTAAACTGAGATTATCTACGTAAAATTCAAATTATATCAAAAACTAAATTCAAATCAACACATATACATATAATATGAATAGAAATTTCTGCTACTCATCGGAATCTGAAGTGAACTTTTCTCTGTTGTTCCCAATAGAACGTCGATGCACAAATAGATTGTAGAAAGGCCTGAAGGGGAATTCTTCTGTAGATTCTTCTTTAATCCATCCCTTCTGTCTCAACAGTCGTATAAAACTCACCTCTAGATGTCCTGTATGGTCAAAGTGCTCCTTTATTCTCCAATCGATGTGATCGAATAAGTCAGAGATATTATCAATAGAATTCATCACATTCTGTAGTTCCTTCTCCAATCCTTTAAGTTTCCTTAAAATGAGGTTTGTTCTATCAGTCAGGGGCCTGATTAGAGGATTGTTTTGAGATGCTTGATCAGAAATAATTGTTATATCATCATTGTGATCCAATGTAGGAAACATATCTGTCGGATCTAGTGGTTTCCAAGGCAATAACACTTTTTCCCAAGCTTCGTAGGAAACTTGGTATTGACTACATAAAGCAAATATAGTTGATAGGTGTCCAAGTCCATGAATCGACCCATTCACAATTAATCCTAATGCAGACTTCACAATGATGGATCCAACATCGATAGGTAATCCATATTGAATACAGTAATTTAAAATTGCGCATTCCTTCGAGACTTTGTTTACCCTCATAGTGGGTAATAACTTCGACGAAATAAAGAAATGTCAATGCTTAGAGACGGGGTTAAGAAGTGACACAGAAAAACTAACGTACCCGTCTTCTCGTAATTCCCAATCGTCAGGTTGGTCGGTCAGATATCTGTAGATCTCATTCATGTTGTATCTTGTAGGAACAAAATTTAAATAGTGGCAAACAGAGGTATTTTCAATCGAGTATAATTCATTGATTCGAGAAGGAGTGAAAGTTACCCATCTGCCTCTTACGTAAATACTTCCATTATGGATCGCATGCAGATTAGAGTAGAATTCCTCGACTCATTGGAATGACTACAACGAGATGTTGTATAGCAGAATACCTCCCAATGTCGCTGAACAATCATTTCTTCAATTGTTGTTGTTGAATTCTCCGTTCCTCTGTTTACGAATCCTCTTTCTTTAATCAGTCGCTTCTTCATCAAAACCTTGTTGAATAGTCGCTGAACCTCAGAACTGAAGAATTTCCTTCGATTAAAAACTCCAGATTTCGTGGTTTCTAGTGGATTTTGGGCCATAATAGATTGTTTTGGAGGGGCTCTAATCGTTTCTAAGGAAGAAGATAGTGTAAATATGAAGTTCTGAACGTTTTATATAGAGAAATGGCCTTAGAACCGCCCAAAACCACAAAATAACTCACAAAAACCATTTTTCAACTATCTCGTCGTCGGCGGTAACGATCTCGCTGTCAGCGAGCTAGTTAATATATTTAAACTGAATTTGGGCATGCCAATCTCGCTGTCGGTGGGATCGATCTCGCCGTCGGCGAGATTTGGTAAATTTACCCAATTTCGCTCTAGTCTGAATATTTTCTGATTTCATCGTATAGATTCAAATTGTGATGATTTTAAAAAGTAAAATGAGTAGTAGAATATATTCTATATTTTAATTTTCAATAACATTAATAAATAGATCATAATTAATAACTACTATGGGTTGCCTCCCATAAAGCGCTTGGTTTAACATCGTCAACCCGACCTAATTTAGTTAGTAATCAGGTTGGTGAGCATTAAAACCTCTTTAAAATTTGGTCTTCTCTCATCGAAATAAGGTTTTAATCGTGTCAGTTTACTTTAAATCTATGCCCAGTTTTTTTATCTTCAATTTATATAGTTCCGTATGAAAATATTTGAGTTATAGTGAAAGGCCCTAACCATCGAGATTTCAATTTCCCAGGAAATAATTTCAATCTTGTATTATAAAGCAAAACTTCTTATCCTTGCTCAAAATTTTTTAGGTTAATCTTCCGATCATGCCATAATTTCATTTTTTCTTTATAAATTCTATCATTATGATAAGATTCATTTCTTAATTCATCTAATTCATTCAATTGCAATAATCTCTTCTCACCAGGCTTCTTTCGGATTGTAATTAAATTCTTTAATTGCCCGATAAGCTTTATGTTCTAATTCAATTGGTAAGTGGCAAGTCTTTCCATAAATAAGCTCGTAAGGAGTCATTCCAATCGGAGTTTTATAAGCGATCTGTATGCCCATAATGCGTGCGTCAGTCTTAGAGACCAATCCAACCTATTAAGGTTTACAGTCTTTTCTAAAATACATTTAATTTCTCGATTAGAAACTTCAGCTAATCCACTGGTTTGTGGATGATAAGAAATTTATATCTTATGAATAATGTTAAATTTTTCTACTAGTTTGTGAATATATTTATTTCTAAAATGAGATCCTCCGTCAGTGATAATCACTCTCGGCATTCCAAATCTAGTAAAAATATTTTTCATTAGAAACTTTGAAACACTCTTAGCGTCACATCGAGGTAAAGCTTGTGCTTGATCCATTTAGAAATATAATCAACAGAAACTAATATATATGAGTTTCCAAATGAAGGAACAAATGGTCCCATAAAATCTAATCCCCAAACATAAAAAATCTCAACTTCTAATATAAAATTTAGAGACATTTCATTTCTTCTAGATATATTACCTACTCGTTGGCATCTGTCGCAAGTTCTAATATATCTATAAACATCTCTAAAAAGAGTAGCCGATAAAATCCAGATTGCAAAATTTTATAAGCGAGTTTTATACGTTCCAAAATGTCCTCCAAAATCGGAATCATGACATTTCCGAATGATTTGTTCGTTTCTTCATAAGGCACACATCTTCTAATTATAAGATCCTTACATTGCTTATATAAATATGGTTCATCCCAAAAATATGTTTTAGCATCATGAATGAATTTTTTCTGTTGTTACAAAGTTAACATAGGTGGTAAAATATCACTTACAATATAATTTACTATATCAGCATATCTTGGTATTTTCCACTCATTTATATTATATAGTTGTTTGTCAGGAAAACTGTTAGTAATTTCATTATCAGTGTCAGATAATTCATTATATTCTAGCCTTGATAAATGATCTGCAATTTGATTATCAGTTCCCTTTTTGTTAATGATTTCAAAATCAAATTCTTGCATTATTAATATCCATCTAATTAATTTTGGTTTGGAATCTTTCTTTTGCATTAGATATTTAATAGCAGAGTGATCGGTATGCACTGATACATTTAGTTCCAATTAGATAAGGCCTAAATTTATCAAAAGCATAAAAAATTGCTAATAACTCTTTTTCAGTAACTGTATAATTCATTTCAGTATTATTAAGAGTTTTACTAGCATAGTATATAACTTTGAAAATTTTATCATATCTTTGCCCAAGTATTGCTCCTATAGCATAATCATTAGCATCACACATAAGTTCGAATGGTTTCTCCCGATCGGGTGAAACTATTATAGGTCTTGTGATTAATTTATCTTTTAATAATTCAAAAGCACTTAGGCATTCAGTTGTGAATTCAAATTTCTTGTCTTTTTCTAAAAGTTGGCATAGAGATTTAGTAATTTTTGAAAAATCTTTTATGTAGCGTCTGTAGAATCCAGCATGTCCAAGAAAACTTCTTACCCCTTTTACTGTAGTTAGAGGTGGTAATTTAATTATAACTTAAATTTTTGCGAGGTCTACTTCCATCTTTATTTTACGAAATTTTATGCACTAATACAATTCCTCCTGCATGACCATAAATTGACATTTCTCCCAATTTAGAACTAAGTTAGTTTTCTCGCATACCTCTAATACTTTTTAAGATGATTCAAGCATGCATCAAATGACGTTCCAAATACAGAGAAATCATCCATAAATACTTCTATTCCATCATCAATTAATTTACTAAATATAGACATCATAAATCTCTGGAATGTTGCAGGTGCATTACATAATCCAAAATGCATTCTTTGAAAAGCAAATGTTCCATAAGGACTAGTAAATGTAGTTTTCTCTTTATCCTCAGGAGCAATAGGTATCTGATGATAACCGATATATCCATTTAAAAAATAAAAATATTTATGTCCGGCTAATTTATCCAACATTTGGTCTAGAATGGTAATGGGAAGTGATCTTTCCTGGTGGCTGCATTTAATTTTCTATAGTCAATACATATACGCCATCCAGTAACTTGTCTTATAGGTATTAAATCATTATTTTCATTAGCTTTAACGGTCACTCCTCCTTTCTTAGGAACACGGTGAATTGGGCTTACCCAAGCATCGTCCGAAATAGGATATATAATACCATTATCTAACAATTTTAATATTTCTTTCTTGGCTACTTCTTTCATTATTGCGTTTAATCTCCTTTGAGGATCTACTCTTGACTTATGTTCATCATCTAAAATAATTCTGTGTGTACAGATTGAAGGACTGATTCCTTTAATATCTGCTAAAGTCCAACCAAAAGTTTTCTTATTATTTTTTAATGTGTCTAACAGTTTTTGTTCTTGTGATTCATTTAATTCGAGTGATATAATAGCGGTAGGGTTGAATGGTTACCTAAGTAAGCATATTTTAAATGATTAGGTAAAATTTTTAATACGAGTTCGGGAGGTCAATAATTGACGGAACTATATTCTTTTCGGCGTTTTCGGTATTATCCGACATTTCAAATTTTTCCTGTATATAATCCAGTTTTTCATTATACTGCTTCTTCAATTAATTCGGTATTTTCTTTTTCTAACTTTTCTTCATAATATTCTTTAAAATGTTCATTTTGCGAAATGTTCGAAGTATTTCCATTCGAAAACATTCATCATCTTTTTCTAAAGCGGGATATTTCATTGATTTTGTTATGTTAAAAGTTACTTTTTAATCGTTTTCTCTCATAGTCGATTCTCCTTTACGAACATCAATCATAGCTTTTCCGAGTGGCTAAAAGGGTCTTCCTAATATTATGGGAATTTCTTTATCTTCTTCCATATCTAGAATAATAAAATCTACCGGGAAGATAAATTTATCCACTTTTACTAACACATCTTCAATAACACCCTTAGGATAAGTCACAGAACGATCAACTAATTGAAGAGTTACTGAAGTAGGTGAAATTTCTCCTAATTCTAATCTTTTAAAAATTGATAGAGGCAATATATTGATGCTTGCTCCTAAGTCACATAAAGCTTTTTCATAAAATTTTTCTCCAATAGCGCAAGGTATAGTGAAACTACCGAGGTCTTTTAATTTTTCGGGAAGCTTTTTCGAATAATTGCACTACACTCTTCGCTAAGTGCAACAGTTTCATTATCTGTAAATTTTTTTTTTTATTTAAAATATCTTTCATAAATTTTACATAATTAGGCATTTGTTCTAATGCTTCTACAAAAGGAATATTTAGTGTTAATTTTTTTAAAATTTCAAGGAATTTAGCAAATTACTTATCTTTTTTATGTTGCTTTAGTTGTTGAGGAAATGGTGGTGGAGGTTTTTCTATAGATATTTTCATAGGGATCAATGAATATTCTAAGTTTTGATCTTGCTGACCCTTTTCTTTTTTGATTTCCACTTCCTCATTTTTACTTTCTGTTTCTTTCTGAATTTTAGTTTCTAACTCTTTTCCACTTCGTAATTGTATCGCTTTAATTTGTTCCTTTCCTTGGTCTTTAGGATTTATTTCCACATTACTAGGAAAAGTTCCGGAAATTCTATTGTTAAGCGCGGTAGCGATATGTACGAGTTGAGTTTCAATATTTTTAATTCTTTGTTCCTTGATTTTGTAATTGATTTCCTTGAATTTGTAATTGAATTTTGCAAGTGCTGACCCATACTTAATATTAATTCTTCTACAGATAACTTCTTATCTTTAAATTGAGTGTTATTAAATCCAGGAGCATAAGAAGGTTTATAATTCTTATTTCCTTGATTAAGTGGATTTCCTATAGAGTTGTTCATCCATTGTTGATTAGCTGTATTGTTATTCCAATTAAAATTTGGATGATTCTTCCAACTAGGATTATAATAATTTGCATAAGGATTATTGGGTCATTATTAATAGCATTTATAGTTTCATAAGGAGATTGAGAATCTATAATTTGTCCGAGATGAGTTTTCTTAATATAGTAGGAGAATAATTCATTCCAAAATGATTTAATTTCTTTAATATAGCGACAATTTGAGAAGCTAACATAGATATTGCATCATTTTCATGAACATGGCTATCTTTTTAGGATTTATTCTTTCAATGAGCCATTGAAAATTATTAGTAGCCATTTCTTCGATTAACGCATAGGCTTCATCGAATGGTTTTGACATTAATGAACCTCCAGCAACGAGCATTAATGATTGATCTAAGAGATCCTACCAATCCATTGTAAAAAGTTTGTATAATTAACTCGATACGATAACGCATGATGTGGGCATTTTCTAAGAAGTTCTTTAAATCTCTCCCAAGCTTCATATATGGATTCTCCATCAAATCGACCAAAAGATGTTATATCATTTCTAAGTTTTGCGAGTTTTCGAAGGAGGAAAATATTTGGATAGAAATTTTTGTGATAATTCTCCCCGAGTTTTAATAGATCCGAGTGCTTAATGAATTTAACCACATATTAGCCTTATCCCTTAAAGAAAAAGGAAAAAGCCTAAGTTTAATAGCATCATTAGATACTCCTTCATATTTGAAAGTAGCACATAGTTCCAAAAAACTAGCAAGATGTAAATTAGGATCTTCATTAGGTGAACCACTAAATTGATTATTCTGTACCATTTGGATAATTGCAGGTTTAAGTTTGAATGAGTTAGTAGTTACATCAGGGTTTTGAATAGTTAGGTGAATTTCATCTAATGTAGGGTTGGCATAATCTCTTAATGGTCTTTGTTGGTTTATATTTTCAATTTCTGGATTATTTTCCATTTGTGTTAAATTTATAATCTCTCTTTTCTTTGTTTTTCGATTTTTTTAATAGTGCGCTCTAATTCTGAATCGTAAGGTATTAAATTTTAGTTTCCAAATTTACACATACAATTTTTAAGTAATATTTAAAATAGTCTGTTACTCTAGTAATTATTTTAATAATTCTATTAATTACCTTAATAATTACTTTACTTCGCCGGCAATGGCACCAAAAACTTGATCCACTTTTCGATATTTATACTTACAACTATAATATGAAAATTAGCAACGACACCAAAAAATTGATCCCACACTGAATATATATATACTGATGATTCTGTTATGGAAATTATGATTTATATTGTGGATACTACGCAAGTATACGTATCGTTATCAAGTAATATAGGGCTCTAATGGAGTCCTAAATATCGATCCCATAGGGAAGTTAGAGAATTTCAAAGATAAATTAAAGTAAACTTACTTACTAAATTAGTATACGGAAATTAAGAACACTTATACTAAAACTATTGCTCAAAAAAGATTTAAATATAAAATTCTAATTTAGAAAAGCATCTTTCTCCTTGTTGAGAGAATTAAGTGAATGATGAATTTAAGTAGTTTAGAGTTTGTATTGTGCCAAATAGGAGCATTCCTATTCTTTACCCTTTGGTCGAGTGCGAAGAACATTGACTAGTCCTATGTTTGATTGCGAATGCTGCGGCTAAGTCGGGAGGATACATGTGCCACTAGAGCTCCCACGTTCCCCTCGCCTGATGGCTAACATCTACACTTCAACTCTCAAACAATAGGAATGAATTGAAGATTTTAGTCTGTTACACTAAAATGTCCAATTCTACGCCCGATAGTTAATATTTCCCTATTTATTTGCACCCACCTTCCAAGTCTTTTACTTCCCTGAATCTTGGATGTAATCTTTACTATAGTTGATAATTCAACATATGTTAACAAATTAATTGGCCAGATTGAAATTAAATTAAGTTTTAAGTAAAAGATTATCACAATATTTAATAATTTTAGGCACAGTTACTTTGATTCATCACTTCACATAATCTCGAAAACAAGGAAAAATACTAAGGAAACTACTCAGAAAGCATGGGAAAAATAACACAAAGCATGGATTTCATTAAAGTTAACAAACAATAACAAATATACTTATCTCACTTCTTCTCCCCAAGCAGACTCAATGAAGTTCCTTTGACTCTTCCTTCCAGTACAACACACTTAATTAAACTCTCCAAGACGCTAAACACACTTAAACACTCTATATAGAAACTAAAAGACTCTAGAATGACACTTAATTAACACACAAATGACACACAACTGACTAAAATTTGTCTCTATTTATATAAGGAGTCAAATCTTCAAAGGTTGCTTAAGCACCTCTTCAAAAAGCATCCAGGTTCATTGTATTTTGGCTCTTTTCAACTGTCTCGCCTTCGGCGGGGTCGATCTCACCGTCGGTGGGCTTCTAGAAGATGGGCTAACCGTGCCGATCTCACTGTCGGTGGCCTCGATCTCGCCGTCGGTGAGTTCCTTATAATATATTCAAGATTTTCGGGAAAAACTCACCGTCGGCGGCCTTTTCCTCGTCATCGGTGGGATAGTTCAATTTTCATCAAATTGAGTCTTTTTTGCTCCAAATCTGCTTCTTTTGTGCTTTTTGCTTTCAATACTTATAAATCTTCATTCCTGCAATAAAACAAAGAAAATACATTTCTTTAAAGTGCAAATTCATATAAAATTGGTATGAAATTCTTAATATATTTTCTAGTGATCACACCCGAAGTCCCACCTAGAGCAACCAATCCTTGTAGCAATTCAAGCAAGAAGAATATGAGAACATTCGTGCAGTTCTCCCGAGCACATTGGTATCTATTCACTATGACCAACCTCATAACCAAGAATCCTCCTTAGAGAAGTCATAGTCTCGAAGTAGTATGAAATACCTTCATCCTTAACCATGGGTTACATCCTACTAAGGTATTCCTTCTAGCATCTGGGGGTAGGTTTGTTTGTTTTGTAGGCAATAGTTATTAGAGCTAGCTAGGGTACTGATATACCTCAAATATATAATAATTTTATGCACATTTTTATACTATTTTTGATGATATTGAACTTTAATGGAAGGTATTTGTGTATTTTTTTTTCAGATAAACTTAAATGGGCCAAATATGTTAGAACGAGTGAAAAAAAATAAATGAGGAAAAGAAGAAGGTGTTAAAATGAACTGAGGCACCTAAGTGCCCAGATCTAGCGCCTAAGTGCCCAGATCTATCGCTTAAGTGCCAGCAGACAGAGAAGGCCGCTCTTAAGCGGCAAAACCCTGCACTTAAGCGCCAGGTAGTTTCTTTGCAATTTTAAAGAAATTTTGGCAAATTTTGAAGAGGTGTTTGAGCCATTTATGGTACAAATGTGGGTAACTGATCAAGGGCACCAATACACATTCAAATTTCACTTTAAAGGATGTGTCTCTTAGGTAGATTCATAGATCTGAACACATTTTGAAGAGACACCAAGGTACTTTTGAGAAAATATAAAAGAAGGAATTGAAGAAAAGTTTGTAGTGTGTACAGAGCCTGTAGAAAGTGGAATTAGTGTGTTTTTACATATTTTACAGAGTAAGAAGTTGTAGGATTCTTATTTAGGGTTTCTTTACACTTATCTCATTCTTAGTGAAAGAGAAGGTGAGTATGGACTCCTAAGTAAAAGTCCATTGTTGTAAAGAGATTTAAACCCTCTTGGGTTGGGCAACTAGTCCATGGGAGTCTTGTAAGAGAAAGAAAGAGATTTAAAGGAATTTTAAGAGTTTGGTGGAGAGGAACTTGAGATAATTTTTATCTCTGTACTCATTTGGTTTTAATTGAGACTTCTTATGTTTTCTACATGATTTCTACTTTTAAAACTAATTATTGTTGTGTTTTCTCCATGGATTTTGAGTAGTCGTCTTTAACCTTTTCATTGGAAATAAAAGTAATTAAGTGTTGGATTAAAGTTGTGGAAGTCTTGATCTTTAATGTTGGAAGAAGTTTTATTGATTTAATCCTTGCACTTCATTTACTTTGTGATTTGACAAATTAAGATGTTAATATTTATTTTAAGAACATGTAAGATTATTTTCTCAATCAAAAATAGGTAGGAATCACATGGGATTGTATTGAGAAGAAATTAATTCATCTAATTTTGTGAAAATAAATAGAGAAATATACTTTGATGGGTGTAGAATTAGAGACTCTAGGGTTACAGACTAAAGCCCCTAATTCAGTCTATTATTTATGGTTTTGATGTGAGAGTTAGCCCTCAGGATGGAGGGAAAGGAGAAAACTCTAAAGTGAGAGCTAGTATCTCTCTACCTAACCCGTCTTCAAAACTATTCAAACTTTAAACTAGCTAATGTTCTTTATAGCATCTCTAGTAAGGGTAAATAATAGAATTGCTCCTATTTGACAAAACACATTTTGAATATTTCTACAACAAAATTCTTTTACTTTTTACTTATTCATGATGAGGAAACAAATACTTTTATCTTACTTCTTTAATCTTATAAAAATTCTTGTTATAATTAGTAAATTATTTACTTTATTTCATAATTTAAGAAAACATAAAAAAGAATTGCATTTTAAAGTTTTATGTTGTCTGAAATTGTTTAAAAAAGAGTCTTTTCTAAATAGAATTTGTGATCTAAAAACATTTTTATCTTTTAATATCTATAATTTTTTCTGTGGGATCGATATTTCGGGGCTTAATCAGAAAGTCCTAAATTACTTGATAACGGTATGTATACATGCGTAGAATCCCTAAATTAAATATCATTGTTGTATTCTTATTTACATCAAAATTAATTTTTGGTGTTGTTGTGAAGATTGATATTTTTATATCAAAAATATAAGTATAATCTGATTACCACAAGCATAATTTTACCAGTATTCATCTGGTAGTAAAAAGAATCGGGATCAACTTTTTGGAGATGTTGCCAGAGAAGATAAAATTGAATTTTCTTTTGATTTGAATTTAAAAGAAAAATTAAAAAGAATTTTTAGAAAAAAAATTCTATTTTTAGAAAATCTTATTTAAACCTTATCTGTTTATGCGTGTTTTTTTATTTTTATTTTTGTGTTGTAATAGTTTATGCGTAGTTTAGGTTCTTAAGTACTTGTAACTTACGATTCAGAATTAGAATGAACTATTAAAAAAATTTAAAAACCTAAAAAATTTCAAGAAATGACAAATCAAATTAATCAAAATACTGAAATTCATCATGAATTAAGACTTTTAAGAGATTATGCAAACCCTACAGTGGATGAATTTCATGGTAGTATTCAAAATCCTGCTGTAGCTGCTAATTCATTTGAACATAAACCAGCTATTATCCAAACAGTATCTAAAAATCAATTTGGGGGATCACCAATTAAAGATCAAAATTTACATCTTGCCAATTTTCTAGAACCATGTGCTACATTTAAATATGATGGTATTTCTGATGATGCTATTAGGCTTAGGTTTTTTCCATTCTCACTTAGGGAAAATGCTAAGATATGGTTAAATTCTTTAGCACTTGGATCTATCAGAACCTAGAGTGATTTAGCACAGAAATTTCATGCTAAATATTTTCCACCATAAAAAATTGCAAAGCTTATACATGATATTACATCTTTTTCTTAGTTTGAAGGGGAAACTATTTACAAAGCTTAGGAACGATTTAAAGAACACTTAAGAAAGTTTCCACACAATGTTGTGTCAGATTAGTTAATTATTCAAAATGTTTATAATGAGTTAGCCGGATTTCTTAAATCTTTTGTCGATGCTGCTGCTGGTGGTTTATTAATGTCTAAACAATTTCTTGAAGCCTATGCTTTATTTAAGGAAATGACTACTGATAATTTTCAATGGCCTTCTGAAAGGGTACATCCTAAAAAGGTAGCCAATATTCATGATTCTGAAGCTTTTGCAAATCAAGTTGCAAATCAAGTTGCTACAATTTCAAGAAAGTTAAACCAATTTGGAATGAATTTTTCTCATCCAATTTCAATGATTGAAGAGAATTCATTAGGCCAAATGGTAGATTCTCAAACATCATTTGAGGCTTTAAATGCTATAAATAACAAGTCAAATAATCCAAATTCAAATACTATAATCCATGTTGGAAAAACTATCATAACTTTAACTGGAATAAAAATTTGGATGGTACTAATCAGCAATGGGAAAGTAAGCAAGTAAACCCATTAGGGAATGATACATCTAAAATATATAGTATTTTTGTACACATTTTATACCTATTTTTGATGATATTGCACTTTAATAGAATGTATTTTGTGTATTATTGTTGTAGGTATGATTAAATAGATGAATGTGATGAAAGGAGTGAAAAAGGATAAAAAATGGAGCAAAATGAAGAAATGTGCAAAATTTATCAGTGGCGGCTAAGCGCCCAGATATGGCGCTTAAGCGCCAAAGCCTTGCGGTTAAGCACTGAGACCTCACGCTTAAGCGCGTCCGTTACTTTGGAGGATTTAAATAATTTTTGGCACCATATTGAAGTGGTACTTGAGGCATCTTTTGGTACAAACGTGGGTAAGTTTCTATTGACTCCAATATTAATTTAAATTACTCTTGAAAGGATGCATCTCTTGGAGGATTCATTAAATCTGGGCATAATTTGAAGAGACATGAAAGCACCTGTTGGAAAATTTATATAAAGAAGACTTGAAGATCAAAAATTGGTTGTTGTTGGAAGGCGTGTGGTTTATGTTTAGAGTGTAGGATAGTTCTTCAAGTATCACGCCATTCCACTTCACCAGTTCTACTTACTTTAGTATAGATTGTATTAAGATTAGAAGAGAGAATTGGAGTCTTTAGAGTTAGGCGCCACCCTTTGAGGACGATTGTAAGGAAAAGCAAAGTTTTCAAAGGAACTTCACGAGTTTGGTGGAGAGGATTTGCATATATCTTTGTTATTACATTTGAGTTTTAATTAAGACTTCTTGTGTTTTCACTATGATTTCTACTTTTAAACTAAGTTGTGAGTGTATTTTCTCCATGAATTCTGAGTAGTTTTCTTTATCTTTTCCCTTAAAATGAAGAAATAATTAAGTTATGGATGGAAGTTGTGTGAAGTATAGGAAATCAATATTGTATGAAGTTGTGATTATTCAAAACATTGCACTTTATTTACTTCTTGATTTAGTTAAATAAATTGTTAATATATGTTGTGAGAATATGTAAGAATGGTATGGTATTGTCTTAGTCAACAATTGTTAAGAATCACATGAGATTATATGGATGAGAATGTTATCCATATGATTGAGTGCAAATAAATAGGGAGATATACTTTGATGGGTGTAAAATTAGAGGACTTTAGAGTTAGGCTAAAGCCCCCAATTTGATTTAATTTTTTATGCCTTGATACGTGATGTTAACCCCAGGTGGAGGGAGAACAGACAACTTTAGAGTGAGAGCTAGTATCTTTCCTGCCTAGCCCATCTTCAAGATTACTAAAGCATTAGATTAACCTATGTTCTTTATAGCATCCCTAGTAAGGGTAAAGATTATAATTGCTTCTATTTGGCATAACACAATTTAGATCCTCCACAACAGAATTCCATGACTTGTTACTGACTCATAATAAGGAAAAAGGATATTTTATTTGCATTTGCATTCCTCTAGTTAAATCTAGTTGTTTGCTTTCACTTCAAAAATTACCAAAAAGAATCTAACTTTCTTTCCTAGAATATTATCTTTAGTTTTAGTAAAATCTTTCTTAAAAATTAAATGTTATTTTTTTATTTTCTTTGTTAAGAATATTTAACATTTTTCCCTGTGGGTTCGATATCTCAGAGCTTAATCAGAAAGTCATATATTACTTAATAACGATATGTATACTTACATAGAATCCCATTTTATAATATAACAATTAAACTCTCATTTGCATCGGCATCAAGTTTTTGATGTCGTGGGAAAGAAAGAGATATAGTTAAAAAAAGTATAAAGTATAAACTCATATATAAAACGTAAGCACAAATATAAGGGATTAAGTTTTTGGCGCCGTTGCTGGAGAAAAAAAGAAGAACAGAAAAATAATCAAAATAATATTTGAAGAAAATTTTCAGAAAAACTAATTTTTGCTTTTCAAAGTCTTATTTAAACTTTTTAGATTTATTTTTGGAAATTGTTGTGTTGTTTTTATATAAGATCTTGTTTAAGTGATTTTATTTTTTTTTTATTTATAATAGTGTATGTGTAGTTCAGGTTCTGAAGGACTTATACCTTACGATTCTGAATTAGAAAGAACTATTAGAAAAATCAAAAGAATTAAAAATACAGAAAAAGATAAAAATATTCAAGAAATGGCAAATCAAAATAATCAAAATTCTGAAACCCATCAAGAATTTAGACCTTTAAGAGATTATCGTAACCCCATAGTAGATGAGTTTCATGGTAGTATTTAAAATCCTGTTGTAGCGGATAATTTATTTAAACTTAAACCTGCTATTATCAAATGGTATCTAGTAATTAGTTTGGGGGAGCACCAACTGAGGATTCAAATTTACATCTTGTCAATTTTCTGGAATTGTGTGCAACATTTAAATATGATGGTGTTTTAGATGATGCTACTAGACTTAGACTTTTTCTTTTTTCATTGAGGGATAAGGCTAAGGTGTGGTTAAATTTGTTAGTACCTGGATTTTTTAGAATTTGGGGTGATTTAACACATAAAATTTTTGCTAAATATTTTCTACCATTAATGCGATGCGACTTTAAATATGCTTTAAAATACAAAAATTTGATACCACTTTTTAGAAGATTTAATTCCCAGAAAATGGCTTCAAAAACTTGATGTGCGAAGTTTACTTTTATAATTTTAAATTTTAGATTTAATTATTGTAAAAGTCACAATTTTAAACGCATGTATACGTATCGCTCAAGTAATGCAGCGCTCTAGTGGAGTCCTGGTTATCGATCCCACATGGATAATAAAAATAAAAAGTAAAAATATATAAGTAATATTTTGAAAATTTCTTATGCAAATTATTGATACCCTTTTTTTATATATATTCCAATAATAATTTTTACTAAAATAAAGGAAGCAGTAAGCAGTAAATTAAAATAAGCAATAATTAAAACTACTATGCGAGTGTAAAAATGACTTTCTCCTTTTTTTGACTAATCTAAGAATTATAGATTAATTATCTTTTGTAGGGAATTAAGATTATAGTATTGTGTCGAATAGAAGCATTCTATTCTTTACCCTTTGGTCAGTGCGAAGAACAGCGACTAATCTATAGTTAGGCTCGAAGATGTTTTATTAGTAGAATGGGTTACTACGAGGCTCACACTACTTAGATGTCGAATGGTGGCTATGGTCGGCCTACCGAGTGACCGTTACCTTTACATAAACCAAATTATTAGAATTTAGTACGTCACTCTAAAAACTAATTAATTCTACGCCGAATAAACAATATCTTCCTATTTTTTGCACTTCGCCTAAACGATCCACGTATAGCTGCGATTAACTAAGGATTCATGTGATATCCACTAGTTAAGAATTTATCTTCGGATAGGTCTCAAAATTCTTGACGGGTTTTAACGAATTAAATGACGATTTAAAAAGTAAGCTAAGATCGAGTATTAATATCATCACAATATTTTAAAATATTTTATATTTAATTCTTCTACGAAATTTAATTAATTTATAATCTTTTCATAGTTGAAAGGAGAGAGATAACTAACTACTCAGAACTCATTAAAATAACACAACAATACATATTTATAAAACTTTGAACCAAAGTACGAAATGCTTATACGAAGTGTTCCTTGAAAGCTCCGTTGACTCTGCTGACTCCAACGTGATGATGAAAGACTCTAGCAACAATTACACATAATAAACACTCAAAATAAACTCACTAGATACAAAATAAAGTGGCACCCTAAGTATGGAAGAGACTAAATTAAACTAGAGATGAGAGGGAATAGGCTAAAATGGGTATGTGTACTAAAAGGGGGGGTTTTGGTGCGATTTTCTCTGTAGAATAGGCTCCTATTTATAGAGCTTTGAATTTGACCAGGGGTTGCTTAAGACACATCTTCAAAATTCATCCAAATTTACTGTATCTTCTAGAAGGTAACCGTCGCGTCTAGGCGCCGGGATCTGGCGCCTAGGCGCCGGACTCCGTGACCTGGTCTTTCGCACCTCTTCACTTTAGGTCGCACCTCTTCACGATCCAGACCGTTTCCTTGTATCCAAATACATTGTATCGCATGTCCTATATATTAGGAGTAACTTCCAGTCTTCAGAAGCTCCGATAACCGCTTAACACGGTCAAAATAGCTGCCAAAGTCATCGAAAAAACTTAACAGCGTCTGTATCGAACTGGCGCTTAGGCGCCAGGCTAATAATTCCAAAAATTGCTCCATAAGCTCCATTTTTGCTCCTTTTTGCTCCTTTTTCCTTCTTTTTCTTTCTTGGACACTTTTTAATAATCTACATCCAAAATCATGAAAATACCTTTCATTAAAACATAATATCATTAAGAATTTAATCATAAATAAGGCATAAAAATGGGTATTTTTTAGGTAGATCAAATTCCCCCAAACTTAAACGTTACTTATCCTCAAGTAACCCTTTTAATTACATAAAATAGATAACATTTGGAATGAAGTTAAAATATTTAAGATTTCTTATAATTTTTGGTTTTATAAATGCTTTAGCAAATCATTAACTAAATTTCACTAATTAAGTTTAATTTTAAGAATTTAAGAATATTTAACTACCAAATCATAAAACTTCCAATTTTTCATTTATTTCAAGAATAATTATAATTTATCATATCAAGGTCACATAGAATATTTACAAGAAAAAGATTTTCATGAAATATTTTTTTAGTAAAAATATATGTACATAGAAATTAAGTTAAAAATGTAATCAGTTTTCTTACTATAAGATAATTCAAGTGAAGCAAATTTTTGATTAGGCATTTCCTCAAGCTTCTCTTTACTTCTTTTTTTCTTTTTTTCTGGATTGTTTTTCAATCCCTTTTTTTTTAAAGTGAGGATTACTATTTTTGGATAGTCTGTTAATGATGTTGAACTTCACTATCCTTAACTTATTTTCAAAAACTTATACATTCTTACTTAATAATTATGAAATTAATAATTTATTATTTTTCAAAACTTATTTCAATCTTTTCTTTTTCAAGCAATAATCTTGATTCCTTAGTATTTCGAAAATACGATTCTCTTTACTTATAAATAGAAAAATTTTGATCTTATTATTCTTTAAGCTAAATAATTCTATTCTTAAAATCAATCAAAATTTTTGAAATTTTACTTAAGTTTACTAAATTATTTATAAATTCAAAAATTTAGGTAATCTTAAACAGATTTTTCATTCCTTATGTTATGTTAATATATTTTTAAAGAAAATGTTAGTTCTTTAAGGACAAATAATATTTAAATTTGATAAATATTTTCCCTTCCCCAAACTTCAGCTTTAGTATAAATATAAATTATGAAATTTTCTAAAGCATGAGAGAAAGAAATAAACAGGAATTTATCTAAGTATAACAATGATGTAGTAAGGAAAATCTAACTTCTACTTCTACACATGCTTCAATATGAATATAACAGAAATGATTAAGCATATATAAAAAAGTTTTCCAGAGTAGGAGTTAATTTCTAAAAATAAATCTTTTCTTTTTTTATTATTTTAAATATGCAAATTTACTAACACTAAATAATAGGCTGAAACAGAAATAAACTTTTTATAGAAATTCATTCACATCTCAGTTTTAAACACACATCAGATAAGCTAAGAAACAGTTTTAACATAAAAAGTTCATAACAACTCTAACAAATAACATCACAATAAACAGTACAACAAATAAGAAAACACTCTAAAAACAAAATCAATAAACTCTAGAGATAAATCAAGTTGCTAATCATCGTACGTAGCTTCATCATCATCATCACCAAAAGAGAACTCCATATCTTTAGGATCAATCATAGGGTGAAAATCTGGGACATGTAGGTAACTGAACATCATGCTCTCCCTTCAGAAATCTCACTAAAGATTCTAAATACTCAGCATCGAAATCACTCTTTCTTTGTGTATACTCAGAAAGGTGATAACTGAACATCATGCTCTCCCTTCAGAAATCTCACTAAAGATTCTAAATACTCAGCATCGAAATCACTCTTTCTTTGTGTATACTCAGAAAGGTGATCGATCTTCTTGTCATGGTATCTACTGCGAGTGAGTTAAGAATAACTCATCTTCTTGCTCTATGAAGCGATCATGCATGGTTTCCCAAAAATGTAGATGATGGCTCGGTAGAAGTAGATGGTACAGAAGTAGAAGCTCTACCTGAAGTAGGTAATGAACCAGCAGGTGCAGTAGAACTCTTACCTCACAATCGATCATAAATACTGACGCTCTCTCTTCCTATAGGCTTCGTCCACTTGAGCTTTTCCTCAAAAAGCTTAAAAACTACTCCAGCAGTTTGACATAGAGAATAGATCAGTGATGGAAAACCAAGTCCAATAAATGTGCTAGAATGAGCAGTAGCCTCCACAAAATCATAAATAATGCTCCCTACATCAATAGACTTCCTCTCTTGAATGTAGTAGTTTAGAATAGCTCTATCTCTAGTAACTTCACTTAGATGATTGAATGGAAGGGGACGAGCAGAAATAAAATAATGTCATGCCTTGGAAACACCATTAAGCTTAGAAGACGAAAAATTTACCCTTTTTCTATTTCGAGTCTTCTAGGCTCCAATACTATCAGTCAGGTAGGCAATGATCATGTCCAAATCTTCCTCAGATGGAGATAAACCTGAGTAATAACACTCAATGTTTGGCGGCAGGCCATAGAAAATATTGATGCGTTCAAGAGTGAATCCTACTCCAACTCCTCGAACGAAAATCTCATATTCCTCCGCATCCACGAAGTTAACATAAAATTCTCTAACCACCTGGATAACGGCAACAACGGTGAAATAGCAAAATCATTGTCAGTTGAGTGCAACAATTGTCTCCTCAATTCTTCTCCAGGATTATAGAAACTTTTGAGTCGTAGCAAAATCATTATATCAGAAATGTGCAGCAGTAGTGATGAACTTGCTACGATCAAAGTTTTTTCGTTCCTTTCCTTGCTTAGATTTGGGTGTCATCTAAACGTGAAAGAAAAACATGAAATAAATTCAACGGATCTAGAAAAATAAACTAAATTAAGCTTTTCAAACTTGAATTAGCTTAAACACCCATGGATTTGATCATAAAAAATCAAAATTTTTCTCAAAATTTTGGTTTTTCTAGATGAGAGCAAAATCCATGGTGAAAATAAAAAATAATGAGTTTAGAATGTAGATCTGACCTCGAGATAAAGAAATCGGGTCATTTCAAGCCCAAAAACTTGAAAATCCGGCTCTAAATGGGATTTCTAGGTGGTATTTTTGTGAAAATACTGTGGAGAAGGAAGCTTAGGCGTCAAAAATGGCGGGGGGGCGGGGGGGTTAAGAAGATGAGTTTTTGGGTTCAGGCCGAATAGGCGTTTAGGTGCCGAATTCTGGCGCCTAGGCGCCAGACTCGCCTTTCCAAAAATTTGATTTAAATTAAATATTTTCCAACAAATCTTATCAAATTTGACTCCTAATTACTCTTATGAGAGTATTTATCCATTTTGTAACCTCCAAATATTTTCACAATCAATTTAAAATGAAAGTATAGATCCACATAAATGTATCCAAAATCTTGAATTCAAAATCCTAATATCCATTCCAAATTAAACAATCTTCAGTACAAGACTTGTATCAAGGTTCAACGTTTTATAAATAACACAAACAATCAACAAAGCAAACATCCAAATCTAACAACACACATTAAACAATTTAAGCAAATACACACATTAGATATTCAAAACACTAAAACAAGACTCAATCACACCCAAAACACATATAGAATCTATTTAACACCGATCTTCAATTTCCATCTCTTTCGCAATGAAGTTCGCTAGGACCGAAGGTATAGAACGCCAACGTCCTTGGAAATTCCAAAGCCGTCTTTTCATCAATCCACTTGTTCTTCGCGTACATTTCTACTTAAGCGTCATGATAGGCAGCCATGTGATCAGATTGAAGTTTGGTTTGCCATTTCAAGTGTTCGTATTAGTGATACATCTCATGGAGACGATTACCAATACTTTGAAGTTCCGCTTCAATCTTATCCATTCGACTGAACATCTTCTCCAAACTAACAGCAATAAAACCATTAAAATAAGGCTGAGGATCTTTAGGATATTTGTCTCTTACCTCATTTCCATGATTTCCTCTATCCATGGCCTCCAAATCCTTCCTAACTCCTCCAAAATTATTTGCTATGGTCAAAATTAGTGTGTCTATGGGATTGAGGACAAAAAATAGGCTATAAATAAAGCGTTTCATGTGAAAATCAGAAGAAATTCGATTTTTCCACGATCTGTAACCGCGGCGCATAGGCGCCGGAATCTGGTGCCTAGGCGCCGGATCATCGATAGGCCAGTTATTCTGGCGATTAGGCGCCAACTTTTGGTGCCTAGGCGCCGGAAACTCGATTGACTCCGATTCGCCTATCATCAAATCTTGCAAAGTTTCGGTCATAAAAATAGGTCTAATAAATAAGTATGATCAACACACAAACACAATTATGAAAAATTCAACTCACAAACAATCACAAACGAAGGTTAACTTGATCTCTTTTTTACTCACATTTGACATGGAGTGGTCCAAGTCCAATTTCTATATACTTCAAGAAAATGTTTAGCTTAAGCCAATACAGACTTGTTACCCTTTTATTTCTAAAAGTTATATACAAATTCAGTCAAGACTAAAGCATAACCTTATAATGATAATTAAACTCAAACTAATAAATATGGGTTGCCTCCCACAAAGCGCTTAGTTTAACCCAGTCCGACCTAATTAATTAAATTAATTGGGTAGACTCAGCTCATAAGCCTCTTCATAATTTAATTTCATTTCTCCCATATAAGGCTTCAGTCTTAATCCGTTAACTTTAAATACTTTTTCAGTTTTGGGATCTTTAATATCCACAGCTCCATAAGGGTATACTTTCTCAATTATAAACGGTCCCATCCATTTAGATTTTAATTTTCTGGCGAAAAGTTTTAAATGAGCAATAAATAATAATACTTCTTGTCCAAGATCGAATATTTTCCTTGAAATCATTTTGTCATGTAATTTCTTCATTCTTTCCTTATAAATTCTTGCATTTTCGTAAAACTCATTTCTAATCTCTTACATTTCATTCAGTTGTATTAATCATTTTTCTCCTGCAGTATTCAAATTATAATTGAACTCCTTTATCGCCCAATAAGCTTTATGCTCCAGTTCAACAGGTAAGTGACAATGTTTACCATAAATTAACTGATAAGGTGACATTTCGATTGTTGTCTTATAAGCTGTTCTATAAGCCCATAATGCAAAATCAAGTCCATCAACTCAGTCAGTCCTTTTAGGATTAACAGTCTTTTCCAATATTCTTTTAATTTTTCTGTTTGATACTTCAACCATTCCACTTGTTTAAGGATGATAGCGATTGCAATTCTATGCTTAATTCGAATTTTTCCAAGCAATGATTGAATTCTTATATTTACGAAGTGACTTCCCCCATCTGTGATAATTATCCTAGGCATTCCAAATCTTGTAAAAATCATTTTCTTTAAAAATTTTGAAACACTTTTGGAAACACAGTTCGATAAAGCTACAGCGTCGATCCACTTTGAAATATAATCAACTGCTAATAAAATATAAATCTTTCCAGATGATGGTACAAAAGGTACCATAAAGTGTAAACCCCTCATATCAAAAATTTTGATTTCTAGTATAAAGTTTAAAGGCATTTCATCTTTTCTGGATATATTTCCCATTCTTTGACATCGATCACAAGTTTTCACATAATGTCCAACATCTTTAAATAAAGTAGGCCAATAAAATCCGTAATTTAAAATTTTAAATGCAGTTATATCCACTCCAAAGTGTCCTCCAAATTCAGAATCGTGACACTTTTGAATAATTGCAAAAGTTTCTTCATAAGGTACACATCTTCGAATCACAGAATCTCTTCCTATTTTACATAAATGAGGATCTTCCCAAATATATGATTTACAATTATTCTTGAATTTCTTAATATATTTACTATTCATCCCATATAGTAAAATATTGCTAACAAAGTAGTTAACTATATATGCATACCACGACATTTGTAATCCTTGAATGACATATAATTGCTAATTCGGGAATTTCTCATTTATATTTTCTTCATAAATCTTCTCATTATTATTTTTTATTCTTGATAAATGATCAGCAATTTGGTTGTCAGTTAGTCTTCTGTTCATAATTTCAAAATCAAATTCTTGCAAAAGTAAAACCCATCTGATCAATCTAGGTTTAGCATCTTTTTTAGATATTAAATACTTAATAGCAGAATGATCAGTATGCACAATACATTTTGTTCGAAGAAGATATGGTCTAAATTTATCAAAGGCATATACTATTGCTAACAGCTCTTTTTCAGTAGTAGTGTAATTTACTTGAGTTTCGTTAAGAGTTTTATTAACATAGTATATAACTTTGAAAATTTTCTCATATTTTTGTCCTAATACAGCTCCGATTACATAATCACTTGCATCATTAATTCAAAAGGTTTATTCCAATCAGGTGCAACAATGACAGGTGCAGTGATTAACTTTTCTTTCAGAATATTGAACGCATTCAGACAATCTTCATTAAATTGAAATTTAGCTTCTTTTTCCAATAAATGGCAAAGAGGTTTAGCAATCTTAGAAAAATCCTTTATATATCTCCTATAAAATCCAGCATGACCCATAAAACTTCTTACTTCAGTAACAGTAGTAGGTGGTTGTAGTTCAGCAATAATTTTCACTTTTGCTTGATCAACTTTCATCCCTATTTGTGAAACTTTATGTCCAAGTTCAATGCCTTCTGTGATCATAAATTGACATTTTTTCCAGTTTAGAACTAAATTTGTTTCTTCACATCTCTTCAAAATTTTCATTATATTTTCCTAGCAAGATTCAAAAGAAGTTCCAAAAACTGAAAAATCGTCCATGAATACTTCAATTCCTTTATCAACCAAATCACAGAATATTGACATCATACATCTTTGAAAAGTTGCAGGTGCATTGCATAAAACAAAAAGCATTTTTCTAAAGGCAAATGTTCCATAAGGACTAGTAAATGTTGTCTTTTCTTGATCCTCAGGAGCAACAGGTAATTGATGATAACCAGAATATCCATCCAGAAAATAGAAATATGAGTGTCTAGCAAGTTTATCCAACATTTGATCCAAGAAAGGTAAAGGAAAATGATCCTTTCTAGTGGCGTTGTTTAATTTTTTATAGTCAATGCAAATTCGCCATCCAGTAACTTGTCTTGTTGGGATTAATTCTTTTTTTTCATTAACAATGACATTTACTCCACCTTTCTTCGGAACACAATGAATAGGACTTACCCATTGGCTATCCGAAGTAGGATAAATAATTCCGACATCTAACCATTTCAAAATCTCTTTCTTAACAACCTCTTTCATAATTGGATTTAATCTTCTTTGAGGTTCAATAGTGGGTTTACAATTTTCTTCCATTAAAATCATATGCATACAGATTGAAGGGCTTATTCCTTTTATATCTGCAATAGTCCAACCAAAAGTTTTCTTATAATTCTTCATAACTCTAATTGATTTTTCTTCTTGATCATTGCTTAATTCTGAAGATATAATTACAGGTAAAGTTAATGAATCTCCAAGAAATGCATACTTTAAATGTGCAGGTAACATCTTTAATTACAGTTCAGGGGATTTTTCAATTGAGGGTAATAATATCTCATTTCTATTTGTGTCTAAAATTTCCCAATTTTCATGAATATAATGAGCTTCTTCATATTAATGTTCTTCATTTAATGAATCAACATATAACATAGATTCTTTATCTTTATCATCAAAAATGACCTTACATCTTTCTTGGTAATGCTTTTCAATCATATAATCAAAAATATCCATCCAATAGCATTTTTCTTTTTCAGGATACCTCATTGATTTCAGAACATTGAATGTTATCTCTTGATTATTAACTCTCATCGTTAATTCTCCTTTTTGCACATCAATCATAGCTCGATCGGTAGCTAGAAAAGGTCTTCTTAAAATGATAGGTATTTCTTTATCTTCTTCCATATCTAGAACAATGAAATCGACAGGGAAGATAAATTTATCTACGTTAACGAGAACATCCTTTATAACTCCTTTAGGATAAGTGATCGATCGATCAGCTAACTGAAGAGTTACAGTGGTAGGAGAAATCTCTCCTAAATCTAACCTTCGAAAGATTGAAAATGGCGTGAGATTAATACTAGCTCCTAAATCACATAAGGCTTTTCCACAGAATTTTTCTCCAATAGCACATGGTATAGTGAAACTTCCAGGATCTTTAAGTTTCTAGGTAATTTCTTCTGAATTATTGCACTACATTCTTCACTTAATGCAACTGTTTCATAAGCTTCAAATTTTCTCTTCTTGCTTAAAATATCCTTCATAAATTTTGAATAGCTTGGCATTTGCTCCAAAGCTTCAGCAAAAGGAATGTTGATGGTAATTTTATTAAAAATTTTAAAGAACATAAAAAATTGATGGTCAAGCTTCTCCTATTTAAGTCTTTGAGGAAAAGGTGGTGGTGGTGTTTCAACTTCCACTTCAGTAGGTACAACAGTAAGATCTTTACTTGGAGAAATGGTATCTTTAGGTTTTTCAATCTCTTCAACTTCTTTCTCTTTTTCAATCTCATTCCGTGTTTTCTCTTTTAATTCCATTCCACTTCTAAGTTGTACAGCTTTTGCTTGTTCATGTTCTTTTCCAGATCTTTTAGGATTAATTTTGACATTGCTAGGCAGTGTTCCTTGAGGTCTGTAATTAATGAAATTAGCAATTTAACCCATCTGATTCTCAATATTACGAATAACAGTATTTTGACTTTGTAGCTGATTGCAAAGTTGCAAGATCAATTCTTCTACATACAACTTTTTCTGCTGATTGTTATAACCAGGAGGATAAGTTGGTCAGTAGTTTGAATTTCCTTGATTGTTCCAATTTGGATTGGTTTGATGTCCATTACTCCAATTAAAATTAGGATGATTTTTCCAACAAGGATTATAATAATTAGAATAAGGATTATTAGTTTTACTAGCAGTAGATTGCAAAGTTTCCATTGTTTAAGAATCATCAGAATTTGCAGCATTTTCATTACTCACATGCGATATTAATAGCAAAATTATCTAATTTCTTAGATATCGCAGCCACTTGTGAAGCTAAAATAGAAAAGACTTCATTATCATGAATACTGGCCATTCTTTTAGGATTAACCCTTTCAGAAGGCTATTGAAAATTGTTGTTTGCCATTTCTTCAATTAAGGTGTAGGATTTTTCAAATATCTTAGCCATTAAAGAACCACCAGCAGCAGCATCAATAATTGATCTAAGTGATCCAATAAGTCCATTATAAAATGTTTAAAAAATTAACCAATCTGGTAAAGCATGATGAGGACATTTTCTTAATAGTTCTTTAAATCTTTCCCAAGCTTCATAAATTGTTTCTCCATCAAATTGAGTAAATGAAGTAATATCATTTCTCGATTTAACGAGTTTTAGAAGGAGGATAATATTTAGCAAGGAATTTTTGTGTCATATCTGCCCATGTTTTAATAGAACAAGTTGCTAATGAATTAAGCCACATCTTTGCTTTATCTTTTAAGGAAAAAGGAAAGAGTCTAAGCCTAATAGTATCACCAGAAACATTATTATATTTAAAGGTAGCATAAAGTTCTAAAAAACTAGCAAGGTGTAAATTTGGATCCTCATTAGGTGTTCCTTCAAATTGATTGTTTTGAACCATCTGAATAATATAAGGTTTAAGCTCAAAAGAATTAGCATCTACAACTGGAATTTGAATACTAACATGAAGTTCATCAGCTGTAGGGTTTTCATATTCCCTTAATGGTTTATAAATATTTTGTTCATTAATTTTGATTGGATTTTGATTATTGTTATGTAAGTTAGTCATTTTTTTATGTTTTGAAATTTATTTTCCTTTTTTAATTCTTTTAATTATTCTTTCTAATTCAGAATCAAAATGTACTAATCCTTCAGATCCAGAACTACGCATAAAAATTTAAAGAAAATATTTTTGTTTTTTTGTTTTGTTTTTATGTTTTTTTTTACTTTTTACTTTTTTATTTGTTTTGTTTTTAATTTTTATTTTATTTTATCCCCGGCAACGGTGCCAAAAACTTGATGCGATGTGACTTTAATTATGCTTTAAAATACAAGAATTTGATACCACTTTTTAGAAGATTTAATTCCTGGCAAATGGCTTCAAAAACTTGATGTGTGAGGTTTACTTTTATAATTTTATATTTTAGATTTAATTATTATTAAAGTCATAATTTTAAACGCATGTATACGTATCGTTCGAAGTAATACGAGGCTTCTAGTGGAGTCATCGGTTATCGATCCCACGGGGATAATAAAAATAAAAAGTAAAAATATATAAGTAATATTTTGAGAATTTCTTATGCAAATTATTGATACCCTTTTTATATATATATATATTCCAATAATAATTTTTACTAAAAAAAGGAAGCACTAAGTAGTAAATTAAAATAAGCAATAATTAAAACTCTATGTAAGTGTAAAAATGACTTTCTCCTTTTTTCAACTAATCCAAGAATTATAGATTAATTATCTTTTGTAAGGAATTAAGATTATAGTATTGTGCCAAATAGAAGCATTCCTATTCTTTACCCTTTGGTCCAGGTGCAAAGAACACTGACTAATCTATAGTTAGGCTCAGGATGTTTTATTAGTAGAATGGGTTAATCTAGGCTCACACTACTAGATGTCCAATGGTGGCTATGGTTGGCCCTACCAGTGACCCGTTACCTTTCTATAAACCAAATTATTAGAATTTAGTATGTCACTCTAAAAACTAATTAATTCTACGCCCAATAAATAATATCTTCCTATTTTTTTGCACTTCACCTTAAACAATCCGCGTATAGCCTGCGATTACCTAAGGATTCATGTGATATCCACTAGTTAAGAATTTATCTTCGGATAGGTCTCAAAATTCTTCAACAGGTTTTAACAAATTAAATGGCCAATTTAAAAAGTAAATTAAGATTAGGTATTAATATCATCACAATATTTTAAAATATTTTATATTTAATTCTCCTACAATATTTAATTAATTTATAATCTTTTCATAGTTGAAAGGAGAAAGATAACTAACTACTCAGAACTCATTAAAATAACACAACAAAACATATTTATAAAACTTTGAACCAATGTACAAATACTTATCTGAAGTGTTCCTTCAAGAGCTCCGCTGACTTCTACTTTCTCCAACGCAATGATGAAAGATTCCAACAACAATTACACACAATAAACACTCAAAATAAACTCACTAGATACAAAATAAAGTGGCTAAGTATGGAAGAGACTAAATTAAACTAGAGATGAGAGAGAATAGGCTAAAATGGGTATGTTTACTAAGAGGGGAGGGGTTTGGTGCAATTTTCTCTGTAGAATGGCCTCTTTTTTATAGAGCTCTGACTTTGACTAGGGGATGCTTAAGACACGTCTTCAAAATTTGTCCAAATTCAATGTATCTTCTAGAAGGTAACCGTCGCGCCTAGGCTTCAGAATCTGACGCCTAGGTGTCGAGATCTGGCGCCTAGGCGCCGGACTCCGTGACCAAGTCTTTCGCACCTCTTCACTTTGGGTCGCACCTCTTCGCAATCCAGACTGTTTCCTTGTGTCCAAATATATGAGGAGTAACTTCCAGTCTTCTAGAAGCTCCAATAACCGCTTAACACTGTCAAAATAACTGCCCAAAGTTATCAAAAAAACTTAACAGCGTCTGTATCGAACTGGCGCTTAGGTGCCGAATTCTGGCACCAGGCTAATAATTCCAAAAATTGCTCCATAAGCTCCATTTTGCTCCTTTTTTCTTCTTTTTCTTTCTTGGACTCTTTTTAATCATCTACATCCAAAAACATGAAAATACCTTTCATTAAAGCATAATATCCTTAGGAATTGAATCATAAATAAGGCATAAAATTGGGTATTTTTAGGTAGATCAACCATCAAGGACTGCGAAGCATAGAAATGATATTACATTTTTTTGTCAGTTTAAAGGGCAATCTATTTATAAAGCATGTGAACGTTTTAAAGATCTCCTGGAAAATATCCACATCATTCAATACCAGATTGGTTAGTAATTCAAACTTTTATAATGGATTAGTTAGATCTCTTAGATCTATTATTGATGTTGTTGTTGGTGGTTCATTGATGTTTAAACAATTTAATGATGCCTATGCTTTAATTGAAGAAATGACCACTAATAATTTTCAATGGCTTTCTGAGAGGGTAAATCCTGAAAAAGTAGTCAATATTCATGAATCTGATGCTTTTGCAATGTTAGCAAATCAAGTTGCTACAATTTCAAGGAAGATAGACTAATTTGGAATGAATTTTTCTCAGTCAAATTCCATGATTGAAGAAAATTCACTAGGCCAAATGGTAGATTCTCAAACATCATTAGAAACTTTGAATGTCATAAACAAGCCTAATAACCCATATTCTAATTATTGTAACCTAGGCTGGAATGGTCATCCAAACTTTAACTTGAATAACAATAATCCGGGTAGTAGTAATCAACAATGGGGGAACAACCAAGTAAACCCGTTTGGGAATTGGAACAACTAAGGTAATAATAATTATAGACCTACTTATCCTCCAGAACAGTAATTCACAATTTAAGATGAAGAAGTTGTCTATAGAAGAAGTGGTGTTACAAATGGGAAATCAATTGCAAAGTCAAAGAGCTACAATTAGAAATATTGAGAATAAATTTGGATAAATAACCAATTCATTAAATAATAGATCCCTAGGAATACTTCTGAGTAATTCAAAGATAAATCCAAGAGACAAAAATAAAGAGAGTAAAGGTTGTTCAACTGAGAAGTGAAAGAGAGATGGAAGGTAGAGTTCAAAAATAGATTGAAGAACCAAAAGTGGATGCTCCGAAAGGTATGGAAAGACCTATTTCTCCACCAGAAATTAATTTAGAAAAGCTCCCACTACCATTTCCTCAGAGACTTCAACAATAAAAGTTAGATAAGTAATTTTCAAAATTCGTGGAAATTTTTAAGAAACTTACAATTAATATTTCATTTGCTAAAGCCTTAGAATAAATGCCAAGCTATGTGAAGTTTATGAAGGATATTCTTAGTAGAAAAATGAAGTTTGAAGGTAATGACACTGTTGCACTTAGTGAAGAGTGCAATGCTATAATTTAGAAGAAGCATCATGAAAAGATGAAGTTATACTATTATCTAACTTTATTTTATTTTAAAGGTGATGAAATATGAATCTTTTAGAAGTGCTATAATCTAAATTAGTGAAACGTGCTATAATCTAACTTTATTTTATTTTAAAATCAATGACATATTCTGCAAAAGGTAAAGATGATGAATGTTATAAGATGGATGGTATAACAAATCTGAGTGAATGACATTTTAAACAACATATGAAGAAAAATATGAAAGTGAAAAATTGGAACATGAGCAAGAAGAGGAAGTACAATATTTTGATGATTTTAATGAGGAATATTTAAATTATATTCAAGAAAGTTTTGAAGTTTTGGACATGATAAAGAAAGATGAATCTTTTAGTCCATCAATTGAAAATCCTCCAAAACTTGAATTAAAGTTACTTCCTATATATTTAAAATATGTCTTTTTAGGTGATTCCTCAACTTTGCCAGTTATAATTTCCTCAAAATCAACAATAGAAGAAGAAAAGAGTTTGCTTGAAACTTTAAAGAAGTATTAAAAAGCCTTTAGATGGACAATAGTAGATATTAAAGCAATCAGTCCTTCAATTTGTATGCACAGAATCCTTATGGAAGAAAACTGCAAACCTAGGGCTCATCCTCAAAGGAGATTAAATCCTATTATGAAAGTGTTTGTCAGATGCTAGAATTGTCTACCCTATTTCAGGTAGTGCATGGGTTAGTCCTTCACTGTTTTCTTGAGAATGTTGAAGTAACTAGAACTGTTATTGAAAAGAATGAATTGATGCCAATGAGACAAATTACAGGATGACATTGATTATAGAAAATTAAATCTTGCCACCATGAAAGATCATTTTCCACTACCTTTTCTAGATCAAATGTTGGATAAACTAGCTGGGTATAAATAATTCTATTTTCTAGATGGATATACTGGTTATCACCAAATACAAATTGCTCCTGAGGATAAAAAAAACAACTTTTACCAGTCCTTATGGTACATTTACTTTTAGAAGAATGTCATTTGGTTTATGTAATGCCTCTGCTACATTTCAAAGATGTATGATCACAATTTTCTGTGATTTAATTGAAAAAGTAATTGAAGTGTTTATGGATGATTTTTCAGTGTTTGGAATTTCATTTGAATCATGATTAGAACATTGATCTAAAGTTTTCAAACGCTATGAACAAACAAATTTAGTCTTTAATCGGAAAAAATGCTAATTTATGGTAGCAGGAGGAATGTTTTTTGAGACATCATATATCAGAAAAAGGTATGAAAGTAGACCCTGCAAAAATTCAAGTGATCGCTAGTTTACCTTGCCAAAAAAATTGGAGGGAGATTAGGAGTTTTTCAGGACATGCTGGATTCTACAGGCATTATATTAAAGACTTTTAAAAAATTACTAAGCCACTATGCCGTTTATTAAAAAAAGATGCAATTTTTAATTTTAATGAAGAATGCCTAAATGATTTTGAGCTGTTAAAAGAGAAATTAATCACTGCACCAGTTATTGTTTCGCCAGATTAGGAAAAACCTTTTGAACTAATGTGTGATGCAAGTGATTATGCTATTGAAGATGTTTTATAACAAAAACATGACAAGATTTTCAAAGTGATCTACTATACTAGTAGAACTCAAATGAAGCTCAAATTAATTATACCAAAACTGAGAAAGAGTTATTAGTTATAGTATATGCTTTTAATAAATTCAAATCATATTTAATTGGAACAAAATGAGTAGTGCAATCTGACCATTCTGCTATTAAATATTTAATGGAAAAGAAGGTTGTGAGACCAATACAGATAATATGGACTCTTCTGTTACAAGAATTTGACTTTGTGATAGTAGATAGAAAGGGTGCTGATAATCAAATTGCTGATCATTTGTTCAGGCTTGAAAATAAAAAATCTCTTTCTTCTAAAGAAGAAATTAATGAAAATTTTTTTGATGAAAATTTGTTCACTATCAATGAGTGGTGTGTTCCATGATATGCCGATAGTGTGTAATTTATTGTTAGTGATATTATACCCTATGGATTGACATACCAACAGAGGAAGAAATTTTTATTTGAAGCTGACACTTATTTTTGAGATGGCCAATTTTTATATAAATAAGGAAAGGATCTAATAATTTGAAGATGAGTGCCTTTAGAGGAAACCTATAAAATTATTCAAAAATGTCATGATTCTGATTTTTGGGGACATTTTAGTGTTGATAAAATTGCATATAAAATTCTGCAATCTAGATTTTATTAGCCTACAAGTATTAAAGATATTAATGCTTATATTAAAAATTGTGATCGATGTCAGTGTGTAGGCAATATTTCTAGAAGAAATGAGATGCTCTTCAATTATATGTTGGAAGTTAAAATATTTGACGTTTGGGGATTAGATTTCATTGGACCATTTATACCAACTTCTAGAAATTTATATAGTAGTAGACTATGTATCTAAATGGATATAAGTTATTGCTTTACCTCGATGTGATGCTCGAAGTGTTGAAATTTTTTTAAGAAAGAATATATTTTGTAGATTTGGAATGCCAAGAGTAATCATAACTGATGGGGGAAGTCATTTTAGAAATGCAATTATGGAGAAATTAGTAAAGAAATAGCATACCAATCATAAAATTGTTACTGCTTATCATCCTCAGATAAGTGGTTTGATTAAATTAGTCAATCGTGAAAATAAAAGAATTTTGGAAAAATCTATTAATTCAAACAAAAAGGATTGGTCAATCAAACTGGATTTTGATTTGTGAGCTTATAGGACTACATATAAAAATGTTATAGGAATGTCCCTATATAGGCTAATTTTTTAGAAAGCTTGTCATTTACCAGTTGAACTTGAGTATAAAGCATATTAGGCTATTAAAGAGTTTAATTATAGTTTGAAGGATGCTGGTAAGAAAAGTTTAATGCAATAAAATGAGCTTGAAGAGATAATGAAGGAATCATATGAAAGTGCTAAATATATAAGGAAAAGATGAAGATGTGGCATGATCGTAGGATTCTGACTATAATATTGAGCCAAGACAACAAGTTTTCCTATATAATGCCAGATTAAGATTATTTGCTGGAAAACTTAAGTCCAGGTGGATGGGCCCTTTTATAGTAATAAAAGTTTATCCTTAGCCGTAGATATTAAAGAACCTAAAATTAAGAAAATATTTAAAGTGAATGGTCATAGACTGAAACCATATTTCTCAGTAGATCAACTTAAACTTGATGAAAATATGATATTGGTTCACTTAGAATAAGCACTGGGTATGTCGGATGACCTCGATCTGCGAACAACGCAGTAATTTATGCTTTCAAAAATATGTTATAGCCAATACTTTGACCCAAATAATAATAGCGGCTAGTGTATATAAATATAATTTTTTGGAAAATATTTTACACACTAGAGGTACTACGCAAGTATATGTATCGTTTCAAGTAATATAGGGCTTTAAATAAAGACCTCGGGATTGATCCCATAAGGAGGTTTATAGATTTTTAAATATTTTAATTTTATTTTTATGTACTTCTTTTAAAGTTATAAATTTAATATTTAATTTATTAAATGCAGAATTGAAGCAATAATAAAATAATGAGTGATGTAAATAATAATAAGCAAACAACTTTCTTCCTTTCAATTAATCCAAGACTTTTTAGATAATATAATATTCGTGGAGAATATAAATTTATGGTATTGTGCCGAATAGAAGCATTCTATTCTTTACCTTCACTCGATAGTATAAAGAACATTAGGCTATCTATAGATCAGTTATGGATGTATTGTTAGTAGAATGGGTTAATCTAGACTCACACTACTAGATGTTCAAGGGTGGCTATGTTCGGCCCTACTAGTGACCCGTTCCCTCTCTATAAACCAAATTACAAGAATTTAGTCTGTCACTCTAAAAACTTATCAATTCTACGTCCATTGAATAATATTTTCCTATTTATTTGCACTTCACCTTGAATAACCCGCACAAGGCCTTCGACTACCCAAGGATTCATGTGATATCTACTAGTTAAGAATTCAACTCCTTCTAGGTCTCAAAATTCTTCAACAGATTTTAACAATTTAAATGGCCAATTTAAATAATAAATTAAGATCCGGTATTAATATCATCACAATATTTAAATATATTTAGTTTTTAATTCTCCAACGAATTTAATATTATCTTATTTATCTTTTCATAATTGAAAGGAGAAAGTAAAGTAACTACTCATAAAACATTGAATTTCAATAACAGAAAATATAAACAAAACTTTGAATCAAATTACAAATACTTATCTCATGTGTTTCTCCAACTGAACCTCTGATTCCTTCTAACTCCAAAGCAAAATAGACTTCAAAAGCACCAACTCTTTCAAACTCTCAATACAAACTCTAAATAAAATAAACTCACTAATTTATGAAAGAAAGTAAACTACAATTGTGGCCCTTAAAATTATCTCTCTAGTTCTCTCTCTGATTGGAGCAGATTAGGGCGGGCTTCTTATTGGGCGTTTTTCTCTGTAGAAATGGCCTCCTATTTATAGGTTCAAGGGTTGCCTAAAGCATCTCTTCAAAATGTGTCCAAGTTCAATGAATCTTCTAGAAAGTGTGTCTAGCGCCTAAGCGCCGGCATCTGGGGCCTAGGCACTGGACTCCGCGTCCAGTTCTTCGGACCTCTTCACTTTGGATCGCACCTCCACGTGATCCAAAGAATTTCCAAGCGTCTAGATACAATGTATGACATATCCTATAATCCAGGAATAACTGTCAATCTTCTACATGGTCCAATAACTGCTCTAACCGTCAAAATAACAGCCCAAAGTAGTTACAAAAACCGTCACAGATTTAGTATCGAGCTGGCGTTTAGGCGCCGGATTCTGGCGCCTAGGCGCCAGTCACATTATTTTGGAAATTTTACATTTTGGCTCCATTTTTGCTCCTTTTTTCTCATTTTACATCATTTTTCCTTTTTGAACATTTGTGTATCACCTACATCCAAAAACACAAAAATACCTTTCATTAAAGCATAATATCCTTAAAATTTTGATAAAAATCAAGGCATAAAAACAGATATTTTTTTCATGGATCAAAATCCCTTAAACTTAAACGTTACTTGTCCTCAAGTAACCCTTTTTACTATATAAAATGTATAACATTTGGAATAAAAGGTAAATATTTAAGATTCCTTGTAATTTTTGATTTTATAAAGGCTTTAGTAAATCATTAACCAAATTTCACTAACTAAGTTTAATTTTAAGAATTTAAAGAATATTTAACTACCAAATTGTAAGACTTCAAATTTTTTTCATTCATTTCGAAAATAATTGTAGTTTATTATATTAAGATCACATAAATTATTTGCAAGAAAAAGATCTTCATGAAAATCTTTTCTAATAAAGAGGCATGTATAAAAATTAAGTAAAATATGTAATTAGTTTTCTTCTTATAAGATAATTCAAGTGAAGCTAATTTTTTATTAGGCATCTCCTCAAGCTTCTCCTCTCTTCTTTCTTCTTTTTTTTTTTTTTTAATAGTGAGAATTGTTGTATCTGGATAACCTGTTAATGGTTTTGAAATTCACTATCCTTAACTTATATTTTCAAATTTATACATTTTCACTTTATAGATTTCAAAAAGACTTTCAATCTTTTCTTTTTCAAGTTATAATTCGTGATTTCTTAATACTTCTAAAATTCAATTATCTCTACCATGAATAGAAAAAAATTTTAATCTTACTCTTCTTTAAGTTGACTAATTCTACTCTTAAAATTAATCAAAGTTATTACAATTTTGGTTTAGTCTACTAAATTATTTGTAATTTCAAAAATTTATGTAGTCTTAAATAGATTTTTCATTCCTTATGTTATGTTATTATTTTTTTTATTAAAGAAAATATTAGCACTTAAGGACAAATAAAATTTAAATTTGCATGTATTTTCCCTTCCCCCAAACTTAAGTTTTGATATATCATGAAAAGTTTTAAAGTATGAGAGAAAGAAAGGCATAATTTTAAAAAGGATTTTTTATAAGTATGTAAAAACAGTCTACAAAGAAAAATTTACTTCTACACATGCTTTTTATGAATATTACTGAAATAATGAAGCATATATAAAAGTAAGCAGGCTCAATTTTTATATCATTAGCTAAATTAAACGATTATACTAATCACAATAACAGAAACAAAAAAACATCACTAACTATTCAAGAATACTAAACAGTAGGCTAAAACAGAAATAAACATTTATCATAGAAAATGAAAAAAAATTCATCCATATTTCAGTCTTAAACACATATCACACTAGATACTCTAAAAAACAGTCTCAACATCAAAAAAATTCCACACAAAGTTACTTAAACAAATCGACACTAACTAACAACAAACTAATCAGTACTAACAAAAAGGAAATAAAGTAAAAACTGAATCAACTCATCTCAAGAGGTAAATCAAGCTACTAATCACTATTTGTAGCCTCGTCATCGTCATCACCAAAAGAAAATTCCACATCCTTTGGATCAACATACGGTGAAAATCTTGGATAGGTAGGGAACTGAACATCATGCTCACCCTTCAAGAATCTAACTAAAGACTCTGAATACTCAGCATCATAATCACTCTTCCTTTGGGTATATTCAAATAGATGATCAATCTTCTTGTTTATAGTATCTACTCTGCAGTGAGTTAGAAATAACTCATTTTGCTGCTCCAGAAATTGATCATGCATGGATTCCCAGAAACTAGATGGTGGCTCAGTAGTAGAAGTAGAAGGTCTAGAAGTAGAAGCTCTACCTGGAGTAGGTACAGAAGTAGAAGGAGCAGTAGATCTCTCCCGCGAAGACCATCATAAATACTAACACTCTCCTGCCCAATTGGCATTGTAGTCTTCAGCTTCTCCTCTGAAATATCATCAATAACTCCATTGCTCATGCATAAAGAATATATCAAGGATGGGAATCCTAATCCCACAGAAGTGCTGGATTGTGCAATTGATTCCACGGAATCATTGATAATGCTGCCAACATCTATCGGCTTCCTCTCCTAAATGCAGTAGTTTAGGATAGCTCTATCTCTGGAAACTTCACTCAGGTGGTTGGAAGGAAGTAGTCTAGCAGAAATAAAATAGTGCTAGGCCTTTAAAATACCATTCAGCTTAGAAGATTTAAAGTTGACCCGTTTGTCGTTCTGGATCTTCCAAGCTCCAGTGCCGTCAGTCAGATATGCAATAATCATCTCCAGATCTCCTTCAGATGGAGATAGACCAGAATAGTAGCACTCGACAGTAGGTGGTAGGCCGTAGAAAATATTGATCCATTCCGGAGTGAATCCCACTCTGACACCTCTAACGAAGACTTCGTCTTCCGCATCCATAAAGTTGGCATAAAACTCTCGTACAACAGGAATAATAGCAATGGCAGTGAAATAACAAAATCGCTCCTAGTTGTGTGCAACGATCGTGTTCACGATCATCTCTCCAGGATTGTAAAAACTGCGCTCCGAGATAAATTTCCTTGATGACGCAAATTCGTGATAAAGAAAGTGCGCTGCCGCAGTAGCGAACTTGCTGCTGTCAAAATTTTCTTGTGCTTTTTCGTGCTTATATTTAGGTGCCATCTAAACGTGAAAGAAAACAAAAATAAATTAAGGAATCAAATATCTAAACTCTTTTAAGCTTGAGAAACTTAAAATGAGTTAAGAAAATTCATGGACAATTTCTAAAAATCAAAATTGTTCTCCAAAATTTTGGTTTTTAGCAAAAATAGGAAAATACATGGTAGAAATAAAAAATAAATGGATTAGAAGGTAGATCTGACCTTAAGATGAAGAAATTGAGTGATTTTAGGCTAAAAAACGTGACATTTTGACCTCAAGATGGATCTAAGAGGTGTATTTTCACGAAAACGAGGAAGGAGATGAAGCTTAGGTGTCGGCCATGGCTTTTGGGGGTTTAAATCCCGATTTTCGGGTTGCAGGCTGATCTGGCGCCTAGGCGCCGAATTCTGGCGCTTAGGTGCCAGACTCGCTAACCAAAAAGATCACTTTAAAAATTTTATTTTCCACCAAAACTCACAAATTCAACTTCTAATTACTCAGATGAGAGTATTGCTTCAGTTTCCAACTTCCAAAATATTTTCCAAAAATATTAAAAATTAAAAATTAAATCCATCAATTAAACACAAGTTTAAGTCAAACTCTTCTAATTCCATTCATAATCTTCAATTTGGCTCAATACAATACAGATAAGTATAATAATAAGATTCAAGTCCTAACAAACAATAAAACAACATAATTTCAAAGCAAATACAACACACATTAAACAATAAAACAAACACACAAACAATACATTCAATTTACTAAATCGATGCAATGACACACTAGATAAAGTCTTGATCTAACCACATTTACTATCTAATCTTCAAATTAGAAATTTCCATTCTCATCACAATGAAGATTACTCGGCCCACTTGGGAAGAACGCTAACGCCCTTGGAAAATCCGTAGCCAATTTCTCGTCGATCCATTTGCTCTTCGCATACATCTCCACTGAGCATCTTGATAGGCCGCTAGATGATCGAATTGAAGCTTTGTCTGCCATTCCAGATGTTCAATTTGATGATAAATCTCATGGAGGCGATCTCCAATACTTTTGAATTCCGCTTCAAACTTATCTAGGCGACTCGAAAATTTCTCTAAACTTACAGCAATAAAACCATTAAAGAAAGGTTGAGGATCCTTAGAACACATATCTCTAGCCTCTTCTCCATGATTTCTTCTCTCCATTTCTTCAAAATCTTCTCTTATCTCCTCAAGAATGAAGTGTAAAGGTCGTAACTATGGTTGCTTAGGGATTGGGAACGAAGATGGGGTAGTTTATAGGAGAAAATCGTGTGAAAAACTGAAAAGTTTTGGTTTTTACATGACCCAGTAACTGTGGCACTTAGGCGCCAAATCTGGCACCTAGGCGTCGGACCCATCAACACACAATCTACTCTAGCGCTTAGGCTCCGGATTTTGGCGCCTTAGCGCCGGAACCATGTTCGACTCCGTTTCGCCTAACGTCAAATTTCAAAGTTTCGATCTCCAAAATAGGTAAATGATAAGATCCATATAGACTTAATAATAAAAATTATCTCGAAATAATAAACAATCATAATGAAGGTTAACTTGATTTCCTTTTTACTCACATACGAAATGGAGTGATCCAAAGTCCAAACTTTATATACTTCGAGATCATCTTTTGCTTAAGTCAATTAAAACTTGTTAGCATCCAATTTTCTACAGTTATATAAAATTAGTCAAGACTGAGACATAACCTTACTTTAAAAAAGTAAAAACACACAAAAATAACAATGGGTTGCCTCCCACAAAAGCGCTTGGTTTAACGTCGTCAGCTCGACCTAATTATCTCTATAATCAGGTAGACTCAACTCGTAAGCCTCTTTATAAATCATTTTTATTTCTCCCAAATAAGGCTTCAGTCTTAATCTGTTAACTTTAAATATTTTTTCCCGTTTTTTGGGTCTTTAATATCAACAGCTCCATAATGGTATACTTTCTCAATTATATATGGTCCCATCCATTTAGATCTTAATTTTCCAGGAAAAAGTCTTAAATGAGTATTAAATAATAATACTTGTTGTCCAGGCTCGAATATTTTCCCTGAAATCTTTTTATCATGTAATATCTTCATTTTCTTTTTATAAATCTTTGCATTTTCATATGACTCATTTCTTATTTCATCCATCTCATTTAATTGTAATAATCATTTTTCTCTGCAGGTATTCAAATCAAAATTAAACTCCTTTATCGCCCAATAAGCTTTATGTTCTAGTTCAACAAGTAAGTGATGATGTTTATCATAAACTAACCGGTAAGGTGACATTCCATAAGTTGTTCTATAAGCCCATAATGCAGAATCAAGTCTATCAACCCAATCAGTTCTTTTAGGATTAACGATCTTCTCTAAAATTCTTTTAATTTTTTTGTTTGATACTTGACCATTCCACTTGTTTGTGGGTGATAAGCGAGTTACAATTCGTGTTTGATTCCAAATTTTTCTAATAATGATTGAATTCTTATATTTACGAAATGACTTCCACCATATCGCGATAATTACCTTAGGCATTCCAAATCTTGAAAAAATCATTTTCTTTAAAAATTTTAAAACACTTTTGGAATCACGATTAGGTAAAGCTACAGCTTCAATCCACTTTGAAACATAATCAACTGCTAATAAAATATAAATCTTTCCGGATGATGGTACAAATGGTCCCATAAAGACTAAACCCCATATATCAAAAATTTCAATATATAGTTTAAAGGCATTTCATCTTTCCTAGATTTATTTCCCATCCTTTGACATCGATCACATGTTTTAACATAATTTCTCACATCCTTGAACAAGGTAGGCCAATAAAATCCAGATATTAAAATCTTAAATGTAGTTTTATCTACTCCAAAGTGTCCTCCAAATTCAGAATCATGACATTTTTGAATAATAGCAAAAGTTTCTTCATAAGGTACACATCTTTGAATTACAGAATCTCTTCCCAATTTAAATAAATGAGTATCTTCCCAAATATAAGATTTAGCATCATTTTTAAATTTCTTAATATATTTGTTATTCAATCCATAAGGTAGAATATTGCTAACTAAATCTTTAACTATATCCGCAGACCATGGTGTTTGGCATCCTTGAATAACATATAATTGTTCATCAGGAAACTTCTCATTTATATTTTCTTCAATAATAATATCATTTTTAATTCTAGATAAATGATCAGCCATTTGGTTGTCAGTTTCGTTTCTATCCACTATTTGAAAATCAAATTCTTGCAGAAGTAAAACCCATCTTATCAGTCTAGGTTTAGCATCTTTTTTTGACATTAAATATTTAATAGCAGAATGATCACTATGAACTATGCATTTGGTACCAAGAAGATAAGGTCTAAATTTATCAAAGACATAGACTATAGCTAAAAGCTCTTTTTCAGTAGTAGTGTAATTTCTTTGAGTTTCGATAAGAGTTTTACTAGTATAATATATAACTTTGAAAATTTTCTCATATTTTTGTCCCAATACAGACTCCAATTGCAAAATCACTTGCATCGCACATTAATTCAAAAGGTTTATTCCAATTAGGTGCAATAATTATAGTGCGAGTTATTAATTTTTCTTTTAAAATATTGAAAGCATTAACACAATCTTCATTAAATTCAAATTTAGCTTCTTTTTCCAATAAATGACTAAGAGGTTTAGCAATTTTAGAAAAATCCTTTATATATCTTCTATAAAATCCGACGATGACCCGAGAAAACTTCTCACATCGATAATGAGTAGTAGGTGGTTGCAGTTCAGCAATAATTTTCACTTTTTCTTGATCAACTTCCATCCCTTTTTGTGAAATTTTGTGACCAAGTACAATGCCTTCTGTGACCATAAATTGACGTTTTTCCCAGTTAAGAACTAAGTTTATTTCTTCACATCTTTTCAGAACTTTGGAAATATTTTCCAAACAAGATTCAAAAGAAATTCCAAAAACTAAAAAATCGTCCATAAATATTTCAATTTCTTTGTCAATTAAATCACAAAATATTGACATCATACATCTTTGAAAAGTTGCAGGTGCATTACATAAACCGAAAGGCATTCTTCTAAGCGCAAATGTTCCATAAGGACTTGTAAATGTTGTTTTCTCTTGGTCCTCAGGAGCGATAGGTAATTGATGATAACCAAAATATCCATCCAGAAAACAGAATTATGAGTGTCCAGCTAATTTATCAAGCATTTGATCCAAGAAAGGTAAAGGAAAATGATCCTTTCTAGTGGCGTTATTTAATTTCCGATAATCAATGCAAATTCGCCATCCAGTAACTTGTCTTGCAGGAATTAGTTCATTTTTATCATTGACAATGACAGTTACTCCTCCTTTTTTCGGAACACAATGAATATGACTCACCCACTGACTATCCTAAAAAGGGTAAATAATTCCAGCATCTAACGATTTTAAAATTTCTTTTTTAATAACCTCTTTCATGATAGGATTTAATCTTCTTTGAGGTTCAATAGTAGGTTTAAAATATTCTTCCATTAAAATCCTATGCATACAGATGGAAGGGCTTATTCCTCTTATATCAGCAATAGTCCAACCAAAAGCTTTCTTATAATTCTTTAACACTCCTATTAATTTTTCTTCTTAATCTAAGCTTAGTTTAGAAGAAATAATAACAGGAAAAGTTAATGAATTTCCAATGCAAGTAACATTTTTAATTCCAGTTCAGGAGCTTTTTTAATCGAGGGTAAAAGTATATCATTTTGAGTTATGTCCAAAATTTCCCAGTTATCTTTAATAAAATAAGTTTCTTTAAATAATTCTTCTTCTTTTAGTTCTTCATTTTCGTCAGTTAATAATTCAGTTTTTTCTTCAGAAATGACTTTACATTTTTCTTGATAATGTTTTTCAATTATATAATCAAAAATATCCATTCGATAGCATTTTTCTTTATCAGGGTACTTCATTGATTTAAGGACATTGAATTTAATCTCTTGATCATTAACTCTCATAGTTAATTCTCCTTTTTGCACATCAATCATAGCCCGTCCGGTAGCTAGAAAAGGTTTCCCTAAAATAATTAGTATTTCTTTATCTTCTTCCATATCAAGTACAATGAAATCCACAGAGAAAATAAATTTATCCACTTTAACAAGAACATCCTCTATAACTCCTTTAGGGTAAGTGATAGATCTATCACTAGCCGAAGGGTTACGGTGGTGGGAGTAATCTCTCCTAAATTCAACCTTCGAAAAATAAAAAATGGCATGAGATTAATACTTGCTCCTAAATCACATAAAGCTTTTCCACAAAATTTTTCTCCAATAGCACAAGGTATAGTGAAACTTCCAGGATCTTCAAATTTCTAAGGTAATTTCTTTTGAATTATTGCACTACATTCTTCACTTAATGCAACAGTTTCAAAAGCTTCAAATTTTTGTTTCTTACTTAAAATATCCTTCATAAATTTTGCATAAGTTGACATGTGTTCCAAAGCTTCAGCAAAAGGTACGTTAATAGTAAGTTTCTTAAAAGTTTCAAAGAACTTAGAAAATTGATGATCAAGCTTCTGCTGTTTTAATCTTTGAGGAAAAGGTAGTGGTGGTTTTTCAACTTCCACTTTAATAAGAATAACTGTCTGATCTTTACTAGGAGAAGGAGTTTCTTTAGGTTTTTCAATCTCTTCAACCTCAATCTCATTTTCAATTTCATTCTGAATTCTTTCTTTTAATTCCTTTCCACTTCTAAGTTGTACGAGCCTTAGCATGTTCATGTTCTTTTCCAGTTTCTTTTGGATTGATTTCAACATTACTAGGAAGTGTTCCTGGAGGTACGTAATTAATTAAATTAGCGATTTGTCCCATTTGATTCTCAATATTACGAATAGCAATGTTTTGATTTTGTAATTGATTACTCAGTTGTAAAATTAATTCTTCTATAGATAACTTTTTCTGTTGATTATTAAATCCAGGAGGTTTATAGTTTGAATTTACTTGTTCCAATTTCCACTTGGATGAGATTGATTATTACCCCATTTTTGTTGTGAATTATTCTAGTTAAAATTAGGGTGATTTTTCCATCCAGGATTATAATAATTTGAATAAGGGTTAATTTTACTACCAATAGCTTGTAAAGTTTTAATAGTTTGAGAATCTTCCATATTAGCAGAGTTGTTATGTGATACATTGATAAAAAAAATTATCTAAATTATTAGATATTGCAGCTACTTGTGAAGCTAAGATAGAAAAGGCTTCGTTATCATGAATACTTGCCATTCTTTTAGGATTAATCCTTTCAGAAGGCCATTGAAAATTATTGTTAGCCATTTCTTCAATTAAAGTATAAGCTTCTTAAAATGATTTAGCCATTAAAGAACCTCCAGAATAACAGCATCGATAATTGATTTCGGTGATCCAATAAGTCTGTTATAAAATATTTGAATAATTAACCAATCAGGTAAAGCATGATGAGGACACTTTCTTAATAGTTCTTTAAATCCTTCTCAAGTTTCATAAATTGTCTCCCCGTCAAATTGACTAAATGAAGTAATGTCATTTCTTAATTTAGCAGCTTTAGAAGGAGGAAAATATTTAGCAAGAAATTTTTGTGTCATTTCAGCTCATGTTTTAATAGAACCTGTTGCTAATGAGTTCATCCACATCTTTGTTTTCTCTAAAAGAGAAAGGAAATAGTCTAAGTCTAATAACATCATCAGAAACATTGTTATATTTAAAGGTAGCACAAAGTTCTAAAAAACTAGCAAGGTGTAAATTTGGATCCTCATTTGGTGTTCCCCCAAATTAATTATTTTGAACCATTTGAAAAATAGACGGTTTAAGCTCAAAAGAATTAGCATCTACAGCAAGTATTTGAATACTATTATGAAATTCATCAACTGTAGGGTTAGCATAATCCCTTAATGGTTTGTAAACATTTTGCTCATTAATTTCAATTGGATTCTGTAAATTGTTATGTAAATTAGCCATCTCTTGATATTTTTGAATTTGTTTTCCTTTTTTAATTCTTTTAATAGTTCTTTCTAATTCAGAGTGTAAAGGTAATAATCCTTCAGATCCAGGACTACGCATAAAAAGTAAATTAACAAGAAATAAAATCTCTACTTAAAAAAAATTTATTTTATTTTATTATTATTATATATATATATATATATTTGTATTTTATATTTTTGACAATAAAAGAAAATAAATAAAAAAAATTAAAATCTACTCCGCTCCTCCCCGTGCAACGGCGCCAGAAACTTGACCCAATGCTATATATATATGTGTACTAAAAATTCAATCCCCGGCAACGGCGCCAAAAACTTGACTTGCAATCCGCTGATCAAAAATATAATAATTAATTCTTTCAAATATATGTAATAGATAATAATAACAACTAGTGTATACAAATATAATTTTATTGAAAATATTTTACACACTAGGGGTACTACCCAAGTATACGTATCGTATCAAGTAATATAGGGCTTTGAAACAAAGTCCCCAGTATCGATCCCACGAGGAGTGAGTTATGGATTTTTAAATATTTTAATTTTATTTTTATGTATTTCTTTTATATTTTATAAATTTGATATTTTTTAATTTACTAGATGCAATAATAAAGTATTAATGAAAGATGCAATAATAAAGCAGTAATGAAATGATTGGTGTAAAAAGCAATAAGAACACAACTTTCTTTCTTTCAGTTAATCCAAGATTTTCTAAAATAATAATAATATTCGTGGAGAATATAAATTTATGGTATTGTGTCAAATAGAAGCATTCATATTCTTTACCCTTTGATCCAGGTGTAACGAACATTGGCTAGCTTATAGATCAGGTCCGGATGTATTGTTAGTAGAATGGGTTAATCTAGGCTCACACTACTAGATGTCCAAGGGTGGCTATGGTCGGCCCAACTAGTGACCCATTCCTTCTCTATAAACCAAATCACAAGAATTTAGTCTGTCACTCTAAAAACTTATTAACTCTTCGCCCATTATATAATTTCTTCCTATTTATTTGTACTTCACCTTGAATAACCCGCACAAGACCTTCGACTACCCAAGGATTCATGTGATATCTACTAGTTAAGAATTCATCTCCTTCTAGGTATCAAAACTCTTTAACAAATTTTAATAATACAAGTGATCAATTTGTAAAGTAAATGAAGATCTGGTATTAATATCATCACAATGTTTTAAAATATAAATAGTTTTTAATTCACCATCGAAGTTTATATTATCTTATTTATCTTTTCATAATTGAAAGGAGAAAGTAAACTAACTACTCAGAACACATTAAATTTAAACAACAAATATGATAATAAAACTTTGAATAAAAATACAAATACTTATCTCAAGTGTTTCTTCTATTGAACTTCTGAATTCTTCTGACTCCAAAGCAAATAAACTTCAAAAGCACCAACTCTATAAACTCTCAATACACACTCTAAATAAACTCACTAATTAATAAAAGTGGCCCTAAAGTATTTCTCTAATTCTCCCTCTAGATGGGGCTCTAGATATGAGGATGTATGGGGGCATATGTGGGGCGTATGGGTGTTTTTCTCTGAAGAAGTACCCTCCTATTTATAGGCTTCAAGGGTTGCCTTGAGGCACCTCTTCAAAATGTGTCCACATTCAATGAATCTTCTAGAATGTGTGTCTGGCGCCTATGCGCCGGAATCTGGAGCCTAGGCGCCGGACTCTGCGTCCAGTTCTTCGCACCTCTTCATTTTGGATCGCACCTCTTCGGATTAAAACCGTTTCCAAGCGTCCAAATACATTGTATCACATGTTCTATAAACCAGGAACAACTGTCAGTCTTCTAGAAGGTCCAATAATCGCTAACACAGTTAAAATAACCGTCCAAAAGTCGTCAAAAATCTTTACAGATCTCGTATCGACCTGGCGCTTAAGAGCCAGATTCTGGCGCCTAGGCGCCAGACCAATAATTTTGAGAATTTTGCATTTTGGCTCCGTTTTTGCTCCTTTTTGCTCCTTTTTCACTTTTTTTCTTCTTGAACATTTTTTCATCACCTATATCCAAAAACACAAAAATACCTTTCATTAAAGCATAATATCCTTAAAAATTTGATAAAAATCAAGGCATAAAAATGGGTATTTATTTCATGGATCAAAATCTCCCAAACTTAAATGTTACTTGTCCTCAAGTAACCCTTTTTACTATATAAAATGTATAACATTTGGAATGAAAGATAAATATTTAAGACTCCTTGTAATTTTTGATCTTATAAAGGCTTTAGTAAATCATTAACAAAATTTCACTAACTAAGTTTAATTTTAAGAATTTAAAGAATATTCAACTACCAAATCATAAGACTTCAAAAATTTTTCATTCATTTCGAAAATAATAGAAGTTTATTATATTAAGATCACATAGATTATTTACAAGAAAAAGATTTTCATGAAAAGTCTTTCTTAAATAAAGATTCATGCATGAAAATTAAGTAAAATTATGTAACTAGTTTTCTTCATATAAGACAATTCAAGTGAAGCCAATTTTTTATTAGGCATATCGTCAAGCTTCTCCTCTTTTTCTCTTCTTTTTTTTTTCACAGTGAGGATTACTGTATCTGGATAGTCTGTTAATGATTTTGAACTTCACTATCCTTAACTTATATTTTCAAACTTTTACATTTTCACTTAATTATTATAACATGAATAGAATTTCAAAAAGATTTTCAATTTTTTCTTTTTCAAGTTATAATTTTTTATTTCTTAATACTTCTAAAATTCAATTATTTCTGTTATGAATAGAAAAATTTCTTAACCTTATTCTTCATTAAGTTCAATAATTCTATTCTTAAAATCAATCAAAGTTATTAAAATTTTGGTTAAGTCCACTAAATTATTTATAATTTCAAAAATTTAAGTGATCTTAAATAGATTCTTCATTCCTTATGTTATGTTAAGATTTTTTTTTAGAAAATATTAGTTTATTAAGGACAAATAAAATTTAAATTTGCATGTATTTTCTTTCCCCCAAACTTAAGTTTTGGTATAACATGAAAATAATAAAGTATGAGAGAAAGAAAAACATAATTTAAAAAGGAATTTATAACCATGTAAAAAAAATTCTAGAAAGAAATATAATTTACTTCTACACATGCTTTTTTATGAATATTACAGAAATAATGGAGCATATAAAAGTAAGCAGGTTGAAAAATTTTATATAGCAGTAGTTGAATTAAATAACTATATTACTAACAGAAATAAAATAACATTACTAACTATTACAGAATCACTAAGCGATAGGTGAAACAAAAAATAAACACAAATTCATTCAAATTTCAGTCACGCAACTAAATATCTAAAACAGTCTCAACATCAAATAATTCATACAAAGTCTCATAAACAAATCTAAACTAGTAAACAACAAACAACAATCAGTACTAGCAAACAAAAACTAAACTAACAACAGACTCAGCACATCTCATAGGTAAATCCGACTACTAATCACTGTCTGTAGCCTCGTCATCGTGATCACCAAAAGAAAACTCCACATCCTTAGGATCAACATATGGTTAAAATCTAGGACAGGTGGGAAACTGAATATCATGCTCACCCTTCAAGAATCTGACTAAAGACTACGAATACTCGGCATCATATTCACTTTTCCTGCGGGTGCGATCAGATAGGCGATCAATCTTCTTATCCATAGTATCAACTCTGCAGTGAGTTAGAAATAACTCATTCTGCTGCTCCAGAAGTTGATCATGCATCGATTCCTAAAAACTAGACGGTGGCTCAGCAGTAGAAGTAGAAGGTTTGGAAGTGGAAGCTCACACGGAGTAGGTGCGAAGTAGAAGGGGCTGTAGATCTCTTCCCGCGAAGAAGATCATAGATACTAACACTCTCCTGCCCGATTGGCTTGGTAGACTTCGGCTTCTCCTCGAAATATCGACGGTGACTCCATTGTTCACACATAAATAATAAATCAGAGATGGGAATCCTAGTCCTACAGAAGTACTGGATCTAGCAGTAGACTCCACAGAATCATAAATAATATTGCCGACATCTATCGGCTTCCTCTCCTGAATGCAGTAGTTTAAGATAGATCGATCTCTAGTCACTTCGCTCAGGTGGTTGGAAGGTATAAGTCTTGCAAAAATAAAGTAATGCCATGCCTTTGAAATACCATTTAACTTAGAAGATTTGAAATTTACCCGTTTATCGTTTCTGATCTTCCAAGCTCCAGTGTCGTCAGTCAAATAAGCAATAATCATCTCAAGATCTCCCTCAGATGAAGATAATCTAGAATAGTGGCACTCGATGGTAGGTGGCAGTCCATAAAAAACATTGATCCTTTCTGGAGTAAATCCTACTCCAACACCTCTGACGAAGACTTCGTCGTCTTCCACATCCAAAAAAATAGCATAAAATTTGTGCACGACTGGAATAACAGCAACAGCGGTGAAATAACAGAATCGTTGCAGTTGTGCGCAACGATCGTGTTCTCGATCATTTCACTGGGATTGTAAAAGCTTCGCTCTGAGATAAATTTTCTGGACATCACAAATTCATGGTATCGAAAATGCGCTGCTGCAGTCGCGAACTTGCTACTGTTAAAATTTTCTCGTGCCTTTCCTCGCTTAGATTTTGGTGCCATCTAAACGTGAAAGAAAACACAAATAAATTAAGGAATCAAAGATTTAAACTCTTTTTAAGCTTAAGAAACTTAAAATGAGTTTATAAATTCAAGGAGAAACACTAAAAATCAAATTTTTTCTCAAAATTTCAGTTTTTAGTCAAAAATAGGAAAAACTATGGTGAAAATAAAAAATAAATGGATTAGAATGTAGATCTGACCTTGAGATGAAGAAATCAAGTGATTTCAGGCTCAAAAGCTTGATGTTTTGACCTCCAAAATGGATTTAGGAGGTGGGTTTTCACAAAAAAGAGGAAGAAGATGAAGCTTAGGCGTCAAAAATGGCTAATAGGGGTTTAAATGGTGTTTTTCAGGTAAGCAGGCCGAACCGGCGCCAAGGCGCCAGACCCGCCTTTCCAAAAAAATCTCTTAAAATTTTTATTTTCCACCAAAATTCATAAATTAAACTTCTACTTACTCACATAAGAGTATTGCTTCAGTTTCCATCTTCCAAAATATTTTCCAAATATTTTAAATATTAAAAATTAAATCCACCAATTAAACACAATTTTAAATCAAACTCTTCAAATTTCATTCATGATTTTCAATTTTGGGCTCAATACAATTCAGATAAGTATCATAACATGATTCAAGTTCTAACAACAATCAAACAACACAAATTTGAAAGCAAATACAACACACATGGAACATGAAAGCAAACACACAAACAAACACAATCGATTCACTGAATCGATACAACGACACACTAGATAAATCACAATCTCATCACATCACTATCTAATTCCCATTATCTTCACAATGAAGATTGCTTGGCCTACTGGGGAAGAATACTAACGCCCTCAGAAAATCCGTAGCCGTTTTCTCGTCGATCCAATTGTTCTTCGTATACATCTCCACTTGAGCATCTTGATAAGCCGCTAGATGATCAAATTGAAGTTTCGTCTGCCATTCCAGATGTTCTATTTGATGATACATTTCATGGAGGCGATCTCCAATGCTTTTAAAATCTGCTTCAAACTTATCTAGACGTCTAGAAATTTTCTCCAAACTTACAACGATGAAACCCTTGAAGTTGGGTTGAGGATCCTTTGAAACCTTGTCTCTAGCCTCTTCTCCAAGATTTCTCCTCTCCATTTCTTCAAAAATCCTCTCTAATCTCTCAAGAATGGAGTGTATGGGTCGAAATAATGATTGCATAAGGATTGGGGATGAAGAGAGGGTGATTTATAAGAGAAAATCGTGTGAAAAACTGAAGATTTTAGGTTTTGACACTATCCAGTAACTGTGGCGCTTAGGCGCCAAATCTGGCGCTTAGGCACCGGACCCATCGACACATAGTTTTACTCTGACGCTTAGGCGCCAAATCTGGCACCTAGGCGCCGGAACCATGTTCGACTCCGTTTCTCCTAACGTCAAATTTCAAAGTTTCGTTCTCCAAAATAGGTAGTTTAGAATGGTAAGATCAATATAGACTCGGTAACACAAATTATAAGCAATCCTAATGAAGGTTAACTTGATCTCCTTTTTACTCATATATGAAATAGAGTGATCCAATGTCTAAGCTTTATATAATTTGAGATAATTTTCAGCTTAAGTCAATAAAGACTTGTTAGCATTCAAATTTTCTAAAATAATATAAAATTAAACAAGACTGAGGCATAACATTACTTTACAAATGTAAATACACACAAAACAACAAATAACTATGGGTTGCCTCCCACAAAGCGCTTAGTTTAATGTCGTCAGCCCGACCTAATTAAGTCTTTTAATCAGGTAGACTCGACTCATAAGCCTCTTTATAAATCTTTTTAAAATCTCCCAAATAAGGCTTCGGTCTTAATCCATTAACTTTAAAAATTCTTCCCGTTTTGGGATCTTTAACATCCACAACTCCATAATGGTATACTTTTTCAATTATATATGGTCCTATCCTTTTCGATCTTAATTTTCCAGGAAAAAGTCTTAAACAAGTATTAAATAATAGTACTTCTTGTTCAGGCTCAAATATTTTTCCTGAAATTTTTTTATCATGTAATATTTTCATTTTCTCTTTATAAATCCTTGCATTTTCATATGATTCATTTCTTATTTCATCCATCTCATTTAATTGTAATAATCATTTTTCTCCTGCAGTATTCAAATCAAAATTAAACTCCTTTATCGCCCGATAAGCTTTATGTTCGAGTTCGACGAGTAAGTGACAATGTTTACCATAAACTAACCGGTAAGGTGACATTCCGATTGGTGTCTTATAAGATGTTCTATAAGCCCATAATGTAGAATCAAGTCTATCAACCCAATCAGTTCTTTTAGGATTAACGAGTCTTCTCTAAAATTCTTTTAATTTCTCTCGTTTGATACTTCAGCCATTCCACTTATTTATGGATGATATGCGGTTACTGATTCGTGTTTGATTCCAAATTTTTCCAATAATGATTGAATTCTTATATTTCTAAAATGACTTCCACCATCTGTGATAATTACCTTAGGCATTCCAAACCTTGAAAAAATCATCTTCTTTAAAAATTTTGAAACACTTTTGGAATCACAGCTAGGTAAAGCTATGGCTTCAATCCACTTTGAAACATAATCAACCACTAATAAAATATAAATCTTTTCAGATGATGGTACAAATGGTCCCATAAAGTCTAAACCTCATATATTGAAAATTTCAACTTCCAATATATAGTTTAAAGGCATTTCATCTTTATTGGATGATCACAAGAAAATATATTAAGAAATTCATACCCATTTTTTATGAAATTGCATTACAAAGAAAGGTATTTTCTTTATTTTATTGCAGGAATGAAGATTTATAAGTGATGGAAGCAAAAAGCATGAAATGGAGTAAATTTGGATAAAAAAAAGGAAGGAATTCATGCAAAATGAACTAAGTCACTGACGGCAAGATCGAGCCCACCGATGGCGAGATCATAAGGAGAATTTTTGAAGGATTTGCAACTACCACGACGACAGCGAGCCCGAGCCCGCTGACAGCGAGCCCGAGCCCGCTGACAGCGAGATCGCGCGGTTTGGAGACCTTTTAGAAGCCCCGCTGACGGCGAGGTCGTTTCTCGCTGACGGCGAGACTGTTCAAAATGCCTGATACATTGAACCTGGACGCTTTTTGAAGAGGTGTTTAAGCACCCCTTGGACCTTTGTCTAGCTCTATAAATAGAGGATGAATTTTAGTATGTTGTGTCTACTGTGTGTCTATTTTAGGAGTATTAGAGTATTCTATTAGTGTGCTTTTGAGTTTAAGTTAAAGTTTAGTGTGAGTAAGTGTAACTAGTGAGTTAAGAAGTGTGATGTACCCGAAGGAAAAGTCAAAGGAACTTCAAGGAGTCTGCTTGGGGAGGAAATTGAGATAAGTATTTTTGTTTATTGTTGTTAACTTTAAATGAAATCCATGCTTTGTTTAATTCCCATGCATTCTTTCTCCTTGTTTATGAAATTATGTGAATTGATGAAATTAAATAGAAGTGCCTAATGTATTAAAATAAATTGTGATAATCTTTTACTTAAAACTTAATTTACTTTCAATCGACCGATTGATTTGTTAAAATATGTTGAATTATCAACTATAGTAAAGTTTACATCCAATATTCAGGGAAGTCAAAAGCCTTGGAAGTAGGGTGCAAATAAATAGGAAATATTATTTATCGGACGTAGAATTGGAAATTTTAGTGTGACGGACTAAAATATTCAATTTGGTCCTAATGTTTGAGAGGCGAAGTGTAGATGTTAGCCCTCGGGCGAGGGAACGTGGGAGCTCCGAAGTGGCAGTCGGTATCCTCCCAGCCTAGCCGCAGATTCGGTAATCAAGCATAGGACTAGTCGATGTTTTTTGCACTGGACGAAAGGGTAAAGAATAGAAATGCTCCTATTTGTCACAATACAATAAAAAAATCTATTTGAATTCATCATTCACTTAAGTTTCTAAAAACAAGGGAAAGATACTTTTTCGAAATCTTTAAATCAACTTTATTTAAAGCATTAGTTTACTTTAGATCGCTTTAGTTAAGTATTCTAATTTTCGTATACTATATTAGTAAGTAAATTCTTTAAATTTAGCTGTTAAAAATCTAGTAAAACTTCCCTGTGGGATCGATAACCAGGACTCCACTAAAGCCCTGTATTACTTGATACGATACGTATACTTGCGTAGAATCCATATTATACATTCCATCATAAAATTAAATATATATAAAACGGGATCAAGTTTTTAGTGCCGTTGCTATTTTCGTAAACATTAAAAAGTGGGTCAAGTTTTTGGCGCCGTTGCCGGGGAAGTAAAGAAATTATTTACTAAGAGTAACGAACTATTTTAAATTTTATTTTACAAAATTGTATGCGTAAATTTGGAAACAAAAATTTAATACCTTATGATTCAGAATTAGAGCGTACAATTAAAAGAATTAGAAAACAAAAAAGAGAAATTATAAATTTAACACAAATGGCGAATATTCCTGAAAATGAAAATATCGATCAACGAGACCATTAAGAGATTATGCCAACCCTACATTAGATGAAATTCATTTAACTATTCAAAACCCTGATGTAGCTGCTAACTCATTTAAACTTAAACCTGCAATTATCCAAATGGTACAAAACAATCAATTTAGTGGTTTACCTACTGAAGATCTTAACTTACATCTTGCTAGTTTTTTAGAACTATGTGCTACTTTCAAATATGAAGGAGTATCTAACGATGCTATTAGACTTAGACTTTTTCCTTTTTCTTTAAGGAATAAGGCTAAAATGTGGTTAAATTCGTTAGCACCTGGATCTATTAAAACTTGGGGAGAGTTATCACAAAAATTTCTATCCAAATATTTTCCACCATCTAAAACTGCTAAGCTTAGAAATGATATAACTTCTTTTAGTCAGTTTAATGAAGAATCAATATATGAAGCTTGGGAGAGATTTAAAGAACTTCTTAGGAAATGCCCACATCATGCGTTACCAGATTGGTTAATTATTCAAACTTTCTATAATGGATTAGTAGGATCTCTTAGATCAATCATCGATGCTGATGCTGGAGGATCATTAATGTCAAAATCATTTAATGAAGCCTATACACTAATCAAAGAAATGGCTACCAATAATTTTCAATGACCTGCTGATAGAATGAATCTGAAAAAGATAGCCAGTATTCATGAAAATGATGCAATATCTATGTTAGCTTCGCAGATCGCTGCTATATCTAAAAAAATTAGATCATTTTGGAATGAATTACTCTCCAACTATTTTAGAAGAAAACTCATCTGGACAACGTATAGAATCCCAATCTCATTATGAAACTATAAATGCTTATTAATAACAGACCCAATAATCCTTATGCAAATTATTATAATCCTGGATGGAAAAATCATCCTAATTTTAATTGGAATAATAATACAACTAATCGACCATGGATGAACAACATAACACAGCCATTAGGAAATCCCTCTAACCAAGGAAATTCTAATTATAAACCTAGTTATCCACTCGGATGTAATAATAATAACCCTCAATTTAAAGATAAGAAATTATTTATAGAAGAATTAATATTAAATATGGGTCAACATTTACAAAATCAAGGAAATCAATTACAAAATCAAGGAAATCAATTACAAATACAAGGAAACCAATTACAAAATCAAGGAACAGCTATTAAAAATATTGAAACTCAACTTGGACATATCGTTACCGCGCTTAATAATAGAATACCTGGAACATTTCCTAGTAATGTGGAAATAAATCCCAAAGACGAAAGAAAGGAACAAATTAAAGCGATATAATTACGAAGTGGAAAATTATTAGAACCTCAAATTCAGAAAGAACTTGAAAGTCAAAAAGAGGAAGTGGAAATCGAAAAGGAAAAGAATCAACAAGATCCGAATTTAGAAAATCCTTTAATACCAATGAAAATTTCTGTTGAAAAACCTCCACCACCATTTCCTCAACGACTAAATCAACATAAAAAAGATAAACAGTTTGCTAAATTCCTTGAAATTCTGAAGAAATTAACAATAAATATTCCTTTCGTAAAGCTTTAGAACAAATGTCAAACAATGTAAAATTCATGAAAGATATTTTAAATAAAAAAAGAAAATTTATTGATAATGAAACAGTCGCACTTAGTGAAGAGTGTAGTGCTATTATTCAGAAAAAGCTTCCTGAAAAATTAAAAGATCCTGGTAGTTTCACTATACCCTGAGCTATTAGAGAAAAATTCTATGGAAAAGCTTTGTGTGACTTAGGAGCAAACATCAATCTAATGCCTCTATCAATTTTTAAGAGATTAGGATTGAGAGAAATTTCACCTACTTCAGTAACCCTTCAGTTAGCTGATCGTTCTGTTACATATCCTAAGGGATTTATTGAAGATGTTTTAGTAAAAGTGGATAAATTTATCTTCCCTGTAGATTTTATTGTTTTAGATATGGAAGAAGATAAATAAATTCCTATCATCTTAGGAAGACCATTTTTAGCCACTGGGAAAGCTATGATTGATGTTCAGAAAGGAGAATTAACTATGAGAGTAAATGACCAAAAAGTTACTTTTAATATTACTAAATCAATGAAATATCCTGCGTTAGAAAAAGATGAGTGTTTTCGAATGGAAGTACTCGATCATTTACAAAAAGAACATTTTAAGGAATATTATGAAGAAAAATTAGAAATAGAAAATACTAAATTAATTGAAAAAGCCGATATAAATAAAGAACTAGATTATATTCAAGAGAAATTTGAATTTTTGGATAATACAAAAAACATTGAAAAAAATATAGTTCCATCGATTATTAAACCTCCTAAAATTGAGTTAAAAATGTTACCTAATCATTTGAAATATGCTTACTTAGGTAATTCTTCAACTCTACCAGTTATTATTTCATCTGAATTAAATGAATCTCAAGAACAAAAACTTTTAGATACCTTAAAAAATATAAGAAAATTTTTTGTTGGACTTTAGCAGATATTAAAGGAATTAGTCCTTCAATCTGTATGCACAGAATTATTTTAGATTATGAACATAAGCCTAAGGTAAATCCCTAAAGGAGATTAAACCCGATAATGAAAGAAGTAGTCAAGAAAGAAAATTTAAAATGGTTAGATAATGGTATTATATATCCTATTTGTGACAGTGCTTGGGTAAGCCCAATTTACTGTGTTCCTAAGAAAGGAGGAGTGACCGTAAAAGCTAATGAAGATAATGATCTTATCCCTATAAGACAAGTTACTGGATGGCGAATATGTATTGATTATAGAAAATTAAACGCAGCCACCAGGAAAGATCACTTCCCTTTACCATTTCTAGACCAGATGTTAGATAGATTAGCTGGACATAAGTATTTTTGTTTCTTAGATGGATACACCGGTTATCATCAAATACAAATTGCTCCTAAGGATCAAGAGAAAACTACATTTACTAGTTCTTATGGAACTTTCGCTATGCCTTTTGGATTATGTAATGCACCTGCAACATTCCAGAGATGTATGATGTCTATATTTAGTAAATTAATTGATAATGGAATAGAAGTATTTATGGATGATTTCTCTGTATTTGGAACAACATTTGACACATGCTTAAATCATCTTGAAAAAGTATTAGAAGTATGTGAAAAAACTAATTTAGTTCTTAATTGGGAGAAATGTCAATTTAGAGTTGCAGGCTGCATTGTATTAGGGCATAAAATTTCGGAAATGGGCATGGAAATAGACCCTGCAAAAATTCAAGTTATAGCTAAATTACCACCTCCAACTACGGTGAAAGGGGTAAGAAGTTTTCTTGGACATGCTGGATTCTACAGACGTTATATAAAAGATTTTTCAAAAATTACTAAACCTCTATGCCAACTTCTTGAAAAAGACAAGAAATTTGAATTTACAATTGAATGCTCGAATGCTTTCGAGTTATTAAAAGATAAATTAATTACGACTCCTATAATAGTTTCACCTAATTGGGAGAAACCATTTGAGCTTATGTGTGATGCTAGTGATTATGCTATAGGAGCAGTTCTTGGGCAAATATATGATAAGATTTTCAAAGTTATATATTATGCTATTAGAACTCTAAATGATGTTGAAATAAATTATACAGTTACTGAAAGAGAATTATTAGCAGTTGTATATGCTTTTAATAAATTTCAGCCTTATCTAATAGGAACTAAATGTATTGTGCATACTGATCACTCTGCTATAAAATATTTAATGCAAAAAAAGGATTCTAAACCAAGATTAATTAGATGTTTATTATTAATGCAGGAATTTGATTTTGAGATCGTTAATAAAAAGGGAACTGATAATCAAATTGTTGATCATTTATCAAGATTAGAATATCATGAATTATCTGATACTGATAATGAAATTATAGATAGTTTTCCTGATGAACAACATTATAATATAAATGAGTGGAAAATACCTTGGTATGCTTGATATAGTAAATTATATTGTAAGTGACATTTTACCACCTATGTTAACTTTGCAACAACAGAAAAAATTTATTCATGATACTAAAACATACTTTTGGGATGAACCATACTTATATAAGCAATGTAAGGATTTAATTATTAGAAGATGTGTGCCTTATGAAGAAACTGGACCAATTATTCAAAAATGTAATGATTCTTGGAGGACATTTTGGGACTGATAAAACTGCGTATAAAATTCTACAATATGGATTCTACTGGCCTACTCTATTTAGAGATGTATACAGATATATAAAAACCTGCAATAAATGCCAAAGAGTTGGAAATATATCAAGGAAAAATGAAATGCCTCTGAATTTTATATTAGAAGTTGAAATGTTTGATGTTTGGGGATTAGATTTCATGGGACCTTTTATTCCTTCATTTAGAAATTCATATATATTAGTAGCTATTGATTATGTTTCCAAATGGATTGAAGCGCAAGCTTTACCTAGGTGTGATGCTAAAAGTGTTTCAAAATTTTTAATGAAAAATATTTTTACTAGATTTGGAATGCCGAGAGTGATTATCACTGACGGAGGAACTCATTTTAGAAACAAATATGTTCACAAACTAGTATAAAAATATAATATTATTCATAAAATATCAACTGTTTATCATCCACAAACTAGTGGATTAGCTGAAGTTTCTAATTGAGAGATTAAGCGTATTTTAGAAAAGTCTGTAAACCCTAATAGATTGGAATGGTCTATAAGACTAGACATTGCATTATAGGCATACAAGACTGCTTATAAAACTTTGATTGTAATGACTCCTTACAGGCTTATATATGGAAAAACTTTCCACTTACCAGTTGAATTAGAACATAAAACATATTAGGCAATTAAAGAATTTAATTATAATTTGAAAGAAGCTGGTGAGAAGAGATTGTTGCAATTAAATGAATTAGAAGAATTAAGGAATGAATCATATGATAATGATAGGATTTATAAAGAAATGATGAAATTATGGCATGATCGGAAGATTAATCAGAGAAATTTTGAACCAGGACAAGAAGTTTTACTATATAATACTAGATTGAAATTATTTCCTGGGAAATTGAAATCTCGATGGTTAGGACCTTTCACTATAACTCAAATATTTTCATATGGAACTATAGAAATTGAAGATCCAAAAATAGGACATAGATTTAAGGTAAACGGACATAGATTAAAACCATATTTCAAAGGTAGAAGACCAAATTTTAAAGAGGTTTTAATGCTTAGTCGACCTGATTACTAATCGAAATTAGGTCGAGTCGACGACGTTAAACCAAGCGCTTTATGGGAGGCAACCCATAGTAGTCTTTTATTTTAATTAAATACAAATTAGTGAGTCTGTAATATTAAAATAAATCTTACTATTCAATTTTTAATTGGAATCATCACAAATTCAAACCAATATGATGAGATCAGAAAATATTTGGACCAGAGCGAAATTGGGCAATTTTACCGAATCTCGCCGACAGCGAGCCCGAGCCCGCCGACAGCGAGATCGTGTGTCATATCTTAAAATCAGTTTTATAACTAGCTCGCCGACGGCGAGAAACTTCCCGCCGACGGCGAGGCAGTTGAAAAATGGATCTCTTAAGTTTTATGTGCGGTTTTGGACGGTTCTAAAGCCATTTCTTTGTAGAAAACCATCCCAAATTCATTTTTACACTATTTTCTTCCCTAGAAACGACTAGAGACCATTCCTTTCAATCCGAAATGGCCACCAAACTCTTAGAAACCACAAAAACTGGAGTTTTTAATCGATGAAAATTCGTCAGTTCGGAGGCGCAGCGTATTTTCAACAAAGTTTTGATGAAGAAGCTACTTATTAATGAAAGGGGATTTGTCAACAGAGGAGTAGAAAATTCTACCACAAAATTTGAAGAAATGATCGCGCAGCGGCATTGGGAGGTATTTTGCTATACGACATCCGCTGTAGTTATTCCTGTAGTTAAAGAGTTTTACTCTAATCTACATGCGATCAACAATAGAAGTGTCTACGTCAGAGGAAGATGGGTAACATTTACTCCTTCAAGGGTAAATGAATTATTTTCTATAGAGAATACCCCTGTCTGTCATTATTCAAACTTTGTTCCTTCAAGATACAGTATGAACGAGATTTATAGATACCTAACCGACGAACCTGATGATTGGGAGTTGCACGAAGACGGGTATGTCAGTTTTTCTGCATCACTTCTTAACCCTGTCTTGAAGCATTGGCATTTCTTTATCTCATCAAAATTATTACCCACTATGAGGGTAAATAAGGTTTCAAAGGAATGCGCTATATTAAATTACTGTATTCAAATTGGACTACCTATCGATGTTGGATCAATTATAGTAAAATCTACATTGGGATTAATTGTGCATGGGTCAGTTCATGGACTTGGACACCCATCGACTATATTTGCTTTATGCAGTCGATACCAAGTTTCTTATGAGGCTTGGGAAAATGTACTTTTGCCATGGAAACCACTCGATCCTACAGATATGTTTCCAACTTTGGATAACAATGATGAGATTACCATGTTTTATGACAGAGCATCACAGAACAATCCTTTATCAAGGCCCCTTACTGATAAAACAAATTTCATTCTAAAAAAGATTAAAGGATTAGAGAAAGAGTTGCAAAATGTGATGAATTCCATCGATAATATCTCTGATATGTTTGATCACATTGACTGGAGGATGAAGAAGCACTTTGATCATACTAGACATCTGGAGGCCAGTTTTATTCATTTACTAAGACAGAAAGGGTGGATTGATGAAGAATCTACTGAAGAATACCCTTTCAGGCCTTTCTACAATCTATTTGTGCACCTGAATCACATCGGGAATATCAGAGAGGATGTTAGTTCAGACACTGAGGAGTAGTAAAGATTTCTATCTTATGTTATATTTGTGTGTATATATGTGTTGATTTAGATTTAGATTTTACTATGAGTTGAACTTTAATTTGATCATCTTGGATTTGATGAAATTATATTTATTTGTTATGTCTCAGCATTTAGAGTGTTGTGGTTTGGATTGCGATGCTGAGTATTATGGATTTGGACATTTAAGTTAAGTATGTTGTTAGTTGTTAGTGTGAAGTTTGTAAGTCTCATGGATTTCATATATAAAGTTATATTGTTTGTGTTGTGTGAATTTTTTGTGAATATAAGTATCTAATCTTCATACTAAATTATCAAATTAAGTGATCGGAATATTAATTAAGGCAATATCGAGGTTGAAAATGATTGAAGAATTTCAAAAATTTTAATTTTTTGGAGCTCGCCGACGGCGAGAGTTAGCCCACCGACAGTGAGATAAAAGCCACTGACAGTGAAAACGATCTCGCTGACGGCGGATTTTTCCCGAAACTTTTGCCTTTGTCAATTAATTAGCTCGCCGATGGTTAGAAAAATCTCGCCGACAGCGAGATCGCGAAATGTCCTATATTTGACCAGTCAACTGACACTATTCATCATCCCCTTCCTCAAAACTTCGAAAAAACCAACCTAAAGCTTGTGAGATCTTAGATTTGAGGCAATTTCAACACTTTTTAACACCGGATTTCATCTCCCCTTGGTAAGTGCTTCACTCCTATGCAAAAATTTTTTATTTTCACCATGAATTTCTTCTACATTTGGAAATTTTTAAAAAAATTCGAAATGTGGAGAAAATACTTGGAAGAAATTCATGGAGATTGATTTAAATGGATTTTAGAAGCTATTGGAAGCCATCTTAGTAATATTTAGAAATTTAGTTAAGATTTTTGCAAATTTCACAGATCAAAAAATGGCTCTTCGACAAAGACGAAGGTTGGATTACGACGAAACCCGATTCATAAATGTAAAAGCACAAACTCGATACTTTCAAAACATTCAAGCAAGAAAATGTATACAGGATCGAGTTTTCAAGAATTCGGGCGGAGAAGTGGAACGAATAATTAAGGAAAGAGGATGGGAAAATTTTTGCTATACCATAAACGAAATTTCTTGTAGAAGTTGTCGAGGAATTTTATGCCAATACGATTAGCGATTGAAGATGCACCGGTTAAGGTTAGAGGATTTTTGTTGAATTCAACGCTGCTTAGAATAAATGCTTATTACGAGGTAAGAGACACCTACACCAGCGAGTATGAAACTTTTGGAACTATGGAAGGACCACTGGAAGAGGTGATCGACTTTCTCACTGACGGGAAAGGAGTTTGGAAAATGAAGCAACGAGAACGGGTAAACTTCCCTCTTTCTATGTTGAATGCATCATCTAAAGCTTGACACTATTTTATTTGTTCTACATTGTTACCTACTTACCACCATTGTGAGGTAACAAGAGATAGAGCAGTTCTGAATTTCTGTATTCAGAATCAGAAAAGTATAAATGTGGGAAATATTATTTATAAGAATATATTAGCCACAACACGAAATGAAAGTGGAGGAGGACTAGGACATCCTCGTCTTATCTATGCACTCTGCCAATTATCTGGGGTAGAGGCAAGAGATGATGAGGAATGGGTGGAGCCAATAAAACCCATTACTCTGGCTAATATTAAGAAATATGAATCCCACGAAGGATGGAGATCTGGAACGAGGAGTTATATGCCTTCATCGAGTAGAGATATACCTTCTACTAGTTATGACCCCCCCCTCAGTACACCTCCTCTACCCTTCATGATCTGATGAATGAGCTGACCCTACATAGAAAGAGTTTTGAACAATTTGGAGAAAATATGGAAAGAAAATTTGAGCATATGGACCACAGGATTGATGGCTTGGAAAGAAGACATGATTATGATAGTGAATATCTCCAGCGGCATTCAGAGTACGAATTGCATATTATGAGGCTGAACGTCGATATAGGAGTGGTGAGTTAGATGTTGTCTTTCCTGAGTGCCCCCATTACACACAGTATCAGCCTGCTCAGCCTTCTCAGCCTGGAGATCAGGGAGATGATATAACCTGAGATTTTGATGCGGAAGATTAGAGACTTTATTTGGTTTGCTTAGATTAATTGTTATTACTTTGTGTGTAATTGTTATATACTTTATGTGGACTGTGGATTTTGTGTGTTTGTTTGTTTGCTTATGCTGTAATGTTAGACTTTTTATGTGTGTTAAGTTAGTTTGCAATTTTTCTTTTAGATAGGATGTTAGTTTTTCTTTAATGTGTTGTTTAAGTTTTTATAAGTTATGAACTTTTAATATGTTTAGATTGTTTTAATATGTTTAAAGTAGGTTAGTTGATTGTATGTGTAGTAATAGATTAAGTTTTCATTTGTTGTGTTTTATACTTATTAAAAATTTCTTATCCCAGCACTTTCTTTTAAATACTATATATGTGGAAAAATACTAACAGTACAGGTTCTGTAAGTAATGAAAAAACCTGCAAAAATTTTAAGAAAAAAAAATATGATCACAGAAAAATACATTAAGAAATTCATATCTATTTTTGATGAAATTGCACTTTAAAGAAAGGTATTTTCTTTATTTTATTGTAGGAATAAAGATTTATAAGTGATTAAAGCAAAAAGCATGAAATGGAGCGAATTTGGATCAAAAAGGAAGAAATTCATGCAAATTGAACTAAGTCGCCGACGGCGAGATCGTGGCCGCCGACGGCGAGATCATGAAGAGAATTTTTGAAGGAATTATAACTACCTCACCGACAGCGAGCCCGAGCCCGCCGACAGCGAGATCGCGCGGTTTGAAGACCTTCAGAAGCCTGAGTGACGGCGAGGTCGTTTCCCGCCGACGGCGAGACAGTTCAAAATGCAAATACTTTGAACCTGGACACTTTTTGAAGAGGTGTTTAAGCACCCCTTGGACCTTTGCCTACCTCTATAAATAGAGGATGAATTATAGTGTCTAAGTGTGTCTATTTTAGAGAGTCTGAGTCTATTTTTGGTGTTTTAAGTGTGTCTGTTGTTAGTCATTAGTGAGTTTCTTTAGTTTATTTGAGTGTTATTTGAAAGTTTGCTGTACTAGAAGGAAAAGTCAAAGGAACTTCAAGGAGTCTGCTTGGGGAGGAAATTAAGATAAGTATCTTTGTTTATTATTGTTAACTTTAAATGAAATCCATGCTTTGTTTTATTCTCATGCATTCTGAGTAGTTTTCTTAGTCTTTCTCCTTGTTTATGAAAATTATGCAGATTGATGAAATTAAATAAAAGTACCTAATATATTAAAATAAATTGTGATAATTTTTACTTAAAACTTAATTTACTTTCAATCCGACGATTGAGTTGTTAAAATATGTTGAATTATCAACTATAGTAAAAATTACATCCAATATTCGGGAAGTCAAAAACCTTGGAAGGAGGGTGCAAATAAATAGGGAAATATTAATTATTGGACGTAGAATTGGACATTTTAGTGTGACGACTGAAATATTCAATTTGGTCCTATTGTTTGAGAGTCGAAGTGTAGATGTTAGCCCTCGGGTAAGGGGAACGTGGGAGCTACGAAGTGGCGGCCGGTATCCTCCCAACTTGCACCGCGATTCGATGATCAAACATAGGATTAATCAATGTTCTTTGCACTGGACCAAAGGGTAAAGAATAGGAATGCTCCTATTTGTCACAATACAATTTAAGAATTCTATTTAGATTCATCATTCACTTAATTTTCTAAAAACAAGGAGAATGATACTTTTTCTGAATTATTTAAATCAACTTATTTCAAGCATTAGTTTACTTTAGTTTGTTGTAGTTACTTAAATTCCGTTTACTATATTAGTAAGTAATTCCTTTAAATTTAGCTGATAACAAATCTGTTAAAAACTTCCCTGTGAGATCGATAACCAGGACTCCACTAGAGCCCTGTATTACTTGATACGATACGTATACTTGCGTAGAATCCACATTATACATTAAATCATATATATATATATATATATATATTTAAAGCGGGATCAAGTTTTTGGTGCTGTTGCTATAAACATAAATTGCAAACATATTAAAAGTGGGTCAAAATACCTAAAGCTCAAAGATATGATGTACTTTACTATATATTTTCCCTTTTCACTATTTAGAATAGATAGAAAAATTTAAGTTTGGGGAATGTAAAAATATAAATTTAATTATTAAATTGTTCTCAATTTCTAGTTTCAAAAAATTATTATCAAATGATTTTTCTATAGTAATTTTTCAATTCAATAAACATGAATTACTTTATTTAATTATTATAGAAAGTTAAATAAAATGTTTCTAGTAATTCAATTAATTAATGGAATAAGATATTTGGTTAAAAGGAATAAGAATATAGTAAACTATTTAAAGTAAGGGAAACTATATTCTAAAATTGAAATTCTTAAGTATTTAAGTGAAAAAGAAGAGATTGAAACTCAATGAAGTAAAGGCTATGAAATACATATAAGCAAAGAAATATTTTAAGTTTCAATTTTAGGAAGAGAAAGTTGAAGTTCAAAATTATTAACAGGCTATCCAGATACAATAATCCTCGCTTGAAAAAGAAAAAGAGAAGGATTGAAAATCAATCCAAAAAGTAAAAGAAAAAAAGAAAAGAAAAGAAAAAATATAAGTGAGGAGAAGCTTGAGGAGATGTCTTATCAAAAATTGGCTTCAATGGACTCAACCTAAAGGGTAAAACTCAAATATATTTCTAAACTTATATATAAGGATTGGTATTTTACTAAATAGTGTTTTCTTGAACTTCTTACATCTAAATATCTTAAGTAATTTACTCTTTTAAATATAGTCATTCCTGAAATAAATAGAAAGCTAGAAATCTTAGACCTGATAACTAAATAATCTTATATCTATAAAGTTAATTTAATTACTTCAAAATATTTCTATTTAACTTTACGATAATGTTATTTAAATTTAATTCATAGTATATCTGAATTGAAAAATTCTATTACAGAAATCATTATTTTTATTTAGTACTAAAATTACTTGAGGACAAGCAATAATTATGTTTGGGGGATTTTGATCATAAGAAAATATATTAAGAAATTCATACCCATTTTTTATGAAATTGCACTATAAAGAAAGGTATTTTCTTTATTTTATTGCAGAAATGAAGATTTATAAGTGATGGAAGCAAAAAAGCATGAAATGGAGCAAATTTGGATAAAAAAAGGAAGGAATTCATGCAAAATGAACTAAGTCGCTGACAGCGAGATCGAGCCCGCCGATGGCGAGATCATAAGGAGAATTTTTGAAGGATTTGCAACTACCTCGCCGACAGCGAGCCCGAGCCCGCCGACGGCGAGATCGCGCGGTTTGGAGACCTTCTAGAAGCCCCGCTGACGGCGAGGTCGTTTCTCGCCGACGGCGAGACTGTTCAAAATGCCCGATACATTGAACCTGGACGCTTTTTGAAGAGGTGTTTAAGCACCCCTTGGACCTTTGTCTACCTCTATAAATAGAGGACGAATTTTAGTATGTTGTGTGTCTACTGTGTGTCTATTTTAGGAGTCTTTGAGTATTCTATTAGTGTGCTTTAGAGTTTAAGTTGAAGTTTAGTGTGAGTAAGTGTAAGTAGTGAGTTAAGAAGTGTTACATACTTAGAAGGAAAAGTCAAAGGAACTTTAAGGAGTCGCATTGGGAGGAAATTGAGATATGTATCTTTGTTTAATGTTGTTAACTTTAAATGAAATCCATGCTTTGTTTAATTCCCATGCATTCGAGTAGTTTTCTTAGTCTTTCTCCTTGTTTATGAAATTATGTGAATTGATGAAATTAAATAGAAGTGCACTAATGTATTAAAATAAATTGTGATAATCTTTTACTTAAAACTTAATTTACTTTCAATCTGGCCAATTGATTATTTAAAATATGTTGAATTATCAACTATAGTAAAGATTACATCTAATATTCAGGAAAGTCAAAAGTCTTGGAAGTAGGGTGCAAATAAATGGGGAAATATTATTTATCGGACGTATAATTGGACATTTTAGTGTGACAGACTAAAATATTCAATTTGGTCCTATTGTTTGAGAGCCGAAGTGTAGATGTTAGCCCTCGGGCGAGGGAACATGGGCGATCGGTATTCTCCCGACCTAGCCGCAGATTCGAGTAATCGAAGCATAGGACTAGTCGATGTTCTTTGCACCTGGACCAAAGGGTAAAGAATAGGAATGCTCCTATTTGTCACAATACAATAAAAAAATCTATTGGAATTCATCATTCACTTAAGTTTCCAAAAACAAGGGGAAAGATAATTTTTCTGAAATCTTTAAATCAACTTTATTTAAAGCATTAGTTTACTTTAGATCGCTTTAGTTAAGTATTCTAAATTCCGTATACTATATTAGTAAGTAAATTCTTTAAATTTAGCTGTTACAAATCTAGTAAAACTTCCCTATGGGATCGATAACTAGGACTCCACTAGAGCCCTGTATTACTTGATACGATACGTATACTTGCATAGAATCCACATTATACATTCCATCATAAAATTAAATATATATAAAACGGGATCAAGTTTTTGGTGTCGTTGCTATTTTTGTAAACATTAAAAAGTGGGTCATTGGATATATTTCCCATCCTTTGACATCGATCACATGTTTTCACATAATGTCTCACATCTTGAAATAAGGTAGGCCAATAAAATCCTGCATTTAAAATTTTAAATGCAGTTTTTTCTACTCCAAAGTGTCCTCCAAATTCGGAATCATGACATTTTTTAATAATAGCATAAGTTTCTTCATAAGGTACGCATCTACGAATTACAGAATCTCTTCCTAATTTAAATAAATGAGGATCATCCCAAATATAAGATTTAGCATCATTTTTAAATTTCTTAATAAATTTGTTATCCAATCCATAAGGTAAAATATTGCTAACTAAATAGTTAACTATATCTGCATACCAAGGAGTTTGGCATCCTTGAATAACATACAAATGCTAATCAGGAAATTTCTCATTTATATTTTCTTCGGTAATAACATCATTCTTAATTCTTGATAAATGATCAGCAATTTGGTTGTCCGTTCCTTTTCTATCCATTATTTGAAAATCAAATTCCTGTAGAAGTAAAACCCATCTTATCAGTCTAGGTTTAGCATCTTTTTTCGTCATTAAATATTAATTGTGGAATGATTAGTATGAACTATGCATTTGGTACCAAGAAGATAAGGTCTAAATTTATCAAAGGCATATACTATAGCTAAAAGCTCTTTCTCAGTAGTAGTGTAATTTTTTTGAGTTTCAGTAAGATTTTTACTAGCGTAATATATAACTTTGAAAATTTTCTCATATTTTGTCCCAATACAGCTCCAATTGCAAAATCACATGCATCACACATTAATTCAAAAGGTTTATTCCAATTAGGTGCAATAATTATAGGTGCAGTTTTTAATTTTTCTTTTAAAATATTGAAAGCATTAACACAGTCTTCATTAAATTCAAATTTAGCTTCTTTTTCCAATAAATGACAAAGAGGTTTAGCAATTTTAGAAAAATCCTTTATATATCTTCTATAAAATCCAGCATGACCTAGAAAACTTCTCACATCAGTAACAGTAGTAGGGGGTTGCAGTTCAGCAATAATTTTTACTTTTGCTTGATCAACTTTCATCCCTTTTTGTGAAACTTTATGACCAAGTACAATGCCTTCTGTGACCATAAATTGACATTTTTCCCAATTAAGAACTAAATTTGTTTCTTCACATCTTTTCAGAACTTTGGAAATATTTTCCAAACAAGACTCAAAAGAAGTTCCAAAAATTGAAAAATCGTCCATGAATACTTCAATTCCTTTGTCAATCAAATCACAAAATATTGACATCATACATTTTTGAAAAGTCGCAGGTACATTACATAAACCAAAAGGCATTCTTCTAAAGGAAAATGTTCCATAAGGACTTGTAAATGTTGTTTTCTCTTGGTGCTCAAGAGCAATAAGTAATTGATGATAACCAAAATATCCATCCAGAAAACAGAAATATGAGTGTCCAGCTAATTTGTTAAGCATTTGATCCAAGAAAGGTAAAGAAAAATGATCCTTTCTAGTGGCGTCATTTAACTTCCGATAATCAATGCAAATTCGCCATCCAGTAACTTGTCTTGTAGGAATTAGTTCATTTTTATCATTGACAGTGACAGTTACTCCTCCTTTCTTCGGAATACAATGAATAGGACTTACCCATTGGCTATCCAAAATAGGATAAATAATTCCAGCATCTAACCATTTTAAAATTTCTTTTTTAACAACCTCTTTCATGATAGGACTTAATCTTCTTTGCGGTTCAATAGTAGGTTTAAAATTTTCTTCCATTAAAATTCTATGCATACAAATTGAAGGGCTTATTCCTCTTATATCAGCAATAGTCCAACCAAAAGCTTTTTTATGATTCTTTAACACTCCTATTAATTTTCCTTCTTGATCTAAACTTAGCTCAGAAGAAATAATAACAGGTAAAGTTGATGAATTTCCAAGAAATGCATACTTTAAATGTGAAGGTAACAATTTTAATTCCAGTTCAGGGGCTTTTTTAATTAAGGGTAAAAGTATATTATTTTGAGTTATGACTAAAGTTTCCCAGTTATCTTTAATATAATGAGTTTCTTTAAATAATTCATCTTTTTTTAGTTCTTCATATTCATCAGTTAAAAATTTAATTTCTTCTTCAGGAATGATTTTACATTTTTCTCGATAGTGTTTTTCAATTATAAAATCAAAAATATCCATTCAATAACATTTTTCTTTGTCAGGGTACTTCATCGATTTAAGAACATTGAATTTAATCTCTTGATCATTAACTCTCATAGTTAATTCTCCTTTTCGCACATCAATCATAGCTCGTCCGGTATCTAGAAAATGTCTCCCTAAAATAATTGGTATTTATTTATCTTCCATATCAAGCACAATGAAATCTATATGGAAGATAAATTTATCTACTTTAACAAGTACATCCTCTATAACTCCTTTAGGGTAAGTGATAGATCTATCAGCTAACTGAAGGGTTACAGTAGTGGGAGTAATATCTTCTAAATTCAACCTTCGATAAATAGAAAATGGCATGAGATTAATACTTGCTCCTAAATCACACAAAGCTTTTCCACAAATTTTTTCTCCAATAGCACAAGCTATAGTAAAACATCCAGGATCTTTAAGTTTCTGAGGTAATTTCTTTTGAATTATTGCACTACATTCTTCACTTAGTGCAACAGTTTCAAAAGCTTCAAATTTTCGTTTCTTACTTAATATATCCTTCATAAATTTTGCATAAGTTGGCATCTGTTCCAAGGCTTCAACAAAGGGTATATTTATAGTAAGTTTCTTAAAAATTTCAAAGAACTTAGAAAATTGATGATCAAGCTTCTGTTGTTTTAATCTTTGAGGAAAAGGTGGTGGTAGATTTTCAACTTCCACATTAATAGAAATATTAGTTTGATCTTGATTAGGAGTTTCTTTAGGTTTTTAATCTCTTCAACCTCAATCTTTTTTTCAATTTCATTTTGCATTCTTTCTTTTAATTCATTTCCACTTCTAAGTTGTACAGCTTTAACATGTTCATGTTCTTTTCCAGTTTCTTTTGGATTAATTTCAACATTACTAGGAAGTGTTCCTGGAGGTCTGTAATTAATTAAATTAGAGATTTGTCCCATTTGATTCTCAATATTACTAATAACAGTATTTTGATTTTGTAATTGATTATTCAGTTGTAAAATTAATTCTTCTATTGATAACTTTTTCGTTGATTATTAAATCCAGGTGGTTTATAATTTGAATTTACTTGATTATTCCAATTTCCAGTTGGATGGGATTGAGTATTACCCCATTGTTGTTGTTGATTATTCCAGTTAAAATTAGGGTGATTTTTCCATCCAGGATTATAATAGTTTGAATACGGATTATTTTCACTAGCAATAGCTTGTAAAGTTTCAATAGTTTGATAATCTTCAATATTATATGAGTTGTTATGTGATATATTAATGACAAAATTATCTAATTTCTTAGATATTGCAGCTACTTGTGAAGCTAAGATAGAAAAAGGCTTCGTTATCTTGAATACTTGACATTATTTTAAGATTAATCTTTTCAGAAGGCCATTAAAAATTATTATAAGCCATTTCTTCAATTAAAGTATAAGCTGCTTCAAATGATTTAGATATTAAAGAACCTCGTAGCAACATCAATAATTGATTTTAGTGATCCAATCAAACCATTATAAAATGTTTGAATAATTAACTAATCAGGTAAAACATGATGAGGACATTTTCTTAATAGTTCTTTAAATCTTTCCCAAGTTTCATAAATTGTCTCCCCGTCAAATTGACTAAATGAAGTAATATCATTTCTTAATTTAGCGAGTTTTAGAAGGAGGAAAATATTTAGCAAGGAATTTTTGTGCCATTTCAGCCCATGTTTTAATAAAACCTGTTGCTAATGAGTTCAACCACATCTTTGCTTTATCTCTTAAAGAAAAAGGAAAGAGTCTAAGTCTAATAGCATCATCAGAAACATTGTTATATTTAAAAGCAACACAAAGTTCTAAAAAACAAGCAAGGTGTAAATTTGGATCCTCATTTGGTGTTCCTCCAAATTGATTATTTTGAACCATTTGAATGATAGATGGTTTAAGCTCAAAAGAATTAGCATCTACAGTAGGTATTTGAATACTACTATGAAGTTCATCAACTGTAGGGTTAGCATAATCCCTTAATGGTTTGTAAACATTTTATTCCTTAATTTCAATTGGATTTTGTAAATTTTTATGTAAATTAGCCATCTCTTGAATTTGTTTGGTTTGTTTTCCTTTTTTAATTCTTTTTATAGTTCTTTCTAATTCAGAATCTAAAGGTAATAATCTTTCAGATCCAGCACTACACATAAAAAGTAAATTAACAAGAAATAAAATCTCTACTTAAAAATTTTTTTTTATTTTATTTTATTTTTTATATATATTTTTTTGTATTTTATATTTTTGACAATAAAAGAAAATGAATAAAAATAATATTTAAAATCTACTCCGCTCCTCCCCGTGCAACGGTGCCAAAAACTTGACCCAATGCTATATATATGCGTACTAAAAATTCAATCCCCGGCAACGGCGCCAAAAACTTGACCCGCAACCCGCTGATGATAAATATAATAATTAATGCTTTCAAATATATGTAATAGATAATAATAGCAACTAGTGTATACAAATATAATTTTATTGAAAATATTTTACACACTAGGGGTACTACGCAAGTATACGTATCGTATCGAGTAATATAGAGCTTTGAAACAAAGTCCCCAAGTATCGATCCCACGAGGAGTGAGTTATGGATTTTTAAATATTTTAATTTTATTTTTATGTATTTCTTTTATAGTTTATAAATTTGATATTTTTAATTTACTAGATGCAATAATAAAGCAGTAATGAAAGATGCAATAATAAAGCAGTAATGAAATGATTGGTGTAAATAACAATAAGAACACAACTTACTTTCTTTCAATTAATCCAAGATTTTCTAAGATAATGATAATATTCCTAGAGAATATAAATTTATGGTATTGTGCCAAATAGAAGCATTCATATTCTTTACCCTTTGATCCAGGCGTAATGAACATTGGCTAGCCTATAGATCAGGTCCGGATGTATTGTTAGTAGAATGGGTTAATCTAGGCTCACACTAATAGATGTCCAAGGGTGGCTATGGTCGACCCTACTAGTGACCCTTTTCTTCTCTATATACCAAATCACAAGAATTTAGTTTGTCACTCTAAAAACTTATTAATTCTATGCCCATTATATAATATCTTCATATTTATTTGCATTTCACCTTGAATAACCCGCACAAGGCCTTCGACTACCCAAGGATTCATGTGATATCTACTAGTTAAGAATTCATCTCCTTCTAGGTATCAAAACTCTTCAACAGATTTTAATAAAACAAGTGATCAATTTGTAAAGTAAATGAAGATCCGGTATTAATATCATCACAATGTTTTAAAATATAAATAGTTTTTAATTCTCCATCGAATTTTATATTATCTTATTTATCTTTTCATAATTGAAAGGAGAAAGTAAAGTAACTACTCGAACACATTGAATTTAAACAACAAAACATGATAATAAAACTTTGAATAAAATTACAAATACTTATCTCCGAGTGTTTCTCCTACTCGAACCTCCGAATTCTTCGACTCCAAAGCAAATAAACTTCAAAAGCACCAACTCTTTAAACTTTCAATACACACTCTAAATAAACTCACTAATTAATAAAAGTGACCCTAAAGTATTTCTCTAATTCTCCCTCTAGATGGGGTTCTAGATAGGGGGATGTATGGGGGCTTATGTGGGGCGTATGGGCGGCTATTTGGGCATATGGACGACTATGTGGGCGTATGGGCGGCTATGGGGGCGTATGGGCATTTTTCTCTGAAGGAGTACCCTCCTATTTATAGGCTTCAAGGGTTTCCTTGAGGCTCCTCTTCAAAATGTGTCCACATTCAATGAATCTTCTAGAATGTGTCTGGCGCCTAGGCGTCGGAATCTGGCCCCTAGGCACCGGACTCTGCGTCCAGTTCTTTGCACCTCTTCATTTTTGATCGCACCTCTTCGCGATTAAAATCGTTTACAAGCGTCCAAATACATTGTATCACATGTCCTATAAACCAGGAACAACTACCAGTCTTCTAGAAGGTCCAATAACTGCTAACACCGTTAAAATAACTGTCCAAAAGTCATCAAAAATCTTGACAGATCTCGTATCGACCTGTCGCTTAGGCACCGGATTCTGGAGCCTAGGCGCCAGACCAATAATTTTGACAATTTTGCATTTTGGCTACATTTTTGCTCCTTTTGCTCATTTTTGCTCCTTTTTCATTTTTTTTCTTCTTGAACATTTTTCCATCACTTATATCCAAAAACACAAAAATACCTTTCATTAAAGCATAATATCCTTAAAAATTTGATAAAAATCAAGGCATAAAAATGGGTATTTTTTTCATGGATCATCTGCATAGTTTTCATCTTATTTGCCTCTTTTCTGATCCCACCTCTTCTCTGAATTGTTCCGATGATTCAAGTATGAGGGCTCTTTGGAAAAGGAAATTTTAAGATGATGATTAGACAGGTTGGGGACTCCGAAATTTAAAAGAACCAAAAATAATCTAGCAACTCGACAAAGGAAGAGACTCTCTCCATTTTAGTAGTCTTGCTTACATTTTATTGACCTTGCACCTTTCTTCATAGTGTCACTATTTATGCCTTTTTAGACCTTGGATTTTAGATCTCTGTGCCAGTTATCACAGTTGGGAACTTCACACTGTTTTGTCTCCTCATTTACTCTCAACGTTTTAGTTGCTACATTTTTGAAGGAAGTGATGTTGTTGTATACTTTTGATTGCTTCTTTGAAACTTTTCCTTGAAGCTTGATTGTTGTGGATAGCAAGATGGTGATCACGATCGCTACCGCTTGGGGAAAAGCTTTTTTCTTCTCCTTTAGCATTTCTCTGCTCGTGAGGGCACTATAACCTTAAGTTTAATAAGTACCCTGTCCGGATTACCCTAGGTAGCTCCATGCCTGCCAAGGCATCTACTCTATGCCATCATCCCAAAAAGAGGAGTCATTCCCATGAGGCTTATCCCACCGTAGTGGCTCTTGTTCTACAAAGAAGAAGCAAGTGCTCAGTAGAGACGCACCGCAGTGAGTTTTTTGTTTTCTTCAGACTGTTGGTTGGCACTTCCGTGATCTCAAGGATCTCTTATCCTATGACAGTTGTTGCTCCTGACAGCTTCGGTATTGCTCCCATCTGTCCTCTTGTCATCTCAACCCTATCATTCTGGTCCCTCTGAGGTTCCCTTTGCTTTGACGAGGGACAGGAGGGTTCCGGAGGGCCCAAACAGGTTGATGTGGTCCCAGCAGCAAGGTCCTGTTAGGTTTTTACAACAACTATGGTTTCAACCCATAAGGAATCCCAAATTCCCTTAGCGAAGAGCCCGTTCTCTATTTTTTCTGGTTGCGAGGACCATGTCCCCACCATAATAGCTATGAGGCATTTGCCTTATTAGGGTGCAGGCCAACTCAAGCCTGTTGTCTAGAATGAGCCTACTGTCACAAGGCTTCTAATGAGGAAGACCATGAGGGCGGTATCCTCTCTGAGAAGAAAGGTTCATCTTTCTAAGGAGAAATTTCTTGCACAAATTTATGAGATATCCAAGCGAGTGATAAAAGAACTTCTCCACTTTTATCAACCTTAAGGTCAGCCCAGTAAAATACCCAGGTTTGTCCATTGGTTTGCTACAAGCTGGGGTACTTACCATCAATTGTACAAGTCGTCGAGCCTGCCCAAGATTTATAAGGAGCTCATAGAGTAGTTGTTGAGGCTGATGCACCAAATTTGCTTTCTGTTCTTATTGCTAGTACTGCCGTTACAAATCCATTTGCATCACCTATTGTAACTGTATCTTTCAAGAATTACAAAAAGAGAAATCTTTTGGCTTACTATTCATGGGTGACCACCCCAAATTGTCTCTTCTCAAATCTGGCAAATCTCTGTTGTAGTTGAAGAATGTTTCATTGCATATCCTTCATAGTAAGCCCCTAGACATCTCCTTCAAGATTTCTCCAAGTGGCATTTTGTCTTTTTCTCTCGATAAGGTTTTCAGTGGGTGTATAATTGTAGATTAAAATTTGGTCAATGTTTAAGATTTTGGTGGTTGTGTTGTAGTGGAATTATAGTGAATGTAGAAAGTTCGATTTTAAGGATTTAGGGTTAAGGCTAGAAATTGTAGTATAAATGGTTTGAATATCGTGAGGATCTTTTTTTTTCTTTTTAGTTTTTGGATTAAAGGCAAGAAAGATAAATCCCAAAAAATTTAGGGTTTATTGAGTTTTGATGCTAGATAATATCTTTCTAGTACTCCAAATAGGTATTTTGGAATGTTGTTTTTTACGAGATGTAATTGTGGAATAGTGAGAGAATAAAAATTTGCGAGGTTGATGGGGTTTGAAATGGGATAGGCATCATTCGACAGCTGTCCCGAATGAAACATATGTTCAATAATAAATTGACGAGATACAAGTGACATGGAATTTCCAACACCATTTTATAAGCAAGATACATATTTAGTAGATGTAAAAGGAAGAAGATATAACACTCCGTAGAACAAAAATTTAAGAAATATCTTTCAAATTCATAAAACCAACAAAATTGAAATCCAAACATCCAATACACATAAATATCTCCTAATAGAATATACCGAATTAGAAACCAAAGAAATAAGAAAGAACTTCAAGAAAAGAACAAACTAGAAAATAAAAAAATAAGAAATAAATTGAAATAAAAGAATTTCAAAACCACAAGTTGAGAAATTTGGAAATCGGGAATACTTCATGATAGGATTCGCTGAAAAATCAGGACTAGATCTCGACATGTTTGCAGGATGCTTCTACTTCAATATCATTTTTCTTGTATATGAATGTAGAAAATAACACTGTCTGAAAATGCGTTCAAGTTTTTGGAAAACTTTATTGAACAAAATTATAGTTTTAAATAATTTTAAGACACTATTAGTTAAATGTCGATCTTCTCTTAGTATGGTGAATCAAGTAAATTGTTCTAAATTATAATTTTATGCTTCTATTAACTTGGATATTTAATATAACAAAAAATCTTAACAAAATGTGGTTACATGCTCCTCTAATTTGTTAAAAAATTGGCTGTAGAAACTTTGTGGAGATCCAAATAAATCAATAATAAATCTTGAATGTTAAACAAGTGCTAGATGCACATAACAATGTGCCTCTAGTTATTTTAATTTTTATGCAATTTTATTTTCTTTATTTTAGTTTTCACATTTTTAAAAATAAATTTTAGATTGTTAAATACATTTAATTTACCAAAAGATGTCAATTTTTACAAAAAACTTTAAATAATTAAAAAAAATTGAATGTGATGTTGATTTAAACGGTATGTTTCCTTGAATAAATAAATATCGAGGTTTTTGAAAATTAAATATGTTTGCAACACGTTAGAATATAAATGGAATGTAAAGATAAGAAAAATAACTCTTAGATGATCGGTTTGAAAACCATCATCAATGATGTTTTTCTTTCTTTGTGGTCCCGAGAAATCAACCATAGTTGATATGAATTGATAGAAGCACAAGCTATAGTTTGCCATGAGGTAAATAATTTTGGAAGCAACTGAATGGGAAAATAAGATATGACCTTATTAGAATTTGAAGTTAGAGCAAAGACTTTTAAAATCCTTGATTTGTAAGAGCTTGGAATTATATGACATATAGAAAGCCGGTGATCTTATTTTTAAAGAAGTAAATAAATTAAATTTTTAATGCTTGAAGCATGCTCGAATCAATGTTTTTTAAAGAAACCTCGTTTGGCATTTCATAAGGTTGTAGTCAATACTGAAGGTATTTCTCCAAGTGCTGTATCTAACATTTTCACTTTTCTTTGAGTATATGAGTGATGATGAATAAAGCGAGCCAACATCTAGTGATAATAGTAATGAAGATTTTGATGTTAAAAGCATGAATTTTGTATATATAACAATCATTTTTTTTTTATTATTGATATTATGAGTTGAAAACTACAAACTTTATGTTTCTAATAACTTTGACTGAGATCTTTATTCGTGTTGAGGAGTTATAACATATATATATATATATATATATATATATATATATATATAACAAAGGCATTAAAAGAAATTCACTAACAAATTTTAACTTATGGGTCGTTATTTGGTAGTGTTCGTTGGTGACATTATTATGTGATATTAGTAGATGAAATAAATTTCTCAGAAGTTGATTGCAATTGTGAGAAATGAATGCCATCAAATTGAGATTGACGTAAAATCAAGCAATTTTTTGGTGATATACAACTATACATACATATACTCGTACACACTAGATGATATTTTATATTAATCCAATTAAAGGTTATGTACCTTTAATGTGCATACATACCATATAATTTTTTTTGTATTTACATATCTAACATCTACATGTTGATATTCATATTTATAACATTTTGGCTTAATAAACTATTCATGAAAATGTGTAGTTATCTTTTAAAAAGTCCACAATAATAATAGTTTTTATGTGTTAAAGAAATTTGAAATATTAATATGCTGTTTCACATGTGTGTAAATGCCTTGTACTAAAATTAGTTGATCAATTCCTATGTATTTACATATCTAACACCTAAATTTAAATTTTAGGATAATTACATACAAATCACTGAAAATATTGATATTTAAAAATTAACCGCCCAGATGATTATATCAAAGTAATGCAAATAGATAAGATTTAGATGGTATCAATGTAAATGACTTTTCTACCCCCGAAATAGCCGCGTAATCGCCTTCGTGTCAGTCCCCGTTCCCCATCGGTTTCTTGTGACCTCGGCTTCACGCTTTTCCCTTGCTCCGAACTTTTTTTCTCTTGTTGATCCGATCGGAGAAGATCCAGGTCCGTTATTATCGTTGCCAACACCATCGATCGCAGCCATGGAAGTGAAGTTGTGGAACGACAAAAGGGAGCGGGAGATGTACGACTCCTTCGCGGATCTCTACGCTATCATCAAGACGACGGAGAAACTTGAAAAGGCTTATGTTCGTGATCTAGTCTCCTCCTCCGACTATGAATCGGAATGCCTCAAGCTCATTGCTCAGTTCAAGACCTTATCCTCATCCCTCCGCGACGCCGTTCCATCGATCGAACGCTTTGCGGAAGCCTACCGGATGGATTGTCCCGCCGCTCTCAACCGTCTACTTGTCTCCGGTGTTCCGGCCACTGTCGAGCACCGCTCGTTCTCCTCCACAGCTAGCGCCACCTCTGCCGCTGCAGTGGCCGAGTGCGTTCAGCACTTTATTACTGCAATGGATTCGCTTAAGCTGAACATGGTTGCCGTGGACCAGGTGCATCCTCTACTTGTTGATCTCTCCTCCTCGCTTGCGAAGCTGGGAACAGGAATTCTGCCCTCGGATTTTGAGGGGAAGGCAAAGATGAGGGAATGGATAGCGAGGCTAGCGAAAATGGGAGCGGCTGATGAGCTAACGGAGCAGCAGGCGAGACAGCTGCTCTTTGATCTGGAGTCATCGTACAGCGCATTCATGGCGGCACTTCCCAATGGCGGCTCGTAATTTTATCGTATGTTCTCTGTGCTCTGTGTTTGTTGTAGGTTTTGGGATTATGTTTGATCCTTTTAGATGTGATCATGTCTCTCTTATATATAAAGTAGTATTCAACACTAGGTATTTCACAATAAAAGAGAGTAGTTTGTTTGGTCATCTTGTCCTGTAAGTCTATATACTTACTCGAACGTCTTGATCGAAACGCCATATGTGCCTTTCAGGATATACCGATAAAAAAATAATAAGATTGTTTAGACAATTGAGCATATCTGTACAATGCTTTCTAATATAATTTCTTCTTAATTTTAGTTAGTTCAGTAGACTCTCCTTTACTCAGTAGATTGTTTGACTTGAGTTTAACAAGAAGTATTTGAATCTGCTTGACGTTACTCTGTTGAATATGCAAAATTAACCTATAGCATGGTACCACACAGTTTAATTTTATTTGAATAATGCTGTATCTATGCTGATAATCTCTGTTAGATAACATAAATTGGTGAAACATATTGTCAAGGATGCACATGGCTTGATGTAAAATCTAGTGAATCTTTTGTTTTAAAATGTTTTCTTATATAATTTATGCTTCAAAGAAGATTTATGTAGCACTTTTTGTAGGAAGCATTATCACCTGAAAGGACAAATTCTTTGTGGAGGATTTACATACATACCACCAAAAAGTACATATTTTACGAACATGACACCACAAATTTTAATTTAACAAAATTATCACTTCAACTTTAACATAACAAAACTACCACCTAAACTTCTCCGCTCATAAAATATATGACTCTTTAACTCTCCCGCTTGATTGGCCTTCTCCATGACCGTCACATATACTTCTCCCATTTCTTCCTTGCTTTCTGCCTTTTCCCACCGAATGTGTAGAGCTCTCGAGTCTCGCCCCACTTCCTTCTTTAGAGCCCTGTTTTTTTCGCTCAGAGAAAGAACATTGCAACTCCTTGGGCAATTTTATCTTTATTTGGAAGCCTTCCGCTCTCCCTTTGGATGGCACACTTTGTGTCCATTCTTTGCCTGGTTCTTTCAGTCTGTGTGCAACTTTAGAGCGTTTTGACTTTCTTTGACTGAACTCCGTAGTTTTCATTTACCTGTTTCCTTTTTTTCCTTGCGATTCCAATGTAACTCTTCTCTTAATTCGGGCCTCTTTTTTTTTCTTGGCTCTCCTTTAGATATGTAAGTGCACGGGAATCGGGTGGTATGTATATATTTTAAATTGGTGATTTGGTTTCCAAAATAAATTTCATGTCATATGACAAGCATGCATAAAAGTGGAGGGGCTAAAAGGCTGCTATAGAAGCAGCTCAAGATCGAAGTTGTTTCGTATGTGCTTTCAGCCAAGTGCTGATAACTTTTCTTGGATGCTAGAGATTGGGAAACTAACTCTTCTCCAAGGACTAGATTAGTTTCAAGCTAAGAATGAAACTTGTCATGATTGGGAGCTGGAGCATATTAATGATTCTTCCCAATAAAAAAAAAAGAAAAACTTTTTGAAATGTGAAGAATGCTGAGGAGGCTTGTTGTACCAAATTATGTAATAAGAGGAATCTTGTTGATTTGTTCTTTTTGATAAGGTAATTTTAGTGTCTATCTCAATTGTACCATACTCTGAGAAAGATCAATACTGAACTATCATAAATTTTAATGTTTTTTATTGTTACAAGCCTAGCTATTTCACTAGCCAGAGGAAGAGATTCAATGTTTGGAGAGCAGATGGCCTATAATTTTCTAGGGTTAATAGATTTCGAAAGGCTGAGACAGTTACTAATGCCTTGTATCCAGTTCGAAGCTTTCCATCCTATGTGATCCCCAATTTATTGAGCATGGAAACCGGCAAACTACAACAACACTATATGCTGCATGAAGAAAATTCATCAAGATTTCCAACTTCTCAAATGCATGGCTGTTGAGGAGCTGTAAACAATCATCCTCCTCCCAGCCCTTGAATTTCAATGTTTCTTTTTAATCATCGTTGCAATCATTAATGCAACAGAGTCTATACAAGTTAGTAAAATCTTACAATCAAAACTTCCATAAGCTAGAGTGGTGTTCCCTACCCCTCTTAAATGTTATCCGGAGCAAGTAAGAACTTATTAGGCATCACTTTAGACTTTAGAGTCCCATTAAATGTATCAAATGATTTCATATCAGGCTTCTCCATTTTAAGATTTTCCAACATTTCTGACTCTTTTCGCATTTAAGCTGTTGGAAATGCAATTTTTTCAATTTTATAAGTTTTTTTAGCACTTTTAGATTTTAGTTTCAATAAATACGTGTCAAATAATTTTAGGAATTCTAAAATCTAACTGTTTCCCCCCACCAAATTAAAGCAGTCTTGTGCAAAAAATAGATTGTGCTAATTCATGTAATAAATCATGCATCATATACCGGAAAATTTAATTCGCCTCAAAGAATTTCTTTACCAAAATTTCAAAGTAACTTAACTCCAATATCTTCCATTGCCTCACCTGGGAGAGAATGTGGCTGAATAAAACCTAATGCAATCCACATTTGGACTAAATCATCATTATTAAAGTTATGATCTTGAGGGAATACGCTATAAAATGCGAAACAATTTTATAGAAGTTTCAGGAGGAATATGCATCTCAATCTTAGGATGGGCATGATATTATTTTGACCCAGTTCTTCATTTCCTATTTCACTATTTAGAACTCCCATCCATTGTTTTTCATTCCTGCTAGAATTCAGTATACCACCGTTGACATTTGCTGCCAATGAAGATCTTGAAAGCTTTTATAACTATCAAACAACCAATACAATGCATATTAACTGTTTACGATCATCAATGTTGTCTACATTCAGCAAATGCTGATTCAGCTCAGATAATATGCATAAAAAACCTGCCGATTAAAGCAGATTTTACATTGATGACTGCTTAAAGATATATCCTCATGACCATCACTAAATGAAAATCATTAGAACTTCCATGAGAACAGAAGCAATTTCAAATGCATTTTCAGACTTGTTTCTGAATAAATAAGGATAATAGGGGCATTTAGATATGTAAATACATAAGAATTCTGTATTATGTATTGTAAATTTGCATAACTAATATCATGAGAGGATGAGGAAGGACATCAACGGAAAGATGAGGTGGAAATTTTCATAGGGCTTGCATATGTAATTAAATGTTTATTGTGCAATCATCAGCATCACATAATTGCCTTAATTTTAGTCGAGCATGTATTGTTTGTATGATGACAAATATATTGTTTTAACGTAGCATCTCTTCCCATTTTCCTTTATTCATTATGCCCTTGCAATGACACATCTACTTTTGCCATGTGGTGCTTAATTACATGCTTTTCATAATTTTACAATTTCTTTTGTGTTCGAAGCCATCAATAATTGTTAGAAGTTATTAATATTTATTTACTTCCTTTTCGGATATTTTCTAGTTTATGTATTTCCTTGTTTATGACTTTTCTTTTATCTCTACGTAGTTTTTAGGAATTAATTTAGTCCTAGAGATTTGTGTGTTATGTCTTTCCTATTTTATAACTCATGTATCTTATTTTTTATATATTTTTTGATATCAATAAAATTATTTCGCTGAATTCGTACATAGTTTCAAAGCCAAGAGATCTTACCCTAGCCGCTGAGGCCTTACCCTAGTTGGCTGCTGACCCTTCCCGCCGCCGGAGCTACCTCCAACCAGCTGTACTCCTTTCTAAGGCCATTGAAACTATTTCCAGGAGCAGAATCACTCCCATGCAGGCCTTCCCGTAGCTAGTTTTTTCACTCCCACCGGCTAGAATCTCCACTTGCAGGCCTTTTCGCTGTTGGACATCCCTCGTGCCGATCTGAGCTCTTTCAAGAATTGCATATGAATAAGAGAACTAAGGGAGAGTTATTCTTTTCCAAATCACATCGCTACAATGAGAACTCCATTTATCATATAGCTATAAACATCAATGTTGCTATTTCTCTGTGATATCAAGTGTATGTGTGTGTGTGTGTATATATATATATATATATATATATATATATATTGAAAAGCCCAAAGGGCTAATTTTATTGAAAAAGAAAGGATACATCAAGGGGAGGACTCAAAAGATAGCAACATATAATAAAGCCCCAACATAAAGGGATACGGACTAAAAAAAATTCTAAAACATACAAAACAAAACAAGAAGCTAGGGACGGGCCATTTAGTTCTGCCTCTTCCTCTAGTTTTAGTGACAGAGCCAGATATTAAACTTTGAAGTGTCGTGCCATTGTCAGGAGTAACCAAAGTGTCATCCATTGAGTTTCTAAGCTGGAGTATACCCCCAGCCTTCTTCTTCCGCCGAAAAGTGTAAACCTGTCATTCGTCATCTAAAGATTGGCTCATGCGATCCTCGGTCTGATTAGAAACCTCAGTAGAAGGAAAACTAACCGTTGCAACAACGAGAGGTTCAGTGTGTTATATCACTTATGCACTAGGTGCTTCCTGAAGAGGAGCTACTTTTGACTATAGGTTCTCAACTGTGGGTACAATCTGAAATATTTCTCTTGCGGGTGTCCGAACGTCTTGCAGTGCTTGTAGTAGTGAGGTTTTTGTTCCAATGATTTTTTGTCAATAACCATTGTGAGCAGAACCAAGTCAGATTTCTTCTGCATCTGATAGTATAATATCACTTTCAATCAAAATTCTTACAGTGGAAGGCCTTGAGCAATGAACTGTAGGTGTGTCTACCTGCATTGGTTTTCCAAGGAAATTTCTAATTGCATATATGGTAGGATAGTAAAAAAATTAAACCTTGAGTTCAGGTAATGAGAACCAGATAGGCGCAAAGGGGGGTTCTTGACTGAGATCAAAATCAGGAGTCCATTTGGGCAACTTCATAGGTTTTCCCTCAGATGAATTTCTTCGAGAAAATTCTTGTATAGTTTTCTTCTATGCATAGCTGAATCAAAACATGTCTTCCGTCGAGAAGGCTGACCTGGCAATCTTTGAAAACTTTCCTGATATTCTTCATCTTAGGGCAAACTAATTGGAACTTGCTAACTAGTGTAAATTTGTGTTTTTCTGCAAGAGATGAAATTTCAGCATCAAAGAAAATTAGGGCTTGTTTGCCCGCTTATATATATATATATATATATATATATATATATATATATATATATATATATATATATATATATATATATCGCTGAATTTAAATCTAATTTAGCTGTAAGAAAAATTCTGTCAATGATATTCCTAACTCATCTATATATTTGCTTTTTTTTCTTCTTCAATTTGCAGTTATTATTTTGTCTTATACTCTCTTAATCTGGTTTTTGTCTCTCTTTGGTTATCCAACCTTTTAAACTTCGGTTGTTCCAGGAATTTAGATATCGTTTTTAACATTCTATTCATTCTAATCAAGTATTCACATTGTGCCAACCTAGTGTAAAAAGGCAACTAATCTTATGAGGCGGTTTCAAACAACTTAACATACCCATTAGTTAGCAGACCATATGCAATGATATACAAATTCATTGAACGGTGAACACTAGTGTATACAGCGCTAAGGTTCTCTAATGGTTTTTATTCCTTCATTTAAGCAGACCGATTTATTATGATGGTGCTTACTCTGACCTTCTATAATATGATTAGTTGGCGCTGAACCATGGATAGGAGATAAAAAATAAATATGTATGTTTGAAATTTCAGATGCAAATAGGATTGTTTATAGAACATTTAAGGTCTATAGCAATAAAAGATTGAGTTCAATCGAATTTGATGATAAATTATGTTAGTATAATGATTAACTCAAGGTAATGAAAAATAAAGAGTATGTGATACCCTTAAGAAATTACCATCTCCAGCATTTCATTACTCCAAAACACTAAATTTGTTCAGGAAAATTAAGTAAATGAAAATAAGGTTTAGTAAATGAAAATAAGGTTTTTGCTTTTAGTAAATTACAGCAACATGATTCGAATGCAATACTGCAGGTGCCTAAACCTTCTATTTAATATTTCAACCATATTGAACGTATGAAGGAAGAAACAAATTGTCATAGAAAAAAAAAGGGATATAAATAATAATAACTACAGACGAATAAAAAATAAATCATTCTCAAGTACTAAAAGCTAGCATATGAAGTTCTCAGACAGAAACCATTCCTTCTTTCTTCTGACAAAGTTCTGAATATGAGAGAACTATTCAGTCATGTAAGTGCTTGTCAAGGCCCCAGTTTTCTTATTGCTTTTATTTTTTATTTTTGTAGGAAATATGCAGTTTTAACTTGGATGCATTTACATCCACACCACACAATTCCTATTTATTTCCATATCTAAACACCTAAACTTCAATTTTTACATATATGCCATCTTATGTATGCATGAAAAGGTCAATTTCACTTTTTAAAGTTAGCATGGCGATATTTTTGACTTGATATGAAAGATTTGGGTGGTGTAAATCTAAAAATTAAAGTTTAGGAGTTACATGTGTAAGTACATAAGAATTGGTTTTTATGCATGTAAATGCCCCTTTTGTTATAATACCACACTGATGTGAAAGAAATTGATCAAGTAAATACAAGTTCATTTGAGCTGAATTACAAGACAAACTCTTTTGCTGATTCACTCATTGAATCTTCTCAGTTTCATTCTTCATTCCACCAATTCTGCAAAATTTTAAAAATGTCCTCAAGGGCCAAACTCTGTACTCTGTTTTACATTTATCTCCAGATTTATCATATAAAATAGTGTAATTCTTACTCCCAACATTAACATTTCCAAAGTAACAACCATCCGTTCGGTCATATCTGTAAACCTGTTTAGTCTTACCTGCACCAATAGTAACCAGCTTTCCCTAACATGCATAACTCCAAAATTCTGAGAAGTTCAGAATACAGAACTAAAGATACATATTTGCATAGCTTCCATGATTAAAATTCTGTCTCAGCTGCAAACTTCATCTTATGAGTGAAATTAAAATTCTGGAAGAAATTTGTGATTGTCTTTCCACAAGATGATTTCACCCATCCAGTTGAAGAGATCTTTCGGCTTGCACCCATGTAAAAATATCCGTCAAGGTTCTTAAACTCTGAAACCAAAGAAGAGAAAGGGAAGGCATTTTATAGTTGATTAAACTTCCTTTTTTTTTTATTTGAAGAACTCTTGCTGTCCATCCAAAGATACAATTTTTTATCAATAAACCAAACATTTAGAGTATCGGTTACACCAAATCCGAAGAATCCTATCTAAAATTTTTCCCCCAATGGCATGATTTCGATATCATATGAAGGGCGATCGGAAAAACTGATGCCTGAAATTGGACTCAAAAGAAGTGGATTATTCCTCTTATGTAAATTACAAGTTACGTTAAAAGGCTGCATAGGTCCAACCACCGTTTTTCATGTATAATATTGTTTGCTATTTTTTTATCATAACTCAAGCTCATTCCATGAAAGCTTGTGGGACTTAAAGAAAGACAGGATGCTGCTTCAGAGCAGTGGTAGCTGCTTGCAGAGCAAAAGCCGGAGCAGCGCTGCACAGGGCTCGCTGCTTGTGGATGTCAGAGCGTGGCTCGCTGCTTGCAGTGCAAAGGATGGAGTGGGAATGTGAAGGATGACTGTGGGGTGAGAGTTTTACAGATTCGGTGGAAAAATGCAAGAAGCAGGGAAGAAATGAACGGGAGAGTAACGGAGTTGTTTATTTGATGAAGCGGAGTTTAGGTTGGTAGCATTGTTATATTAAAATATGGGGTGTTAAATAAGATAAGAGGGATTTACATACATACAATAGAATTTATGTTTCAACTGAAATTTACATGTCTAACATCCGATACTCTTTAATACATGAAAACTAACACCCTCCATCTCCAAGAACACTCCGTCCTCTCCATGTCTCCAGCGACGGACCCGGTCTTCCCCCTTAGTTCTCCCGTGCCGTCTGCCCAAACTCCTCTCCAAGCAAATTTTCAGTCCCAGATATCTCCCATTATTGGCATGGCGCAGACTCATCCCTTGGACTCGAATGAACTCTCGTTGTATGCCTGCCTATCTAGCGCATGAAACTCCCTTTCAGTGAGCTCAGGGCCTTTTGGGTCGCTGACGTTGTCTCTCGATGACATTGTCTCCCCACTGCACGCGTCACCCTAGTCGCCTGTGGAGCACAGGTTTTTGGGATGGAGCTTGTAAATATTATTTCCCTGATTTCATGTTAATATCATCTTTGTTTTGAATAGGGTTTCTTGCTTTTCCCGAAAGTGTTTGTCAGTTCTGCTTCCTTGTTTTCAGTTTTTGCAGAAAATTTGTTTTTACTGTTGTGTTATTTTCAGGCTCTGGTTGGCACAATGTTAGAGGCATTCCTCAAATCAGTATTTCCTTGCCATCAGCTAAGAGTAAGGCCCCGTTTGGGGCGACTTATTTGCGCGTCGCGCGTTCCACGAAGGGGGCTCCCGTGTTTGTTTCGCGTGGAAAAAATAGCGGCAGAATACCGCGGGACGCAAATTCTTTGAAATCCTTCGTTCTTTCCTACCGCGGCTAAACTCCCGCGTCTCAGCTTTTCGCTCTTGTTTATTACCCTTGAGCCCCTCGTCCCGTCGTCCCATTCTCCTGCTCATATTAGCTCTCTGCGCTCGGCTCGTTTCTTCTCTCCCGCGATCCTTCTCTAGCACCTATCCTTCGCCCGATTCTTCACTTCCCACTACTGTGCGGCGAGCGGCGACAGTGATACCAGTCGCGGTTCTTTCGCCTACCAGCGATACCAGTCGCAATTCTTTGCTTACCAGTACCAGAGGCGATCCCGTCCTTCTCTCCCAGAGACGATCCCGGTCTGCTTCCAGTCACGATCCCATCCCAGTCGCGAACCCCAGTACCCAAGCTCTCCTTCAGCTCTCAGCGCTAGTACTGTAAGCTTCCTTCAGCTCTCAGCACTCCTTAAGCTCCATTTGATGAGGTTTTTAGTGAAGTTATTGTTACAAATCAAATTGAAATTAGTGTTATTATTTTTTTTTGGTTTTTTGGTTTCTTGCTTCAATTTTTTTTCCTGATGAAACTAGATTGGGGCATTAACTTACATAGCATACAATTCTTTAATTGGACCCATTTATGCTTTTGTTGCAGTGGAAAACACTAGTTTTTAAATGCTAATTTAGCAAGACATTTCTTTAATTTTATATTTTTGATTTCTCAGCATTCAGTGAAACAGATGTTCATGAAGCTATTAGATGCTTCTTCCTGTTGTCCCAAAAAGAAATGTTACAATGCCCTGTTCTCTGTTGTTGAAAGTTGTACCATATTTTGAAGGTTTTTTAGATTTAGGGGCTAGGATCTTTATCAAAAAATTTGTTATAGTTTCTTCATTTTATTGATTAATAGATTCAAATGCATCACATGTGAATTCCCATTTTTTCTTATCATTTCACATTTTTTTGTCAAGAAATCTAGCTTTTCTTTTAGATCACTGTCTCAAGCCATCAAGCATTGCATTCTTGGTTTCTTTCACTAATTGCAAATTACAATCCATTGAAATTAACACAAAAAAGTGTTCGATTAGGACCATTTATGATTGGAATTTGGTCGAGACAATTTTATAACTATCTGAAATTTAGTAGATCTGCTGAGGAATATATGACTGACTTCTCGAGGTGTTTAGTTTTTGTCAAATACGATTTTTTTTTCTTTCTAAACAATGTTAAAATTATATTGGAATCTGGTTATCTGAACAATCTGTTAAATCTACGTATAACGTGCTTAAATACTCCCATATTTTGTCAAAGAAATCTTCAATGATCATGTATCTTTCTATGTAAAACTTGCATGAATCATCATTAGCTCTTGTTATTATTAACACACTTATATTTGAGAGAGTTCTATTTGCATACCAACGATTCTTATGACTTTAAGATGTGTAACGCCAGATTTGTGGAAGTTTACATACACACCGTTCAATGCTTAGATTTTTAAATGTATAATACTTAACTTTAAGACGTATATGTGAGTTATTAGATTATTACATATTTATATGTGATGCATATAATTTCTAATATATGCTTAGCTGTTAAATTTTAATATACATATATAACATCCAAATTTTAAAAGCAAGCTACAGAATTTTTAATTCCTTGAGCGTTTACATATATATTAACACTTGAATTTAAAAAGTAAAGCTACAGATCTTTTACTTCCTATGTATTTATATGCCTAACACTTTAATTCCTTAAGTGTTTATGTATCTAACACCTGAATTTAAATGTGAAGCTATATATCTTTTAATTCAAATTTCAGATTTTTGTAATGCTAAGGTAGACATATCCATGCTTTGTATTCTGTCCTGCTGTGTAATTTTAATATACAATGCTGTGTATTCTGTCCTGCTCCAGCTATTAGATGATTTATGTTATGCGCAGTTGTCTCCTTAGAAGTGTGGAAGTCAATTCATTTCATAAAGTGATGCCATCAAATTAAATTTGTTGCTGAAAATAATTTTGGTAATTTACTTGAAGCCATCGTGGCAAATATTCAACTGATGTTTTGCTACGAGTTGGTTCTTTATTTCATCAGATTTAGTTTTAAGTGATATGCTCCATGAACATCAAGATAGAAGCCAAAGTTCGACTCGAATCATTGTCAATTTTTAAAGCTCGTCACTTATTGGTATTATTCTCTTGTGATGACATTGTTTGATAATTAAAGCTGTCACTTAATTTTGTTGTAGCAGTGCCTTTCTTGATCACCTGTTCATGCAAGTTGCCCTCGTATGGCAGCAATGGCTTTGTAAGGACAGTTTTATGTAGCTGGTAATTATTTAGGTACATAGACCTTCTAAACCTTAGTTATAATTGCTATATAAGACATTGAAAGGATGTCATAGTGATGAAGATTTAATTTTTAGAATTAGTGTTATCCACACCACCTTCTATGTTTTGTAAATAAAGGCAGTGTATAGTATTTTATTGATTTCTCTTCATAGTATCCATAAAGTAGAAGTTGTGTGATCCCTAACACTGATCCAATAGCATTTGATACCTGAAATTCATATTTGAAATGAAGAGTTAGTTCAATTGAAAAACATACAAGCAAATGAAGATTGCAAATTGTAGTAGGTGAAGTAGTCCTGGAAAATATGGCTATACCAGTAAACATAGTTATAGCTGCAAGTTTAATGAGCAATAGGCTAGATATATGCTTCAGTAAATTTCAAGTATTGCTTTGATTTGAAAGGACCATCATGTTTGTAATTTTTATGTTTACTTCCATTATCAACTTGGTAATAATATTTGTGGTTTCTTATAGTGCCAATATGTCCAAGGCGAATGAAGGGGGTCCGTCTGCTATGTGGGATAAAGAAGCAACAAACATTTTTTGTGATATCTGTACTTAGGAAATATAACTGGGAAATCGGCCAAACTCGTGTTTTAACAAAATAGGTTGTCTAAATATTGCGAAGAAGTTTCAAGAATTGAGTGGCAGAGATTACGACGGGCTAAAATTCAAAAACAAATGGGACCAGTTGAAGAAGGAATGAAAAATTTGGAAGGAACTTAAACGTGGATGTACTGGTTTGGGTTGGGATCCCATTAAGCAGACAATCCATGCCTCCGAGGAATGGTGGGCTGAGAAATTGGAGGTCATAACTCAACTTTATAATTTTTTTTTTTAATCTAAAATCCTTATATTTTCTCTAATAAACTAACTTAACCCCCTCGTTCATTACAACGTCATAGGCAATGCCGTCAACAAAGAAATATAAGCAGTGCGGAATTGAGCCGGATTTTGAAAGAAAGCTCGACATAATGTTTGAAGGGGTTGTCGCAACGGGAAAATTTGCAGTCAACCCTGCTCAGATAGGCTTTGCAGCCTTACAAGATGACTTCCTATCTGAGCCGTTGATAGCTGATGAAGAAATGCGTAGTAACCAGAGGGAGATAGGGGAGTAGTGCACTCTCAAAGAGGCTCAAACTTGGTAGGAAAAAAAAGAGAAAAATACATTTTTGAAAACCCATTTGATCGACTATTAGAAGCTTTCGGTGCCCCACCGCCTGCTTTAGTCGCTGAAAGCGCCATCTTTGAATGTCTCGCAATTTTAGCTTCTATACCTGAAGTAGTTGCAGACCGTCGTTTTCATGCAAATTGTGTCAACAAACTCGAGGATCCAACCCGTAGGACAATGTTCATGGCGCTACAGCCAGAATTGCGCGTCGAGTTTTTGCGTGTTTTTGTTGAGGAGTGATTTTTTTATGTATTCTTATTTGTATCTTTTGTGATGTTGTGGACATCTAATTGAGTGATTTTAATATGTTGTATTTTGTACGGATCTTTTTTTTAATGCACTGTTATATGATTAATTCTTTCCATTTTTAAGTTGAGTTGTGTACAATTGTATTTTTAAGTGTTTCATGTTATCATCAATTATTGAAATAACTGATATCCTTTCAATTTAGGATGGACCCGCAACATGAACGCCGCAAAAGAATGACATGGGCTGCAGCGATTGCAATATTATTGTTGGAGTATCACCGATCCAGCAGTGTTCGTATACCTCGCATGACGTCTAGTTTTTTTGGGGATAAATGGGTAGGTGAAATGCTTTCTGGACATCCAGTAAGGTTCAGTAATATATTTCGAATGAGTGTATCAATCTTTGTTGATCTCCTGAACGAGTTATCTCTGAATCACGGCCTCTGAGGTTCTTCAGAACGACGAGAAGGGAGGTGTTGGCTATTACATTATACATTCTGTCGCATAATAGATCGATTAGAGGTGCTATGGAAAGATCTCAGCATTCGTCGGAAACAATAAGCCGTTACTTCTCCCAAGGCATACATGCACTTCTTAGCTTGTCAGCTCAAATCATTAATCTAGATGATCCATCATTTGCTAGTACTCCAGCGGAAATTGCTAATGATTTTCGTTACATGCATTATTTTAAGGTCAGCATCTTAGTTTTTTTTACGTTAGTTTCTTTACGTTACTCTCAAAAGTATGTAATACAGAACTGCATAGGTGCAATTGACGGTACGCATGTTGACGCCCGACTACCTAGCCAGGACAAGGTGGCGTATATAGGTCGCAGTGGTTCAAGTACTCAAAATATCATGGCGGTATGCGACTTCAACATGTGTTTCACTTTTGTCATGGCGGGCTGGGAAGAGAGTGCACACGATCGTAGGATTTCTCTTATGCAACAACGAACGGATCACGGTGTTTTCTCACTTCGCCTCGGGTATGATTTGATTTGTGAACGTACTAGTCATATGAATAATTTGTCATTAACGAGTGTATTACATAACATGGAAATATTATTTGGTTGATCTTGGATATCATATGCGGAGGAGCTTACTGCAAGCCATATTCGAACATTAGATACTATATTCCGATTTTGAGCGAGCGAAGTGGCACCATACGAGCGAAAAGAAATGTTTAACAAACGCCACTCTTCTTACGCGGGTAATTGAAAGAACGTTTGGGGTTTGGAAGAAGAAATGAGTCATTCTACGTGATATGCCGACGTATCCATTTCAAAAGCAGGTGAAAATTGTGATTGCAACGATGACACTTCATAACTTGATCCGACGACATCTTTCACGTTCAGATACAGACTTTAATATGGCTGGTAATGATGAACTGAATGTCCAACATCTCTGGTTGGGCCTTCAGTACATGAGGATGAGATTGACTCTAACGAATTTTAGTTTTATGACGCTGAGGTGTGTTCGAGATGATCGCTTTGAGGAGTCAATCGTGAGATGCTTATCTATGTAGTGATGCACTGAGTCTTCTTTATTTCATATATTATAGGTTTATTTTCGTCTGCATGTCTTCTTTTTGTTGTTTTTTTTTTCAGGATCTAACAATTGGTTTTTTTTTTTGTGGGCAGGTATAGCAACATGTCATCTAGGATTACATAGACAAGCAGAGTTGTTTTGTGTTATTGTGGACTATCAGCTCTGTTACTCACATCGCGCAAGCCTCATAGTTGTGGGAGACAGTTCTACAGTTGTCGCAGGGGTGTTTCAGTTTGTTACGGTTTCTTCCGGTGGGCCGACACTCCCACATGTTACATCGCTAGGTAGTGATGGGAATCCGATGTTTTCTCAGGTTGATAGTGCAGGTGAGGAAAGATGTAGCCTGAGTTTCAAATTGAATATATTAATATTTCTCATTGTCGTTGTACTTGTCTTTATCATTTTTTATTTGTTTTCCTATTCACGAGAGTGAGTAGTAAGTATTGCATCTATGTTTGTATTTTTAATGTGATATGTAGTTGTTTTTCTGTGTTGTTTGATCTGTCGCTTCTGTCTTTATCTATTTTTCTCCTCATTCAGTTTTGTTTCAAATAATGCATTCCGAATAAGCTCCTCAAACGATCAACGACTTTCGAGAGCGGTTTGGTCATTAATCCAAGCAACAACTACAAATAAGTCAGTTCCGAATAAGCTCCCAAACAATAAGTTCAACTTTTTCGATAATCTGCAGATTATCGGATTATCGAATATCATGCTAGCAGATTATAAATAATCCATAACTGCCCCAAACAGACCCTAAGCATAGCAGTGGTTTGTTGAATGAGCAAGGAAAAAGGGAAGAGAAGCAATGAATGCAAGCAATCCCAGATTATCATTTAAGGGTCTGTTTAAGGCAGCTGTGAATTATTTATAATCTGCTGATAGGCAGATTATTCTGATATTTTGATAATCTGTAGATTATCAGAATAAGTTTGGCTGCTTATTTGGGGAGCTTATTCGGAACGACTTATTTGTAGTCATTGTTGGATTAATGACCAACTGCTCTCGAAAGCTGTTGATCAGTTTGAGGAGCTTATTCAGAACAGCTTATTTGAAACAAAACTGAATGAGGAGAAAAATAGATAAAGACAGAAGCGACAGATCAAACAGCACAGAAAAACAACTACATATCACATTAAAAATACAAACATAGATGCAATACTTACTACTCACTCTCGTGAATAGCAAAACAAATAAAAAAAGGATAAAGACAAGTACAACGACAATGAGAAATATTAATATATTCAATTTGAAACTCAGGCTACATCTTTTCTCATCTGCATTATCAACCTGAGAAAACATCGGATTCCCATTACTACTGGCACCGGAAGAAACCACAACAAGCTGAAACACCCCTGCGACAACCGTAGAACTGTCTCCCATAACTATGAGGCTTGCGCGATGTGAGTAACAGAGCTGGTAGTCCACAATAACACAAAACAACTCTGCTTGTCCCTGTAATCCTAAATGACATGTTGTTATACCTGCCCACAAAAAAAAATAAAACCAATTGTTAGATCTTGAAAAAAAAAACAATAAAAAGAAGTTATGCAGACGAAAATAAACCTATAATATACGAAATAAAAAAGCTTGGTGCATCAGCTGCCATAGATTGCATTTACGATTGACTCCCTCAAAGCAGTCATCTCAGCCACATCCTCAGCGTCATGAAACCCAAATTCGTTAGAGTCAATCTCATCCTCATGTACTGAAGGCCTAACCAGAGATGTTGATGGTTCTTTAAAGGCATTCTGTTCATCGTTACCAGCCATATTAAAGTATGTATCTGAACGTGAAGGATGTCGTCGGATGAAGTTATGAAGTGTCATTGTTGCAATCACAATATTCGCCTGCTTTTGAAATGGATACGTCGGTATATCACGTAGAATGACCCATTTCTTCTTCTAAACCCCAAACGTTCTTTCAATTATCCCGCGTAAAGAAGAGTGGCATTTGTTAAACATTTCTTTCCTGCCTCGTATGGTGCCACTTGCTCGCTCAAAATCAGGAATATAAGTATCTATCGTTCTGATATGGCTCAGGTAGCCCCTCCGCATGTGATTTCAACATCAACCAAATAAGTATTTTCCCGTTATGTAATACACTCGTTAATGACAAATTATTCATATGACTAAGTACGTTCACAAATCAAATCATACCTGAAGGCGAGTGAGGAAAACACTGTGATCTGTTCGTTGTTGTATAAGAGAAAATCCTACTGTCTTGTGCACTCCCTTCCCAGCCCGCCATGACAAAAGTGAAACACATATTGAAGTCACACACCGCCATGATATTTTGAGTACTTGAACCACTACGACCTATGTACGCTACCTTGTCTTGGCTGGGTAGTCGGGCATCAACATGAGTACTGTCAATTGCACCTATGAAATTATGTATTACAAAGTTAGAAAAAGTATAATTTTGGGAGTAACGTAAAGAAACTAAGATATTGACCCTAAAATAAGGCATGTAATAGTAATCATTAGCAATTTCCGCTGGAGTATTAGCAAATGATGGATCCTCTGGTTTAATGATTTGAGCTAACAAGCTAAGAAGTGCATGATGCCTTGGGAGAAGTAACGACTTATTGTTTCCGACGAATGCTGAAAACTTTCCATAGCACCTATAATCGATCTATTCTGCGATAGAATGTATAATGTAATAGCCAACACCTCCCTTCTCGTCGTTCTAGAAGAACCTTGTAGGCCGTGATTCAGAGATAACTCGTTCAGGAGATCAACAAAGATTGGTACACTCATTCGAAATATATTGTTGAATCTTACTGGATGTCCAGAAAGCATTTCACCTACCCTTTTATCCCCAAAAAAACTGGATGTCATGCGGGGTATACCAACACTGCTGAATCGGTAATACTCCAACAATAATATTGCAATCGCTACAGCCCATGTCATTATTTTGCGGCGTTCATGCTGCGGGTCCATCCTAAATTGAAAGGATATCAGTTATATCAATAATTGATGATAACATGAAACACTTAAAAATACAATTGTACACAACTCAATTTAAAAATAGAAAGCATTAATCATATAACAGTGCATTAAAAAAAAGATTCGTACAAAATACAACATATTAAAATCACCAAATTAGATGTCCACAACATCACAAAAGATACAAATAAGAATAAATAAAAAAAACACTCCTCAACCAAAACACGCAAATACTCGACGCGCAATTCTGGCTGTAGCGCCATGAACATTGTCTTACGGGTTGGATCCTCGAGTTTGTTAACACAATTTGCATGAAAACGAAGGTCTGCAACTACTTCAGGTATAAAAGCTAAAATTGCGAGACATTCAAAGATGGCGTTGTTAGGGACTGGAGCAGGCGGTGGGGTACTGAAAGTTTCTAATAATCGATCAAATGAGGTTTTCACAAATGTATCTCTCTCTTTTTTTCCTACCAAGTTTGAGCCTCTTTGAGAGTGAACTAGACTCCCATCTCCCTCTGGTTACTACGCACTTCTTCATCAGCTGTCAAAGGCTCAGATAGGAAGTCATTTTCTAAGGCTGCAAAGCCTATCTAAGCAGGGTTGAGTGCAAATTTTCCCGTGGCGACAACCCCTTCAAACATTATGTCGAGCTTTCTTTCAAAATCCGGCTCAATTCCGCACTGCTTATATTTCTTCGTCGACTGGCATCGCTCGTGACGTTGTAATGAACGAGGGTTAAGTTAATTTATTAGAAAAAAAATAAGGAGTTTAGATTTAAAAAAAAATTATATAATTGAGTTATGACCTCCAATTTCTCAGCCCACCATTCCTCGGAGGCATTGATTATCCGCTTAATGGGATCCCAACCCAAACCGGTACATCTACGTTTGAGTTCTTTCCAAAATTTTCATTCTTTCTTCAATTGGTTCCATTTGTTTTTTAATTTTAGCCTGTTGTAATCCCTGCCAGTCAATTCTTTAAACATCTTCGCAATATTTAGCCAACCTATTTTGTTAAAACACGAGTTTGGCTGATTTCCCAATTTTATTTCCTTAATACAGATATCGCAAAAAATGTTTGTTGCTTCTTTATCCCACTTAGCAGACAGACCTCCTTCATTCGCCTTGGACATATTGACACTATAAGGAACCACAAATATTAGTACCAAATTTATAATGGAAGTAAACTTAAAAATTACAAACATGATGGTCCTTTCACATCAAAGCAATACTTGAAATTTTCTGAAGCTTATATCTAGCCTATTGCTCATTAAACTTGCAGCTATAACTATGTTTACTGGTATAGCCATATTTTCCAGAACTACTTCACCTACTACAATTTGCAATCTTCATTTTCTTGTATGTTTTTCAATTGAACCAACTCTTCATTCCAAATATGAATTTCAGGTACCAAATGCTATTGGATCAGTGTTGGGGATCACACAACTTCTACTTTATGGATACTATGGTGAGAAATCAATAGAATACTATACACTGCCTTTATTTACAAAACATAGAGGGCGGTGTGGATAACACTCATTCTAAAAGTTAAATCTTCATCTCTATGACATCCTTTCAATGTCTTATATAGCAATTATAACTAAGGTTTAGAAGGTCTATGTACCTAAATAATTACCAGCTACATAAAATTGTCCTTACAAATCCATTGCTGCCATACGAGGGCAACTTGCATGAACAGGTGATCAAGAAAGGCACTGCTACAACAAAATTAAGTGACGGCTTTAATTATCAAACAATGTCATCACAAGAGAATAATACCAATAAGTGACAGCTTTAAAAATTGGCCAATGATTCAGAGTTGAACTTTGGCTTCTATCTTGATGTTCATGGAGCATATCACTTAAAACTAAATCTGATGAAATAAAGAACCAACTCGTAGCAAAACATCAGTTGAATATTTGCCACGATGGCTTCATGTAAATTATCAAAATTATTTTCAGCAACAAATTTAATTTGATGGCATCACTTTATGAATTGAATTGGCTTCCACACTTCTAAGGAGACAACTGCACATAACATAAATCATCTAATAGCTGGAGCAGGACAGAATACACAGCATTCAAGCACAGATAATAATAACCTAATATTCAATAGAGACGTAAGAAATTTATATTTCAGGGGAGGAGGTTCAGAACCGAGTGAAAACAGCCAAACCTTATCTGTGAGAAAGCAAAAATTGTCCAGCCATTCCCCCTTATTCTCATTTCACAATGGGGATTGAAATCATACACAGATATTCTAGTGAATAATAGTGATGAAAAATAAATTTATCACAGCAACGTCACCAGTAATAAACAGAAGCACGGACAGAAAAAACCATCACATACTAAACCTGACCGCCACATGTAAATCATATTTAACTTCAGATCCACTCATTGTCTTTCTAACTCAACTTCTCCACAATATTAACTCTTTGTTTTGTGATCCCTCGCCTTAATTACCTCAGTTAATAATAATAATCAACATGGATATGTCTACCTCAGCATTACAAAAATCTGAAATTTGAATTAAAAGATATATAGCTTCACATTTAAATTCAGGTGTTAGATACATAAACACTCAAGGAATTAAAGTGTTAGCCATATAAATACGTAGGAATTAAAAGATCTGTAGCTTTACTTTTTAAATTCAAGTGTTAATATATATGTAAACGTTCTAGGAATTAAAAATTCTGTAGCTTGCTTTTAAAATTTGGATGTTATATATGTATATTAAAATTTAACAGCTAAGCATATATTAGAAATTATATGCATCACATATAAATATGTAATAATCTAATAACTCACATATATGTCTTAAAGTTAAGTATTATACATTTAAAAATCTAAGCATTGAACGGTATGTATGTAAACTTCCACAAATCTGGCGTTACACATCTTAAAATCATAAGAATCGTTGGTATGCAAACAAAACTCTCTCAAATATAAGTGTTTTAATAATAACAAGAGCTAATGATGATTCATGCAAGTTTTACATAGAAAGATAGATGATCATTGAAGGTTTCTTTGATAAAATATGGGAGTATTTAAGCACGTTATACGTAGATTTAACAGATTGTTCAGATAACCGGATTCCAGCATAATTTTAACATTGTTTAGAAAAAAAAAATCATATTTGACAAAAACTAAATACCTCGAGGAGTCAATCATATATTCCTCAGCAGATCTACTAAATTTCAGATAGTTACAAAATTATCTCGACCAAATTCCAATCATAAATGGTCTTAATCGAACACCTTTTTGCGTTAATTTCAATGGATTGTGATTTGCAATTAGTGAAAGAAACCAAGAATGCAATGCTTGATGGCTTGAGACAGTGATCTAAAAAACAGCTAGATTTCTTGACAAAAAAATGTGAAAGAGATAAGAAAAAATGAGAATTCACATGTGATGCATTTGAATCTATTAATTAATAAAATGAAGAAACTATAACATATTTTTTGATAAAGATCTTAGCCCCTAAATCTAAAAAACCTTCAAAAGATGGTACAACTTTCAACAACAAAGAACAGAGCATTGTAACATTTCTTTTTGGGACAACAGGAAGAAGCATCTAATAGTTTCATGAACATCCGTTTCACTAAATGCCGAGAAATCAAAAAATATAAAATTAAAGAAATACCTTGCTAAATTAGCATTTAAAAACTAGTGTTTTCCACTGCAGCAAAAAGCATAAATGAGTCCAACTAAGAATTGTATATTATGTAAGTTAATGCCCCAATCTAGTTTCATCAGCAAAAAAAACTGAAGCAAGCAACCAAAAAACAAAAAAAAATAATAGCACTAATTTCAATTTGATTTGTAACAATAACTTCACTAAAAACCTCATCAAGTGGAGCTTAAGGAGTGCTGAGAGCTGAAGGATGCTTACAGTGCTAGCGCTGAGAGCTGAAGGAGAGCTTGGGTACTGGGGTTCGCGACTGGGATGGGATCGTGACTGGAAGCAGACCGGGATCGTCTCTTGGAGAGGACGGGATCGCCTCTGGGACTAGTAAGCGAAGAATCGCGACTGGTATCGCTGGTAGGCGAATGAACCGCGACTGGTATCACTGCCGCTGCTCGCCGCATAGCAGTGGGAAGCGAAGAATCGGGCGAAGGATCGGTGCTAGAGAAGGATCGCGGGCGAGAAGAAACGGGCCGAGCGCGGAGAGCTGATATGAGCAGGAGAATGGGACGACGGGACGAGGGGCTCAAGGGTAATAAATAGGAGCGAAAAGTTGAGACACGGGAGTTTAGCCGCGGTAGGAAAGAACGAAGGATTTCGAAGAATTTGTGTCCCGCGATATTCTGCCGCTATTTTTTCCGCGCGAAACAAACACGGGAGTCACGTTCGTGGAACGCGTGACACGCAAATAAGTCGCCCCAAACGGGGCCTAAATCTTATGTGGTATCAATGTTCCAGATTTAATCATGTTTTCATATTGTTGTTCTAGTCTTTTAACTTTCTTTGTTCTTTGTTCAAGTTAATGTCCTAGGGGTCCTTGTAAGGGTGTTGTATGTATGCATTGAGCCTTGTCTGATATAATGGTGAAGAAATGTGGAGAAAGCATTCTTTATCTTGAGACTGCCTGTACAGGCAAGAAAAGCCCTAAAAGCTATATATAAGCTGGTATTGATTTCTAGTATACATAGATTTGTCTGTTAAGTTTTCCAAAAGAACTATTCTGAGGTTGATATTAAATCTCCATTCTTGCGTATTATTTAATTCCTGTCATCACCATACTTATATATATATATATATATATATATATATATATATATATATATATATATATATATATCCAAAGGAAATCGATATATTTTGACATGAAATTAGCTGTATTGTAAGTAATATCATGATTGATGTTGGAGCAATTGCTCGTTCAAAAACTCTAGTATGTATTAGCTATCATGATTTTAATCGACTGCATTGGCTTGTTATCTTTCTTAGATGGCCTTATCTTATTTGTTCATGATTGATATAGAATTAGTCACTTGGCATTTTGAGATTAGTATTGATATAAGTGCTTGAGGATTTACGGTTTTGACACCTTATGCAATGTTTAACAGGAATGATTGGAGACTAATGATGCTTAAAATTGCCTTTTTCTCTTGGTGTTAATTCGTCAGTCGAGGCTTTTTAATTAAAGATATTGTTAACATCGGCTGTGTTAAGGTGAAAGCCTGTGCCCCCTTGTCGAACAGCTGGAGGGCGATCATGCCACCAAGCGACAGGAATGCTCTTCGAGATGGGACTAAAACTTTGACAGTTTGTTTCAGATAGTTTTGTACATTTTGTTGTTTGTATTTTGATTGAACTGTTCTTGGTGAACCGAGAATCATTGTGTTGTTGTGTATGATATCTTGTGAATGATGCAATTCACATTAATACAATTATTTTGTTTGAGTTCGCAAACTATCAATTAAAAGCGCATTTGTGATTGATGTAATTCAGCTTAATAAATTTATGTTTTATTCTTTCTTTTAGCTAGTTTTAAGAAGAATATAATAGTGATGCAACAACTAATAATTATGAATGGATTCTGGCAAGAATCATTTTGCATCCTAAAATGCATGTCAAGTTTCAGACATAGAAGCTGCTGTAAGGATCTGAAGACTCATTACTAATTCAAACATACCATACCTCATCTACCTTTCAGGAAGGAGAGTTTGGCCAGGCAAGGCTAAAGGCTTCCCTATATGTTAGATTGGCTCCTTTTGGTTCAGGAAGGAAAATTTGTTTAGAGCTTCAAGCGTTTGCCATCAATGGAAGGGGTGAATGATACGCCTCGGCACCACTAATATCAGTGAACAAACCACAACGAAGTCACAATAGATAGTGGAAAAAACACAAATAAGGATACTCTTACAACAATCAAAGAAAATAAGATACAATGTTGATCTACTATTCGAGAGGTAGATCGTCTCTCTCAAACTCTAGATGTTACTAGGAACACCACAAGAAGAAAGAAGACAATAACCACAACAAAACATGCATTAAAAAAATGCAAAACCTAGGCTTTCCCCTTAATTGAACCCCCCTTCCCAACATTTCCAAAACTTTTCTTCCTAACTTTCCCTCCAAACTCCGTTAGCATAGGTGATTATAGCCCTAGGGACCACTCCCCTCAATTTTCTTCTCCATGGCTCTCCCTGTTGGAGCACGATCACACCACCTTTCTTTTAGCTCGTTCTAAGAAGAATATAATAGTGATGCAGCAACTATCAATTTGGAATTGATTCTGGCAAGAATCATTTTGCACCTGAAATGCATGTCAAAAAATTTAGAATAGAAGCTGCTCTAAGGATTTGAAGAATTGTTACTAATTCAAACATCCCGAACCTCATATACCTTCAGGAAGGAGAGTTTGTCCAGGGAAGGCTTAAGGCTACCCTATATGTTAGATTTGCTCCTTTTGGTACAGGAAGGACGATTTGTTCAGAGCTTCAAGTGGTTGCCATCAATGGAAGGGGTAAATGATATGCTTCGACACCAAAATTAGTGAACAAACCACAACGAAATCATAATAGATAGCGGAAAAAACACAAATTAGGGCTACCTTTATAACAATCAAAGAAAAACAAATAAGATACAAGACTGATCTACTATTCGAGAGGTAGATCATCTCTCTCAAACTCTAGAAGTCGCTAGGAACACCACAAGAAGAAAGAAAACAACAGCCACAACAAAACATGCATTGAAAAAACAAAACCTAGGTTCTCCCCTTAATAGAATCCCTTCCCAGCGTTTCAAAAACTTTCATTCCTAGCATTCCCTCCAAACTCCCTTAAGCATAGGTGATTATGGCCATAGTGGATCTCACCCCTCCATTTTCTTCTTCCATGGCTCTCCCTGTTTGCACCACTCCTGTCTGTCACCAAGACCGGCCCTTCTGTGGGCCGATTATGCTATCTTCAGCCAGTCCAGGGAGGATTGACTCATCTATGGGCGTAACAGTACTCTCCTCCCAAAAAGGTACCTTGTTCTCAAGATGGAAGGATGGAATTTATTTGTGGATCACCTCGTAAGGTTCCCGTGTTGCTTCATAGTCTGGTAGCCTCTTTCATTTGATCAATATCTCCTTTGCTCCCCCTACTCCTCGACACACTTCTATCTCTAATGGCTTCAAAATCATCTCCAAGTTTTTTGTCAACGTCGGCAGTAGTGTAGGTGAGGGTGTATGATCTCCAATCGCACGTCTCAACTGTGACACATGGAAGACAGGGTGTAGTGCGTAGGATGGTGGTAACTTTAAACATAAGTTACTTCCCCGATGCGTGTCATCACCTCATATTGTCCATAGTGTAGCGGTGAAAGTTTCTCATTCCTCCTTCCAGTCAATGACTGCTCAGATGTTGTAGTAATTGGGCTTTTATCTTCCTCAACTCGTCGTCCCTTTTGCTCTCTTGCCTCAATGCTTCTGAATCTAGGACCAAAAATACTAATAGAGCCATCAATTGTGGTTGCTTCACCTTTCTTGACAGTGTGTCAGCTGCTTGGTCTTCAATCTTGGTTGGTACTGAATCTCGAAATTATACCCTAATAGCTTAGATAACCATCTCTGATGCTCCTCAGTTACCATCAATTGCTCCAAAAATTATTTTAAACTTCTCTTATTTGTCTTGACCCAAAAATGTTGCTCCAACAGGTAGGGCTGCCACTTTTGAATGGCCAAGACGATGACCATCAATTCTCTTTCATATACTAACTTTAGCCTTGCTCTGGCTGTCAGAACCTGGTTGAAGTATGCAATCAGCTGTTTATCCTGTATGAGCACTTCTCCCAATCCGTATCTTAATGCATCCGTCTCACCACAAATGGTTTAATGAAATCTAAAAGTGCTAATACCTTGAGGGCAAGCTCCCTGTAGTCACTGGCTTCAATACTACCTTCTCCAACACCTGATTTGAGATAAAGTTATGTGTGGCCCTGCTATCCACCAACATCATGATTGGCTATTCCCCTATGCATCCCCTCACATTCATGGTTAAATCCTAGCATCGAATTGAGGGACACCTCTGCCATATTCAAATGCAGATGCTCATCCGCTGCTTCCTCATCTTATTCCTCAGTCTCTGTATCCTCCTCTTGAACTAAAAGAACCTGAAGGGCGTGTTCCTTGCAACGGTCTCCTGGGGTGCATTTCTCGTCACAACGGTAACACAATCCTCTAACTTTTTTGTCAGCACCTCTGCATCTGCGAGGCTCTTGAAATTACCCTTGAGCTGGGGTCTTTTACTCTTCTCCTTCTGTGTCTCTTTATGACATGATACCGTTTGGACCATTGGTGTTATGGCTGTCAAGGAGCTCTTGTAAAATCCGCCGGTGTTGTCGCCTTTGTCAGTTTTCTTCACCTATTTCTTATCATCCATCTGGGCAAGCTCCATCATTTCCCTTAATCCTCGTGTTCTCAAGGGCAGATGACTGCTCTTATGTCGGGCTTTAGGCATCTCAAGGAGTTCCTTTCAATTCTGCTGCAGGAATCCCGCTCAACTTCCCTGACAAGAGCTTGAACTTCTCTCGGTACTCCATAACCATCCCCTCTTGAGTCAGAGCATAAAATTATTCGTGTATGTCTCTTTCCTAAATGACTCAGAAACGTTGCAACAAATAATTCTTAAACTCTTCTTATGAGTGTATCAGATACCTTGCCTCCATCCACTAGAACCACGCTAAAGCCTTCCTCTTCAAGCATAATTCTACTTCCATGAGCTTCTCTTCCTCAATCAACCTATCGACCGCAAAGTATCGTTCCACTCGATATATCCATCCATTTGCATTCTCCACTTTGAAGATTGGCATCTTCAGTTCCTGACCCTTGCATCTCCACCCCAACCTCCCCTTCCTCTGATTTTTCCTCTCGTGTCTAGGGTTGAACTCCCTCCTTTGTTCATAGGCATATCCCACTCCCGAATCCCTCATTCCTCCATCATGCTCTTCTATGCTCCTTACACCAACCCTCCTCCAATTTTCAGCCCATCCCTCTCCATCGGAAGCCTCCATTTACCCTCTTCTCGGAGTCCTAGGGGAATGATCTTGTATGTAGATGAGGTCTTCTTCATTATCTTCTTGCTCGATCTTCTTCCCTTTTAACCTATCCAAGGATTCCTTGATCAACCCTTTGTTAGAATTGGTAGCTGGAGAGATTGGTATGACCTTGACTTACATCTCCATAAGTTTTTCATCAACTATTGCATTTCTTCTATGCTTTCAAATCCATCCTTTATTCGACTTTCAATGGAAGAAGCTCATCCTCCTTGTTGGCGAACCTCGCTTCAATTTCTGATTTGTTTTGCCCTACCTCGCCTTCTAGCACATCAACTTTCTTCACTGCTATCCTACCAAGATCTTTGCTTTGATATCAATTTGATATGCCTTAGCATCAAAATCAGCGAACAAACCACAAAAAATTGCAATAGATCGATGGAAAAAACACAAATAAGAGTTGCTCTTACAACAATCAAAGGAAAACAAGCAAGATACAAGGTTGATCTACTATTCGATAGGCAAATTGTCTCTCCTAAACCCTAGACATCGCTAGGAACACCACAAGAAAGAAAATAACAGCCACAATAAAATATGTATAAAAAAAACCCTAGGTTCTCCTCATTATAGAATCCATTCCCAGCATTTCAAAAAATTTCCTTCCTAGCTTCTTCGCAAAACTTCCTTATTTCTCCTCCTTGCATAGATGATTATGGACCTACTAGACCTCACCCCTCCCTTTCCTTCTTCTGTATCTCTCCTTGTTCGTTCACTCTGCTCCTGTTTGTCACCAAGACTGGCCCGTATGTGGGCCGGCTATGCTATCTTCAGCCGGTTCAAGGAGGATCAGCTCCCTTCATCGATTCTGGGAGGATTGGCTTCTCTATAGGCATGTCGGCGTTGTTTTGGGTGTGAAGTGCCCGTAATAAGCTGTCGGTCTCCGGAATCAAAATCCCGTCGCCCGCTTTGGAAGGATGCTTCAACATGATTTTATAAAAGAAATATGAAATCAAACTGACCCCATATTTTTCATAGTTTAAATGAAAGAGCGCTACACCTCAAGTCATGCATTTACCCCGAAAGATAAACACAAGACTTGAGGATGAGGCTCGATCGAATAAACTAAGAAATATATGACGTCCGTTTGGTCTGCGAAACCATTTTATTTGCCGACAAGTTCCACTATTTAATAGGAAGAATTAAATAGGGTTTATTTTAAGCTGTGTTCAGAAATGCATCCTATAAGGGCAAGCCCTATAGTTAATTACATCTTAAATGACCGAAATCACTTAAGAAAACTCTTGATAAAAAATCAGGAAATATTATCTTCAAGGATGTCAAAAGGATAGGACTTTTCAATGAAATAAGATAGAGAGGTGTGCAAAGGAATTGGCTCAAGTTTGGAACATTTTGTCGTAGAATCCAAAGGGAGAGAAACTAGGGGATATCAGAGGTCCGAAAGCAGGCCTTGATGACTTCCCGAACTATCCTATGGTTTGATTGATGAAGACATGTTTTGCTGTTGAAGACGATCATGTTGCCCACCACACTAGCTCCGAGCTCCTTGCCGTGAAGAGGTTGAGTTTTCTAAAATGACAAGTTAAAATGTTCAATCAGGTGGCCCTATGGTCAAGTTCTTCTAAACATCCTATGCAAGTATGTTTAAATGTTGTACAGTGTATAGCAGAGTATGCAGTACAGGAAAACAATAAAGCATGCAATAGAGTACAATACAACGTGCTAAAAAGAACAGTAGCAAGTACGCAAAAAGTAACACGCTGTAAATATAAACAAACCTGTATACCTGGGAGATCCGTAGTCTTCTTATATGTAGCCGGCAGAAATACATCACATGAAAGCCAAGCAAAAAGAGAAGTGTCATCGAAAGCTTGAGAGAAAACTGTAAGTGGCCCGTGGTGGAAAACTCGAGGAAAAAAACCGATAAATAACTGACGACTCAACAAAAGCCACAGAAATTACGAGAAAATCCCAAAGAAAAAGGACCACGAGTGCTATATCAAAATCAAACGAAAAAAAAACAAAGAAAACCGCAAGCACTCGGGTCGGGGCTAGGCTCAGAATTGTGTAGTACTGCTCGAAGGGTCGTCGAAGGCTACTCGGTCACACCAGTGTATAAAGCCCGCTATTCAGCTAGAAGGGTGTCCTACTGAACCTGACTCAGGAGGGTGTTCCTCAACTCAGAACTGATAATCGACAAGTGGACAACCAGATTTAGATTTTAAAATTTGTGTTTTTAGCATGCACGTGAGTTTCAGGCATACAAAAGAGAGTTTAATTTTTGATAGAAATATATTTTTTTACTGTAAAATGTAGTATCGCATTCTTATCAGATTTTCTTTGAAAGTTAGAATTGTCCACGAGTTGATTATTTTGTTGTGTGTAGGATCACTAGCAATCCTAAGAAGGTACGAGTGCCCCGCTAGCCTTATAGCGGTGAATGATACCGTCAACCTACGGTTCACCGGGGCCTTAGAGCGGATCCTGGTGTCTTAGGATGGGATATCATTCTACTCTATCACAGGCGTGCCTTTAGCATCATCGTCGTCACTGCCCCAAAATAAAACAAAATCAAACTCCGAGTGTAGCGGGGAAAACGTGTCAATCAACGAAAAAGGGGAAGGGAAGATTAACCCACCCTCGAACTTGAAGGGTTAGAACGGCAGATGAGTTAATCTAAAACTCCCCTAAGACATGTAACAATAGAACAGTGAAAGCAAAGTGCAAGATCTTTGAATGGACCCCGAGGGTGTCATTTTCTCGCTTGGGTGCAATTAGATCGAAAAAGTTTAAAGCAAACCCGAGAAAATCGTTCAAGCCTTTAAAATTAAACAAAGAGGACTGGCTTGGGGAAAGCTGGCTGTTAACATTCCCAAACCCACACTAGAATTAAACCTTCCCAAACTTTAAAGACATCAACAATTTTTTTATTTTTTATTTTTTGCAATCTTTCCTCACAAGCAAGCTAGAGAGAACCCCCATATCACCACAATAAATTCCATAGGCAAGGGTGACTAAAAAAAAAAATAAAACCACCATTTGGCTCGGGATCAAGTCAACAACTACAAAAAGATCTCCAAATTCCCAATGAAAGGACAAATTTCAAATTTATAAGAGAGTGAATATACAAGCTTCATAAAATTCATTTAACTCCGAGCTCGCAACAAAATGTATGAAGGTATTCATCAAATAGCCATGGGGTTTGAATTCACACAAAGTCACACTTGAACCAACTCAAAATATAAAACCGAGCCACCACCTAGCCAACAGTTAGCCCAATTCCAAATTGAAAACAGCTCCCAACACAGCTAAAGAAAAAAAAGCACCAAATTTCCAACCCGAGCCAAAATAGAATCAAAACCCGAGCCACCATTAAGCACCCAGCCGAGCCAACACCAAACTGCAGCCCACCCAAAACGAAGCCAAGACAGGGAACTACACCACAAGGGCAAAATCGAGCCATTGCAGGCCCAACCCGAGCCATAACAAGGCTGGGGACAAGCCTAAAAATCAGATTACAGCACCCCCAACTCGAAGCCAAAGCAAAAGGGGAGCTAAGGGAGCCGACCTGAGCCTGTACATAACCAAACCCGAGCCACAGCTGGGCTGGAAACAAGCCCGGCTCCGAATTAAAGCAGGGAGACAACAAGACTAACAGGAGACCGAGTCACACAAGACCAAAATCCAAGTCCCAAATTGAGCTCAAAACAAAGAATATAGCAAGGCTCAACAAAACCCGATATAAGAATGAATCCAGAACACCAAAATAGACTCTCGAATAGGAAATAAATCAAACCAACTGAGTTCCCAAACAATGCCAAAATAAATCTCTCAAAACATTGAAATAAGAGCAACAAATATACATTGAAATAGCCTCTCGGGTATGGGCTAAGCTAAGCCAACCGAGCTTCCGAATGAGGTTAAGATAAGCTATGATAAAGTTGAAACCACACCTAGCATGAGGCTAAAATAAACATCTCCATATGCTCAACATATAAAAATATAGAGCCTCTATACATTTATCATGAGAATGAACATGGGGTTCTTTCAAATCGAATTAAAACTTCACCCTAGCTTGCAATTTTTATAAAGGAAAATCATAAGGAGCAAGAAGTGAGCTGCACATGTATGTAAAATCAAGTAAATGCTTCCATGTTTCATATCAAGCTAAAGTGAGCAAGGAACATCTCAATACCCAACTTAATATACTTGCAAACAAGACTAACTCTTGCCTTGAACACATGCCTTTAATACATCAAAATTAAAAGGCTAGCACTTGCTTTAAAGAAGGATGAACATAGAACTCTTTCTCCATCACTTCTAGCATGCATACACATATGTAAGTTCTTGGAACAAATAAAGTTTAAAATTTTAAAACCAAATCCTCCATACACTTGCAAAGGGAAACTAAGCTTGCCTTAAAATCATATTTCCATGCTTTTGGATGGCTCTAAATAATAAGAGATATAGAAGAGAGCCCATCTCACAATATATAAGCATATAACAATTTTGAACAAGTGCTCAAATCTATCCCTATAACATGCTCAAATCTTTCTTCTCATGCTTCAAGCAATAAAACACTCCAATAATTTGTATAAGACCACAATAGCATGCCATTGAAGAATGAAAGCTAAGAATCATCGTTTCAAGAAATTAGATAAGGCATTCTGTAGCATATAAACACCCCACCGAATCAATAAACAGGAAAAAAAAAAAAACTGCACCAGCAGCAAGGTGACGGGTACCTGGGGCCAAACCGAAGAGGAGAATGGGGTAGGGAGAGTTACCGGCTCGTGTAGAATACACATGAAGCAAGATAAAAGCTCAGGAAACAATCCAACAGCACCTCCCCCTTCTTCACAAGAAATTCGGGCCAACCCTAAACCATCTCAGAATGGGGTTCTTATAGGTGAAGGGGGAAGAGGAGTGCCGCTCCATACCTGTGGAGTCGAGTAGGCTCGGGTAAGGTACGAGAGAATGGGGGAGAATGCCGCAAGGAGGATCGGGCCACTTGCGCACGCACCACAGGGATAACCCTCGCGCAAGAAATGCCGCAGGGATGTCGCAGGGATGAGAATGAGAGTGATCGCGAGAGGCTCGAGGAGTAACTGCCGCAAAGGGAGAACAATCGAGCGCGGGAGAGGTATCGAGCGAAGCTTCCAGGGAGCTCACGCGGGAGAGACGAAGTCAATCGAGCGGGGTAAGTAAGTTTTAGGGCTTAGGTTTAATTTAATACATATTTATTATTATTTTATTAAAAATTAAACCCTAAATCACAATTTTAGTCCCCGACAGGCCGTCGTCACAAACTTAACGTCAATTTTAAGTGAAATCGACGTTCCGGACGCATCGGCGCAGTCCGTTTCGTTGTCCGAGGTCGTCAGGGCAACCTCGTCGACGGTCGCGTCAAAATTGCGTCGAAATTTAGTATCGTCGCAAAATTTTAACACGAGCACAATTAAAAGCGAGGTCAACAAGGCATAACAGTGAACTTGCATAAAAAATATATTTTATAATTGATCTCGTGAAAATAATGTAAATCAAACCAACACATGATGATTGAATGTCTTGGTATTAAACATTAACTTTGGATGGATAGAAATTCAGTTTGATTGTTATTAGTTTTTTATTCAAAATAATTACAATTTTTTTTTATGAATGATTTTCTTTTTCTTGTTTTATTCATGTTCTAAAAAATGGTCAAATTAAAATGCTTTAACTCTACTGAAGATCAAATTAAATGCTTAAAAATTTCAACAGCTTCTAAATTTTGTACAAGTCAAAAGTTTTAATTTTGAAGCAATTTAGATGAGAAAATAGAATATACCAGTTGATTTGCATTAAAAACTTATACGGAAGAAAGCCATGAAAGCTCATTTTCAACTTATCATTTACAAGCAGTACAAAAGAATTACTTTTTGTTAAAACACGAGTATGAACTGCGTTCAGCTGTATTATTTGCCCGACCAAAAAAGTTCAAAAGTTTCTCGGTTGAGGCGCAAGTGCTTGCTAAGAAAATTTTTGTGCGACAGAAATTCAAGTAAAATCTACTGATGATAAGGTACCTGCATAGATTAGGTATATATAGGCGTTTGCACATATTTGACTTTTTCAATACTAGTTTTCTCATTGTAAATTGTAAATAAAATTGAATATGTTAAAGAACTTAATGATCAGTTTTAGCAATGCGTTCATCACATATTTAATATTATTTGCTTTAGTGTGATGAAAATATCACAGGCTTATAATTGTTCCCCTAATATATTTCTCCTGATAAAAACTTGATATGTATACTGAAGGTTTTTGGCAATATGCTTGATCCTCTTATATGTGTCTCTTTTATGTATAAAAACACAGTAAACATTTTAGTGCTAATGACAGAAGTTTGTTGGGTCCAAATTTTCTTTGAGTTTACATATTGGCTTGACTGTTTTGATTTAAGGCTGGCATTTTCTTTTCAGGGTATACCTATTTACAAATTAAGATTGTTTGGAAAATTGAGCTTATTTATACTTTTTAAGACCTTTCTTCTTAATTTTACTTATTAGTGGATAGTCCTTATTCAGTATGATTGACTTGAATTTCAACAAAAAATATTTGGTTCTCTATAGAAGTTACTCTATAGAGTATGCAAAAATTGAAATATAATATGCAACTATGGATATCTAGTAATTAATTTTATTTAAATAATTATTATTATTATCTAAACCAATAATGTGTATTTATAAGAATAAGGCGAAACATATTATTGTGGATGCACATCACGTAAAATATATTGAGTTCTTGTGTTTTCCAATGTTTCCAAATACATCATTTGCTTTGTAGAAGAGTTAGTAAATGTTTTTTAAAAGTACTAATATTCTGGTGTAGAACTCGAAATAAAATTATGTAAGTTTAGTAATTTTCACTCAAATATTTTATTAGATTTTCCTTGAGTAATTTATTTTTTCCTGTGACCACAAACTAATGTGAATAATGTTATAGCTAATTGGTTTAAGACAATTGTCCATCTTTGTATCACAAATACAGTTAGCAAACTGAACTTAAGGGAATGAGTGCAAGTAAGGCTTTCAAACCAAGTCATGACGATCCACCTATTTGATAGAAAAATATATATTTGGAGTTCGTCGGCTTGCAAGATTACAAGATACAATCATTCAAGTTAATGAATTCATTTAGTAGTAAAAAGGGAACTATTTATAAAGATTCAATTTTGAAGTTTATCTTATTCTGAAATTCTTTTGAAACTTATCAAACAAGAGTTTCTTTGATAATAACATTATTTTTAAGTACAAATTTTATTGTAGTTTCTATTTACTTTGTTTCTTATCCTAGGAACTAAAAGGCTAGGCAGTGAATTTAAAAGTTGCAAGATACATGATAATATTTTGATTCCAAAATCTGAGTGTAGTGTTAATTTTTGCAATTTTCTTGTATTCTCTGTGTCAACAATCTCTTGGAAAAATGTGGGGGAAGATACACTAATTAAATTTGGTCACAATAGGTCTCAAAGCTTTTAGATTTGTTTCTAATAATTACAAATTTAGACTTTATTTATTGAACTAATCTAAAAACCAACTTAATGAATTATATAAAATTATTCAAAACGATCAATATGCTCTTCAAAAAATTTCATTCATTTACACGGATAGTTGAACAATTCTTTTATTGAATATATGATACTAAAAATTTATGTACTTTTTCTAGATTAATAGCTAAATTGTGGAGAGATGTCACGGTGTTATTGGTAAGCAATGGACTATGCATTTTTAAGAAAAATGAGAGGTAGAATGTAATTTCTTAATAAAGGCTAGTATAAAAAAAATGAATAAAGGATTTACCAAAAAAAGCAATTAGACAGTAGCAGCTCTAAAAAAAACGCTCAAAGAGAACTTAAAAGAGTGCCAAGAAAAATAATAGAAAGAACTCATAAAAATAGTGTTAACAAAAAAAAATTAGAAAACAATGATTTTGGGGGAAGTAAAAAGGCAACTTAAAGAGTAAAAAAATAATATACGATACATAAGTCATAGCTAAAAAGCTTTGTCCAAAGGCCAAAGGCTAAATTAAACTCACTCATCTTTATCCCTAAAAAGCTAGACTTAGGTTATTCGTAGACAGAAGCCCGCCATAAAACTAAGCCAAGCATCACAACTTAAAAGTCCTCTAATTTATTAGCATGTGTCTAACTTGATAAATAATATGAGATGCAAGATTTTCTATTATGATCATCTTCACATATAGAAGTTTGAAATTCTCTTTCAGCCGGATATTTGAAATGTGCACCAACATAATTAATAAATATAACTTTTGAAACATATGATTGGAACTACAAGTTTCTTTATAATGCAGCACTTGAGCAAGCTAAGCGCCAATTAGAAAAAAGTTATTTTATTTTGGATAAGCCGCATTGAGTAGCAAAATTAAAAAATGAATTATTTTTATTCTCTTGTATAAAATTGCTTTAAAAAGAAGATGGGGAATATTTAATCCCATGCTTTCTATGATTCAGAGTTGTTTTGAAATTATTCAAAGAAGCTTTCTATACGATAGTAGAATTTGAGAGTGAGATGTTTAAAAAAAACAAAATTCTTCTAGCAAATGTTAATCAAATTAGATTATATGCATTTTTTGGCAATAATAAAGTTAAAATGATTGTTCTTGCACTAGATAAATTGATCATTCCTTCAATATAGTGAGATCCTAACTCAATGTTCCATTTATTTATATAGAGCAAAGTGTAAGTTTCAGCATCCATCGAAAGTAAAAAATGTAAGATAGGGGAGGAAAAATAAAAATAGAGAAATTAGCATGTACTAAAAGTTTTTAAATTGAAGAGTGCTCCAAATCAGTCATAAAAAAATCAATAAGTTTATCTTATCCACTAATCACTAAGTTGTTCCTCACAATGATAGTAATGTGTTTGATGTTTTTCAAACGTAAGAAGTGATCAAGTGATACCCAAAATTTTTCCAAGTAGAGAGATATGCTTATATCCCACCAAATGATATATGCTTACAATTATTGTTATAAAAATTCCAAATGCTTTTCATTTTGCATAACATGTTCAAATCAATAGATGACATAATGTCAAATCCCTCTTTTTTCTTTTAGTTTGGTGAAGAAATCTCACGATAGAATATATATCTTTATAGTAGTATCATTTTCATGTATGAATCAAGAGAAAACCATACTACTTTCCTTAATAACAACTTTAGGGACAGATGATGATCTAATCTAATAAGATAGCTACAATGGGATGCTTTAACGAGTTGTAATTTTTAATGAAAGGATAAAGGTTTTTTCTATTTAACTTGCAGTTCATTTATTGACTTTATCAAAGAAATGCTATGTCCTTCAAGATCAATTTAGAGTTGAACATAAGAAATCCCTTATTTTTAGAAGTAATGTACAAAAATTGTGGTTGAAACACTTATGAGTAAGGTTAGATGATTAACATTGTTAGTGCGTCTTATTTTATATTAAGGTTGAGCTTAATAGAATCCATAAAAGCTTGGAGTGCATTATGAAGTCCATTAATAGTATCATAGTCATATTTACTGAAAATTTAAAGCCGTCAGCAAAAGCAGAGTGGCTTGTGCTTTAAGGCTTATTTATGGTGTTACAGTGAATGAGACGAACGGAGAGGTTGAGAAGAACTTTTGAGGCAAGTTGTGTGGGTTAAGATCTTGAGTAAGGTCATTGGAATGTATTTCAAAGAGAATTTTAATAACATTGGGATTAACATAAGGAGCTCTAGAGGCAAAAAAAATCTATGCTTATGTTAATTATATCTACTACAATTTTCTGTAATATGGGTGCTTAGAAATTGCATGAATACAATTTATATTATCTGGGTAATTAAGGTTTTCATTGGTCGGACAACTTGATGGCTTTCAATCATTTGAAATTTCTTTAGAGTGTTTGATTCAAATTATATTCAAGGATATGGAGCTAGGTTAAGGGAAGGAAAGATTGATAAAAACATAGACCTTAATGAAAGTAATTCGGTAGCAGTTAGTTTATCAGTTGGAAGGGAATGTCAATTTTATTAGACTCCTTAGAAATCCTATCAAGATTTCAGTAGCAAAGAGGAGTACCCAGGACCACTTAGAGGAATTTTCTTAAATATATCCTTAGTTTCTAGAATCATTTTTTGATAATAAAGTGCTCATCATTAGTCAATCAAAGGCACACATCTTCATAATCCTTCACAAATAAAAAAAGAGCATTGAAGGGATCTTTACATGCTTCTTAGAATCTCTATTGATTTTATAAGGAGATTATTATATAAAGTCAAAATGCTCAAATTTGGAGAGGATATATATGCATGAGAGAGAGAGAGATGGTGAGAGGGAGAGAGAGAGAGAGAGAGACGGTGTGTTTGGGGGGGGGGGGGGGAGAGATTCTAGCAATAAATAAATAGAGAAAAGAAGGAATGGACTATACATTCTATATTTGTCTTGATCCGGTGGAACAGGCATCTCTTTGTGCAATTGTAGATGTGGCTGAATTTCTGAGCCAGCTAAGTCTTGAATTTATTTTGTAGATATTTGTTTTTCTATTATTGGGAGCCTTTTTTATCTCAAATTTGCCTTTTTTTGCTAAAGATTAACACCTCAAGTATATTTGAATAGTTTGAATACCCATTGTTATATCTCCATGCTTTGATATGTTAGTTGGGCACCACTCTTATTGTGAGCTTGACTTCTGAGATTATGATTATTTAAAAATTAATTTAGAGCTTTTAATTTGTTGAGTTTCGTTTGAACATTATAATTGACTAGCTAGGAATGGGCTTCTCTGACATGGGAAAGAACTCATGATATGCTTTTAAAATTATTTGATGAATGGTTAGACTCTATGCTGCTAGAAAATCCGTTGGTATCTCCATATTTTGTCATGAAGCCATGGAGTATTCATTTGTTTCAGGGCTTAAGGAAGGGAGGGAATGATATAGAATAGGAGGGGAGGGAGGAGGGGAGGGAGGGGGAGAGAGAGAGAGAGCGAGAGAGAGAGAGAGAGAGAGAGAGGAGAGAGAGAGTGGCTCGTCTGTTTCAAGGGAATTCAACAAACGCATATCAAGTAGCTTAAGTATTTGTCTGATTTGTAATAATCTTTTTATTTTTCCAGTATAACATACATTTTATTTTACATGTATGCAAAATGGGCTTTATGTACATCTCAACCCCTTTAAAAATACAAACTTTAACGTCATATTGATTTTCAAATTAATCATCTATCTGGGAACTAGGACTTTGGGCGATACATCTAGTCAACTGCTTTGATTTTAATTGCATAATATTTGACCTCAAACTTTCTTCTTCAACCTGTTTGGAAAAGAAACGTATAAGCTTAATGGAAAAATGAGGCGAGAATGCGAACAATAATGTAGAAAATAAATGATATAAAAGATCTGTTTAATTACTTGCAATGTCGAGACTAGCCCCAGTAATTCAATACACTCTTGTAGGAGGAGCTTTTCTTTTGCCACCAATTGAAAAAGTTCTGCTGCTAATGGACCTGTGCTTTGAGCCTGTCAAGCAGTAAAAGGTTCAAATAAGTGCTTTGATACTAATAAACGATTGATCGCACTATATATGGATATTTTATAAATGCAATCTTGTGTGAGCATGGAAGTTTATGGAACAGTATAAAATAATAATTTATTATTATATTTGAATACTGACCCTGGAATGGCATTTTGCTATATTTCCATTGATTGCAGTTGCCACATTTGTTGCCTGTCTTAGTAAAATTGAGAGCAACTGGGGATCAACCTGGTAACAAATGGTAAGCAGTGTGTCACCTATTACATATTGATTAAATATAGAGAAATTTACATAGGTAGCTCATAATTCTTATGTATTTACATATCTCACACCTAAATTTTGATATATATATATATATATATATATATATATATATATATATATATATATATATATATATATATATATATATGTGTGTGTGTGTGTGTGTGTGTGTGTGTGTGTGTGTGTGTGTGTGTGTGTGTGTGTGTAGCATTTTGGTGCTATATAACTATGCATAAAAGGCAAATTTCACTATTAAAAAGTGATAACATTGCTGTTTTGTATGTCATTAAAGGTTTGAGAGCAATGTGTATAAATATGAAACTTTAGGTGTGAGATGTGCATATTAATTATTAAATCTTGTTGTTAGTATCCATCTTAAGTTATGCAAGTTACCTTGGCATGTTCAGTGATAGGTAGCCTGCACACAGCAGCCTGCAAAGAGTCTTTGGTGGATGATAGTGCTGCCGAGTGTTGCCTCTCCATTGTTCCCCATGTCTCTAAAGCTTTTGTCTGATTCATCACATGAGATACATGGCACAAAAAATCATAATTAGAAAATTTATGGCATAAGTGTGACAATGAAAGAATTTCATCATTCATACATGTTTTCAGAACTAAGATGTGTTATGATATATACAAAAAATCAAAGTGAAGGTGGGCTTCATAATTGTTAGATTTGTTTTGAATTAAGTGTGACACAAATTCTGCTTATAAGAAGTAAATCCAATTGGGTTTAGTTCTACCCAAGCCATTAATTTAATTAGAACATCCTTATATTTTTTTTGTTGTGTTTTTGCTAGTTTATTATTCATATATATCTTGATACAAATCATCAAATTAAATATAAATTATGAAATGCATAATTTCAACATGAATGACAATGTTGTTTTTAGTCTTGTTGTTTTCGCATGAAATTGTTGCCCTACTCTCATTGACCTATATGTTGTTTTACATAATGATTTGCTAGTTCATTTTTGATGGATTGTGTTTCTTTGATGCGTTTTAATGTACATCTAACCTTCTCAAAAGGTTCAATTTCATATGCTAAAATAGTCGGATGTCATCTTGATAAATATGATTTCTTTCATATTAACATGAATTTGCTCAAATTAGCAGAAACTTGTGCAGACTGATGAACTTGCTTTATCGGTGAACTCTCTGAATTAGAGATGAACTTGCTAGTCAAAAGAAGTATTTGCTAAAGTGTAAGCTTACTTGTTTAATATTAGGCATATTCATCCAATCTCGAGAGTTATTTCTTAAGTTGGCGACTCAATTAAAGAAGATTATTATATGCTGACTTCATCTAAGTCTATTCGACATATGTATATTTAGCTATAGGATAAATAGTCCACATGCCCCATATATTTTACAGCAATTAGGCCATCAAATCAATATTAAATTAGAGAAGATAGAAGAATTAATGTTTGATTTATTATGTGAGTAATTTTCTTTGGGGACTTAGAGCTCCGACATCCAATTTTAGAGAAGTTCATATTCACTTTAATAATTTCAAGATGAAGAACCATATTCTTAAGCACATTCATCAAGTCATCATAAATCATCTACTCAACAATTTTGGCAAAATTTGACCGCTCAGAACTCCTCATGCGAATTGTAGAGTTTAACGAAGTTTAAATTTCTTATGTGTTAAGAACCACCATCAAGGTGGAGGCCTATTTTAATTCTAGTGGTGCAAATGAAGATTGAACTACAAAGATGGCTAGTTGTATATTTTATATGTTGATGGGTGTCTAACAATCAATTGGTTGCTATTGAAATGGTTCTAAAGAGTTCAACTATAATCATATTAGCTAATGTTATAAGATTTTCTATTTAGATCATTAATAATTAAGCTAAATATGAGACATTGATTACCAATTTTTTATTTGCTACTTGTGTTGGAGCAAAATATTTGGTAATTTATTTAAATTCATTGTTTATTGTTAACCGGATAAGCATGCAATATGAAATAAAATAGAAAACTTTACTAAAATATCTCTTCAATGATAAGATTTACATTAGAAAACTTGAATATTTTGAAATTAGACGGATGTTAAGTGATTAAAATCAACTCAATAGCATACTTTTAAAAATTGAAAAATCGGCTTTAGAATTATCTTGATCAAATATTGAAGAAGTACAAGTTATGGATATCAATAATTAGGGCACGTTAAGCATGGTAGATCTATTTATTGAATACCAGAAGTTTGGAATGTTCTCTGCCATTATTATTGATTCACAAAGATTTAAATTAAATCCTTCTAGTATTTTATAACAATGTATTATCAAAAAATATTGATGACCTCTACATATATGAGGTGTGTGCAAAAAAATGACATTGTTGACATTCTCTAAAAGTTTGCTTCATAGAATACGACATCTATTTAGCTGAAAGAACTTTTAGCAAATAAAATCCTAATGATACTTTTTTGGATAACTATTATAAAAGATCTTGAAGATTTTTAAAGTGATATCTCTAGTATTAGAAATTCTACGTCATGCAAATCCGGTTTTCTCATAAGTTGCAACCTATTATAGACTTTGACCATTTGTGACTTGCGAAATAGACTTAATTGCCTTTTTCTCCCATTAGAAGGATAAATGGAGTTTATTCTAATGATGATTGATTACTTCATAAAGTGGATTGAAGCAAATGTATTGGTAGTGCATATTCTTCTATCTATAATTATTTTTTTGTTGTAATGAGCTCCCAAGCATAATCATTATTCATAATAAGCAATAATTTTTAGATAAGAGGAGAAAAGATTTATTACCAAGGTTAATAGATTTGCTCAAATTAACTTCAATCTATCGTCTGAAAACAATAAGGTGAGTTGAAGTTGCCCTGAAAGATTTTAATTTTTGAAAAAAAATTGAAGTTGCTAGAGAAAAGTTGGTTGAACTTTTGCTTTGAGTTCTCTGAGCTATACGGATTACTCTATCAATGAATGGACAAACGTTAATTTTTTTTTTTTTTTGCATTGTGCTAAAACTTTATTATCTATTGAATACAATTTGCATATTCAAATGGTAGTACTCACCTCTAATTTTGAAGGAGATTTCAATGAATAAAGATGTTTAAATGAAGGACACACGACTTATTGAAAAATTATAATTCAGCTATTTGTGAAACAATTAAAGAGAAAATTAATAAAATATTACAACTTCAAATCTAGCGAAAAAAATAATTCATATCAGAAAACTTGTTCTTGAGAAAAGTAGATAGCATATACCAACAACCAATACTAAAAAAGTTAGTTTCTTGTGAGATGAGCCTTATATATATTAAAAAAATTTCAGCCCTCAAGCATATCAACAAAAGACTTATGGGATGAAATAAGTTAAAAAGATATAGAGAAAGATGATATGATGTTTTTTCTCATTAATAAAATATCTTTCTTTCTCATAATTGTATTATTACGGTACATTTTATTCTTAAATGAAAAAATATATTTGACTACTATTGTTTAAGTTTTTTTGAAATGAATTTACCAAGATGAAATCAAAATTACAAGCTAATTCAAGAATTGTTGAACTCATGGAACTCATTTCAATGGATAAATTTAAGAAATTCTCCACTCTATGTAAGTTTAACAATCAATAAGATATTATAAAATTTTGATTTAAGTTATTTTTTTAAAGCCAGCCAATTTTAAATCTTTTTGTGAAATCTTATGTCAATATTAGAAAAACTTTATTTTCAATTGTCTATAAAGATTCTCTTTAAAATAATGCAAACTAAGTTGAGTTTGGAATCAAAGTGATTTGTATTTTGGTCAAGTTTAAAATTAATAAAGATTACTTCCCACGGATGAAGACAAAAAAAGACCTCCAATAGCCGAACATATTAAGCTTAACAAAGACATTTCATTCATTCATTTTATTAAGAGTTATTATATGAAGGAGGTATCTAATACATCAGAATAAAAATAAAACAAAAAATTAGTAAAATTCATCAATTTGATGGAAAATTAATGATTTAGGCATTATTTTAAAAAATCAATACAATTTCACTCAAATTTAAGATTCGACCCAATAAAACTCAAGCATCAATCCAAATTGTTTAAAATTTATAGGGCTTGGAAGTATCCCACCCAAAGAATGAAATAGCAACATATGACACAACATTCACTCAATTAGAAGTGTATACCATAGGTGGAGGTTGATGGTGATGTAAGGGAAAAGAGTGTGAAGATGGTTGTGGCGGTTGTAGGGGATGGGGAAGGCTAGCAGGTAGGTACTGCTTGGAAGGTGGCGACTGTGTTCAATAGGAAAGATGGTGGCTGGTTAAACAGGGAAGGTGGGGTGGTTGAGTTCACAGGGGTGGTGGCGACTGGGTGCAGTTGGGAGTAGCAGGGGAGCGGGCAACTGTGTTGAGCAGGAAGTGGGCAGCTACTCGAAGAAGGGAGATGTAGTGGGAAGGTTTTGTAGGAAAAAAAAAGAGAAAACACTATAAGATGGTTCTCCAATGGTCTACAGCAAGGATGGTAAAAGTGACAACAAAGGGAGGGTTGCAGAGGAAGGGGAAGTTGAGAATAAATACCATCTCATGAGAGAGATACATCCATAACATCACTAAACCTTGGATGATAACCACCACCTTGGAGTGAGATAGAATTTGAGTACCACTCGCTCTTGAATACAAACCTAGAAGGGAAAATAGAGGATGTTGATAGTTGTCCTGATAGAAACGCAATCAAAACTATTCTTAAATGTTAACAAATTCGTACTTATAATACTAGGGTAACTGTGTGTGGTGTCCCCTTGGTTAGGCGATAATCCTACCGCTAGAAAGGATCAACCGACCCATAAAGTCCTCTTATTTGAACCACTCAATGGGGCTTCTGAATCAGCCTAGGCAGCATGACACTACATCGTCCCACATAGGCCTAGAATGTGTTCCTACCCCACATTAGTTTTCCGAAGTTGGGGGAGCATCAACCTCTTTTTTTCATAGCTTCTATCTACACTTTTAAGGTGTCGATGCTATTATAACCTTCAGAGGTTAAAGGATTTTCAAATGTTGTCTGAGAAGCATCTGCATTCCATTAGGGACTACACTGTCTCCTATAACACATGAACAGTTTTCTACACTTGGGAGCATACATCAATATTGGTCAAACCTTCTCAGAATATACCATTGAACTGAATTGGGACTTAATGTCATGCATATTCTACCAAATCCTCCAAAATTAACCTACGGCTAGCTTAATATGGTATCAAGTGAGGCCAGCTTCAATCTTTCCTAATGGTGGCGACCATAGAGGTAAGATATTAATCAAGATGTCCTAAAACTCTTTGTATTGATTTCCATATGTCTGAAACCAGCTATTCTGTTTCATTGTCATCCGTCATGACCAAAATAATTCCCTAACTCTTCTTTATTGGCAACGACACATGTAATTTTTAACTCTAGAAGAAGGTAGAAGGGCAACACGTTTGCCATCCTTGGTGTAGAAGTAGGTGTTCATGTCATGTTGAGTCCGGCGATCAAATTGCCATGGTCTCCCCAAAAAATGGTTCATTGGGACCACGACACACCATACTTAATCTTGTGGCTGATGCCTAATAAATTCCATGAGACACCTTCTGCCAATGCTAAATCTATACTTTTTCTTCATTCAATTCAGGGAGTATGACTAAGAATGGCTCTGATTCATGAGGCTTAGTTTGTTCACCATTTGCGTATATTTCATATTCTTATTTATGCCTTCATCGAAGATGAGGTTGCATATATATCCCTTCACATTGCAATGAGTGTAGAATATATTATGGTGAAGGCATTGTTGCTTTCTCATAGTCTCAATTTGAACGAAATGTCAAACCACCAACATCTTGACCTGATCCTTTGAAACTTAATTTTCATTTGCCTCTTCATCGTTAAATTCTTCCACTACATCCTACTCGATGAAGTATACAACTTGGCTTGATAGGTAACTAGAAGCAATCTACCCAATGCTATGGCGTCTGAGACATTTTCCAGTTGAAACTTTATTGGGGTTTCTACCATTCTCAGGATTCTCAACTACATTAGGTATGCTCTACGTATGTCGCCAATTATGGTGATTACCTGAATTGCGTTGGGTGCCTGCTCTAGTTCTGTTCTCTCCACCTTCAATGATAATGTCTGAATATCACCTAAAGACTAGTAAGGTTTTAGCTGAATTGAGTTATTGATGGTGAGCTTTAGGCCTCCCAAGTACATGGCTATCATATGCTCCTTTGGCTTCGTCAGATCACATTTTAGCTTAAGTTGCATAAGCTTTGTTGTGTACTCCACCACTGATAAGTCCCTCCGTTGCAGTTGGTGGGGCCTCAAGAAATGCATTTAACAGTAATATGGGGTATATACTGTTGTTGCAACTCTTTCTTTATCTTCACCTAATTAGTAACTTTATCCTTTTCTATTTCTCTCCCACTTCAGGTTCACACACCACAACTAGGCACTCTTCTTTAACATGTACTATATGTATTAAAAAGTCTCCTGGAAGGTCTACATTCACTCTATGAAATCATTCATATTCATTCTCTCCATGAAATCTGGTATGTCCACTTTCACTCTTGAGTCTCTCTATCTTTCAACTGGCATTTCATCTCAGTATCCTCTAATGGATATTTCATCTCTTAGCCCTTTCTAATATTGTATCCTAATGTGTCATGGTTATTCTTCTTATTTATTGGAATCATCCTTATGGAAGTGAATCAAGTGAGTTCCCCCTGTTCTCGCTCTCTCTCTCTCTCTTCATCGGAGCTCGCTACCATGCTCGATGTTGACCTCCCCTTGGGTCCTTTCTTTAAGTTTGGCGAGCCATTAAAGCATTTGATAGAATTTCTATTGTATCTCTTCTATTATAAACTTGTGATCCAAATATGACAAGTGTGCCATCAATGACATGTTTAGCGTTTAGAGTTGGAGGGATGAAAATGGTTGTACGCATGATGCAAGATGAGAGAGAAAATTTATGGGTGGATGGTTTGGAAAGTCATCAAAATGAAGGGTGTTGGGTGGAGATAGGGTTGGGTGGTGTTGGATGTTAAAAACCATAGAATAGGACTAGGGTGAGGCTAGCTTTGATACTAAATAATACAAGAGTTCACCCAAATAATAATAAAAAACATATATTATTATTGAAAAACCAAAATATAATTACAACTGACACATTGAAAGGAAAATAACAATTAGCTCAACACTCACTCAATTAAGTGTGTATACCAATGTTGGAGGTGGACGGTGATGTGTGGGGAAAGAGTGTGAAGGTGGTTGTGTATACTGTAAAGGACAAGGAATGCTAGTAATTGGTTACAACCAAGAAAGTGGTGGGTGGGTTTAGCGGTAAGGTGGCTGTTAGGTGTTATAGTGAAGTGGGCGACTGGGCTCAGAAGGAATATGGGCGGTTTCTGGAAGCAAGTGGGTGAGGTGGGAAGGGGATGGTTGGTAGGCGACTGAAGGGAAAACATTTACATGGTAGTTTTGTGTTTCTCTGCAATAAGGATAGTGATGGAGGTTATTGAGGAAGAGAATGTCGAGGAAAAATACCACTTCGAGAGCGGATACAACAGATGCACCCCTCGACACTTGAAAGATAACCACCACCTGAAAATAAGATACAGTCGGAGCACCACTTGCCCCTAGATAATAGGGACTCCAACGACTGTCTTTATAAAAACACAATCAAACTACTCTCAAACGTGAAAAATACATACTTATAATATAAGGGTTACTAGGGATGAGATCTCTTTGTTTAGTGATAATCTTACGACTATAGCGAATTGATCTGCCCATCAGGTAATTTTGATTGAACTCATTCAGGTAGGGCTGCTGAAGTGACCCAGACACATGTTCCTGCCGCGTCCCACATAGGCAGGATATACACCCCACCCCATGTCAGGAAGATTAGCACTAGATTCAATGATTTAAAATGCAAAGAGAGATTCATTTGGAATGTAGTGGTAGAGGTAAGAGGAATCTCAAGTTTGAAACTTGTAGAAGAAATGAAAATTGTCTGAAATCATTGGTAAAGTTGAAGGAATATCTACTTTGATAGGAGAATGAGGAGGTGAGCTAGTTTTAGAAGGAGTGCCTGTAGTTTGAGTGTCAACTTCATTAAAAAATATTGCATAAATAATTTCAGTACAAGAATTCAAAAGGTTTTCAGAAATAATAAGGAACTTGTTGCCAGCCTTTTTTTTTAAAGGTGACTTCTCCCTTATTATTTATTTTCATAAGTACCTTCTTCAAAAATTTCATAACTTCTAGACCATTCTATATTAAATAAGGAAAAAGATGAGAGAGAGAGAGAGAATGGTTTGCCAACTTAAGGTCTGTTTGGGGCAGTTGTGTCAGCATGTTGTTGTGTAGAAGCTGCTGCGGAGAAGCTGTGTGTACGTTTGTTTTGTACATTTGTGCAGCAGTTGTGCTGTAGCTGTTTATGAAAAAAATGATTTTTATGCCCTTGCAGTATAGTGTTGTTTATAATAGAATCAAACTTGCTTGCACATTTCGGACTTGAAAATAACTATCCAGTTTGAATGTTAAAAAATAAAAATTAGGATTTCTATAGTGAGCAACACAATAGCCAAAATTTAAAATAAGACCACTAAAGAATAAATTATATTATAATAATATTATTTTTAAAGTACAATTGGTTATTGTCATGAGATAATCCCTCCTCCATCAAAACTCTCTATGCCTAGTAACTATCAGTGGTGGAATCCCCAAAATAATCTTCCCACCTAAAATATTAGCAGTTCTTTGCTCTATACCTCAAACTCTTTGTCTCCAATAGCTATGTGCCTGAACAATTCCTCGGACATCTCTTTCTTTCAAACTCCAAATGTTCTTTCAATCACACATTGTAAGGACAAGTGTCTCTTATTAAACATTTCTTTTCTATCCCAAACAATGTTGCTAGCTCTTTCAAAATCAGGGATGTAGTATTTGGTATCAAAAAAATAGTTTGAGAAACCGTCTCTGTAAGGGATATCCAGTATCTACCAAATAATATTTATCTGATATAAATATAATATTAGTACTGCAGCAAAAATACTTTTTTATTTCTACATATTCAAGCAAACCTAAGGGTGGGTGCAGAAAGTTATATTTTTGAGTTCTTGTGATTAATTTGAATATGTAACTATTGTGTGTACTACCTTCCAATATGATTATAACAAAACTGAAGCGCTTGTTAAAGTCAAATTTAACTATGACATTTTATGTTAGGGAACCGCGCCACCCAATAAATGCGATCTTTTTACCATTCGATACATGTGTGTCTACATGTGTTCCATTAATCTCTACAACACAATCCTAAAAAATTTAACAAAGGTGTTTGAATTAATTTCTTTAATTAAATTTAGGAAAGTATGAATGCATTAATTTACCTTAAAATATAAGATATAACGTTGTTCCTATGAAATATGAATGGAGATCTTTTGGAATGTTGGGTTTTCGGGACGAGGGCGTCACGTAATTGAGTGGAGAAGAATGTCACGGACAAAAAGTCCCACACCGGCTACCGAAGAGTAGAATTCAAGTCCTGGGCTGCCCACCTCTATTAAGAGCTCTTTTGGGACGTAACAAGTGGTATTAGAGCAGAATACTGCCTATCAGGTGCGTGGACTTTCCATGGTCCAGTGGGACTCTCGGAGGAGTCGATCTGTGATGAGGGCGTCACGTGATTGGGTGGAGAAGAATGTCACAGACAAAAAGTCCCACATCGGTGTAGGGCCGAAGAATAGTATTTATGTCCTAGGCTGCCCACCTCTCTTAAGAGCTCTTTTGGGACTAACCAGAGCATTCAACCCAATTGAAAAATATCTATGGATCATTTTAGATGAGCTCTAGAATTGCTCTATGGCTCCTCTAATAGACTCATTATGTGATAAAATATAGACGCATTATTAACACATCACCACCACCACTCCCATATACACACACCAATACCACCACAACCAATGCTACCATAACCAATGCAACTCACCACCATCACACCAACAAGCCACCACCATCACACTATCAACACACTACCACCACTACTCTCATCTACACACATGAAACCACACGTATCACCAAATCTCACAAAAAAAGCAAATTCAATAACACTAACAGACCACAACCAACAGACCACCACCTCATCCGCTGAGGGCAATTGGACATCAAGATGAACCTTCCAGAGGGCAACCCACAAAGAAAGAAGGCCAAAAGACCATATAACAAAAAATGAAATTGAGCAACCCACAATCGAAATTGGAGCAGCAAATGCAACAGGGCAACCCACAGAGGCCAGCAGACCATAGAACAAAATATGTAACCCAACCTCCAAATGTCATAAAAAAAATAAAATTTCAAGTCTAACCCCTTTCAATCAAAGACCAAATAGAGCAAAGAGCCATAAAAAGTATAGAACAAGCCATTGAACTGACATATATAGGAAATTCCATTCCATTCCTTCTAGTGGCCACAAAACACTATAAACAATAAGCAAGCCAATGACTATAAACCTCAATAAGCAAGCCAAATACCATTCCTTCCAGAGGCCAGAAATTGCAATAAGTAGGCCAAAGACCCCAAATCCATAATGAATCAGAAACTGAAAAGAGAAAAAAATTACAAACAACAAATGAGCAAGAGATCACACAGGGCAATGAACCTCAAATTGCATCCTTCCAACGTAGAGAAAAGCCACAAAGTCGCAAAGTGCAAGCTACACAAGGCAAACCTCAAACCAAAAATAGCATTAATCATAACCACAAGTCGACATGGTAGAGGATACAATAAGAGAATGGGAAGAAAAGAAACCAACGAAGTTGGAGATTGGAGAGAAGAGAGAGAGGAGAAGGAGGGAATTCCGTGCCACCGCAGCTGAAGATTGGAGAGAAGTGAGAGAATTCCGTGCCACCACAACTGAAGATTGGAGGGAAGTGAGAGAGGAGAAGGGAGCTAGGGGAGCTAGGGCAGAGACAAAAGAGAGAACGGGGCATGCAGTAGTGGTTTCGATCCGTAGGGCACACAAGGGAGGGTTGCCAGGGTATATGTCGCGAAAAAATTGCGGACCACGAGATTGAGTCTGTGACCCGCGCTTTGATAGACTATCCTAATAAGCCGCCACACTGTAAATTCCATGTAAATTCCAAATAGCTTTAATGGCGTTTTCCCACCGCGCCACAACAAATAACCTGACCGGAACTCACGGTCAATTTCTAAGGATGACTTGAACCATAAACTAGTAAGAAGAGGCAAATTTCTCTCTAAGAAGGCAAGTGTGTGAAGTAATTATATCATTATTTTAGAAGAACATATAGCTATCATTATTATTCTTTTAATTTTTTACTATTACAATCTTTGAATAGAAAAGAACTGATGATTTACATGAACATCTAAATATTTTGGGAGTTCTATAACATGAACTAAAATAATTGAAACATGAATTCGCTCGAGTCAGTATAACATTCTATACATTGACAAACTCACCAAAATTGAGGTGAACTCAAGTCTGTCAAGCATCTTTAACCTAATGAATCCTATTAATAATTTAAAGGGAAATGGGGAAAGGAGAGGCCTATCTTTCCATTTTCTTCTTAAGAGAGAAAAATTCCCACTAACCTGGTAGCAGACGACCGTGTTTAGCTTAAATTTGAGCTTCTCTTTCTCCAGGTGCATCTGCTTCTGAGCTACCGAGTTACGAAAGTTCGACAACCCAACCCAAGCTTTCACCAACGTACTCTGCAGTTAACCAAATATACTACTAATTTTTTTTTCTTTTAATCCATTAAAATTTAGCTAGAGTGGGGCAGACTAAAGCAATTTCTTACTAAGTGTAAAATATATATAAAAAAAAAATCTGTAAATTTAAAAATAATTTATATTTCACGAGCCAAATTATGTGCCTGTATTTCATTTACAATATACATTCCACCACTCTTATATATTTACATAGCTAACCCCTAAACTTTTAATTTTTACATTTATACCTCCAAAATCTTTCAGCATAGAAAATGAGGCATATATGTAAATAGCTAAGAATTGAGTGGCATGTATGTAAATTTTCCATATTTTTGTAATATAAAATTTATATTATTCTTAAAAAATGTGTTCAAAATAAGCTTGACAAATGGAGACCATCTCCGCAAAGCCCGCATACCTCCGCGTTGTCACACTTGATCTTATTGACCACCAACGTCCCTGCATTAACGAATCTCCACTGAATCAAATAGTTATGCAATATTCTCAGCTTATACTGCATCTCCCCGTCCACCACCGCAGCCGTCGCCCCATAAACTCTCGCCGCCACCATCGTCTCTTTTCCCGGCGATCCCACACCCTTCAACGTTGTCGCTCTCTCCTTACCCGGAGATCCAATCCCTGCTGTCGCTATCGGCTTCTTCACCAATTCACCACTTGAACCTTGAAAGGACTTCCTCCTAAACAAATTATTAAATCCTTGACTGATAAAACTCCCAACTCCCACGTTCTTGCCCTTCAAGGGTGACCCCGGCCTCCACGCCGGCGACTCCGGCTTTTTTACGCGAGAGAATTTTGTTCCGTTTTCGCTCTGTTCCGATTCTGTACTCGGGAAATCAACACCAAAATCCGATTTTTTCCTCAGCTCCCTGAAGGAGAATCGTCCGGAGTGCATAGGAGCGGAGGATGCCGGCGGATGTCCGATGAAGGCGGAGGGAGAAGGCGGAGTACTGGGCTTTTTCAACGAACGTTCAACGTGGAGCTTCCCTATCTGATACCGCAGCGATCGGCTTCCCTTGTCTCCTTTTTTATCTTCTGATAGCGCGGCGGATTGGTCCGAGTAGGAGGATATGCGCTGTCGGGAGGAGAAGGTGCTGACATTGTAAGTGATGGATGCGTCGTTACGGCGGTCGTATTCAGGGTGGCGCCCGAGGGGTTCGGAGTAGATGTCAGCTTCGGCGTCAGCGGATGGGTTGAGTTTCTTCGAAGAGGGCCAAAGTACGCGGGTTTGGAGATCCTCGGAGGATTGTTGTTTGTTTAGTCTGCGAGGGGAGTCGGCGGTGGATTTCATATTGGGTAGTGAAGGGGATGATGGAGTATTTGAGGGGCGATGAAGAGTGTTGGGTGGGCGGAGGAAGCTGGAGCGGTGGACGGGGGAGTTAGTAGACTCTTCGACGTCGTGGCTTTTATTGAAGGGAGCGAAGGAGATTGATTTACGGCGGAGAGGGGAGGTGTTATGGTCGGAGAAAGTGACGGAGCCGGCGGCAGCGTTGGCTCGTGGAAGGGATCGGCGTCTCTCCATGACTAGTGCCGCGGGAGGAGAGGATAGAGTTCCCCTGTTTATATGATTTGCCTACGGTTTGGGTGAAAATACTAACGTTAGAGCCGGAGCGCAGAAGTCTTTAGTAGTGTTCATTTGCAATAGATTTATTTAAAAATTTTTGAGGGGATAGTAAATATTTTAAATTTGATAATATATTTTAGATTGATTAAATAATAAAAATTAATATTATTTTCATAACAAATGATTAAATTGAAATAATATTAAGATTTTAGATGATACTTTTAAAGGGAATATAAACATAAAAATAAAAATTGTAATGTAATAAAAGTTGAAGGCGGCCGATTAATTATTTTTTTATAGGAATGCTTTTCTTTCTTTTTTATTATTATTATTATTTTTTTTTCAGCATTTTAAATCACGCTTTACAACAAATCAGACAAAAACCCACCTGTAGGCCGTGAAGTATATAACTGATTGAGTCAAATGATTTGTTAAATAATTCAATATACGAGAAAATTTAGAGTATGTTTGGGACAGCTGCAACTTATTAATAATCTGTTGATAATTTGATTAAAAATAATTTGTTGATAAGCTAGGTGCGGTAACAAATTTTTTTTTTTTTTTTATTTTTTTGGAAAAACTAGACATCAGGCAAAAAGCTGCCCACACATTAAGAAGTCCTCGATGAAAAACAAATCAAAACCTTTATATATATATATATATATATATATATATATATATATATATATATATATATATATATATAAATACACCCAAAAAGTCCTCAAAAAAATTTTTTCCACGTCTTTCAATATTAGCTAGCAAAATTAATTATAACGTCTCCCAATATTTTCAACAGGACGAAATATACACATCGGATGATGTTATTTTCTTACAACTAATTATAATATATTAAATTAAAGTTGTCATGAAGTGGTCAACAAAATACCACTTTTTTAATTATTTATCTTTATGTTGGATTTATTATTAATGAAAGAAATATATTGTAATTAATTATATCATTACAAAATATTATAATTATTGAAATAAAAATTTTGTAATCACTTCGGTCCGTCGAGCGACCACTGTTAAACGATTACCGTCGAGCGACCACTTCGGTCTGTCAAGTGACTATCACGGTCTGTCGAGCAATCACGACCGAGCAAACATCATTGATGACCATCATCGAGTGGCTATCTCTGCTCGTGACCAACGTTCTCGTTTGACAGGGACATATATGCGAATAGGTGCCACCCTTATACAAAAGAGTGCCAGAGATGCGAGGAGATGTCAACAAAAATAACTCTTATGGGCAAGATTGTACTTTTACAATTTTCCTCCTATAATCTATATAAAAAAGATCTCTTATAGCACATATTCTTTATATATAAAATGGGCCTGACAGTCCTGAGAATACCCACACTTTGCCCCACTGGAGGCGATCACTGCATCAACTCTCTCTCTTTCTCGGTTTCCTGCAGCTCTATTCCTTTTTTTGTCAAAGAATCCCAATCCAAATGATTTAATTATTCATTTTTACTATTTGGCAAAAAAATAATGTATATTAAAAATCATTATCCTTTTCTTTTAAATTAAATAAATTAGACAAGTTTAAAATAAATTATATATTATCCTACTTTATTATTGTATATAACACTATCTTATTTTATTCATCCCATTTGTATTTTATTCCTAATAACTGAAACATATTTTCTTGCAAACATTTTATTTGCATAAAATTTTTAGTCTAAAAAATAAAAAATAGAAATATTTGTTAAATCACAATCTTCTTTTTGAAAGAAACCGAATCGGGAGGGTTTTATCGAGGGTAGTCATAGAACTCCACTGACTCTTAAGCGATTTTAAGGTTTTTTCAAGGGCCTCTTTCTTCCTTGTCTCAAGGAAGTAATCTCTCAATTTTTTCTTCTTTCATAATTTATTTTGTTGCTTTTTAGGTTTTTTGTGGATTTGCCCCATGTATTCCTCCTCTTTCCCCCCTCTCATTTTTTCTCATGCGTGATCCATTTTTGGATTTGCCCCATCTTTTAACTAGAAATTATTAATCACTTCTATTCTTACAAGATCTATGGGTTTTAATTTTTCGCGTGTTCCTCCTGTAGATGATAAAACTATATTATAAAAGGCCGAGGTTGATAAATGCTCTAAACAATGGGATCTTGTGCTAGTTGGTCATGCATTAAGTAAAAGACCCTCTATGGATATCTTCTCCAAGCTATTGGTTAGCTATGGAAGCTCAAAGGCTTGGTTGAGCATCTCTCACTGAAAGTTATTCTTGTTTAAGTTTAACTATTTTGAGGATTTGGAGCTAGTTCTCTCTGGATGGCTTTGGTTTACTGGAGGTAAATGTTTTCTTTTCAAAAAAATAGTCTCATGATTTTCCACGAGTTAAAAATGATTCTAAGAAAGTTTCAATATGGATTAAATTTCCAAATCTCTCTCTCTTTTGCTGTTCCGAAAATGGCATTTCAAAAATGTCGAGTAAAATAAGAATTCCTTTAGCAGTTTACCCTTTGGCTCTTAATAGAACCCATTTTAACTATGCGGGAGTTAATGTTAAGATTAATGTTGGCTCAGTTATGTTTAATTCTATTACTCTCGTGGCTAAGGCTAAAGAAATTATTATTCATGTAATCTATGAATGGAAACCAATCCCTTGCAAGATTTGTTCTACTTATGTTCAAGATCCTTCAAACTGTCCCATGTCTTCTACTAATGTTGGTAATGTCATCATTCCTTTAAAGAGGGGAAGAAATAACAATAGAACTATTGCCTTTGGTATTGAAAAATGTTATAGCAAATCTATGAATACTATTAGACCCTTGCATAATGTTAATAGTGTTAATTTACAGCGGTAGCCCCGATCTTAATATTCCTGTAAATGGTACTTCTTTTAAGTAATTAATCTTCCAATAATACAACTTTTGTTTCACCCTTTATTACTTTATAAATGGTAAATTTTGTTGTTACCTGTAATTCTACTATTGTTTTAATTAATAATGTTGATAATGGATTAGGTGCACATTTAAATGTTATTTCTAATATTTCAACATTAGATATTCATACTATTGAAGTTATGGCCAGTATTGTTGGTGTTGCTACAATATGGAAATTTCTAATATTAGCACTGATATAGTAACTTCAATTTCTAATATTGGTAATGTTGGAATTGCATTTAGTAAATTGTGTCATGTTAGCAAAGTAGATATTATTTATGTGACAAATAATGTTATTGCTCTTCAAGTTATAATGGTGAAAATGTTACTACTATGTTTGTTTCTAATTTAAATCTTGCTTGCTTTGGCAATATGAGTCATACTAGAAGTATACCTTCTTCTACTCTTGTTTCTTCGAGGGCAATGAAGAGTACATCTAAATAATGTATCTTATTTTTTGGTTTGGTTCTTTCTTTTTTATATTTTATCCTAAACTGGCTTCTTAGAATGTTAAGGGGATTAATACCGAAGCTTGTAATTTGATTGTAAGAATCATTCAAAATATTACAAGATTGATTTCATTTGTCTTTTGGAGACTAAGTTACCCAATTCAACCTTATATGATATTAATGTTTTATTTAATTTTTTTAACTGAAGGTTGTGTTGATAATTTTAATACCTTTGATAATGAGTGGATTTAGATTGAATGGAATTGGATATTCTGAATTTTCTATTATTAAATTCATCCTCAAATTGTTCATGGGATTATTTCCACTTATATTAAGTTGTTTTTTACGACTGTATATACATATGATTATTCTTCCAATAGAAAATGTCTTTGACATGCCATTATTTCTATAACTGATGATATTTCTTATCCTTGGATTTTGATGGGTTTTAATTATATTATATCTTTTAAAAAGAAGGTAGGAGGATCTCCATTGGAATTTTGATCCAGGAGGAATCATTTGTCGGGCTGACGATGTTAAAACCAAGCGCTTTATGGGAGGCAACACATAGTTATCAGTGTGCTTTGATTTAGTATGCTTGGGAGTCATGATTGTTAGTGTTGTACTGTGCTTGCTTTCGAGTGGATTGACTTGATCTTTTTGTGTCATTATGGATTGATCAGTTTGATTGTTAATTGGTGAATGTTTGGATTGTTAGTTGTTTGATTTGATCTTTATGTATCATGAGGGAGGTGATTCCTTAACTTTTTATTATGGTTAGATTTGTATGTTATCTTGTAGTAGTTGGATTGACGAGTTAACTAACTCGGGTCTTACTGGGACTTGAGTTTTACAAGAGATATCATGAATTTGAATAGTGATAGATCCATCTTAATTTTGTTACTTCCTTTTTTTGTCTTTGCTTTCATTTGATAGGAGTCGCAAACCTATTTGATGAGTAACTTGAGGATGATCTTACACTACGATTTATAACTGTTATAGGTGCTTAATTAAGGGGATTAGATGATGCCTGAGGTTGGTGCACGTGAACCAATATATCAGGGATAATCTTATCTTTGGGATTTTAATCTATAAAATCATTTTAAAATGTACCTGATTTATTAGTGTAGTGATTCCATTAGAAATTGGAGGTAAGTAGTGAGATGTGATGAGTTAAAGGATTTGACCTCATTTATTTTGTGTGTTTGTGTTTGTGTTACAACTTTATATAAGACTTGAAGAACATTTTTATATTCCCTTGCTGATACCTACTATGCTAATTAAACTTTTATTTAGTGAATTTCATTCTGGCATGATTAGTTTAGATTTACTTTCTGCTGCATATTGCTCTGTCCTAATGAATAATTGAAGATGTTTTTGATAGACATTTGTGGTAGATAGAATTTCTAAACTATTTTTCTTTCTGATTATAAGTTCTGCAATAAATACTATATATGTTAAAAATCAAGTTTAGGGGTAGGAAGAAAAATTAAATTTTAAAGTGAGAATACTTCCTTTTAGTGTAATTTTATTGCAAGTATGTTTTAGGCTAGATTTACTTTCTCTTACAGTCATTCTATCCTGATTATACATGTATATGAATTTGATAGGATGTTGTAGTAGTAAGTAGATTCAACATTTACTTTTTCTTCCTGCTACATTTTATGGAATTAATTGCAAAATATTTTAAAATTTAAGTTTGGGGAGAGAAATAATTAACTATTAGTTCTCATTTAAAAGTATTTTCAAAATTATTAACATGATTTCCTGTGATAGAGCTCAATTTCAGACAACTGTATTTTGATTTTATTTAAGTACTTTAGTAGACTTGAAGAACGTTTTTGGTAATGAAAAGTAATTTTGTAGGCTCAGATATTTGATATAAGAGAATAAGACTATAGTCAACTATTCAAAGTAAGAAAAACTGTATGTTTGAAATAATAAGAATCTTAAAACTTTTTGTGAAAAGAAAGGATTTAGACTCTATGATGAATCAATAATAAGCGAAAGAAATGCTTATAAGGTAAAGGATTATGGTAAGTTTCAAATTTAGGATGAGAAGGTTGAAGTTAAAAATTATTAAAGGCTATCCAGATATAGTAATTGTCACCTGAAAAAAAGAAAAAAAACAAAAGAAAACAAAAGAAAAAGAAAAAAAAAGTGAAAAAAGGGGATTGAAAATGATCCCTAAGAAAGAGAAAAGAGAAAAAGAAGAAAAATAAAAGAAAAAGTGAGGCGAAGCTTGAGGAGATGCCTAATAAAAAATTGGCTTCACTTGGATCTACCTAAAGGGAAGAACTTAATTACTTTCCTAAACTTATATGTTTGAATTAACATCTTTATTAGTAGTGTTCTCATAAAATTCTTTTCATGTAATCTTTTTAAGTGACTTTAATAGGACAATCTACAGTCATTTTTGAAATGAATAGAAGGCTAGTACTCTTAGATTTGATGACTAGATAGCCTTATACATGCAAAATTTACTTGAATTATTCAAAGATATTTCTGAAAATCTTACTACTGTACTTATTTAAATCAAAATCATGGTATTCTAGAAAGAAATTTCATTGCAGTGGATCATTATTTTATGTATTAACTAAATTACTTGAGGACAAGTAATAAATAAGTTTGGGGGATCTTGATCCACTAAAAATTTGATAGCTTTTTACTTTTTATTTCATACTTATTTTGATGATATTGCACTATAAAGGAAGATATTTTGTATGTTTTTTGGTTTTTGGTACAAGAAATGGCCTTTGGAGAAAAAGAAGCAAAAATAGTGCAATTTGGAGCAAAAACGAGCAAAAATGCAAATTTTGGCCTGACACATTTCGATACGTCTTTCTTTGCTTAATCTCTTTTACACTTCTTGCATATTTTTTAATGAAATTAAACTTTAAAGAAATGCTGTTTTTATGTTTATTTTGTAGGGCTATCTGTTATGAATGCAATGCAACTAAAACGGGGTGAATCAGAGTTGAAACAGAGCGAAACGAAGCAAAATGGTGGAGCTACACAGAATAGAGCACCAAACGACGCCCTATCCAGTGCCAGACCACGCCAGTGTCTCGAGAGCACGAAATTTTAATGGAATAATGCGCCGAACGGCACTCAGACAGTGCCAGACCACGCTAGAAGTGGTTATTGGTCATATATGTCGAATCTAGATGCTTTTTGGAAGGTTTCTTCAAGGACCTCTTGGGAAATTCGTCCTTACACTTTAAAAGAATGATTTCAGGTCAGAAAAGAGGAGATGAATGTTAGGAAAAACTTGGAGAAAGTTGAGAGATCTTATAATAAGAGTACAAATGTAGAAGAGATTGGTGAGGGGATTTTGAGAGAATTTGTAAGGGTTTATTCTAGCATTGCATGGATCACCGAGAGACGTTGTGGGAGAGATCTTCTTCTTTCTTTCAAGGGGAAAAGCTAAGTATTCTGTTCTTTATTATCTTATGATTTTGTAAATAGTTATTTAGTGGATTTCTTTGAAATGAAGTTTTCCATTGTGCTTTCTTTGTGCTTTGTGATGTCTTTCTTTTACTCTTTCTTCTTATTTGGAAATAGTGACAAGAGAAGATTATGTTGTTATTTTCTTTCTACTTTTCTTTTGTAATGAGTAGGATTCATGTTTAGGATATTGTGATGCATGTCAGAAGTGGATTTAATTATAAATGTGATGGTTTTACTTGCACTTCATTTACATTACAAAAAGAGCTCGTTGTAGTGTTAAAATTTATTGTAATTGTGCTATGATCCGAGAGGGCATTGTAATTCTCAACTAAGTGGAACCACATTCAAATTACATGGATGGTGAAGTTCATGGGAGTTGAATGCAAATAAATAGGAAAAATATACTTTAATGGGCGTAGAATTGAAGATTTTAGGGTGACAGACTAAAATCCCCAATTCATTCCTAGTGTTTAGAAACTAAAGCGAGAGTTAGCCTTCAAGCGAAGGGAAGTGGGAGCTCTGGAGTGGAAGCCAGTATCCTCCAGCCTAACCACAAATTTGGGGAATAAACTTAGAATTAGCCAATGTTCTTTATACGCTGAAAAATAGGTAAAGAGTAGGATTTCTCCTATTTGGCACTTACAGTAATTATTTCATCTCATTTCTTTACATTATCCAATTCCCTACAAAAGAATAGTAGATTTTATTATCTCAAAATTCACCAAACCAACTCATCCAGTAAGGTTATCTTCAGAAGTAATATTTGAATTTAGGAAAAATTATTATCCTTACATATAAGCATCTGCATTTAGGAGTAGTTGCTAGATAAAACACCACTGATATCGATCCTCCAATCTAAAGTCTGATAGTAGTAGATGATACACCTAAAATATATAGTATTTTTATGCACATTTTTATACTTATTTTTGATGATATTGCACTTTAATGGAAGGTATTTAGTGATTTTCTTGTATGAATGATGAAAATGAGTGATTATGATGGAAGGAGCAAAATTAGATCAAATTTGGAGTAAAAAAATGAAAAAAAAGAAAAATTAGACATTGGCGATTAAGCGCCGCCTAGTCGGCGCTTAGGCACCACAGTTAAAAATCGAATTTCTTCATTTTTGGCGCCAATTTCAAGGGGCGTTTGAAGCAAATTTTGGTGGTGACTTCCTTAACTTCCCATGGGCGGCAAATTTGAATGAAGGGATACATCTTTTGGGGGATACATTGAATCTGGACATGATTTAAAGAGACACCAAGACACCTTTTGGAAAAATATACATGGAGTCCTCTTCTAGTTTCAAAGTGTCCTCTTCTTGTTTCAAAGTGTCCTCTTCTAGTTTCAGAGAGTTTTTTCTAGTTTTACTGTTAGTATTTTATTGTTTATAGTTTTTAAAGTCTTTGAGAGTTAGTTTAGTTTTAAAGGAGAAAGGGTTGGTGTGAAACATTCTTTCCACCAATTTTCTTTCATCCATTTATCTAGTTCTTATTGAAGTCTAAAGTCAGAGTTGGAGTCAACAGAGTTGGGCGCCAACCTTTGTAGTGTTGTCCTGTGGAAAGTCAAGTTTCAAAGGTACTTCTGGAGTCTTGTGGAGAGGATTTTCAGATAAGTGTTTACTTCTGTTTTTATATTTAGTTTTTAATTAAAACTTGTTGTGTTTTCATTATGATTTCTATTTTTAAATCAATGAGTGTTTGTGTTTTCTCCATGAGTTCTGAGCGGTTTTCTTTATCTTTTTCTTTCTTAAATGAAGAAGTAATTAATTTATGTAGGATTGTTGTGGAATGTATAAGTGTTTAAAGTTGGAAAAAGTTGTGAAGATTTAATTCTATGAACTTAATTTACTTCTTAATTTGGCCAGTTAAGAAGTTAAAATTTGTTGTGAGATTATGTAAGATCTAATGCAGTATTGTCTCAAACAACAATTGGTAAAAATCACATGTAATTATATGGGTGAGAATTGTAGTCCATATAATTAAATGCAAAAATATTAGGAGATATGTTTTTAATGAGGAGTAAAATTAGACGTCTTTAGAGTGACAGGCTAAAGCCCCCTAATTTGGTTTGGTATTTTAAATTTTGTTACGAGAAGTTAACCCCCAGGTGGAGGGAATCGAAGGAACTCTAGGTGAGAGCGTGTATCTTCCCTGCCTAACAATTTTCACAATTTTGAAATTTTAAATTAACCACTGTTCTTTATAGAACCAAGTAAGGATAAAGAATAAATTTGCTCATATTTGTCACAACACATTTAAATATTTCCACAACAATACTTTCATAATTATTACTACTTTATAAGAGAAAGAAAAAGATATTTTATTTGCTAATGTTTTATATCGTGTTTTAAAGTTCTGTTAATTTTTATTTTCTGCTTAGCTTTTTATCAAAAATACCAAAAACAACTTTCAAACTTTACAAATCAAAACATACTTTTCAAAGTAATTTAAAAAGTAAAAATATAAATTTCTTATTTCTTTAAAAAGTTTTTACATTTCTCTGTGGGTTCGATATCTCGGGGCTTAATGAGAAAGTCCTATATTACTTGATAAACAATATTTATACTTGCTTAGTATCCCATATTATAAACTCATAATTTTCATATCTAAATTGTTAGCACACGTATTCGGTGGGATCAAGTTTTTGGCGCCATTGTTGGGGAAATTAATTAAAACTGCATTTTTAAAGAAAATTAAAATTTTTTTAAATTTTCACTTTTCTTTGTTTTTCGTAGAGTTCAAAAAGAAACTGAAGTAGAGAAAGAAGAGATTGAAGAACCAAAAGAGGACACTCCGAAAGGTTTGGAAAGACCAATTTCTCCACCTAAGGTTGATTTGGAAAAACCACCACCTCCATTTCCTCGGAGACTTCGTCAACAAAAGTTGGATAAAAAATTTTCAAAATTCTTGGAGATATTTAAGAAGCTTACCATTAATATTCCATTTGCTGAAGCCTTAGAACAAATGCCGAGCTATGTGAAATTTATGAAGGATATTCTCAACAGAAAGAGGAAGTTTGAAGATAATGAGACAGTTGCAATTAGTAAGGAATGTAGTGCAATAATTCAGAATAAGCTTCCTGGAAAGCTTAAAGATCCTGGTAGTTTCACAATTCTATGTGCAATCGGACACATATTCTATGGAAAAGCTTTATGTGATTTGGGTGCAAGCATTAACCTTATGACACTATCAATATTCAAAAGACTGGGATTAGGAGAAATAACCCAAACTATTGTAACTCTGCAATTAGCAGATCGTTCGATCACATATCCAAAAGGCGTTATAGAAGATGTTTTGGTTAAAGTGGATCAATTTATTTTTCTTGTTGATTTCATTGTGCTTGATATGGAGGAAGATAAAGAGATACCCATCATTTTGGGAAGACCTTTCCTAGCGACAGGCAGAGCAATGATAGATGTGCAAAAAGGAGAATTAACGATGAGAGTTAATGATCAAACTTTTACATTCACTATTTAGAAATCGATGAAATATCCTGCAAGAGGTAAAGATGATGAATGTTATAGGATGGATGTTATCAGATATTTGAGTTAATGTCATTTCAAGTTAACTTATAAAGAAAAATCTGAAAGAGAAGAATTAGAACGTAAGTAAGAAGAGGAGTTACAACATTATGAAGATTTTCAAGAGGAAGAATTAAATTATGTTCATGAAAATTTTGAATTGTTGGATATGACTGAAAAAGATGAATCTTATGGTCCATCAATTAAAAAACCTCCTGAACTTGAGTTAAAAAGGCTTCCTGATCATTTGAAGTATGTTTTTCTAGGTGAATCCTCAAACTTGCCAGTTATAATTTCATCTCAATTGACTGAAAAAGAAGAAGAGAGTTTGCTTGAAATTTTGAAGAAGTACAAGAAAGCCTTCTGATGGACAATTGCTGATATTAAAGGAATCAGTCCTTCAATTTGTATGCACATAATTCTTATGAAAGATAATTGCAAACCTCGAGCTGATCCCCAAAGGAGATTAAATCCAATCATGAAAGTTGTTGTTAAGAAAGAAATTTTGAAGTGGTTGGATGCTGGAATTATCTACCCTATTTCTGATAGTGCATGGGTTAGTCCTATTCACTATGTTCCTAAGAAAGGAGGAATAGCTTGTATTGTTAATGAAAAGAATGAAATGATTCCAACGGGACGAGTTACGGGGTGGCGAATATGCATTGATTATAGAAAATTAAATCTTGCCACAAGGAAAGATCATTTTCCACTCCCATTTCTTGATCACATGCTGGATAGACTGGCTGGGCATAAATACTTTTATTTTCTGGATGGATATACTAGTTACCACAAAATTTAATTTGCTAATGAGGATCAAGAGAAAACTATGTTAACCAGTCCTTATGGTATGTTTGCTTTTAGAAGAATGCCCTTTGGTTTATGTAATGCATCTACTACATTTCAGAGATGTATGATGGCTATTTTCTGTAATTTAATCGAAAAATGGATTAAAGTTTTTATGGATGACTTTTCAATGTTTGGAATTTAATTTGAATCATGTTTAGAGGGTCTATCTAAAGTTCTAAAACGCTGTGAAGAAACTAATTTAGTCATTAATTAGGAAAAATGCTAATTTGGTTGCAAGAAGAATTGCATTGGGACATCGGATTTGAGAAAGAGGTTTGGACATAGATCCTACAAAAATTCAAGTTTTCTCTAATTTACCTTACCCAACCAATGTAAGGGGAATTAGAATTTTTCTGGGACATGCTGGATTCTTCAGGCGTTACATCAAAGACTTTTCAAAGATTACAAAACCTTTATGCCGTTTACTAGAAAAGGATACAATTTTTTATTTTGATGATGATTGCCTAAAAGTTTTTGAAATAGTAAAAGAAAAATTAATCACTGCACCTGTTATAATTTCACCAAATTGAGAAAAACCTTTTGAATTAATTTGTGATGCTAGCGATTATGCTATTGGTGCTGTTTTGGGTCAAAAATATGATAAAATTTTCAAATTTATTTATTATGCTAGTAAAACTCTTAATTATGCTCAAATTAATTATACCACTAATGAGAAAGTATTATTAGCTATAGTATTTGCCATTAATAAATTTTGATCATATTTAATTGGAACATATGTGTGGTGCATACTGATCATTCTGTTATCAAATATTTAATGAAGAAGAAGGATGCGAAGCCGAGATTAATTAGATGGATTCTTCTTTTGCAAGAATTTGATTTTGAGATAGTAGATAAGAAGGGTTCTGATAATCAAATTGCTGATTATTTGTTCAGGCTTGAAAATGAAAAATCTCTCTGTGATGCTGAAGAAATTAATGAACATTTTTCTGATGAAAAATTATTCACTGTTAATGAGTGGTGTGTTCCATGGTATGCCGACATAGTAAAATTTATTGTCAGTAATATTATACCCTATGGTTTGACATACCACGAAAAGAAGAAATTTCTGTCTGATGCTAAGACTTATTTTTGGGAAGACCCATTTTTATATAAACAAGGAAATGATCTTATAATTCAAAGATGTGTACATTTGGAAGAAACTTACAAAATTATTCAAAAATGTCATGATTCTAATTATGGGGGACATTTTGGAGTTGAAAGAAATGCATATAAAATCTTACAATCCAGATTTTTTGGCCTACAAATTTTAAGGATGTGAATGCATATATTAAATATTGTGATAGATGTTAGCGTGTAGGCAATATTTTTAGAAGAAACGAAATGCCCCTCAATTATATGTTGGAAGTTGAAATATTTGATGTTTGAGGATTAGATTTCATGGGTCCATTTACACCATCTTTCAGAAATTTTTATATTTTGATAGCACTAGACTATGTTTCCAAATTGATTGAAGCTATTGCTTTATCTCGATGTGATGCTCAAAGTGTTGCAAAGTTTTTAAGAAATAATATATTTTACAGATTTGAAATACCAAAAGTAATCATAACTGATGGGGAAAGCCATTTTAAAAATGCGATTATTGAGAAGTTAGCAAAGAAATATCATATAAATCATCGCATTGCTACTGCTTATCATCCTCAGACAAGTGGTTTGGTTGAATTATCCAATCATGAAATTAAAAGAATATTGGAAAAGACTGTTAATCCAAACAGAAAGGATTGGTCAATCAAACTGGATTTTGCTTTGTGGGCCTATAGGACTGCCTACAGAACCCCTATAGGAATATCCCCATAAAGGCTGATATTTGAAAAAGCTTCTCATTTGCCTATTAAACTTGAGCATAAAGCATATTGGGATATTAAAGAGAAATTATAATTTGAAAGATGTTGTTGAGAATAGATTATTGCAATTAAATGAGCTTGAAGAGATAAGGAATGAACCTTATGAAAATGCTAAGATTTATAAGGAAAAGATGAAGTTATGGCATGATCGAAAATTCTTACTAAAAATATTGTGTCAGGACAGAAAGTTTTGATGTATAGTGCGAGATTGAGAAATTTTTCTGGAACCAGGTGGATGGGTCCATTTATTATAATAAAATTTTATTCCTATGGAGCTGTGGATATTCAAGATCCTAAGACTAGAAAAATATTTAAAGTTAACGGTCATAGACTTAAACCTTATTTTTCAGTCAATCAACTTAAATCTGATGAGAATATGATGTTGGGTCACTCAGAATGAGTTCTGGGTATGTCAGGCTGAAGACATTAAACCAAGCGCTTTGTGGGAGGCAACCCATAATTATCAGTGTGCTTTGCTTATTGTTTTCTTTGTGTGCTTTGTTTGGTTTGTTTTTATGTTTTGGTGGTAGTATTTTGGAGTTTTTATGTTATAGTAGTGTTTATTTGATCTTATTTTTATGACTTAGAGGAGTCGGAATGAAATTTTGGACATTTGGCAGACTTGTGCTAAATTGAGCACTAGAGGCTAAGCACCGCCTAGTTGGCGCTTAGGCGCCGGAGTTATAAAGCATGTGATAAATGAGGTTCTAGAAGCCTAGATTGTGGAGAAACACTTCTAAAGTCTATAAAAAGGCCCTGGATTAAGAGAAACACTTGCCCTAAGTCCTATTTTCATTTCTAAGTCTTAAGAAGAGTGTTTTGAGTGCATCATGTCTTCTGGGAAAATGAGATCAAGAAGAAGGAGGATTTAAACAAGAGTAAGCTTATTAGTGACAGTGCTATAGAGTTATTCAATGGATTTCTTGCCGTTAGCATTCAAGGAATTGCAGAAAAGATTACAAAGATTGAAGCCTGAGTGACTTCAATCGAAGCAAAGATTAATGAAACTAACGCACATTTGAAGCATATGGGATGGCAACTCAAGATGCAATTCAGTCATATAAGTCACGTGGAAGAAGCAGATAAGGCAATGTTCATGAAGAACAAGTGCTTAGAAGAAGAAGATGTAAGAGTGTTCAATCATTGCCCATTCTATCAGATTTATATTCCAGAAGGGTCAAATGGAAATAATAGTGGTTCTAGATATATTCCGCGTACTGGAGAGTGGAATTAAATATTAGTTTGATCTTGTGGTTTTTTTTTTTTGTGTATCTTCTGTTTTATGTGTTTGATGTTTTAAGTGTTTAATGTTTTATATTTGTGATCTGTTGCACTTTAATGTGTGATTGTTACATCTTAATGATGTAAAACTATCTTTATGATTATTAAGTCCTTTTGTATCTAGGGAATTTCATCCAAAGTGTTTGGATATAAATTTTTAGTTTGTATTAAGTGTGGTTTGTTTTTAATGAATATGAGTTTGTGTTTGTGTGAAACTTGATTGGAATCGATGGATATAAAAATTTGAAATTGGAGTATTGAGAGATTTATGAGGAAGAGACAATTATTTTGAGAATATTAAGAGTGATTAACTAAGTAGTTTAATGCATTTTCTTAATTGTGAAAATCTGGGCACTGGCGGCTAAGCGCCAGAGTGCCGGCGCTTAAGTGCCATATTTCGCGGCTAAGCGCCGAAGGCCTCGCGCTTAGGCGCCGGTTCACGAAAATTGATTTTCAGCAGTTAAAAACCCAAAGATCGCCATTTCTAACTACCCTTTTCGTCTTTAACCTCTGATTTTCGCGAAAAAGGAGCCTAGGGCATCAATATATTGGATCATTTGAAAGCCGATCTCAACAAAAATTGTTAGATTTGGATTCCTTAAGGTAAGAGCACTACTCCTAAGTAAAATTTTTGATTTTTACCATGTATTTTGAGTACATTTTGGAAAATCCTAAAATCACCATTAATGGTGAAAATTTGAGGAAAAGGATGAGATATTTCTTAGATTTAGTGGAAATTACTTTCGAAAGTTAATTTAGTAAGTTTAGTTTGATTTTGAAATTTATGGTGAAATTTTTTCGTAAATTTTTAGAAATGGCTCCAAAGTTAATGCGCGCTAGAGAAAGTACAAGATTTGATTCTGATAAGTTTGTTAGTGCAAGGGCTGAGGAACGATACATCAACGGACTACAGTCACGTAAATTGATTCCCGAGCTTGTGTTCAGTAAGCCAGGAGAAGTTATTGAAGAAATTATTTCAGAAGGAATTGGGAGAATTACTGTAGCTTCTCCGCTGGTGCTGTTGTTTCTATGGTCAGAGAGTTTTATGCGAACTTACCTGCAGCAGAAGAGAACTTGGTGATGGTGAGAAGGCAAGAAGTACACTTTACATTTGTATTAATCAATACTTTTTATCGACTGCCTCCTGATATGTGACCCGATTTTTGTATTTCCAAATACAAGAATTTGTTACCACTGCTAGAAAATTTAATTTCTGGCAAAGGCGCGAAACACTTGACCCGAAATAACTTGCTATATAGATGTGTACCAAATTTTAATTTACGGCAATAGCATTAAATAAAAATTGATTGCTACTGAATGCTAGGCCGTTATTGATTAATACTTTTTAAATATATGTTTATATAGCAAAATATAATTTTAAAGGAAAATATTTTATATACTTTTTGGGTACTACGCAAGTATACGTATCGTTTCAAGTAATAAAGGGCTTTGAAACAAAAACCCCAGTATCGATCTCACGGAGAAAAAATATGGTAATAAATTTTTAAATATTGTATTTCAAAATCTTTTTGTATTTTAATCTAACTATAAATTACTTTTAATTTACTAGATGCAGATAAAGAAAACAATAATAAGAAAATGATTTTGTGAAAACTATATAAAACAAACGACTTTCTTCCTTTCAATTAATCCAAGATTTTTAAGATAATTTAATATTCGTTGGAGAATCTATTTTATGGTATTGTGCCAAATAGAAGCATTCCTATTCTTTACCCTTTGATCCAGGCACAAAGAACATTGGCTAATCTACAAATCAGGTCCGGATGTATTGTTAGTTGAATGGGTTAATCTAGGCTCACACTACTAGATGTCCAAGGGTGGCTATGGTCGGCTCTACTAGTGACCCTTTCCTTATCTATAAATCAAATTATAAGAATTTATTTTGTCACTCTAAAAACTTATCAATTCTACGCCCTTTAAATCTTATCTTCCTATTTATTTGCACTTCACCTTGAATAGCCCGCGCATGGCCTTCGACTACCTAAGGATTCATGTGACATCTACAAGTTAAGAGTTCTTCTCCTTCTAGGTCTCAAAAACTCTTCAACAGGTTTTAACAATTTAAATGGCCAATTTAAAAAGTAAAGTAAGATCAGGTGTTAATATCATCTCAATGTTTTGAAAATATTTTGATTTTTCAATTCTCCATCGAATTTTATATTATCTTATTTATCTTTTCATAATTGAAGGAAGAAAGTAAACTAACTACTCAGAACACGTTGAATATAAATAGTAAAACATAATAAATAAACTTTGAATCAAAAAATAAAATACTTATTTCAAATATTTCTTCTACAGATCTTCTGATTCCTACTGACTCCACAGTGTAATGAACTCCAAAAGCAACAACTTGAAAATAAACTCACTAAACTAAATAAAAGTGGCCCTAAATTTCTCTCTCTATTTCTCTCTCTCTAAGGATGAGAGATTCTAAAGTGGCTAAGAGATAGGGGATACAATGGGGGCGCCATTTTCTCAAGGAGTGGACTCCTATTTATAGGCTTCAAGGGTTGCCTTGAGGAACCTCTTCAAAACATGTCCAAATTCAATGAATCTTCTAGAAGGTCTGTCTGGCACCTAGGCGCTGGAATCTGGCGCCTAGGCCCCAGACACCGCGTTCAGTTCTTCGTACCTCTTCACTTTGGCTTGCACCTCTTCGCGATTAAAACCATTTTGGAGCGTCCAAATGCAATGTATCACATGTCCTATTATCAAGGAACAACTGTCAGTCTTCTAGAATGTCCAATAACCGTTCACTCCATCAAAATAACCATCCAAAAGTCGTCAAAAACTTGACATTATCTGTATCGAGTCTGGCGCATAGGCGCCAGGTCATAATTTTTGATAATTCTTGTATTTTGCTCCATTTTTGCTCCTTTTTGCTCCTTTTTTACCCTTTTTCCTTTTTTCGACCTTTTTACATCACCTACATCCAAAAACACAAAAATACCTTTCATTAAAGCATAATATCCTTAGAAATTGATAAAAATCAAGGCAAAAAAATAGGTATTTTTTTCATGGATCAAAATCCCCCAAAATTAAATGTTACTTGTCCTCAAGTAACCCTTTTTACTATATAAAATGTATAACCTTTGGAATAAAAGATAAATATTTAAGATTCCTTATAATTTTTGATTTTATAAAGTCTTTAGTAAATTATTAACCCAATTTCATTAACTAGGTTTAATTTTAAGAATTTAAAGAATATTCAACTACCAAATCATAAGATTTCAAATTTTTCATCCATTTTGAAAATAAAAGAAGTTTATTATATTAAGATCTCATAGATTATTTACTAGAAAAAAGATCTTCTTGAAAAACCTTTTCTAAATAAAGATTCATGCATAAAAATTAAGTAAAATATGTAACTAATTTTCCTTCTATAAGATAATTCAAGTGAAGCCAATTTTTGATTAGGCATTTCCTCAAGCTTCTCCTCTCTTCTCTTTTCTTTTTTTTTATATATATAGAGGATTACTATATCTGGATAGCCAGTTAATGATTTTGAACTAAACTATCCTTAACTTATATTTTCAAAACTTATACATTTCCACTTAATTATTATAACATGAATAAAAATTCGAAAAGAATTTCAATCTTTTCTTTTTTTTCAAGTGATAATTTTTGATTACTTAATACTTCTAAAATTCCATTATTTCTACCATGAATAGAAAAGTTCCTTAATCTTATTCTTCTTTAAGTTAAATAATTCTATTCTTAAAATCAATCAAAGTTATTAAAATTTTGGTTAAGTTCACTAAATTGTTTATAATTTCAAAAATAAAAGTGATCTTAAATAGATTCTTTATTCCTTAAGTTATGTTAAAAAGTTTTTGTTTTAAGAAAATATTAGCTCTTTAAGGACAAATAAAATTTAAATTTGAATGTATTTTCCCTTCCCCCAAACTTAAGTTTTGGTATACTATGAAAATTTGAAAGTATGAGAGAAAGAAAATCATAATTTTAAAAAGGAAATTTTTATAAGTATGTAAAAACGATCTTAAAAAGAAAAATTTACTTCTACTCATGCTTTTATGAATAATAAAGATAAAATTGAAGCAGGTATAAAAAGTAAGCGAGGCTAATTTTTATGATTATAGTAAATTTTAAACAAAATAAAAGCGGAGCAAAATTACTAATTACTAAACGAGTAGATCGAAACAAACATATCATAAATTAACTCTAATCTCAGTCTCAAACACAATATACTAAGAATATTCTAACAACAAAATCTTAACACTAATCAATCCACACAGGTACATAAACAAATCAACATACATCAAACATCAAACTAAACAAACAAACCAAACAAAACAAACTAACAAAAAAGTAGCATAACATAGAGATCTATCAACTACTAGTCACTAGCTGTAGCCTCATCATCATCATCGTCACCAAAGGAAAACTCAACATTCTTAGGATCAACAAATGGTGTGAAACTAGGAAAAGTAGGGAAACTAACATCATGCTTACCCTTCATAAATCTGGCGAGGGCTTCATCATACTCAGCATCATAGCTACTCTTCTTTTGGGTATAATCAGATAAATGATCAAGTTTCCTATCAATAGTATCAACCCTGCAGTGAGATTGAAATAACTCCTACTGCTGCTCTATAAACTGATCATGCATTGACTCCCAGAAACTCGATGGTGGCTCAGCAGAAGTAGAAGGTTGTGAAGTAGAAGGTCTACTTGGAGTAGGTGCAGAAGAAGAAGGAGCAGTCGATCTCTTCCCTCGAAGACGATCATATATGCTAATGCTCTCCCGACCGATCGGCTTAGTAGTCTTCGACCTTTCCTCCGAAATATCTGCAGTGACTCCATTGCTAATACATAATGAATAAATCAGAGATGGGAATCCCAATCCAACAGAAGTGCTGGATCTCGCAGTAGAATCCATAGAATCATAAATAATACTACCGACATCAATAGGCTTCCTTTTCTGAATGCAGTGGTTTAAGATCGCTCGATCTCTAGTCACTTCACTTAGGTGGTTGGAAGGTAACAATCTTGCAGAAATAAAATAGTGCCATGCTTTAGAAATACCATTTAACTTGGAGGATTTGAAGTTTACCCTTTTTCCATTCCTGATCTTCCAAGATCCGATCCGTCGATCAAATAAGCAATGATCATATCCAAATCTCCCTCGGATGTAGATAATCCAGAATAGTGGCACTCTATAGTCGGTGGTAGGCCATAAAATACATTGATTCTTTCAGGAGTAAATCCTACTTCGACACCTCTGACAAAAACTCCATAATCTTCGGCATCCGGAAAATTTGCATAAAACTCTCGAACTATAGGGATAACGACAACGACGGTGAAATAACGGAATCGTTGCCGGTTGTGCGCAACAATAGTGTTTTCAATCATCTCCCCGGATGATAGAAACTTCGTTACGAAATGAACTTCCTCGACGTCGCAAATTCATGGAATCGAAAATGCGCGGCCACGAGTAGAAAATTTCTTGCTATCGAAGTTGTCTCGTGCCTTCCCACGTTTAGATTTCGGAGCCATCTAAACGTGAAAGAAAACAATAACAAATTTAGGAATAAAAAATTTAAACTCTTTTTAATTTTAGAAAACTTAAAATAAGTTTTAAAAATCCAAAGAAATCACTAAAAATCAAAATTTTTTTCAAAATTTCGGATCTTAGTAAAACCTAGGGAAATCTATTGTGAAAATCGAAAATAAATGATTTAAAGTGTAGATCTCACCTTGAGACAAAGAAATTGAGTGGTTTTGCGCTCAAATCCTTGATGTTTTGACCTCAAAATGGATTCTAAAGGCTGATTTTCGCAAAAAATGGACGAAGAAGAAGGCTTAGGCGTCGATAATGGCTTTTGGGGGTATTTAAGGAATTTTTCAGGTACAGGCCGAACAGGCGCTTAGGCGCCGAATTTTGGTGCCTAGGCTCCAGACTCGCCTTTCACCAAAAATTATTTTTAAATTTAATTTTCCACCAAAATTCATAAATTCAACTTCCAATTATTCACATTAGAGTAGGGCTTCAGTTTCTAACTTCCAAAACATTTTCCAAAAATTTTAAAAATTAAATATTAAATCCACCAATCAGACATAAAGTTTAAATCAAAATTCACTAAACTCCTTTTATAATCTTCAATATTGGCTCAATATATTTCAGATAAGTATCATACTTGATTCATGTTCCTAATACACAATCAAACACAATAATTTCTAAGCAAAAACTACACACATTGAACATGAAAGCAAATACACAAATACAATCAATTCACTACATCGATACAACGACTCAACAAATCAGATAATAACGATCTCATTACCAGAACACTCTAATCTTCACAAGGGAAATTGTGTATTCCGCTTGGAAAGAACAATAACGCTCTCGAGAAATCAGTAGTTGTCTTTTCGTCAATCCATTTGTTCTTCGCATACATTTCAACTTGAGCATCTTGATAAGCCGCAAAATGATCAAATTGAAGTTTCATCTGCCATTCTAGATGTTCGATCGATGAAACATCTCATGAAGGCGATCTCCGATGCTTTTAAACTGCGCCGAACTTATCTAAGTGACTAGAAATTTTCTCTAAACTTACCGCGATGAAACCATTTAAGTAGGGTTGAGGATCCTTTGAGACCTTGTCCCTAGCCTCTTCTCCAAGATTTCTTCCTTCCATTTCTTCAAAAATTTCTCAAATCTCTCAAGAATGAAGTGTAATGGACGTAACTTTGAGTGCTTGATGGTTAGGGATGAAGATGGGTTGATTTAAAGGTGAAAATTGTGTGAAAAACTGAAAATTTTTAGTTTTTGCACGACCCAGTAACCGTGGTGCTTAGGCTCCAAATCTGGCGCCTAGGCGCCGGACCTATTGATACATATTTTAACTCGGGCGCTTAGGCGCCGAATCTTGCGCCGGAACTATGTTCAAGTCCGTTTCGCCTAATCGTCGAATTTCGAAGTTTCATTCTCCGAGATAGGTAAATTATCTTGGTAAGAGTAATCTAGACTCGATAACACAAATTGTAAGCAATCATAATGAAGGTTAACTTGATCTCCTTTTTACTCATATTTAGAATAGAGTGATCCGATTTCTAAATCTTATATACTTTAAAATAATCTTCGACTTAAGTCAACAAAGACTTATAAGCATCAATTTTTTTAAAGTAATATAAAATTAGTCGATATCGAGGCATAACCTTACATTAAAAACATAAAAACACTCGAAAACAAAAGATAATTATGGGTTGCCTCACACAAAGCGCTTGGTTTAATGTCGTCGGCCAGACTTAAGTAAATCTTTAATCGGAGTTGACTCGATTCATAAGCCTCTTTATAAATCATTGTAATATCTCCCAAATAAGGCTTCGATCTTAATCCATTTAGTTTAAAAATTTTTTCTGTTTTGGGGTCTTTAATATCCACGACTCCATAATGGTATACTTTCTCGATTATATAGGGTCCAATCCATTTAGATCTTAATTTTCCAGGAAAAAGTTTTAAACGAGAATTAAACAGTAATACTTCTTGTCCAGGCTCAAAAATATTTCCTAAAATTTTCTTATCATGTAACATCTTCATTTTCTCTTTATAAATCCTTTCATTTTTATATGATTCATTTCTTATCTCTTCCATCTCATTCAATTGCAATAATCACTTTTCTTACGCTTCATTCAAATTAAAATTAAACTCCTTTATCGCCAATAAGCTTTATGTTTAAGTTCGACGGGTAAGTGACAATGTTTACCATAAATTAACCGGTAAGGTGACATTACGATTGGTGTCTTATAAAGTGCATTACTATAAGCACATAATGCGGAATCAAGTCTATCGACCCAATCAGTTCTTTTAGGATTAACGAGTCTTCTCTAAAATTCTTTTAATTTCTCTGTTTGATACTTCGACCATTCCACTTGTTTGTGGATGATAAGCGATTGGAATTCTATGTTTGATTCCAAATTTTTGTAGTAATGATTGAATTCTTACATTCACGAAATGACTTCCACCATCGGTGATAATTACCTTAGGCATTCCAAATCTTGAAAATATCATTTTCTTTAAGAATTTAGAAACACTTTTAGGATCACGGTTTGGTAAAGCAACGGCTTGATCCACTTTGAAGCATAATCAGCTGCTAATAAAATATAAGTTTTTCCGGATGATGGAACAAATGGTCCCATAAAGTCTAAACCCCATATATCGAAAATTTCAACTTCAAATATATAGTTTAAAGGCATTTCATCCTTTCTAGATATATTTCCCAACCTTTGACATCGATCACATGTTTTCACATAATGTCTCACTTTATTAAATAAGGTAGGCCAATAAAATCCAGAATTTAAAATTTTAAATGCAGTTTTATCTATGCCAAAGTGTCCTCCAAAATTGGAATCATGACATTTTTGAATAATAGCAAAAGTTTCTTCATAAGGTACACATCTTTGAATTATAGAATCTCTTCCAATTTTAAATAAATGAGGATCTTTCCAAATATAAGATTTAGCATCATATTTAAATTTCTTAATAAATTTGTTATCCAATTCTTAAGGTAAAATATTGCTAACTAAATAGTTAACAATATCAACATACAAATGTGTTTTGCATCCTTGAATAACATATAACGATTCATCAGAAAATTTCTCATTTATATTTTCTTCCGAAATAATATCATTTTTAATTTTAGACAAATGATCAGCAATTTGGTTTTCAGTTCCTTTTCTATCTACTATTTGAAAATCAAATTCTTGTAGAAGCAAAACCCATCTTATCGATCCAGGTTTAGAATCCTTCTTAGATATTAGATATTTAATAGCGAGAATGATCGGTATGAACTATGCATTTAGTACCAGAAGATAAGGTCTAAATTTATCGAAGGCATATACTTATAACTAGAACCTCCTTCTCGGTGGTAGTGTAATTTCTTTGTGTTTCGGTGAGAGTTTTACTAGCATAATATACAACTTTGAAAACCTTTTCATATTTTTGTCTAATACGGCTCGATTGCAAAATCACTTGTATCAAACATTAATTCAAAAGATTTATTCCAATTAGGTGCAATAATGATAGGTGCAGTTATTAGTTTTTCTTTTAGAATATTAAAAACATTAATACATTCTTTGTTAAATTCAAATTTCACATCTTTTTCCAATAAATGACAAAGAGTTTTAGCAATTTTAGAAAAATCCTTTATGTATCTTCTATAAAATCCAGCATGACCAAGAAATCTTCTCGCATCGATACATGATGGTAGTTGGTTGCAATTCAGCAATAATTTTCACTTTCGCTTGATCTACTTCCACCCCTTTTTGTGAAACTTTGTGACCAAGTACAATGCCTTCTGTGACCATGAATTGACATTTTTCCCAGTTGAGAACTAATTTTGTTTCTTCACATCTTTTCAGAAGTTTGGAAATGTTTTCCAAACAAGATTCAAAAGAAGTTCCAAAAACTGAAAAATCATCCATGAATATTTCAATTCCTTTGTCAATCAAATCACAAATTATTGACATCATACATCTTTGAAAAGTTGCAGGTGCATTACATAAACCAAACAACATTCTTCTAAAAGCAAAGGTTCCATAAGGACTCATAAATGTTGTTTTCTCTTGGTCCTCAGGAGCAATAAGTAATTGATGATAACCAGAATATCCATCCAGAAAATAGAATATGGGTGTCCAGCTAGTTTATCGAGCATTTGATCCAAGAAAGGTAAAGGAAAATGATCCTTTCTAGTGGCGTTATTTAATTTCCTATAATCGATACAAATTCGCCATCCGGTAACTTGTCTTGTAGGAGTTAGTTCATTTTTATCATTGACCATGACGAGTTACACCTCCTTTCTTCGGAACACAATGAATAGGACTTACCCGTTGATTATCCGAAATAGTATAAATAATACCGGCATCTAACCACTTAACAATTTCTTTTTTAACAACCTCTTTCATGATAGGATTTAATCTTCTTTGCGGTTCGATAGTAGGTTTAAAACTTTCTTCCATTAAAATTCTATGCATACAAATGGAAGGGCTTATTCCTCTTATATCGACAATAGTCCGACCAAAAGCTTTCTTATAATTCTTTAACACACCTAGTAGTTTTTCTTCTTGATCGTTACTCGGTTCGGAAGAAATAATAACGAGTAAAGTTAACAAATTTCCAGAAATGCATATTTTAAATGTGAAGGTAACATTTTTAATTCCGGTTCGAGGGCTTTTTAATTGATGGTGTAAGTATATCATTTTGAGTTATGTCTAAAGTTTCCCGAGTTATCTTTAATAAAATGAGTCTCTTCTTCTTTTAGTTCTTCATTTTCATCGATTAAAAATTCAAATTTTTCTTCGGAAATGACTTTACATTTTCTTGATAATGTTTCTCGATTAAATAATCAATTATATCCATTCGATAATTTTTCTCTTTATCAGGGTACTTCATTGATTTAAGAACATTGAATTTAATCTCTTGATCATTAACTCTCATGGTTAATTCTCCCTTTTGCACATCAATCATAGCTCGTCCAGTAGCTAGAAAAGGTCTCCCTAAAATAATAGGAATCTCTTTATCTTTTTCCATATCAAGTACGATGAAATCTACAAGGAAGATAAATTTATCCACTTTAAAAAGGACATCCTCTATAACTGCTTTAGGATAAGTGATGGATCTATCAGCTAACTAAAGGGTTACGGTGGTGGGAGTAATCTCTCCTAAATTCAATCTTCGAAAAATAGAAAATGGCATGAGATTAATACTTGCTCCTAAATCACATAAAGCTTTTCCACAAAATTTTTCTCCAATAGCACATGGTATATTGAAACTTCCAGGATCCTTAAGCTTTTCACGTAATTTCTTTTGAATTATTGCACTGCATTCTTCACTTAATGCAACAGTTTCAAAAGCTTCAAATTTTCATTTCTTGCTTAAAATATCCTTCATAAATTTTGCATAACTTGGCATTTGTTCCAAAGCTTCAGCAAAAGGTATGTTAATAGTAAGTTTCTTAAAAATTTCAAAGAACTTAGAAAATTGATGATCAAGTTTCTGCTGTTTAAGTCTTTGAGGAAAAGGTGGTTGTGGTTTTTCAACTTCCACATTAATAGGTATAACAGTCTGATCTTGATTAGGAGAGAGAGTTTTTTTAGGTTTTTTGATCTTTTCAACCTCAATCTCTTTTTTAATTTCATTCTGCAATCTTTCTTTTAATTCCTTTCCACTTCTGAGTTGCACAGCCTTAACATGTTCATGTTCTTTTCCAGTTTCCTTTAGATTAATTTCAACATTACTAGGAAGTGTTCCTACAGGTTTGTTATTAATTAAAGTAGAAATTTGCCCCATTTGATTTTTAATATTACGAATAACAGTATTTTGATTTTGTAATTGATTATTCATTTGTAAAATTAATTCTTCATTGATAACTTTTTCTGTTGATTATTAAATCCGGGAGGTTTATAATTTGGATTAACTTGATCATTCCAATTTCCAGTGGGATGAGATTGATTATTACCCCATTGTTGTTGTGAATTATTCCTGTTAAAATTAGGATGATTTTTCCATCTAGGATTATAATAATTTGAATAAGGATTATTTTTACTTGCAATAGCATGTAGTTTCATTAGTTTGAGAATCTTCAATATTAGCAGAGTTATTATGTGAAATATTAATTGCAAAATTATCTAATTTTTTAGACTTTGCTGCTACTTGTGAAGCTAGAATAGAAAAGGCTTCATTATCGTGAATACTTGCCATCTTTTTAGGATTAATCCTTTCGGAAGGCCATTGAAAATTGTTATTAGCCATTTCTTCAATTAAAGTGTAAGCTTCTTCGAATGATTTAGACATTAAAGAACCTCCAGTGACGGCATCGATAATTGATTTTAAAGATCCGATTAATCCATTGTAAAATGTTTGAATAATTAACCAATTAGGTAAAGCATGATGAGGACATTTTCTTAATAGTTCTTTAAATTTTTCCCAAGTTTCATATATTGTCTCCCAGTCAAATTGACTAAATGAAGTAATATCATTTCTTAATTTAGCGAGTTTTAGAAGGAGGAAAATATTTAGCAAGGAATTTTTGTGTCATTTCAGCCCATGTTTTAATAGAACCAGTTGCTAATGAGTTTAACCATATCTTTGCTTTATCTCTTAAGGAAAAGGAATGAGTCTAAGTCTAATAGTATCATCAGAAACATTGTTATATTTAAAGGTAGCACAAAGTTCTAAAAAACTAAAAAGGTGTAAATTTGGATCCTCATTTGGTGTTCCACCAAATTGATTGTTTTGCACCATTTGAATAATAGACGGTTTAAGTTCAAAAGAATTAACATCTACGGTGGGTATTTAAATACTACTATGAAGTTCATCAATTGTAGGGTTAGCATAATCCCTTAATGGTTTATAAACATTTTGATCTTTAAGTTCAATTGGATTTTGTAAAGTAGCCATTTCTTGAACTTTTTGAATTTGTTTTCCCTTTTTAATTTTTCTAATTGTTCTTTCTAGTTCAGAATCTAAAGGTATTAATTCTTCAGAACCAAAACTACGCATAAAAAAATAAAGCAAGGAATAAAATTTTTTTTATTTATTTTATTTTATATTTTATATTTTTATATTTTTTTAATGTTTTTGGAAGTATAATATTTAAAAATCTATAAATTGTACCTCTTTTTCCTCGGCAACGGCGCCAAAACTTGACCCGATTTTTGTATTTCTAAATACAAGAATTTGTTACCACTGCTAGAAAAATTAATTTCTGGCAAAGGCGCGAAACACTTGACCCGGAATAACTTGTTATATAGATGTGTACCAAATTTTAATTTACGGCAATAACATTAAATAAAACTTGATTGCTACTCGAATGCTTAGGTCGTTATTGATTAATACTTTTTAAATATATGTTTATATAGCAAAATATAATTTTAAAGGAAAATATTTTATATACTTTTTGGGTACTACGCAAGTATAAGTATCGTTTCAAGTAATAAAGGGCTTTGAAACAAAGACCCCAGTATCGATCCCACGGAGAAAAAATATGGTAATAAATTTTTAAATATTGTATTTCAAAATCTTTTTGTATTTTAATCACTATAAATTACTTTTAATTTACTAGATGCAGATAAAGAAAACAATAATAAGAAAATGATTTTGTGAAAACTATATAAAACAAACAACTTTCTTTCTTTCAATTAATCCAAGATTTTTAAGATAATTTAATATTCGTTGGAGAATCTATTTTATGGTATTGTGCCAAATAGAAGCATTCCTATTCTTTATCCTTTGATCCAGGCGCAAATAACATTAGCTAATCTACAGATCGGGTCCGGATGTATTGTTAGTAGAATGGGTTAATCTAGGCTCACACTACTTAGATGTCCGACGGTGGCTATGGTCGGCCCTACCGGTGACCCTTTCCTTATCTATAAATCAAATTATAAGAATTTAGTCTGTCACTCTAAAAACTTATCGATTCTACGCCCTTTAAATCTTATCTTCCTATTTATTTGCACTTCACCTTGAATAGCCCGCGCATGGCCTTCGACTACCCGAGGATTCACGTGACATCTACGAGTTAAGAGTTCTTCTCCTTCTAGGTCTCAAAACTCTTCGACATGTTTTAACAATTTAAATGGCCAATTTAAAAAGTAAAGTAAGATCGAGTATTATTATCATCACGATGTTTTGAAAATATTTTGATTTTCGATTCTCCATCGAATTTTATATTATCTTATTTATCTTTTCATAATTGAAGGAAGAAAGTAAACTAACTACTCAGAACACATTGAATATAAACAACAAAACATAATAAATAAACTTTGAATCGAAAAATAAAATACTTATCTCGAATATTCCTTCTACGAATCTTCGATTCCTATCGACTCCACGGTGTAATGAACTCCAGAATGCAACAACTTGAAAATAAACTCACTAAACTAAATAAAAGTGGCCCTAAATTTCTCTCTCTATTTCTCTCTTTAAGGATGAGAGATTCTAAAGTGGCTAAGAGATAGGGGATACAATGGAGGCACCATTTTCTGAAGGAGTGGACTCCTATTTATAGGCTTCAAGGGTTGCCTTGAGGCACCTCTTCAAAACATGTCGAAATTCAATGAATCTTCTAGAAGGTCTATCTGGTGCCTAGCCGCCGGAATCTGGTATCTAAGCGCCGGACACCGCGTCCAGTTTTTCGCACCTCTTCACTTTAGCTCGCACCTCTTCGCGAGTAAAACCATTTTGGAGCGTCCAAATGCAATGTATCACATTTCCTATTATCAAGGAACAACTGCCAGTCTTCTAGAATGTCCAATAACCGCTCACTCTGTCAAAATAACCATCCAAAAGTCGTCAAAAACTTCACAGTTTCTGTATCGAGTATGGCGCGTAGGCGCCAACTTCTGGCGCCTAGGCGCCAGGCCATAATTTTTGATAATTCTTGTATTTTGCTCCTTTTTGCTCCTTTTTCACCGTTTTTCCTTTTTTGGACCTTTTTACATCACCTAAATCCAAAAACACAAAAATACCTTTCATTAAAGCATAATATCCTTAGAAATTGATAAAAATCAAGGCATAAAAATATGTATTTTTTTCATGGATCAATAAGTTTTGTTGTTATTCTAACTATCATCCTATTGAGGGAGAGTTAAATGAGATAATGACATTTCTGACTGATGCAAGAGGATTATGGAAGATAACTAATGATAGAGGAGTCAATTTTCAGGCCTCTAAGTTAAATGCCACTTCTAAAGCATGGCATTATTTTATCTCATCTAAGCTATTGCCTTCAAGTCATACTAGTGAAGTTACAAGGGAGAGAGCTGTGTTGAACTATTGCATTCAGCAAGAGAAGCCTATAGATGTTGGAAAAATGATTTATGATTATATTTTGAATTGTGCCAGATCTACCACTACTGCAGGTATGAGATTTCCTTCCTTGATTCATTCATTATGTGAGCTGTTTGGAGTGAAATTTGAAACTTGGGAAGAGGTACTTCAACATTTGAAACCAATTAACAGTGTCTACGTTGGAGCTTACACTGTACATTCAGAGTTTGGCTGAAGAGGAGGATTTGGTAGGGCTTCTATTGCTTCTTCTTCTGCTTCTGCTGCTTCTACTTCCCATGCTACGACTTCGCGAGCTTCATCATCTGGTGATTCACAGAATGGTTTGTTAAGAAAGATTTTGAAGAAGGTGAGTCTTACTCGTGAGCATGTAGAGACATGGATGGTAAGATGGATAATATGGAAAGATATATTGTAAAACATGATGAATATGAGGAGAATTATCAGTATTATTTGGATAGATTGATTAGAGGTGATCTGAGTGCTGAGATGCCCCCTCATCCAATCTATATACCTTATGAGCCATCCAGATATTGGAATGAGAAAGATGATGACGATGATGAGGATGATTAGTAGATTTTTTTTGTGTTACTGACACTTTGTTGATGTACTGATGTATGTTGTGTCTTGTGTTTTATTTTGATATTGTGTTTGTGGTGTGAACTCTGGTAGTATGCTGATCTACTTTTCGATATTTATACTTACAACTATGATATGAAAGTTAGCAACGACACCAAAAACTTGATCCCACACTGAATATATATACTGATGATTCTGTTATGGAATTTATGATTTATATTGTGGATACTACGCAAGTATACGTATCGTTATCAAGTAATATAGGGCTCTAATGGAGTCCTAGATATCGATCCCACAGGGAAGTTAGAGAATTTTAAAGACAACTTAAAGTAGATTTACTTACTAATCTAGTATATGGAAATTAAGAACACATAGACTATAATAAACTAATGCTTAAAAGGTTTAAATGTAAGATTCTAATTTAGAAAAACATCTTTCTCCTTGTTGAGAGAATTAAGTGAATGATGAATTAAATGAGTTTTTTAATTGTATTGTGCCAAATAGGAGCATTCCTATTCTTTACCCTTTAGTCCAGGTGCAAAGAACATTGACTAGTCTTATGTTTGGTTGCCGAATCCGCGATCTGGAGCCGGGAGGATACCGACTGCCACTTCAGAGCTCCCACATTCCCCTCGCCTGAGGGCTAATATCTACACTTCAGCTCCCAAACAATAGGACCGAATTGAATATTTTAGTCTTTCACACTAAAATGTCCAATTCTACGCTCGATAGTTAATATTTTCCTATTTATTTCCAAGGCTTTTGACTTCCCTGAATCTTGGATGTAATCTTTACTATAGTTGATAATTCAACATATGTTAACAAATCAATTGGCCAGATTGAAAGTAAATTAAGATTTAAGTAAAAGATTAGCAAAATTTCTATTTTCATATTTTTAGGCATAACTACTTTAATTCATCATTTCACAAAATCTCGAAAACAAAGAGAAAGATTAAGGAAACTACTCAGAACGCATGGAAAAAATAACACAAATCATGGATTTCATTAAAGTTAACAAACAATAAACAAATATACTTATCTCAATTCTTCTCCCTAAGCAGACTCCTTGAAGTTCCTTTGACTCTTCCTTCTAATACAGCACACTGTTGACCTCATTTTTGATGAGGTCTTCTCTTCCCTCTTTAGTGTTTAGGATCTAGCCTTAGGCTTTTCCTTTGACTATCTTAGAGGACTAGAATTGGGACCCATCCCTTAGAAATTTGAACCAATTCTTGCCTCCCTGCAAACCCCACAATCTTGATTGTAGACCCCTAATCACCTAGAGGGTTGAAATCAAATGTGAAGGTTTAAAGGATGAGTTCCCATAGGACTCTTTGGCCTAGGACCACCACAGGTGGCTTGGTCGCAGTGAGGGTTGACTTACACACTCATTACACTCACACTCTACACTCTCACACACACAATCCAAATCCTAAAACCACACCCATACCCAACTTGACTCCTTGACTCATGTAGGTAATTCATATGGATGGACCTTAACCCCTAAGCCCCTAGCTAAGAGGGTTAGGAACAACATAGTGAATGCCTCAAATGAGTCCTCTCATGACTCATATAGGCTTAACATGGCTTCATGGCTCAACCAAAGTGCTTCCATTTCACTCATATTTGATCAATCTTTTTTTTTCCAAAATTTCAATTTTTGTCCCCGGGGACCCTACACCCATCAAACCTACTAGAAGCCCTTAAAATTGCCCAAATCCTCCAAAATTTCCAAACCACCCAAAATTCCCCAAAATTAACCTTGAACATTTCCTCACCAATCAAATTGATCATCCATAGCCAAAAATACCAAAATTTCCAAAAATACCCCCCAATACCCTCCAAATACCCAAAATGCCCCTCTTAGCCAAAAAATCCAAAAATTCAAAAAATTCCCAGAAAATTTCAGAAAATCCCAAATATTCCCAATTTCATTTTGTCCAACTACACCATGGGCCAATTTTGTTAATTTACCCCACTTCTACCAAAACCCCCAATTTAGCTCATTCTTAACGCAAGTGAACCCAATGTCAAACCAAATCTACCCAATTGACCCCAATTTTGGTCCAATTCAATTCTAAAATTCAATTTAATATTCAAAATATCAATTTAGACTAAATCCAAGTCCAATTTGATTGACATTTGAATCCAATTTCACTTTTGACCTTAAAGCCTAATTTGGACCCATGACCCAAACTTAGCCCAAATCAAACCAATTCAACTCCAATTGACCCCAAAACCTTTTTTAAACCTTCCCTAACATCCCCAAAAACAAAACACTAACATAATTTGGCCAAAATTTGGACCCAAACCCCACTCAAATTCAACCCAAAACGAAAAAGCCCAATTTTGACCTAAACCCAAACCTAACCCAAATAAGCCCAAGTCCCAAAACCAAAACCCAACCAAAGTTAAAACCTCTTTGAAACACTCCCATAAACATTTACCGACATTAATTTTACATCAATTTCAACCTTAGCCCAACATTGGCCCAAATTAGCCCAATTTGACCTACATTGGCCCATTTACCAAATGAACTCAAATTCAACCCAATTCAAACCTAAACCACCTCAAATTCATTTCAAATCACTCATGACACATCCCTAAACCAAACCCAACAATTATTTGGCCTAAACTTCTACAAAATTCCCATCCATGAATTCATTCTTATACCTAAAGGCTCATTCCCTTAAGCCTTCCTAAAAGCCCATCCAAAATGATTTCAGAAGGCCCAAAATCCATCTTGAAGCCCACATGACAATCCTCTATCATCATCCATTTGATAAAACCATCTCCTAAGTTCTAAATCCATGATGAAATAATTCCAAATCAAGCCATATGCCAAATCCCATCAAATCACCCCTAAATTACCAAAATTTCTAAAACCCTTTTTCATGTAAATGACCAAGCTTTGTCCCGAAGCCACATGGAGCCATGAGCAAGCCATTTACAAGCCATATGAAGCCATGGAAGGTTTGACATGTGACCAAGCCATTAATGGCAAAAGGAGGGCCCCCTTTCCTAATTCTTCATTAAGCCTTTTTAACCATAACCATGTCGCACACTAAACCAAGTTTAGCCACCTCACCATGGATGGAGACTTCACCAATCCATGGCAAGTGACCTAGCTCGATCCCACGACCCAAAATCGGACCATGGGAAGGTGAACCAAGCCCAAATACATGGGTTGACCAAATTGAACCCAAAATGAGCCTCTCCCCATTCCATTTCAATTCGGCCCCTTTACACATGTCAAACTCCAATTGATCGCACCATTGCCAACCCACGACCCCACTCGGTCAAGATGGTGACCGATGCACCGGCCGGCCGACCACGAGCCGCCGGAAAACACCATGGCCGAGAGCTCCATGTGAGCCAAAAAATTCAATTCTCCCTTGCCGACTTATCTCAACCCGAATGGACGGCATAGCTCTTCTTCTCCTCACCGAGCAGGCTGATCCCGACCTTGAACCCCACGGGAAGCCCTCCAGCCATGCCTATTTAAACACCACCTCCTCTCGGCCATGAGAGGTGCTGAACCAAAACTTACTGAAACCCTACCAAAATCATCCCAGACCACTCTCTACACATAGAGAACTTGATCCCCACTGAAATCCCCCTGCCATTTCCTCTCCTGCGAGCTCGATTTCGGAGTTAAAATCCAAGCTCAAAACCAGGACACTTCACCACAGTGAGCCAATCTCCAAATTGATTGGTCCTACACCTTCACGGACCAAGAGGAGAAGTTTCCCAGCAAAGCCCCTTCACCGAGCCGACCATTGCTCCCGGCCTCCAAGCTTTGTGATCGGCTGTGGTCGAAATCATACCTAGACAATTCACCAGGCCAAGGGACTTCATCGGAGCTTGCTTGGACCCAATCGAAGGTGACACAACTCTCAGATCGAAGCTTCACTTCTCCGAGTAAAGGTATGGACTCACTCTTCTTCCCGAGCTTACAGAGATTCTCCATTTAATTTGAATCAATTTCAATGCATGTTTACCGTATGGATGTGTTCGTCTCTTCAGAGACGAATCCATAGAGCATAAGAACACGAAAATCCGTTGAGAATCGAGTGAGAACCGATCATTGAAAAATTTATTAAGAAATTCATACCTATTTTTGATGAAATTGCACTTTAAAGAAAGGTATTTTCTTTATTTTGTTGCGGGAATGGAGAATTTAGGTGATAAAAGCAAAAATCATAAAAAGGAACGGATTTGGAGCAAAAAGGAAGAAAATAATGCAATTTGCGGCGAGTCGCCGACGACGAGATCGAGCCCGCCGACGGCGAGGTATGAGGAAGAAATTCGAAGGATTTATAGCGTCTCGGCGACGGCGAGCCCGAGCCCGCCGACGGCGAGATAGCGCGGTTCGAAGACCTTCTAGAAGCCTCGCCGACGGCGAGGTAGTTCGTCGCCGACAAGCGAGCTAGTTCGAATGGCGCGGATACATTGAACACGGACACCTTTTGAAGAGATGCTTACACACCTCTTGGACCTTTGCCTACCTCATATATAGAGGCCGAAATTCGATCTTTGAAGTGCAGTTTTTGTGTGTTATTTTGTGTTGTGTGTGTCGATTTGAATCTTTAGAGTCTTAATTAGTGTAATTAGTGAGTCTTTAGTGAGTTAGTGAGTTTTTAGTGAGTCTTGTCATGTCTTGGAAAGAAGAGTCGAAAGGAACTGTGAGGAGTACGCTGGGGATAAATCGAGATAAGTATTTGTATTTATTGTTTTTAACTTTAAATGAAATCCATGCTTAGTTTAGTTCCCATGCATTCTGAGTAGTTTATTAGTCTTTCTCCCTGTTTATGAAATTAAGTGACTTGATGAACTAAAAATAGAAGTACTTTTATATATATTAATAAATTGTGATAATTTTTACTTAAAACTTAATTTACTTTCAAACTGGCCATTTGATTTGTTAAAATATGTTGAATATCAACTATAGCAAAAAATTACATCGGATATTCGGGGAATTCAAAAGCCTTGGAAGGAAGGTGCAAATAAATAGGGAAATAATATCACTGGGCGTAGAATTGAGCATTTTAGTGTGACAGACTAAAATATTCAATTCGGTCCTATTGTTTGAGAGCTGAAGTGTAGATGTTAGCCCTCGGGCGAGGGGAACGTGAGAGCTACGAAGTGGCGATCGGTATCCTCCCGACTAGCCGCGATTCGGTAATCAAACATAGGATTAGTCGATATTCTTTACACTCGGACCAATGGGTAAAGAATAGGAATGCTCCTAGTTGTCACAATACCTTAAAATTATACTATTTAAATTCATCGATCACTTAAATTTCTAAACAAGGGGAAAGATACTTTTTTCGAATAGTTAAGACTTATTTAGCGATTAGTTTAATATCGTGCACTTTCGATACGTATTAATTTTCTACTTAGTTAAGTTACACTAATTAAAATACTTAGTTTACTTTATTAAGCTTAAATTTAGAATTCCAAATTTTCGTATACTATTTTAAAATTATTATTATTATTATTTTAAAATTAGTTGTTATTTAATTTTCTATTTTCCTGTGGGATCGATAACCAGGACTCCACTAGAGCCCTGTATTACTTGATATGATACGTATACTTGCGTAGCATCCACAACATAAACAATTACAATTCTACACATATAATATAGCGGGGTCAAGTTTTTGGCGTCGTTGCAATTAAATTAAAAATATCATAATATAAAATTGTGGGTCAAGTTTTTGGCGCCGTTGCGGGGAAAGTAAGAAAAATTTACTAGAGTAACGGACTATTTTAAAATAATCATAATAAATAAATTAATATCTATTCTAAAATTGTATGCGCAAATTTGGAAATGAAAATTTAATACCTTACGATTCTGAATTAGAGCGTACAATTAAAAGAATTAGAAAACAAAAGAAACAAATTATAAATTTAACACAAATGACGAATATTCACGAAATTCAAAATATGAACCAACAAAGACCATTAAGAGATTATGCCAACCCTACATCAAATGAAATTCATTTAACTATTCAAAACCCCGATGTAGTTGCTTAATTCATTTGAACTTAAACATCACAATTATCCAAATGGTACAAAACAATCAATTTAGTGGTTTACCTGCGAAGATCCTAACTTACATCTTGCTTAGTTTTCTAGAACTTTGTGCTTACTTTTAAATATCAAGGAGTATCCGACGATGCTTATAAGACTTAGACTTTTTCCTTTTTCATTAAGGGATAAGGCTAAAATGTGGTTGAATTCGTTAGCACTTGGATCTATTAAAACTTGGGGAGAATTATCACAAAAATTTCTATCCAGAATATTTTCCACCATCTAAAACTTGCTAAGTTTAGAAATGATATAACTTTTTTTTGTCGGTTAGATGGAGAATCAATATATGAAGCTTGGAAGAGATTTAAGGAACTTCTTAGGAAATGCCCACATCATGCGCTACCAGATTGGTCGATTATTCAAACCTTTTATAATGGATTAGTAGGATCTTTAAGATCGATCATCGATCTTTCTTCTGGAGGTTCATTAATGTCTAAACCATTTGATGAAGCTTATGCACTAATCGAAGAAATGACAACAAATAATTTCCAATGGCCTGCTGATAGAGTAAATCCGAAAAAGATAGCTAGCATTCATGAAAACGATGCAATATCTATGTTAGCTTCTCAAATTGCTGCTATATCTAAGAAATTAGATCATTTTGGAATGAACTACTCTCCTACTTTAGAAGAAAACTCATCTGGACAAATCATAGAATCTCAATCTAATTATGAAACTTTAAATGTTATTAATAATAGAACTAATAACCCTTATTCAAACTATTATAATCCTGGTTGGAAAACTCATCCAAATTTTAATTGGAATAACACATCTAATCAACAATGGATGAATCAACCTAATCAAGCGAATCCAAACTATAAACCTAATTACCCACTGGATTTAATAACAATAACCCTCGATTCGAAGATAAGAAATTATCTATGGATGAATTAATTTTGAATATGGGTCATCAACTACAAAATCAAGGAAATCAACTACAAATTCAAGGAAATCAATTACAAATTCAAGGAACATCTATTAAAAATATCGAAACTCGACTTGGACATATTGCTACTTGCGCTAAATAATAGAATACCTGGAACTTTCCCTAGTAATGTGGAAATAAATCCTAAAGATCGAGGAAAAGAACAAATTAAAGCAATACAACTAAGGAGTGGAAAAGAATTAGAACCTCGAATTCAAAAAGACTTGAAAGCCAAAAGAGGAAGTGGAAATTGAAAAGGAAACACTTGACAAGATTCAAACTTAGAACATCCTTTAATACCTATGAAAATTTACGTTGAAAAACCTCCATCACCATTTCCTCGACGACTAGCTCGACATAAAAAAGATAAACAATTTGCTAAATTCCTTGAAATATTAAAGAAATTAATAATCAATATACCTTTTGTCGAAGCTTTAGATCGGATGCCAAATTATGTAAAATTTATGAAAGATATTCTAAATAAGAAAAGAAAATTCATCGATAATGAAACGATCGCACTTAGTGAAGAGTGTAGTCTTATTATTCGAAGAAGCTTCCGAAAAATTGAAAGATCTCGGTAGTTTCACTATACCTCGTGCTATAGGAGAAAAATTTTATGGAAAAGCTTTGTGTGACTTAGGAGCAAGCATCGATCTAATGCCTACTATTGATTTTTAAGAGATTAGGATTAGGAAAAATTACACCTACTTTAGTAACCCTTCGATTAGTCGATCGTTCGGTTACCTATCCTAAGGGAGTTATTGAAGATGTGTTAGTAAAAGTGGATAAATTTATCTTCCCGAGTAGATTTTATTGTTTTAGATATGGAGGAAGATAAAGAAATTCCTATCATTTTAGGAAGACCATTTTTAGGCTACTTGGAAAAGCTATGATTGATGTTCGAAAGGAGAATTAACTATGAGAGTAAATGACCAAAAAGTTACATTTAATATTGCAAAATCAATGAAATATCCTGCTGCTAGAAAAAGATGATGAATGTTTTCGGATGGAAATACTTGAATATTTACAACAAGAACATTTTAAGGAATATTACGAAGATAAATTAGAAAAAGAAAACACTCGAATTAATTGAAGATAATAATGAAGAATTAGATTATATTCGGGAAAGATTTGAATTTTTGGATAATACTGAAAAACAACGACAAGAATATAGTTCCATCAATTATTAAACATCACGAACTTGAGCTAAAAATATAACACGATCATTTGAAATATGCTTATTTAGGTAATTCTTCAACTTTACCAGTTATTATTTCATCCGCATTAAACGAATCTCAAGAACAAAAAATTTTAGAAACTTTAAAAAAACATAAGAAAACTTTTGGTTGGACTTTATCAGATATTAAAGGAATTAGTCCTTCAATATGTATGCATAGAATTATTTTAGATGATGAACATAAACCTAAAGCGGATCCCAAAGGAGATTAAACCCGATAATGAAAGAAGTAGTTAAGAAAGAAATTTTAAAATGGTTAGATAATGATATTATATATCCTATTTCCGACGAGTGCTTAGGTAAGCCCAATTCATCTGTGTTCCTAAGAAGGGAGGAGTGACCGTCACTCGCTGATGAAAATAACGATCTTATTCCTATAAGACAAGATTCTTGGTTGGTGTATATGTATTGATTATAGGAAATTAAATACCGCCACCAGGAAAGATCACTTCCCTTTACCATTTCTAGACCGGATGTTTGATAGATTAGTCGGACATAAGTATTTTTGTTTTCTAGATGGATACACCGGTTATCATCGAATAGAGATTGCTCACGAGGATCGAGAGAAAACTACATTTACTAGTCCTTATGGAACTTTCGCTTTTCGAAGAATGCCTTTTGGATTATGTAATGCACCAGCAACATTCCAGAGATGTATGATGTCTATATTTAGTAAGTTAATTGACAATGAAATAGAAGTATTTATGGATGATTTCTCTGTATTTGGAACATCATTTGACACATGCTTAACTCATCTTGAAAAAGTATTAGAAGTATGTGAGAAAACAAATTTAGTTCTAAATTGGGAGAAATGTCAATTTATGGTTGCGGGCGGCATTGTATTAGGGCATAAAATTTCGGAAAAAGGCATGGAAGTGGACCACGCAAAAATTCGAGTTATAGCTAAATTACCACCTCCAACTACGGTAAAAGGGGTAAGAAGTTTTCTTGGACATGCTTTGGATTCTATAGACGCTATATAAAAGATTTTTCAAAAATTACTAAACCTACTATGCCAACTTCTCGAAAAGGACAAGAAATTTGAATTTACAATCAAATGTCCGAATGCTTTTGAACTCTTAAAAGAAAAATTAATTACGGCACCTATAATAGTTTCACCTAACCTGGGAGAAACCATTTGAGCTTATGTGTGATGCTTAGTGATTATCTTGTAGGAGCAGTTCTTGGGCGAAGATATGAAAAGATTTTTAAAGTTATATACTATGCTTTAGTAAAACTCTAAATGATCTTTGAAATAAATTATACGATTCGTGAAAGAGAATTATTAGCGGTAGTATATGGTTTTAATAAATTTAGACCTTATTCGATTGGAACAAAATGTATCGTGCATATTGATCATTCTGCTATCAAATATTTAATGCAAAAGAAAGATTCCAAACCAAGATTAATTAGATGGATGCTATTAATGCAAGAATTCGATTTTGAGATCGTTAATAAGAAAGGAACTGATAATCAAATTGCGGATCATTTATCGAGATTAGAAAATCATGAATTATACGATATTGAAAATGAAATTATAGACAGCTTTTCTCGATGAACAACTATATAATATCAATGAGTGGAAAATACCATGGTATCTTGATATAGTAAACTATATAGTTAGTAATATTTTACCACCTATGCTAGCTTTGCAACAACAAAAAAAATTCATCCATGATATGAAAACCTATTTTTGGGATGAACCATATTTATATAAGCGATGTAAGGATTTAATTATTAGAAGATGTGTACCTTATGAAGAAAGCTGAACCAATTATTCAAAAATGTCATGATTCGATTTTGGAGGACATTTTGGGATCGATAAAATTGCTTATAAGATTCTACAATCTGGATTTTACTGGCCTACTCTATTTAGAGATGTATACGGATATATTAAAACTTGCGATAAATGTCGAAAGAGTAGGAAATATATCTAGAAAAAACGAAATGCCTACGAATTTTATATTAGAAGTTGAAATTTTTGATGTTTGGGGATTAGATTTTATGGGACCTTTTATTCCTTCGTTTGGAAACTCATATATATTAGTAGTTCGTTGATTATGTTTCCAAATGGATTGAGGCACAAGCTTTACCTAGGTGTGATGCTTAAGAGTGTTTGAAAATTTCGATGAAAAATATTTTTACTAGATTTGGAATGCCGAGAGTGATTATCACCGACGGAGGAACTCATTTTAGAAATAAATACATTCACAAACTAGTAGAAAAATACAATATTACTCATAAGATATCCTCTCGCTTATCATCCACGAGACTAGCGGATTAGTTGAAGTATCTAATCGTGAGATTAAACGTATTTTAGAAAAATCCGTAAACCCGAATAGGTTAGATTGGTCTATTAGATTAGACAACGCATTATGGGCTTATAGGACTGCTTATAAAACTCCGATTGGAATGACTCCCTACGAGGCTTATATATGGAAAAACATGCCACTTACCGAGTTGAATTAGAACATAAAGCATATTGTGCGATTAAAGAATTTAATTATAATATGAAGGAAAGTTTGGTGAGAAAAGATTGCTGCAATTAAATGAATTGGAAGAATTAAGAAATGAATCATATGATAATGATCGGATTTATAAAGAAAAGATGAAATTATGGCATGATCGAGAAGATTAATCGGAGAAATTTTGAACCGGGACGGGAAGTTTTGCTATATAATACTAGATTGAAATTATTTCCTGGAAAATTGAAGTCTCGATGGTTAGGACCTTTCACCATAACTCAAATATTTTCATACGGAACTATAGAAATCGAAGATCCAAAAGCTGGACATAAATTTAAAGTTAATGGACATAGATTAAAACCATATTTCGAAGGTATAAGACCTAACTATAAAGAGGTTTTAATGCTTAGTCGACCTGATTAATAATTGAAATTAGGTTGGGCTGACGACGTTAAACCAAGCGCTTTATGGAAACCCATATTAGTTATCTATTTTTATTTAATCTTAATAGTTATTCTATATTATTGAAACTTTACTACTCAATTATTATTAAGAATCATCACATATTCGAACCATTATGATGAGAAAAGAAATTATTCGATTTAGAGCGAAATTGGACATTATTTTGGAATCTCGCCGACGGTGAGGTCGATACTCGCCGACAGCGAGGTTCGCGCCTAATTTAAATTCAGTTTATTTATCGAGCTCGGCGACGGCGAAAACGTCCCGCCGACGGCGAGAACATGGGAGGCGGTTTATAAGCCGAGTCGCCGACGGCGAGAAACTTCTCGCCGACGGCGAGAAGTTATAAAGATGAGTTATTTATAATTTGAATGTCGATTTGGACGGTTTCAACACCAATTCCTTTGTGAAAACCCATTCTTAAATCATTCTAGATCTGCCTTCTTCACTAGAATTCATTCCATTCACCATAATGGCCTCCAAATTCTTAGATTCCTCTAATTCTGGAGTGTTTAACCGGAGGAAATTTATGAGTGCGGAAGCGCAGCGGATCTTCAACAAGGTTTTGGTAAAGAAAAGAGTTATCAAGGAACGAGGATTTGTCGATCGAGGATTAGAGAATTCCACTAGGAAGATTGAAGAAACGATCGCGCGGCGCATGCTTGGGAGGTATTTTGTTACACTACTTCTGTTGTTGTTATTCCGGTTGTGAAAGAGTTCTACTCTAACTTACATGCGATCAACAATGGGAATGTCTACATCCGAGGAAGATGGGTGACGTTTACTCCATCAAGAGTAAATGAATTATTCTCTATAGAAAACACCCCGGTATGTCACTATTCAAATTTTGTGCCTTCTCGATATAATATGAATGAGATATTTCAATATCTGATTGATGAACCAGAAGATTGGGAAATGCGTGAAGACGGGTATGTTAGTTTCTCTGCATCACTTTTGAATCCCGTCTCAAAGCACTCGGCACTTTTTCATCTCATCTAAATTGTTACCTACTATGAGGGTAAACAAGGTTTCGAAGGGATGCGCTATATTGAATTATTGTATTCAAAATGGATCGCTTATTGATGTTGGATCAATAATTGTTAAGTACGCATTGGGTTTAATTGTGCATGGGTCGGTTCACGGACTAGGACACCCATCTACTATTTTTGCATTATGCGATCGGTACCGAGTTTCTTATGAAGCTTGGGAAAAGGTTACGTTACCTTGGAAGCCGCTTGATCCTACGGATATGTTCCCTACTTTGGACAATAATGATGAAATTACATTTATCTGCGATAGAGCTTCACGAGAATAATCCTATAGCAAGGCCTATTTCGGATAAAACGAGTTACTTATGAAGAAAATTAAAGGAATGGAGAAAGAAGCTGCAGAAAGTGAGAGATTCAATCGACAATATATCCGATTTATTTGATCACATTGATCTGGAGGATGAAGGAATACTTTGATCATTCCGGACACACGGAAGCTAGCTTTCTTCATTTGCGAGACGGAAGGGTTGGATCATCTGAAGAATGCGCCGGAATTTCCTTCGGGCCTTTACATAACTTATTTTTGCATTATCGTCATATCGGAAATATCAGAGAAGATGAAGATTCTGACATTGAAGAGTAGTAGTAAAGATTTCCATAGTATGTTTAAGTTATTTGATTTGATTTAGATTTTATTATGTGTGGAGTGATGATTTGAATATCTCGAAACTTAATTGAGATATGCGTCATAGTTTTGTATCGGCATTTAGTGTATCGTGGATTGGTTTGCGATGTCGATTAGTAGTAAGGATTGGAGAATTGAAGTTTGATTATAGAGTTTAAAATTATGTTAGTTTGTACATCTTATGGATTTCAATATTAAAGTTAATTTGTTGTGTTGTGTGAATTTGTTTGTGTATAAGTAGCTAATCTTCATATTAAATTAATAAATGATGTGATCGGAAATATAATATAAGGCAAATCGAGGAGGGGATGACAATATAGTTTGGGACTTCGATATAGAAGATTAGGACTTTATTTGTTTTGTTTGTTTGATGTTAAGTTATTTTGGAAACTTTTATATGTTTGTAATATTCAGTACTTTATGTTGTGAGACATTGGATGTTTGTTAGATTATTTGCTTGAATTGTGATAATAGTTTAGTTATTGTTTTTTGTGTTAGTTAATTGCATTTGTTTTTATGTTAAATAGGATGTTAGTTTTCTTTAGTATGTTTTTATTTTATTACGTATTGTTTTAAGTTGTAAAATTGTTAATGTGTTAGTTAAATTGTTTTAATATGTTAGTAATTCATATGTGTAGTGTAGAGTTAATTTTAATTGTTGTATTTAATACTTATCTCGGATTTTATCCTCTGCATTTTCTTTAAATTGTTATATATATATGGAGAATACTAACGAGTACGGAGTTCAATGAAAAATGAAAAAGCTCGCAAAATATTCAAAGAAAAAGAAATACCTAAACTTCAAAGGTATGATTTATTTACTTTCCCTTTTTCATTATTTAGAATAGATATAAAAATTTAAGTTGGGGGGGAGTAAATACAAATTTAGTTATTAACTTGTTCTCAATTTCTATTTTCAAATTATTATAAAATGATTTTTATAGCAAATTTTTCAATTTAATTAATATGAATTATTTTATTTAATTATTATAAAAGGTTAAATGAAATATTTCTAGTGCTTTAATTAATTAAATAGAATAAAATATTTGGTTAAAGGGAATAAGAATATAGTAAACTATTTTTAGTAAGGAAAACTATATTCTAAAATTAAAATTCTTAAGTATTCAAGTGAAAAAGAAAAGATTGAAAATCAATGAAGTAAAAACTATGAAGTATATATAAGCTAAGAAATATTTCTAAGTTTCAAATTTAGGAAGATGAAAATGAAGTTCAAAATTATTAACGAGGCTCTCCGGATACGAGTAATCCTCATTAGAAAAAAGAAAAAGAAAAAGAAAAGAAAAAGAAAAATGAGGAGAAGCTTGAGGAGATGCCTTATCAAAATTGGCTTCATTTGAATTAACTCTAAAGGGAAAAACTTAGATATTTTCAAACTTATGTTTATGGATTAGAATTTTACCTAATAGTGTTTTCTTGAATTTCTTATCATATGAATATCTTAAGTAGTTATTCTTTTAAATATAGTCATTCCTGAAATGAATAGTAAGCTAGAAATCTTAGACCTGATAACTAAATAATTTATTTCTATAAGATTAATTAAATTACATGAATTATTTTTATTTAACTTTATTATGATATTAATTAATGTAATTCATAGTTATTTAAATTGAAAAATCTTATTAAAGAACTCATTATTTTTATGTAGTACTAAAATTACTTGAGGATAAGTAATAAGTAAGTTTGGGGGATTTTGATCACTGAAAATTTATTAAGAAATTCATACCTATTTTTGATGAAATTGCACTTTAGAGAAAGGTATTTTCTTTATTTTGTTGCAGGAATGGAGAATTTAGGTGATAAAAGCAAAAATCATAAAAAGGAACGAATTTGGAGCAAAAAGGAAGAAAATAATGCAATTTGTGCTGAGTTGCCGACGGCGAGATCGAGCCCGCCGACGGCGAGGGTATGAGGAGGAAATTCTGAAGGATTTATAACTGTCTCGCTGACAGCGAGCCCGAGCCCGCCGATAGTGAGATAGCGCGGTTCGAAGACCTTCTAGAAGCCTCGCCGACAGCGAGGTAGTTCGTCGCCGACGGCGAGCTAGTTCAAATGGCGCATATACATTGAACCTGGACACCTTTTGAAGAGATGCTTACACACCTCTTGAACCTTTGCCTACCTCTATATATAGAGGCCAAAATTCAGTCTTTGAAGTGCAGTTTTTGTGTGTTATTTTGTGTTGTGTGTGTCAATTTGAATCTTTAGAGTCTTAATTAGTGTAATTAGTGAGTCTTTAGTGAGTTAGTGAGTTTTTAGTGAGTCTTGCATATCTTGGAAGGAAGAGTCGAAAGGCTATGAGGAGTCCGCTAGGGATAAATCGAGATAAGTATTTGAATTTATTGTTTTTAACTTTAAATGAAATCCATGCTTAGTTTAGTTCCCATGCATTCGAGTAGTTTATTAGTCTTTCTCCTCGTTTATGAAATTAAGTGACTAGATGAACAAAAAATAGAAGTACTTTTATATATATTAATAAATTGTGATAATTTTTACTTAAAACTTAATTTACTTTCAAACTGGCCATTTGATTTGTTAAAATATGTTGAATATCAACTATAGTAAAAATTACATCGGATATTCGGGGAATTCAAAAGCCTTGGAAGGAAGGTGCAAATAAATAGGGAAATAATATCATTGGGCGTAGAATTGAGCATTTTAGTGTGACAGACTAAAATATTCAATTCGGTCCTATTGTTTGAGAGCTGAAGTGTAGATGTTAGCCCTCGAGGCGAGGGGAACGTGGGAGCTACGAAGTGGCGATCGGTATCCTCCCAGCCTAGCCGCAGATTCAGTAATCAAACATAGGATTAGTCAATATTCTTTACACCTGGACCAAAGGGTAAAGAATAGGAATGCTCCTATTTGTCACTATTTAAATTCATCAATCACTTAAATTTCTAAACAAGGGGAAAGATACTTTTTCTGAATAGTTAAGACTTATTTAGCAATTAGTTTAATATCCTGCACTTTCAATACGTATTAATTTTCTACTTAGTTAAGTTACCTAATTAAAATACTTAGTTTACTTTATTGCGCTTAAATTTAGAATTCCAAATTTTCGTATACTATTTTAAAATTATTATTATTATTATTTTAAAATTAGTTGTTATTTAATTTTCTATTTCCCTGTGGGATCGATAACCAGGACTCCACTAGAGCCCTGTAATACTTGATACGATATGTATACTTACGTAGCATCCACAACATAAAGAATTACAATTCTATACATATAATATAGCGGGGTCAAGTTTTTGTCATCGTTGCGATTAAATTAAAAATATCATAACATAAAATTGTGGGTCGAGTTTTTGGCGCCGTTCTTTGAGGAAAGTAAGAAAAATTTACTAGAGTAATGTAGACTATTTTAAAATAATCATAATAAATAAATTAATATCTATTCTAAAATTGTATGCGCAAATTTGGAAAAGAAAATTTAATACCTTACGATTCCGAATTAGAGCGTACAATTAAAAGAATTAGAAAACAAAAGAAACAAATTATAAATTTAACACAAATGGCGAATATTCCCGAAATTCAAAATATGAATCAACAAAGACCATTAAGAGATTATGCCAACCCTACATCGGATGAAATTCATTTAACTATTCAAAACCACGATGTAGCTACTAATTCATTTGAACTTAAACCCGCAATTATCCAAATGGTACAAAACAATCAATTTAGTGGTTTACCTGCCGAAGATCCTAACTTACATCTTACTAGTTTTCTAGAACTTTGTGCTACTTTTAAATATCAAGGAGAATCTGACGATGCTATAAGACTTAGACTTTTTCCTTTTTCATTAAGGGATAAGGCTAAAATGTGGTTGAATTCGTTAGCACCAGGATCTATTAAAACTTGGTCCACTTTTCGATATTTATACTTACAACTATGATATGAAAATTAGCAACGACACCAAAAACTTGATCCCGTACTGAATATATATATATTGATGATTCTGTTATGGAATTTATGATTTATATTGTAGGTACTATGCAAGTATACATATCGTTATCAAGTAATATAAGGCTCTAATGGAGTCCTAGATATCGATCCCACAGGGAAGTTAGAAAATTTTAAAGACAACTTAAAGTAGATTTACTTACTAATCTAGTATACGGAAATTAAGAACACTTAGACTATAATAAATTAATGCTTAAAAGGTTTAAATGTAAGATTCTAATTTAGAAAAGCATCTTTCTCCTTGTTAACAGAATTAAGTGAATGATGAATTAGATGAGTTTTTTTAATTGTATTGTGCCAAATAGGAGCATTCCTATTCTTTACCCTTTGGTCCAGGTGCAAAGAACATTGATTAGTCTTATGTTTGGTTACTGAATCTGTGGCTAGGCTGGGAGGATACCGATTGCCACTTCAGAGCTCCCACGTTCCCCTTGCTTGAGGGCTAAGATCTACACTTCGGCTCCCAAACAATATGACCAAATTGAATTTTTTAGTCTGTCACACAAAAATGTCCAATTCTACGCCCGATAGTTAACATTTCCCTATTTAATTGCACCCTCCTTCCAAGGCTTTTGACTTCCCTGAATCTTGGATGTAATCTTTACTATAGTTGATAATTCAACATATGTTAACAAATCAATTGGCGAGATTGAAAGTAAATTAAGATTTAAGTAAAAGATTAGCAAAATTTCTATTTTCATAGTTTTAGGCACAACTACTTTAATTCATCATTTCACAAAATCTCGATAATAAAGAGAAAGACTAAGGAAACTACTAAGAACGCATGGGAAAAATAACACAAATCATGGATTTCATTAAAGTTAACAAACAATAAACAAATATACTTATCTCAATTCTTCTCCCCAAGCAGACTCCTTGAAGTTCCTTTGACTCTTCCTTCTAGTACAACACACTTAATTAAACTCACCAAGACACTAAACACACTTAAACACTCTATATAGAATCTAAAAGAATCTAGAATGACACACAACTGACTACAATTCGTCTCTTTTTATAGGAGTCAAATCTCCAAAGGTTACTTAAGCACCTCTTCAAAAAGCATCCAGGTTCAATGTGTCGGCGGGCTTCTAGAAGATGGGCTAACCTCGCCAATCTCACTGACAGAGGGCTCGATCTCGCCGTCTGTGAGTTCCTTATAATATATTCAAAACTTTCGGGAAAAACTCACCGTCGGCGGGACAGTTCAATTTTTCATCAAATTTTGTCCTTTTTTCTCCAAATCTGCTTCTTTTGTGCTTTTTGCTTTCAGTACTTATAATTCTTCATTCCTGCAATAAAACATAGAAAATCCCTTTCTTTAAAGTGCAATTTCATATAAAATTGGTATGAAATTCTTAATATATTTTCTAGTGATCATATGCTAATTATAGTTGGACTTTTTTATGCATTTTCAGATGTATCATTATTGGATTGATATTCTATATGTCGCTTTGTGTGATATATGTGTAGTAGTAAATTTTTTATTGTGTATGTCGTGTCAGAGTTTTTAAAGTGTGTACTTTAATTACAAAACTGTTAGGAGAACATGGAACACTATTAAAAACTATTATTTAAAAACTGCATGTTTAAAACTTTTCAAAATCTACTACTACCATTTGTTAACTAGTATTGGTGTGATTTCAGTTATTTTCAGTTGGTGTGTATTTGCTTTGAAAACCTTCACTATTGTAGAAGTCCTTTGAAATTTTAAAATTTCTATTTAATGAAAAACGGAAAAATTGAATTTGATTTCTTTTTACTCCTATTTTTAAATTGTTATACTTGCATATTTAGGATATTAAGATTCCTGCAAGCATGTTGTGTTAGTTTTTAATTCTAACCCATGTATAATTTCTTATGCTTAAATGTTTTTTCCTAACTAAAAATTAAAGTTTGAGGGGGGGGGAGGATTTTAAAAAGAGAATTTTTTTTTTCAAAAATATAAATTTTTATTTGTTCTCAAGAATACTTAAAATTAATTTGATTTTTGATTGAAAATAATTAGTTATATGAAGTTATATTAGGGGAACAAAATTTTCAATATAGAAATGAATAAGAGAATTTAGTTAAAATTTATAGTAATAATGAAAAATATAAAGTTAAAATTTTCTTAGTAAAGAAGTGTTAAATATAGTTCAACTATCTTTAGTAAGAAATGTTGTATGTTTGGATAAATAGAAGATTTGACTTTTATTCTTCAAAGCTTAAATTTCTTTTATTGAGGAGTAATTTTCAAGTACTACTATTATGATTTTTAAGTGAAAGACGTATATCAAACCTTTATTTTGAATGAAAGAGTTGAATTCAAAATTATTAAAGGCCTATCCAGATATAGTATTCCTTGCCTTATAAAAAAAGGAAAAAGAAAAAAAAAGAAAAAAAAAGAAAAAAATGTAAAAAAAAAGTATGTAAAAAGGGAGGAGAAGCTTGAGGATTTAAGGGCTTAATCAAAAATTGATTCCATACCTAAAGTATAAGATATAAGTTCTGAGAAAATCTAAAGCTTAAGGTTATAATATAGTAAGTAAAATTATTTTCAAATAAAAATTTTTAAGTGAGAAAAATAAGTGTGTGAATCCAATATTTTGAAGAATCTACAAGTATTTCTGAATTAGATAGAAACCTATATTTTACATGATCCTTTACCTAAGAACTTTCTAAACTTTAAGTTGGTCTTAGTTACTGAATTTTTTCTAAGTTGGACTATTCCATTTCTAGAACAAAATTTTGTTACCTTCCTAAGAAACTCATTACATAATTTGCATGCTAAAATTTTCTATGTGATTAATAGTCACTTGAGGACAAGTAACATTTTAAGTTTGGGGGATTTTGATACACTTAAAATATATAGTGTTTTAATGCACATTTTTATACCTATTTTTGATGATATTGCACTTTAATGGAAGGTATTTTGTGTTTTTCTTGCATGTATAATGAAAATGAGTGAATATGATGAAAGGAGCAAAATTGGATTAAATTTGGAGCAAAAAATGAAAAAAATGAAAAATTGGACATTGGTGGCTAAGCGCCGCCTTGTCGGCGCTTAGGCGTCACAGTTAAAAATTGAATTTTCTTCATTTTTGGAGCCAATTTCAGGGAGTGTTTGAAGCAACTTTTGGTGGTGACTTCCTTAACTTCCCATGGGTGGCCAATTTGAATAAAGGGATGCACCTTTTAGTGGATACGTTGAATCTGGATATGATTTGAAGAGACACCAAGGCACCTTTTGGAAAAATATACAAGGAGTCCTCTTCTAGTTTCAAAGTGTCCTCTTCTAGTTTCAAAATGTCATCTTCTAGTTTTAGAGAGTCTTTTCTAGTTTTGCTTTTAGTCTTTTATTGTTTATAATTTTTAAAGTTATTGAGAGTTAGTTAGTTTAGTTTTAAAGGAGAAAGGGTTGGTGTGAAACCTTCTTTCCACCAATTTTCTCTCATCTATTCATCTAGTTCTTATTGAAGTCTAAAGTCAGAGTTGGAGTCAACAGAGTTGGGCGTCAACCTCTGTAGTGTTATCCTATGGAAAGACAAGTTTCAAAGGAACTTCTGGAGTCTTGTGGAGAGGATTTTTCAGATAAGTGTTTACTTCTGTTTTTATATTTAGTTTTGAATTAAAACTTGTTATGTTTTCATTATGATTTCTATTTTCAAATCAATGTGTGTTTACGTTTTCTCCTTGAGTTCTGAGCAGTTTTCTTTATCTTTTTCTTTCTTAAATGAAGAAGTAATTAAATTATGTAGGATTGTTGTGGAATGTATAAGTGTTAAAAGTAGGAATAAGTTGTGAAGATTTAATTCCATGAACTTAATTTATTTCTTAATTTGGCTAGTTAAGATGTTAAAATTTGTTGTGAGATTATGTAAGATCCAATGCGGTATTGTCTCAAACAATAATTGATAAAAATCACATGCAATTATATGGGTGAGAATTGTAGTTCATATAATTGATGCAAATATATTAGGAGATATTTTTTTTAAAGGGGAGTAAATTAGACGTCTTTAGAGTGACAGGCTAAAGCCCCCTAATTTGGTTTGATATTTTAAATTTTGTTATGAGAAGTTAGCCCCCAGGTGGAGGGAATCGAAGGAACTCTAGAGTGAGAGCTGGTATCTTCCCTACCTAACCATTTTCAAAATTTTAAAATTTCAAATTAACTAATGTTCTTTATAGAACCAAGTAAGGGTAAAGAATAAATTTTCACCTATTTGTCACAACACATTTAAATACTTCCACAACAATAATTTCATAATTATTACTGCTTTATATGAGAAAGAAAAGATATTTTATTTCCTAGTGTTTTATATCATGTTTTGAAAGTTGATTTTCATTTAATATTTAGTGTCTTAAAATTGTTTTTGTATGAAAAGTGTTTTTTGTATGAAAAAGTGTTATGAAAAAACAGTTTGTGTGAAAAACATGGTGTTTGTGAAAATGTTTTATTGTGTTGAATATATTTTTTGTTTTATTTGTTTTATTGTTAATGTATTATTTGTTGTGTTACATATGCAAAATAAAGGATCTGTAGGACTTGTGCCTTATGGTCCCAAGTTAGAAAAAAAAAATCAAGAAATAGAAAGGACTTGAAATAGTAGAATTAGAATTGAGAAATATTCAAAATCATAACTTGGAAAATCATCATAAACCATTGAGGGATTATGTAAATCCTGCGATAGCGGGCAAACCTTCTCCTAGTGCTGGTTCGAACAGGGAATTTTTTTATGCAAGAATATATTACAAGGAAGCCTGTCGACGGCGAGATTGTGGCTGCCGTCAGCGGGCCTTATGAAAGAGAGTCCAAGGCTAAGTATTCTAGAAGGCTGCCGACGACAAGAAAGTTGGTTCTCTCACAAGCTACATCGAATGTGGACGATTTTTGAAGGGATGCTTAGGAAACTCTTGGAAACTCTTCAACTACTTTAAAAGAAACAATTTGGGACCAAAAATGTTGTTGCCCATGAGTCCACTGAGTCCATAGTGTGTCCACTAGAGTGTCAAGAGTGTGTCTCTAGTGAGTCCAAAGGGTTTCTAAAGTGTTAGTTAGTTTCTTATTTTCCTTATAATTTTAGATAATGAGTTCAATTAGTGATATTTGTGAGGGATTCTTCAAGAGATTGTAAGAGTGGAAGGGAAGTGAGAGATTTCTTCCTCCTTGCTGTTTTGAAGGAGAATTCTGCGTGCTGTAAAGAAAGGAAGAGATTCAGAAGAACTTCAAGGAGTTTTCTTGGGGAGGAATTCGAGATAAGTTATATTTACTTATTTTAGTTTGTAAAACTTTGCTTTTATATATGAAATCCAACTTTTGGCATATCTTCTCCATGAAATCTGAGTAGTTTTTCTATCTTTCTCATTGTTTAGATATTTTTGTGAAATGGTAATTTAAATTAGTGTACCAAGAGAATTTTAAAGAAATTGTGATACTCTTTTCACTTAAATCTTAATTTACTTTCAATATGGCTAGTTAATTAGTTAAAATATGTTGAGTTTAACAACTAAAGTGAAGATTACATCCGAGATTCAGGGAGATCAAAGTTTTTGAAAGTATGGTGCAAATAAATAGGGAAATAATATTTATCGAGCGTAGAATTGGAGATTTTAGAGTGACAGACTAAAATCCTCAATTTGGTCATATCGTTTGGGTGCTGAAGTGTAGATGTTAGCCCTCAGGCGAGGGGAACGTGGGAGCTCCGAAGTGAGAGCCGGTATTCTCCCAGCCTAGCCGCAGATTCAGTAACCAAGCATAGGATTAGTCAATGTTCTTTATGCCTGGACTAAAGGGTAAAGAATAGGTATGCTCCTATTTGGTACAACACAGTTTTAAAATAATTTTAATTATCTATTTACTTAAATTTCTTAACAAGGAGAAGGATTCTTTCTTATATATTTGAACTTCACTTTATTAGTAGAATTAGTTAACTATTAGTAGAATTAGTTTATTTAAAACTTCATCTTATTTACGATTGCATATTAGTGACAGATAGGCAATTCGATTTATAAAGTTGTAATTCTAAATTAGTTTCTATAATCCTAGTCCGTAGCCTCTGAACTATCCCTGTGGGATCGATATCGAGGACTTCATTAGAGCCCTGTATTACTTGAGCGATACGTATACTTGCGTTGAAATATTAACTCTGCGAATATTGAATATCTTTATACACATCTATATTAAATATAAGCAATATTAAGTTTACACAAAGTGCGCGGAGTGGTTCACAACCAATGTGGAAGTATGGTGCAGAGAGCTCTAGAGATGGGGATTTCAGTGGGGAACTTCATCATTTGATCTGGGGAAGGTTAGGAGCAAGTCAGGAAGAAGATAGAAAGTGTCATGTTTTTGGGTGTTTCTGGGTGGAAAAATTGGGCTCATGTAGTAGGGGAGGTGGCTGGAAAATGGTGGGATTTTGGCACTTGGAGAGGTTTGGAGAAGCTCTGGTGAGATTTTGGCAGTGCTTTGCCAGGGAATTGGGCTCTCTCTTATTTTGGCCGAAAGTGAGGGATTTTATAAGCATGGCCAAGGGTTGAGCTCTGGGCTCCAATTAGTTGGTTTCTAAAAGCTGAATTGGAGGAATGAGCGACACAAGCATCCAATGGGAAAGTGCCACAAGGGATGGGCTCAAATTTGGGTTCAAAGGTGGGGTGACCTTCTCGATTTTGAGCTCTCCGGTGACAAGGGTGGTTGGCTGGAGCCGAGGTGGTGGCTAGCTGGTCCAGGGAGCTCAGAGGGAGGTTTAATGGTGATCAAGATGAAGGTTTAATCAGGTGATGACAATGTTGGGTCACTTAACCAAATAGGAGGAGATCCTCCAAATCAAGGGACACTTGGTCCATGGCTCAACTAGACTGGGCTGGTGGATCTAGGCTGGGTCTTAAGGTCCAAGAAGTTGTTGTGGTAGTCAAGGTTGGGCTAGAACAAATGGTTTGAGATGAATTTGGGTTTTGAGTTCAAAATCATGGTTTGGGGTTGGACTTGGGTTTAGGCTTGGCTAGTATTTACATTTGGGTTAATTAAAGGTTCCATTTGGTGTAGAGTAATGACATGAGGCCTTTAGGTATCAATTGAGTTGAAATTGAAGTTTCATGAAGTTCAATTTGGTGAAATTTGGATTTTTTAACAAAATTGGTTATTTGATTTGGGTTGAGTTTAGGTTAGGTTTGAGTTTATGTATGGGCCAATTGAGGATTCAGTTTGGTCTAGGGAAGTGTTATGAAGAGTTTAGGATTAAAAATTGGGGAAATAGGATTTGTTATAAGGTTCAATTTGATGAAATTTAAGGGTATGGTTAAATTAGGTATTTTGGCCCAAAATTGAAATTATGGTTTGGAGGTTGGTTCAATTAGGTTAGGATTTGGTTCAAATTGGGTTTAGATAAGTTGAAATTTGATTTGGATTTAAAATTGGGAGAGTTTACAATTAACTTGGTGGAAATTAGGGGTGATTTAAGGAATTTAGGCACTTAAGGAAATTTGGGAATTTTGGCTAATTTTGGTAGATTTGGGTGAAATTGAAGATATTGGGTGGTTCAAATTGATTTTGGGGACATTTGGAGTGGATTTGGAGATTTTGGGAAATTTTGGGGCGTGAGGGTTATTTTGGTAATTTTGATAAATTTGAGGGTATTTTTGAAATTTTGAGGATTTTAGGGTATTTTGGGCAATTTGAGTGGTTGTTTTGAAATGATTTTTTGAAGAGAATTTGAGAATTCAGGTAATTTTGGGGAAGTTTTGGGGCTAAATGGTCAAAGTTGGGTGTTTTGGTGAAATTGGGATCGATTTAGAATGTTAATCATAAGATTACCCTTTTTGAGCCATGAGACTAAGGGAGATCCCATTTTGGATCCTTCATGTATTGGTCCTAGCCAAACCCTAGCCTAGGACCAAAGGTTTGGGGGGTCACCCACGTGAGTTTCCAAAGATTGGGGAACCAGGCTAAGTGTTTAGGGTTTTGGGTTGTGAGTGAAAATGAGGAGTTGTGTGTGAGTGAAAGACTGACTAAGACCACACCACCCAGAGCTAATCCTAAGGCCAGACAATCATATGGCCTTCTTGAGCTCCCTCATGCTTGGCTTCATACTACTAAGTGCTAGAGGTCAAAACCAAACATATAGAACTCCAAGAAAAGTAAAGAAGTGTTTAGAATTTCTAACGGGTTAGGGTTCTGATATACCTAAAATATATAGTATTTTTTATGCACATTTTTATACATATTTTTGATGATATTTCACTTTAATGGAAGGTATTTTGTGTTTTTCTTGCAAGTATGATGAAAATGAGTGATTATGATGAAAGGAGCAAAATTGGATCAAATTTGGAGCAAAAAATGAAAAATGAAAATTTGGGCACTGGCAGCTAAGCGCAGCTGGGCCGGCGCTTAGCCGCCACAGTTAAAAATTGAGATTAACTTGAATTTGGCTCCATTTTCAAATGGGATGGGATGCAACTCTTGGTGGTAATTTCCATAACTTCTTTTGGGCGACAAGTTTGAATGAAGAGGTGCATTCTTTGGTGGATACATCAAATCTGGACACATTTTGAAGAGACACCAATGCACCTTTTGGTTTAATTTTTAAAGAGAGTCTTAAGAAAGATTAGGGGCTCTTCCATTACATTTTGAAGAGAGTTTTTACAGATTTTTTATTGTATTTTATAAGAGTATTCATTAGGAGTAGGAGTATAGAGTAGAAAAGAGACAAGGGTAGGATTGAAGCCTTCTTCTTCCCACTTCTTTTCTTTCCTTTAGTTTAGTTTTTTTATTGAATTCTGAAGTTTGTTTCTGAGTCATCGAAGTTGGGAGACCTGCTCTGAGGAGTAGTTTAGTGAAGAGTCAAGGTATCAGAGGAACTTCCCGAGTCTTGTGGAGAGGATTTTTAGATAAGTGTTTACTTTTGTTCTTACATTTAGTTTTTAATTAATATTTGTTGTGTTTGTTATTTTTCTTATGGTTTTTAATTTCAAATCAATGTGTTTTTGTATTTTCTCAATGCATTCTGAGTAGTTTACTTTATCTTTTTCTTTCTTAAATGAAGAAGTAAGTAATTCATAAAAAATGTTGTGGAATGTATATGTGTTTAAAGTTGGAGGAAGTTGTGAAGATTGATTCTATAAACTTTATTTACTTCTTAACTTGGCATGTTAAGATGTAAAATGTGTGGTGAGATAATGTAAGATCCAATGCGGTATTGTCTCATAAAAGTTAGTAAGAATCACATGCAATTATATGGGTGAAAATTGTAGTTCATATAATTGAATGCAATATATTAGAAGCTGTTTTAAATGGAGTAAAATTAGAGGATTTTTAGTGTGACAGGCTAAAAGCCCCTAATTTGGTTGAAGTTTTGAATTTTTTAATGAGAAGTTAGCCCCCTGGTGGAGGGAATTGAGGGAACTCTAGAGAGAGCTGGTATCTTCCCAGCCTAACCATGTTCAAAATGATAAAATTTCAAATTAACCAATGTTCTTTATAGAACCAAGTAAGGGTAAAGAATACATTTGCTTCTATTTATCACAAAAAATTTAAATACTTCCACAACATAACTTTCATAATTATTACTACTTTATAAAGGAAAGAGAAAAATATTCTAGTTAATAGTATTTTTCATACCGTGTTTACACTTATTATCATTTTAATTTCTTATTTGACTTTTACATGAAAATTTTAAAAATCAAATCAACTATCAAACATTTCAAAATCAATACATACTTTCAAAAGCCAATTAAAAAAGTAAAAAGATTATTTTCTTATTTCTTTAAAGATTTTTCACTTTCCCTCTGGGTTCGATATCTCGGGGCTTAATCAGAAAGTCCTATATTACTTCATAAATGATATGTATACTTGCGTAGTATCCACATTATAAATCATAATTTTCATATCAAAATCATAAGCATATATATATTCGACGGAGAAAAGATTTTTATCTCCGTTGCCAATTTTCATATCATAATTGTAAGTATAAATATCGGGTGGATCAGTTTCCATAACTAGTCCTCCAGGATAGTTAATAAGAAATTCCTATGGTTAGATCCTACGATTCTAAGAAGGAAGACTAGAACTCAATAAAAGTGAGGTCAAAACCGACACACAAGAAACAGGAGTCAATCCCCCAACAACATTTTCATCCGATCATCTAGATTAATCTGACAAGGATACTAGATGTCCGATTAGGCAACTATCCACCAATTATTGACCCTCATTCCCACGATTCATAAAATTCTTGGGTCTCATACTTTGAAACATAGGTCAAGCTCTTGTGGTCATTCCTTACTCACGACATGATTCGCGATGAGCACTATGAATTAAAATAGAAGCAAGGTTAGATTTTTACCCTCGAGAACAATTTAATAAGATCCACTAATATATGTCATAAGATGCGACCCGTCCAAATTGACAACTTAATTGAGCGACTAAGACATGAGTGATGTAAGACTTAAATCAACCGATATCACGTTAAATGAGTCATGAAATCTATAATTGCATTAATCTTTTCAAAATCATCATGATTCTCCAAATAATTGGCCTTTTAGCCCTACAAAGCAACTCCTTTCACAATCAATCCATTTATTTAGTTATCCTGTCTTTATTCATTACGGCTAAAAGAACTATCCTCACCATGATGATCACTCAACTCAGGTATATATATAAAGACACTTTCAGGGAACTTCTGGAATGGAACTAAATTTCCATAAATGTCATTTCTATGCTAGTGCCACTATTAAGCCACACATTAAGTAATGGATAGCTGAGTACACTGCCTTCACTCAGACTTCTCTACTCATAAGCTATCTGGAGGTACAACTCATTAAAGGGAGAACTAAACAAACACAATTTAATGATGCCATTGACAAGATAAAGACCCAACTGTTATGTTGGACAATTTATTTTCTATCTAATGGAGGTAGAATCACCCTTTTAAGAAGTATCTTAACAAACATACCCTCTTATGCATTACAAATGTTCAGCATGAAAAAAAATACTCAAGTCTCCCTTGGCAGAATATTTAAAAACTTTCTATGGGCAGGACAAAAGCATCAATTCCGCTGGCTTCCCTGGCAGAAGCTGTGTAAGCCATTACATGCAAAAGGATTAGGCTTCAAGGGATTCCAACACCTTAGCTTCATTAATCTGTGTAAACTTTGGCTGAGATTCAGAGCTCAAGAATGTTCATGGGCTCAGTTCATGAAAGGGAAGTATTGCAGACATGAACATCCCTCCTTGGCCAGCCCTAAGTTGGGAGATTCTAGAATCTGGAGGAAGCTGATTCAAGTCAGACCACAAGCTAAGACCATTTTTATTTGAGAGTTGGGGAAAGGGCAAATTAACTTTTGGTTAGATCATTGGGTCTGAAATGGTGAAAACCTTTCTAACCTCCAGGGTGTTGATCCTCAATATCAAAATCTGCAAGTTAAAAAGCGGTGGCTGGACAACCAATGGAACAGTAGGCTTCTGAACCTTATATTGAATAATTAGCAGCTAATACATGTCACAAAAACCAATTTTTCTCCAAATAAGAAAGACAAACTCATCACTAAGCAGCTTTCCTCCCAGAAGCTATCAACCTATATTTACTCCAATTTTTTCCAGTGGGATCATGTTGATTGGGGAGAAGCACTTTGGGGCAAATTTTTATCCGCTTCCATGTCTTTCTTCTGTTGGAGATTATGGCAGCAGTTCCTACCTACAGATGACATCTTGAAGCTCAAGGGATTGAGAGGTCCCTCTTGCTGCCTTCGATGTTATGCTACAGAAGAGTCATTAGATCATCTTTTATTTGGTTGTTCCTTCTCTCAGCAGGTATGGGTTGATATGTTGAAAAAATTAGATATTGATACCATCACTCTCAGCTGGGCCACAATTTTTGTCTGCTGGATGGAATGGAAAGCAGCTAATCTGCTAGCTATTCCCTGTTTGATAATCTGGTTTATTTGGATGAGCAGAAATCAAGCCAAATTTGAATCAACTACCCCCTTGCCTTAGTCAGTGGTGACTAACTGTCTTTCTTATATACACAAAATAATCCAACATAAAAGGTTCCCCAATCTTTGCAGAAACTGGAAGCCTACAGCAGTTGATAAGCATAAATTCACTCCCTCCCTTATCATGTGGACACCTCCGCCAAGGCCTTGGATCAAGGTTACTACTGATGGAAGTTTTTGTAAAGAAGCTGCAGGATTTGGTGGAGTATTTAGGGACCACCAGGGGAAGTGCTTCCTCACTTTTTCTTCACCTACAATGGCTTTAGATGCCTTAGAGGCTGAATTTATAGCCATCTTTTGGGCCATCATTATTGCTCACAAATGTAATATCAGATTACTACAAGTGGAATTAGATTCCCTCATCTGCATCAAAATCCTACAGAACTCAGAACAACCTCCTTGGTTTCTTAGAAGATGGAAGAATCGTTTATACCCTTTCATACAAAGTTTCAGGATACAATTTCTGTTTATTCCCAGGGAGGGCAATGCCCCTACCCACTGGTTAGCTGCTTTAGGGAAGTATTATGAGTCTATTTTAATAGCAACTAACACCCCACCTCAGTTAGATTTTTTGCTTTATGGGGATAAGTTAGGCCTTCCTCACCAACATGTCATATAACTGATTTCCTTGCATATCATTAATAGATTGCTTGCCACTATGGAAAGTTTTTGTATATATATATATATATATATATATATATATATATATATATATATATATATATATATATATATATATATATAAAGAGAGGAAGAAATTGCAAGGTACAACTGACCAAAAGATTTTATTTCTCATACATGTTCAAAGATGGTTTCTAAATATTTTGATAGGTTTTTTGTATAATTATTTAAAAAAGGTGGTTAAAAAACTGTAAAAAAAATTAGGACCAAGCTCTACATTTGATAATTCATTGCCATCTTGTTCCTTCCCAACCTCCACCTCCTAAACATTCAAGTTAGATACTATACTGGAGAACTTCTCCATATCAGTCCACTCAGAGAGAACTGGTCGGGCCTTCGTCGAAATAGCCGACACTAAAGGAAACCCTTTCTCTGAACTCTCTGTAAGAATAACTACCTATGTTAGGTGGGAAGAGAGCTCCGAAAAAAAGCTCCGTGGGCATCTTTGTCATTACCATTCTATCCAACTAGAGCAAGTTTCCTTCCTGATTAAATGAAAACATCTCCGGCTTCCTAATCATTCCCTTTCTTAGCCTTCTTCATCTTCCCCTCAGCTTCGACCAATTTATGTTCAACCTCGAGTCAATTCCGGTGCTCTTGACGAAGGATGGATGATTGGAAGTGAGAAGCTTTTGTTGACCTCACTTTCGTGAGGATCATTTCTAGATCATTTTGAGAAAGGAAGTTTACCAACATTGACGTCCTAAACTTTACCAATGCTCATTAAACCCAAATGTCTAAGATAAAACCCTAATGAAGACTTTAAACCAAGATTTTAATGACATCTTAAATTGATCAAATCAGTAATGACAAACCCTGATCTGATCAACCATTGACCAAACTGGTCAACCTTTGACCCAAATGGTCAACTTTGGTTAAACTGGTCAATCCTTGACCCAATGACCACCACATTGACCAAACTGGTCAACCTTTGACCCAAATGGTCAACTTTGGTCAAACTAGTCAATCCTTGACCCAATGACCACCACATTAACCAAACTGGTCAACCATTCACCCAAATGGTTAACTTTGTTTAAACTTGTCAATCCTTTACCTAATGACCACCACATTGACCAAACCTGTCAACCTTGTACCCAAATGGTCAACTTTGGTCAAATTGGTCAATCCTTGACCCAATGACCACCACATTGACCAAACAGGTCAACCTTCAACCCAAATAGTCAACTTTGGTCAAACTAGTCAATCCCTGACCCAATGACCACCACATTGACCAAACTGATCAATGTTTGACCCAAATGGCCAACTTTGGTCAAACTGGTCAATCCCTGACCCAATGATCACCGCATTGACCAAAATGGTCAACCTTTGACCCAAATGGTCAACTTTGGTCAAATTGGTCAATCCTTAACCTAATGACCTCCACATTGACCAAACTGGTCAACCTTTGGCCCAAATGGCCAACTTTAGTCAAATTGGTCAATCCTTAACCCAATGACCACCACATTGACCAACCAGTCAACCCTTAACCTAAATAAGTCAAATTTGGTAAAAATGGTCGACCTATGACCCTATAACCACCATATTAGACTTATGGTCAGACATTGACCTAATTAACTCAACATTGGTCAGGGTGACCAATGTAGAACCCAAAAGTCACCATATTGACTATTGGGTCAACCTAAACCCTAAAATTGGTCAACACGACCAAATAAAACCCATAATGACCAAACCCATGGATCCTATGACTAGGCTAACCGTGACAAAGTTGGAAAAGTTACATTGGTCATCCTTAGAGTAGGATTCGTTAACCAGGGTCAACATTGGTCAACCTTAGTTAATATTAATCAGGTTTGGTCAAAATACCTCATTTTGAACCAAAATTGATAAAATTGATTAAATAATTAATTTAAAAAATTATTTTAATCAATTTATTGGTTAATATTATAATTTCTAATATTTTTAATTAATTAAATAATTAATTAAAAATGAAATTATAGTTAAATAACCATGAAATAAATTTGAACACATTACATCACACATGACACAATAAATGGCTGAAAATTTTAAAACCCAACAATGACCTCGTAATTGACATCATATGGGTTACACATGACCCATGAGACACTTTACCCATAAATTAACACATTAAATGACTCATGACACATCACTTTAAGCATGGTTAAAAACACCATTATGACATAATCATGAAGGATGAAGGAGGTGTCATTCCTTCATGAAAGGATTAAGAGATGACATGGGTGAGTCATCACTCACCTCACAAGCCATCCAATGGAGAAATCTTGGCTTAAATCATCCCCACATCATGAGGTGACCTCATATTTAACAAATTTTGAAAATGATGAAAAAGGAAATTATGTGTCATTTCCTCTTAAACTTAAGCCATGAATCACTCATCCCCTTGAAGTGAGGTGTCCGACCAACCTACATGAAACCTCAAGCACATTATAGACTCACCATGAAACATAGCTTGAACCAACCTTCCACCATGGTTAAACACAATCATGATCAATCCATGCAAGAGATGAGTAAGAGGCTTATGTGTCACCTCATGCCAAAGTAATGGTATGACTTGTAAGCTTATGGGAAAGAATGAATCCAACTCAATCTAAGAGGGCAAACCACCTCAAGGAATGCCCAATCAAAGAAAGCCATGAGCTTGATCAAATCCTCACCATAATGAGGACCCATTATGAATATCACCTTAGGATAGCCATATGAGATAATTCTCAGCTAAAACCTTATCCCAGTCATCATGACTTTGTATAACAACTTCCCCAAGTGAACCCAAACAGATTTGGGTTCACCCAAGCCTCTGCATGGCTATAAATAAGCCTTACCCGAGAGCCTTTGAGAGGGAGATAGACAAGCACAGAGCCTATATATCCTGAACCTTCCAAGACAAAAAATGTTCCCTAGAACCTAAGCAGTTGATCCCCCATGAATCCTAGCCCTTAAATCAACTCAATCTTTCCAATTAAGCTAACATGAAAACCCCAAAACAAGACAAATTTTGGGTTTAAAATGAAGTTGTCAAAAACTTCAAATTGACCTTCCCTAAAGCTTCCTAGGACCTTATGAAGTTGAGCCCAATCGAAATTGCCCTCTCCTATAAGCTCTAAACTAGTTTCCCAACTTCAACTCTCCAAGCGGAGTCACACCTTGAACGAATTCATACCTAAGCCCAAATCAACTCCAAATTGAAGCCAGAGCAAGCTTGCTGAGGTTGATACAAAGTTGTAGAGCCAATCAAATTGAAGTTTCATACACTGAGGGCAAGGTATGGCTCATTCAACCTAGCTTAGGTTTAGGTTTGACACTTTATGAAACAAACATATTCAAAACCCTAAAATCACCGTATGGATGTCTTCATCTTCCTTAAATGAAGCTTTAGAGCTAAAAGTCATGAAAATTCATTAAGAATCTGTAAAGATTTTAAGGTTTTAAATGGATGGCTCACTGGTTGGGGAAAACGAATGGGATGAACCGATACCGTCTGTTTCCGTGTTTGGAAACGGATGGTTGTGACTAAATCTTCCTGGCTCCGCTGTTCTGATCTCCACATGGGATCAAGCGCCTTTTGACGCGTACGAGGACACGCGTCACCCTGCGGTTTTTTTGGTTTAATTAATGATTTAACTAAAGCATAACAACCTTAAAATTATAAAAAATTCATATCTTTGCATTGAAAAATCACAAAAATATGACAAAAAATTCGTGGATTCAGGACAGCGAGGAGAACAATGTGAAATTGAAAATTTGAATTTACCATTTATTTATAATTTTTAATTAATTAATTACTTTCTATAGTAATTTAATTATTAAAAATTATTTATAAATCAGAAAAATATGAAATTTTTAAAGATTGACCTTTAAGTCCTTAGATGCATCTTCTGATTTTTCTGATGCTAGGAAATTCTTTAGCAGAGGATTTCCTAATTTTCATGTAATTTTTTAATTATTTTTAAAAATAATTATAAAAATTCAGAAAATAGGAAATTAAATTGGAAAATGGTGAAGTAAATTATGGTAACATACATTAACCTTAAAATGACATTTCTTAGCCATTGAAAAATTTTAAATGACAACCATCTTTTAGTGTACAAAACTATTAGTTTTAAATTAAAATTTAAAACCTTAAAAATCCTTCAAAAAGAAAATCCACCATACTTGACCTATTTCACATTGGGTCAAGTCAACGGTGAGTCTAACTCCAAATAGAGTCACATTAAACTCTAATTAGGTCTAAGACACCAAATTAGACCTAATTAACCCTAATTAAGACTTAACCACATTAGGCTTAATTATTTTGGAAACCCTAATTAGGTCAAATCCCTCATTAGGCCTGACTAAACACCTTAAACCTTAATTACATTAGGTTTAGGACCAATCAAACCCTAATTAGGTCTAAGACAACAATTAGATCTAATTAAACTAAGTTAGACCTTAATCACATTAATATTAATATAATAAACCAATTAGAATTATCCCTAATTAAGTCTAATTAATCAGTTAAACCTTACCTAAATTAGGTTTAATTAACCTTAAACTAATTAGATTGAACATTAATTAAGTCTAATTAATCAATTAAACATTACCTAAATTATGTTTAATTAACCTTAAACCAATTAGACTTAACCCTAATTAAGTCTAATTATTTAATTAAACCTTACCTAAATTAGGTTTAATTAACCTTAAACCAATAAGACTTAACCCTAATTAAGTCTATTAATCAATTAAACTAAATTAGTTTTAATTAACCTTAAACCAATTAGAATTAAGGCTAATTAAGTTTAATTAATCAATTAAACCTTAACTAAAAAGGTTAAATTAACCTTAAACGAATTAGAATTAAACTTAATTAAGTCTAAATAATCTATTAAACCATACCTAAATTAGGTTTAATTAATCTTAAACCAATTAGGCTTAACCTAGGCTTAACCCTAGTTAAGTCTAAATAATCTATTAAACCTTACCTAAATTAGGTTTAATTAATTTTAAATCAATTAGGCTTAACCATAATTAAGTCTAATTAACCAATTAAACCTTACCAAAATTCTGTTTAATTAACCTTAAACAAATTAAACTTAACCCTAATTAAGTTTAATTAACCAATTAAACCTTACAAAAATTAGGTTTAATTAACCTTAAATCAATTAGACTTAACCCTAATTAATTCTAATTAACCAATTGAACCATACCTAAATTAGGTTTAGTTAACCCTTAAGCCTTACTTAAATTAGGCTTAAACAACCTTAAACTCTTATTAGGTCTAAGCCATATACCTAATTAAACCCTTAAGCCTTACTTAAATCAATCTTAAACAACCTTAAAATCTAATTAGGTCTAACCCATTAGACCTAATTAAGCCCTTAACCCTTACTTAAATTAGGCTTAAACAACCTTAAACTCTAATTTGGACTAACCCATTAGACCTAATTAAACCCTTAAGCCTTACTTATATTAGGCTTAAACGACCTTAAACTCTAATTAGGTCAAACCCATTAAATCTAATTAAAATCTTAAACCTTATTTAAATTAGGCTTAAACAACCTTAAACCCTAATCAAATATTTTTTTAATTAGACTTAAACTAAAACCTATCTTGAGCTTAATCTAACTTGAACCCAAGTTAACTCAACCTTAGTTTCAACCCATATTGAACCTAACTCAACCAAAACCTAGCTTGAGTTCAATCTAACTTGAAACCAAGTTAACCCAACCTTAGGTTCAACCCATGTTGAACCTAACTCAACTAAAACCTAACTTGAGTTCAATCTAACTTGAACCCAAGTTAACCCTTAGGTTCAACCCATGTTGAACCTAACTCAACCAAAACCTATCTTGAGTTCAATCTAACTTGAGCCCAAGTTAACCCAACCTTAGGTTTAACCCATATTGAACCAAACTCAACCAAAACCTAACTTGAGTTCAATCTAACTTGAACTTAAGTTAACCTAACCTTAGGTTCAACCCATGTTGAACCTAACTCAACCGAAACCTAACTTGAGTCAATCTAACTTGAACCCATGTAAACCCAACCTTAGGTTCAACCCATATTGAACCTAACTCAACCAAAACTTATCTTGAGTTCAACTTAAACCCAAGTTAACCCAATCTTAGGTTCAACCCATATTGAACCAAACTCAACAAAAACCTAACTTGACTTTAATCTAACTTGAACCCAAGTTAACTCAAACTTAAGTTCAACCCATATTGAACTTAAGTCAACATTTCTAACTTAGGTTCAACCTAAATTGAACTCAAGTTAACTCAAACTTATGTTCAACCCATACTGAACTTAAGTCAACATTTCTAACTCAGGTTCAACCTAAATTGAACCCAAGTTAACTCAAGCTTAAGCTTAACCCATATTGAACTTAAGTCAACATTTTAACTTAGGTTCAACCTAAATTGATCCCAAGTTAACTCAAACTTAAACTCAACCCATACTGAACTTAAGTCAATGCTTCTAACTCTAATTTAAGTCTAATCAATATTAGAATTAACACCTTTTAGATTCAAATGACATCGAATCTAGACTTCTAAAAGTCTAACTTATGTTAGATTTTACACAATATAAGTTTAATCTGTAGTAGACTTAAAATACCTTTTAGATTCAAATTACATCGAATCTAAAATTCTAAAAGTCTAACTTATGTTATATTTTACATAATTTAAGTCTAATCTACATTAGACTTAACACCTTTTAGATTCAAATGTCATCGAACCTAAAATTCTAAAGTTTAACTTATGTTAGATTTTACGCAATTTAATTCTAATCTACATTATACTTAATATATTTTAGATTCAAATGACATCAAATTTAAAGTTTTAAAGTCTAACATTCAAATGAAATCGAATCTAAAGTTTTAAAGTCTAACTAATGTTAGATTGAATCAAAAAATTGTCAAGTTTAATTTGATCTTACAGATATTAGATCTAAATAAACTTCACCCTTTTATTTAAGTCTAAATTATATTAAGACTTAAATGAACAAATGAAAACCAACACATATACAGAAAATTTTAATTAGTAAATAAATCATAAATAACTTAAAATTTTCCAACCTAAAATCTGAAAAGACATTAAGACTTAAATAAAAACTTAATGAACAAAGATCATCGAATGTAATTTGACCCAGTGTTCTTGATCTACAAAGATTTCTTGGACGACCAACCCTGGTTGTTGACATGAGTCTTCTGGTCCTGGTTTAAACACCTTTCAGACTAAGTATATTAAGACCCCCTGATAACCCTGGGATGACGGAGCCAGTGACATCTTGATCGAGTTATCTAAAATCTAACCAACTAAAATAAAAAGTTTAAGAAATAAAATTGACATTATTTCTTTTAAATCTGACACTCATTTCTCTTGCAGGTTGAAGCCCAATTCCGCTTTAGATTTACTTTACATGTTATTAGGGTGTGCTAACTCTGTTTTGCAGGGCGACATTCTGAAGATAGAACAAATGACAATAAAAAAAATTAAAGCAATACCAAAAAACAAAACATAACAAAACAAAATATAAACAACATTAAAATCACAAAACCTAAACTTTTAGGATAGCCTCAAAACCTAAACTTTTAGGATAGACACCAAATAAATAACAAACTACAAGAAAACATAACAACAAAATGTCAAAAAAAAATTGACATAACAAATGACATTGACAAAAATCAAAATCTTAGGGTGGTATGACATATTACCCCTAGGGTTGAATGTTGACGTTTCTTTCCTTGTTCTTTAAACTTCTTAGAAAACAAGTGTTAACATTAATCAGAAGTTTTCTTAGACAATTTTAATTGTCTAAGATTTAATTAACTATAGGAGCTTGCTCCTATAGGAGATTTAAGAACTCAGGATAAGTATCACACCTATAAATCTATGGTTATCAAAATCTTACATGTGATCCTCCTTATATAAAATTTCTAGAATAAGGTACTCTAGAATATCTTTTTATAAGGATTATCACCAACATTTTTTTATTCTATTGTTTTCTATTTTATCCGGCCTTATTTTTTTTGAAATTTCTTATTATCCGAGGATCCTCTGCATAATCCGAACAAATAAAATCTTTTGAAGACTAGAACGATATGATAGATAAACAGAGTGGCGACTCAAAAACAAGACATCGACATCGACACGATAAAATCTCTGACACGGCTCTAAATACTGACAAGAGCTTTCTAGGCCATCAAGGGATATTTCTCAGTGTTCGACATAAGATAGAAATGCCTGTTCCTCTAAGGCCACTTCAAAGTTGGGAGACTATGTTACATTAGCTACCATGGAGTGACAACAGCCTCTACCAAGGAGTCAAAGTTCTAGTACTTCTAGAGGTTTATCAACATAAATTTGATATAGTGGCTAGTGCTCACCCTCACCTCTTTAGATTGCATTTAAATTTACCCGAACACATTAGACTTAATTTTTTTATAAGACGGCGAAGGGAAAAACTCATTCGAGTTAGTTGTTGGGGCTTTCCCCTCGCGATGATGCTCCTCATCATGGCCAAGTAGCTTGGATTGATTTAGTTTACAGGGTGTTCAGATGAAGATCTTGCCGAATGATCCCCTTGATGCTCTTGAATAATTTCAGTGGGAGATCTGGTCAAGCCATCAGTAGTAGGGTAGCTGGCCTCATCCCTCACAAACTATGCTAAGAATGTCTATGCTGACAACCAAGGTATGACAGGCTTTGTCTTCTGCCTTTCCGCTAAGGCCTCCCTCTAGCATTGGCTTGCCTTCTTAATGGCTGGTCATTGTGCACCTTGACGACTCACAATCAAGATAAAACATTAAGCTTTCCACAAAATGTTCATCTCTTAAAAAATTATATCTTATATGTCTCAAATCTTTGAAAAAAATGGTTGATGGAGAAACATAGTAAACAAGATTTGTACCTTTCAACATTCAAGCCCTCTAGTCAGAGCCACCTTGGGTACCTGCTGCTTTGGTGCGCTAATAGCAATCAAGCTGGCCTTCTTCTCGGCTACATGAACGACCTTTTTCGCCTCTCTCTTAGCCTTGCAGAAGTCAGAGCCCTTCCAATCATCCTCAATTTATCTAAGGACGTGTAGTAACAACTTCTTGTTGATAAGCACCAGATCAAGATACTTATGTATCAATAAACATCATTCCTCCAGGCCTCTAATAACGCCCTCATTGATGCCTTCCTCTTCACCTTTGAAGATATGTACCTAAATGGATTGTCTGGATGAAGTTTCTACTGTGAGAAGGAGCCCATGAAAAATTATTGTTTCCAATCCTTCACCTTATTTTCCAATCTCTATAGCTTGAACCTGACAATTGAGGAGAACTGGAAATACGCATTGAAATGCAAACAAGTAGCCAAACAGATCGATGGACCATTGAATCCCTCATCACCAACAGAAGATTGTGAAGGTCATTATAGCTGCAATGAGGTTTGGCTTTGATCCATGAAAAAATACGTATTTTTATGCCTTGATTTTTATCAATTTCTAAGGATATTATGCTTTAATGAAATGTATTTTTGTGTTTTTTGATGTAGGTGATGTAAAAAGGTCCAAAAAAGGAAAAAGGAGTAAAAATGAAGCAAAATAAAAGAATTATAAAAAATTATAGCCTGGCGCCTAGGCGCCAGAAGTTGGCGCCTATGCGCCAGACTCGATACAGAAACTGTCAAGTTTTTGACGACTTTTGGACAGTTATTTTGATGGAGTGAGCGGTTATTGGACATTCTAGAGGACTGGCAGTTGTTCCTTGATAATAGGACATGTGATACATTGCATTTGGATGCTCCAAAACGGTTTTAATCGCGAAGAGGTGCGAGCCAAAGTGAAGAGGTGCGAAGAACTGGACGCGGTGTCCGGTGCCTAGGCGCAAGATTCCGGCGCCTAGGCGCCAGATTCCGGCGCCTAGGCGCCATATTCCGGCGCCAGCGCCGTACGGTACCTTCTAGAAGATTCATTGAATTTGGACATGTTTTGAAGAGGTGCCTCAAGGCAACCCTTGAAGCCTATAAATAGGAGTCCACTCCTTCAGAAAATGGCACCCCCATTGTATCCCCTATCTCTTAGCCACTTTAGAATCTCTCATCCTTAGAGAGAGAAATAGAGAGAGAAATTTAGGGCCACTTTTGTTTAGTTTAGTGAGTTTATTTTCAAGTTGTTGCATTTGGAGTTCATTACACTGTGGAGTCAGTAGGAATCAGAAGATCTGTAGAAGGAATAATTGAGATAAATATTTTATTTTTGATTCAAAGTTCATTTATTATGTTTTGCTGTTTATATTCAATATGTTCTGAGTAGTTAGTTTACTCTCTTCCTTCAATTATGAAAAAGATAAATAAGATAATATAAAATTCGATGGAGAATTGAAAATCAAAATATTTTCAAAAAATTGTGATGATATTAATACCTGATTTTACTTTACTTTTTAAATTGGGCATTGAAATTGTTAAAATTTGTTGAAGAGTTTTGAGACCTAGAAGGAGAAGAACTCTTAACTTGTAGATGTCACATGAATCCTTGGGCAGTCGAAGGCCATGCGCGGGCTATTCAAGGTGAAGTGCAAATAAATAGGAAGATAAGATTTAAAGGGAGTAGAATTGATAAGTTTTTAGAGTGACAGACTAAATTATTATAATTTGATTTATAGATAAGGAAAGGGTCACTAGTAGGGCCGACCATAGCCACCCTTGGACATCTAGTAGTGTGAGCCTAGATTAAACCATTCTACTAACAATACATCCGGACCTGATCTGTAGATTAGCCAATGTTCTTTGCGCCTGGATCAAAGGGTAAAGAATATGATTGCTTCTATTTGGCACAATACCATAAAATAGATTCTCCAACGAATATTAAATTATCTTAAAAATCTTGGATTAATTGAAAGGAAGAAAGTTGTTTGTTTTATATAGTTTACACAAAATCATTTTCTTATTACTGTTTTCTTTATCTGCATCTAGTAAATTAAAATTAATTTATAGTTAGATTAAAATATAAAAAGATTTTGAAATAAAATATTTAAAAATTTATTACCATATTTTTTCTCCGTGGGATCGATACTGGGGTCTTTGTTTCAAAGCCCTTTATTACTTGAAAAGATACATATACTTGCGTTGTACCCAAAAAGTATATAAAATATTTTCCTTTAAAATTATATTTTGCTATATAAACATATATTTAAAAAGTATTAATCAATTACGGCCTAGCATTCAGTAGCAATCAAGTTTTATTTAATGCTATTGCCGTAAATTAAAATTTGGTACACATCTATATAGCAAGTTATTCCGGGTCAAGTGTTTCGCGCCTTTGCCAGAAATTAAATTTTCTAGCAGTGATAACAAATTCTTGTATTTGGAAATAGAAAAATCGGGTCAAGTTTTTGGCGCCGTCGCCGGGGAAAAAGAGTTACAATTTATAGATTTTTAAATATTATATTTCCAAAAACATAAAAAAAATATAAAAATATAAATTATAAAATAAATAAAAAAATTTTTTTTATTCGTTGCTTTATTTTTTTATGCGTAGTTTTGGTTCTGAAGGATTAATACCTTTAGATTCTGAACTAGAAAGAACAATTAGAAAAATTAAAAAGGGAAAACAAATTCAAAAATTTCAAGAAATGGCTACTTTACAAAATCCAATTGAACTTAACGATCAAAATATTTATAAACCATTAAGGGATTATGCTAACCCTACAGTTAATGAACTTCATAGTAGTATTCAAATACTCACTGTAGATGCTAATTCTTTTGAACTTAAACCGTCTATTATTCAAATGGTGCAAAACAATCAATTTGGTGGAACACCAAATGAGGATCCAAATTTACACTTTGTTAGTTTTTTAGAACTTTGTGCTACTTTTAAATATAACAATATTTCTGATGATGCTATTTGACTTAGACTCTTTCCTTTTTCCTTAAGAGATAAAGCAAAGATGTGGTTAAACTCATTAGCAACTGGTTCTATTAAAACATGGGCTGAAATGGCAAAAAATTCCTTGCTAAATATTTTCCTCATTCTAAAACTGCTAAATTTATAAATGATATTACTTCGTTTAGTCAATTTGATAGGGAGACAATATATGAAACTTGGGAAAGATTTAAAGAACTATTAAGAAAATGTCCTCATCATGCTTTACCTGATAGGTTAATTATTCAAACATTTTACAATGGATTAATTGGATCTTTAAAATCAATTATTGATGTTCTTCTTGGAGGTTCTTTAATGTCTAAATCATTTGAAGAAGCTTACACTTTAATTGAAGAAATGGCTAATAACAATTTTCAATGGCCTTCCGAAAGGATTAATTTTAAAAAGATGGCAAGTATTCACGATAATGAAGCCTTTTCTATTCTACCTTCACAAGTAGCAGCAATGTCTAAAAAATTAGATAATTTTGCAATTAATATTTCATATAATAACTCTGCTAATATTGAAGATTCTCAAACTATTGAAACTTTACAAGCTATTGCAAGTAAAAATAATCCTTATTCAAATTATTAAAATCCTGGGTGGAAAAAGCATCCTAATTTTAACTGGAATAATTCACAACAACAATGGGGTAATAATCAATCTCATCCTATCGGAAATTGGAATAATCAAGTTAATCCAAATTATAAACCTCCTGGATTTAATAATCAACGAAAAAGTTATCAATAGAAGAATTAATTTTACAAATGAATAATCAATTACAAAATCAAAATACTCGCTATTCGTAATATTGAAAATCAAATGGGGCAAATTGCTAATTTAATTAATAACGGACTTCGTAGGAACACTTCATAGTAATGTTGAAATTAATCCAAAGGAAACTAGAAAAGAACATGAACATGTTAAGAGTTCAGTGCAACTTAGAAGTGGAAAGGAATTAAAAGAAAGAATGCAGAATGAAATTGAAAAAGAGATTGAGGTTGAAGAGATCGAAAAACCTAAAGAAACTCTCTCTCCTAATCAAGATCAGACTGTTATACCTATTAATGTGGAAGTTGAAAAACCACTACCACCTTTTCCTCAAAGACTTAAACAGCAGAAACTTGATCATCAATTTTCTAAGTTCTTTGAAATTTTTAAGAAACTTACTATTAACATACCTTTTGTTGAAGCTTTGGAACAAATGCCAACTTATGCAAAATTTATGAAGGATATTTTAAGCAAGAAACGAAAATTTGAAGCTTTTGAAACTGTTGCATTAAGTGAAGAATGCAGTGTAATAATTCAAAAGAAATTACCTGAAAAGCTTAAGGATCCTGGAAGTTTCACTATACCCTGTGCTATTGGAGAAAAATTTTGTGGAAAAGCTTTATGTGATTTAGGAGCAAGTATTAATCTCATGCCATTTTCTATTTTTCAAAGATTGAATTTAGGAGAGATTACTCCCACCACCGTAACCCTTCAGTTAGCTGATAGATCTATCACTTATCCTAAAGGAGTTATAGAGGATGTCCTTGTTAATGTGGATAAATTTATCTTCCCTGTAGATTTCATCGTACTTGATATGGAAGAAGATAAAGAGATACCTATTATTTTAGGGAGACCTTTTCTAGCTACCGGACGAGCTATGATTGATGTGCAAAAGGGAGAATTAACCATGAAAGTTAATGATCAAGAGATTAAATTCAATGTTCTTAAATCAATGAAGTACTCTGATAAAGAGAAATGTTATCGAATGGATATTATTGATTATTTAATTGAGATACATTATCAAGAAAAATGTAAAGTCATTTCTGAAGAAAAATTTGAATTTTTAACTGATGAAAATGAAGAACTAAAAGAAGAAGAGACTCATTTTATTAAAGATAACTGCGAAACTTTAGACATAACTCAAAATGATATACTTTTACCATCAATTAAAAAAGCCCTTGAACTGGAATTAAAAATGTTACCTTCACATTTAAAATATGTGTTTCTTGGAAATTTGTTAACTTTACTCGTTATTATTTCTTCGAGCCGAGTAAAGATCAAGAAGAAAAACTACTAGGTGTGTTAAAGATTTATAAGAAAGCTTTTGGTTGGACTATTGCTGATATAAGAGGAATAAGCCCTTCCATTTGTATGCATAGAATTTTAATGGAAGAAAATTTTAAACCTAATATTGAACCGCAAAGAAGATGAAATCCTATCATGAAAGAGGTTATTAAAAAAGAAATTGTTAAGTGGTTAGATGCTGGTATTATTTATCCTATTTCGTATAGTCAATGGGTAAGTCCTATTCATTGTGTTCCGAAGAAAGGAGGTGCAACTGTCATGGTCAATGATAAAAATGAACTAATTCCTACAAGACAAGTTACTGGATGCCTAATTTGTATTGATTATAGGAAATTAAATAACGCCACTAGAAAGGATCATTTTCCTTTACCTTTCTTGGATCAAATGCTCGATAAACTAGCTGGACACCCATATTTACGTTTTCACGGATGGATATTCCGGTTATCATCGATTACTTATTGCTCCTGAGGACCAAGAGAAAACAACATTTACGAGTCCTTATGGAACCTTTGCTTTTAGAAGAATGCCTTTTGGTTTATGTAATGCACCTGTAACTTTTCAAAGATGTATGATGTCAATATTTTGTGACTTGATTGACAAAGGAATTGAAATATTCATGGGCGATTTTTCAGTTTTTGGAACTTCTTTTGAATCTTGTTTGGAAAACATTTCCAAAGTTCTGAAAAGATGTGAAGAAACAAACTTAGTTCTCGAGCGGGAAAAATGTCAATTCATGGTCACAGAAGGCATTGTACTTGGTCACAAAGTTTCACAAAAAGGGATGGATATAGATCAAGCGAAAGTGAAAATTAGTGCTGAATTGCAACCACCTACCACTGTTACTGATGTGAGAAGTTTTCTAGGTCATGCAGGATTTTATAGAAAATACATAAAGGATTTTTCTAAAATTGCTAAACCTCTCTGTCATTTATTGGAAAAAGATACGAAATTTGAATTTAACAAAGAATGTATTAATGCTTTTAATATTGTAAAAGAAAAACTAATAACTACACCTATCATTGTTGCACCTAATTGGAATAAATCTTTTGAATTAATGTGTAATGCAAGTGATTTTGCAATTGGAGCTGTATTAGGACAAAAATATGAAAAGGTTTTCAATGTTGTATATTATGCTAGTAAAACTCTCACTACACAAAGAAATTACATTACCACTGAGAAGGAGCTTCTAGCTATAGTATATGCCTTTGATAAATTTAGACCTTATCTTCTTAGTACTAAATGCATAGTTCATACTGAACATTCTGCTATTAAATATCTAATATCTAAGAAGGATTCTAAACCTAGACTGATAAGATGGGTTTTGCTTCTACAAGAATTTGATTTTCAAATAGTAGATAAAAAAGGAACTGAAAACAAAATTGTTGATCATTTGTGTAGAATTAAAAATGATATTATTTCGGAAGAAAATATAAATGAGAAATTTCCTGATGAATCTTTATATGTTATTCAAGGATGCAAAACACCTTGGTATGCTGATATTGTTAACTATTTAGTTAGCAATATTTTACCTTATGAATTGGATAACAAATTTATTAAGAAATTTAAATATGATGCTAAATCTTATATTTGGGAAGATCCTCATTTATTTAAAATTGGAAGAGATTCTATAATTCGAAGATGTGTACCTTATGAGGAAACTTTTGCTATTATTCAAAAATGTCATGATTTCGATTTTGGAGGACACTTTGGCATAGATAAAACTGCATTTAAAATTTTAAATTCTGGATTTTATTGGCCTACCTTATTTAAAGATTTGAGACATTATGTGAAAACATGTGATCGATGTCAAAGGTTGGGAAATATATCTAGAAAGGATGAAATGCCTTTAAACTATATATTGGAAGTTGAAATTTTTGATATATGGGGTTTAGACTTTATGGGACCATTTGTTCCATCATCTAGAAAAACTTATATTTTATTAACAGTTGATTATGTTTCAAAGTGGATTGAAGTTGTTGCTTTACCAAACTGTGATTCCAAAAGTGTTTCTAAATTCTTAAAGAAAATGATATTTTCAAGATTTGGAATGCCTAAGGTAATTATAACTGATGGTGGAAGTCATTTCAGGAATGTAAGAATTCAATCATTACTATAAAAATTTGGAATCAAACATAGAATTGCAACTGCTTATCATCCACAAATAAGTGGAATGGCTGAAGCATCAAACAGAGAAATTAAAAGAATTTTAGAGAATACTGTTAATCCTAAAAGAACTGATTGGGTTGATAGACTTGATTCTGCATTATGGGCATATAGAACAACTTATAAGACACCAATCGGAATGTCACCTTACCAGTTAATTTATGGTAAACATTGTCATTTACCTGTTGAACTTGAACATAAAGCTTATTGGGCGATAAGTAGTTTAATTTTAATTTGAATGAAGCAGGAGAAAAGCGATTATTGCAATTCAATGAGATGGAAGAGATAAGAAATGAATCATATGAAAATGCAAGGATTTATAAAGAGAAAATGAAGATGTTACATGATAAGAAAAATTCAAAAAAAATTTTTGAGCCTGGACAAGAAGTATTACTGTTTAATTCTCGTTTAAAACTTTTTCCTGGAAAATTAAGATTTAAATGGATTGGACCCTATATAATTGAGAAAGTATACCATTATGGAGCTGTGGATATTAAAGACCCAGAACAGGAAAAAAATTTAAAGTAAATGGATTATGATTGAAGCCTTATTTGGGAGATATTAAAATGATTTATAAAGAGGCTTATGAATTGAGTCAACCTGATTAAAGATTTACTTAAGTCGGCTGACGACGTTAAACCGAGCGCTTTTTGGGAGGTAACCCATAATTATCTTTTATTTTGAGTGTTTTTATGTTTTTAATGTAAGATTATGCCTCGATCTTGACTAATTTTATATTACTTTAAAAAAATTGATGCTTATAAGTCTTTGTTGACTTAAGCTGAAGATTATTTTAAAGTATATAAGATTTAGAAATTGGATCACTCTATTCTAAATATGAGTAAAAAGGAGATCAAGTTAACCTTCATTATGATTGCTTACAATTTGTGTTATTGAGTCTAGATTACTCTTACCAGTATAATTTACCTATCTTAGAGAACGAAACTTTGAAATTTGACGATTAGGCGAAACGGAGTTGAACATAGTTCAGGCGCCTAGGCGCCAAGATTCGGTGCTTAAGCGCCAGAGTTAAACTATGTATCAATAGGTCTGGCGCTTAGGCGCCAGATTTGGCGCCTAAGCACCAAGGTTACTGGGTCGTGCAAAAACCGAAAATTTTCAGTTTTTCACACGATTTTCACCTTTAAATCAACCCATCTTCATACCTAACCATCAAGCAATCAAAGTTACGTCCATTACACTTCATTCTTGAGAGATTTGAGAAATTTTTGAAAAAATGGAAGGAAGAAATCTTGGAGAAGAGGCTAGGGACAAGGTCTCAAAGGATCCTCAACCCTACTTCACTGGTTTCATCGCAGTAAGTTTAGAGAAAATTTCAAGTCACTTAGATAAGTTTGAAGCAGAGTTTAAAAGCATTGGAGATCGCCTTCATGAGATGTTTCATCAGATTAAACATCTAGAATGGCAGATGAAACTTTAATTTCATCATTTTGCGGCTTATCAAGATGCTCAAGTTGAAATGTATGCGAAGAACAAATGGATTGATGAAAAAGATGGCTACTGATTTCCCGAGAGCGTTAGTGATCTTTCCAAGCGGAATACACAATTTCCCTTATGAAGATTAGAGTATTCTGGTAATGAGATCGTTATTATCTGGTTTGTTGAGTTGTTGTATCGATCTAGTGAATCGATTGTATTTGTGTATTTGCTTTCATGTTCAATGTGTGTTGTTTTTGCTTAGAAATTATTGTGTTTGATTGTGTATTAGGAACTTGAATCAAGTATGATACTTATACGGAATATATTGAGCTAATATTGAAGATTATAAATGGAATTTAGTGAAGTTTGATTTAAACTTTATGTTTGATTGGTGGATTTAATATTTAATTTTTATAATTTTTGGAAAATGTTTTGGAAGTTAGAAACTGAAGCCCTACTCTAATGTGAGTAATTGGAAGTTGAATTTATAAATTTTGGTGGAAAATTAAATTTAAAAATAATTTTTTGTGAAAGGCGAGTCTGGCGCCTAGGCACCAGAATTCGGTGCCTAAGAGCCTGTTTGGCATGTACCCGAAAAATTCCTTAAATACCCCCAAAAGCCATTATCGACGCCTAAGCCTTCTTCTTCCTCCATTTTTCGCGAAAATCAACTTTTAGAATCCATTTTGAGGTCAAAACATTAAGGATTTGAGCGCGAAACCACTCGATTCCTTCGTCTCAAGGTCAGATCAACACTTTAAACCATTTATTTTCGATTTTCACTATAGATTTCCCTAGGTTTTGCTAAGAACCGAAATTTTGAAATTTTTTTTTGATTTTTAGTGATTTCTTTGGATTTTTAAACTTATTTTAAGTTTTATAAACTTAAAAAGAGTTTAAATTTTTTATTCCTAAATTTGTTCTTGTTTTCTTTCACGTTTAGATGGCCCCGAAATCTAAACGCGGGAAGGCACGAGACAACTTCGATAGCAGCAAATTTTCTACTGCGGCTGCGCATTTTCGATTCCATGAATTTGCAACATCGAGGAAGTTCATTTCAGAACGAAGTTTCTATCATCTGGGGGAGATGATTAAAAACACTATTGTTGCGCACAACTGGCAACTATTCTGTTATTTCACTGTTGTTGCTGTTATCCCTATAGTTCGAGAGTTTTATGCAAATTTTATGGATGCCGAAGATTATGAAGTTTTTGTCAGAGGTGTCGAAGTAGGATTTACTCCTGAAAGAATCAATGTATTTTATGGCCTGCCACCGACTATAGAGTGCCACTATTCTGGATTATCTCCATCTGAGGGAGATTTGGATATGATCATTGCTTATTTGACTGACGGTACTGGATCTTGGAAGATCAAGAACAAAAAAAGGGTAAACTTCAAATACTCCAAGTTAAATGGTATTTCAAAAGCATGGCACTATTTTATTTCTGCAAGATTGTTACCTTCCAACCACATGAGTGAAGTGACTAGAGATCGAGCAATCTTAAACTACTGCATTCAGGAAAGGAAGCCTATAGATGTCGGCAGTATTATTTATGATTCTATAGATTCTACTGCGAGATCCAGCACTTCTGTTGGACTGGGATTCCCATCTCTGATTTATTCATTATGTATTAGCAATGGAGTCACTGCAGATATTTCAGAGGAAAGGTTGAAGACTACTAAGTCGATTGGTCAGGAGAGCATTAGCATATATGATCGTCTTCGAGGGAAGAGATCGACTGCTCGTTCTTCTACACCTACTCCAGGTAGACTTTCTACTTCCCAACCTTCTACTTCTGCTGAGCCACCATCGAGTTTCTGGGAGTCAATGCATGATCGGTTTATAGAGCGACGACGGGAGTTATTTCAAACTCATCGCATGGTTGATACTATTGATAGGAAACTTGATCATTTATCTGATTATACCCAGAGGAAGAGTAGCTATGATGCTGAGTATGATGAAGCCCTCGTCAGATTTCTGAAGGGTGAGCATGATGTTAGTTTCCCTACTTTTCCTAGTTTCACACCATTTGTTGATCCTAAGGATGTTATGTTTTCCTTTGGTGATGATGATGATGATGAGGCTACAGCCAGTGACTAGTAGTTGATAGATCTCTATGTTATCCTACTTTGTTGTTAGTTTGTTTTGTTTGGTTTGTTTGTTTAGTTTGATGTTTGATGTATGTTGATTTGTTTATGTACCTGTGTGGATTGATTAGTGTTAAGATTCTGTTGTTAGAATATTCTTAGTATATTGTGTTTGAGGCGAGATTAGAGTTAATTTATGATATGTTTGTTTCGATCTCTTGTTTAGTAATAAGTAATTTTGCTCTGCTTTTATTTTGTTTTAAATTTAGTATAATCATAAAAATTAGCCTGCTTACTTTTTATACCTGCTTCAATTTTATCTTTATTATTCATAAAAGCATGAGTAGAAGTAAATTTTTCTTTTTAAAATCGTTTTTACATACTTAAAAAAATTTCCTTTTTAAAATTATGATTTTCTTTCTCTCATACTTTCAAATTTTCATAGTATACCAAAACTTAAGTTTGTGGGAAGGGAAAATACAATCAAATTTAAATTTTATTTGTCCTTAAAGAGCTAATATTTTCTTAAAAAAAAAAATTTTTAACATAACTTAAGGAATGAAGAATCTATTTAAGATCACTTTTATTTTTGAAATTATAAACAATTTAGTGAACTTAACCAAAATTTTAATAACTTTGATTGATTTTAAGAATATAATTATATAACTTAAAGAAGAATAAGATTAAGGAATTTTTCTATTCATCGTAGAAATAATGGAATTTTAGAAGTATTAAGTAATCAAAAGTTATCACTCGAAAAAAAAAAAGATTGAAAATCTTTTTGAATTTTTATTCATGTTATAATAATTAAGTGTAAATGTATAAGTTTTGAAAATATAAGTTAAGGATAGTGAAGTTCAAAATCATTAACAGGCTATCTAGATATAGTAATCCTCTCTCATATATATATATATATATATATATATATATAACTAGAGAAGATGATTATGCACAAGTGTTCTCTAAAAAGGTGATTATGATAGATGGAAACCAATGAAATTATTGAAATGGACCTTGAATTTTGATCCTTCCAAAGAACCACCTATTGTACCTGTTTGGTTTAGCATGCCCAACCTGAAACTTCCTTTTATTAATCATAAGATCATCTATGACATTGCTGACTCCATGGGTCGACCCCTAAAGCTTGATATACCCTCTGCTAATATTACTAGAATCTCTAAAACCAGATTTTTAGTTGAAAGGGATATTACTCTCCCCTATATTGATGGTGTTTGGCTAGGGACTGCCAACTGTGGGTATTGGCAGCCTATAGTGCTTGAATACCAACCCTTGTATTGTAAACATTGTCACATTTTTGGACACACTATGGAGCAGTGTTTTAAAATCCATCCTGAACTGAGGCCTTATAATGCTGCCAATAAAAGTAATAAGGATACTGTTCCTCAAGGAAGTCCTAATGCTTGTCCCAACTCCATACTTGTCCTCATGTTGAAACAAGCCGAGTTGATCCGATACTACCTCGATCAATTCAGAATTTGCCCTTACAAATTACTAATAATATCATGCACCGAGACTAGAAGAGTAGCTGAACAAGAGATAGAACTCGGAGATGTTCGGGGAGATGGAGCACAATCCGGTCAAAAGGGTAATTCCAAAATCTGGAGTCTCAATTTCTCGTGACGGAACAATTGGAAGATCGAAGTGATTGATAATTGCATCTCTCGGGAAGTAGAAGAGCAAGCCCAACAAATACAATTGAATACTAAGGAGACAACCGATGAAATCGGGGTTCAACATAGTTCGCCAGGAGAGGTTTCGATCTTCCTCACAAGATAGATCTATTGGGATGAAACTAGTTACATAAAGGGGTTCGGATGAAGAAGAAGAATTACACTACGGCTCGAAGTTGGGGGTACCTTTATCACTCCACCTAATCCTGATCCGAGCAATCGATCGGCACAACCCATATTAGCGCGATTTAGCAAATTAAAAAGAAGAGGAGTGGATTCAACAAAAAAGTAGAAGAAAAAGAAAAGATGCTTTAGAACTCGGAAATTTATCTCAATCAAATGTCATTGGATTGGAAGTTTCTTCTGCCACCCCCTAGACTAACTAGGGCCGGTAAGGCATTACATCATGATTAACTCTGTTGTCTTCGGAATGTTAGGGGTATTGCCAGTCCTGGTACCCTTAACAGACTCAAACACTTAATCAGGACCAACAAGTTATGGATTTTTGCCATATTAGAACCTTTGGTGCAGAAGAATATTTCCAAACACACAAAGCAATTTCCTGGATTCAATTGTTATAGAAACTGCAATAACAAGATTTGGGTCTTCACCAGGAAAGAGTTAAATTGTAAGGTTATTGCTGATAACTATCAATTTCTTCACTTGCATTTTGAGATGGAACAATTCTCTGGTTTTGCCACTTTTGTCTATGCTGGATGCACTCATCAAGACAGAAGCGCTCTTTGGGATGCCCTTCTTTGTCTCGGCCAAGCTCACACATGTCTGGTTGGTGGGAGGTGATTTTAATTGCATAAGTGATCCTAGTGAGAAGATGGGGGCATGACTCCTGATCTCCAAACCATGTTGAACTTCTCTCGAAATATTACTAAAGTTTGGGCTTTTTGATTTGGGTTTCCTTGGCACTCCTTTTACCTGGAAGAGAGGCAATATGCTGGAGAGAATTGATAGAATCCTTGCTAATGACTGTTGGATGCATTCCTTTCCTATTACCCAAGTTCATCATGTGCACAGAACTACCTCTGATCATTCCCCTCTATTAATTAAGATATCCTTCTTCCCAAGAACAAGATCTTCCTCATTCAGATTTTTAAATGTTTGGATCGATCATCCTTCCTTTCTTGAGGTGGTAAAGGTCTGGATGGACTAATCCAATTGCTTCGATACTAATGCTCTTATAAAGCTTTGGAGGTTACAAAAGAATGTGGCCTATCATCTAAGACAATGGAATAATCATAGCTTTGGTAATATATTTGAACGAAGTCGGGGAGGTCGATAACAAAGTCCAATTACTTGAAGCTACTCGGGATGCGGGAGTTGATAATGGCCAAGAGTTGATCAATGCTCGAATACGGTTAACTCAAGCTTTGGATAGAGAGGAGATGTTCTTGCAGCGAGAAAGCCTCCATTAACAAAAAACTTTTTGGTGATAGAAATACAAAATTCTTCCATGCTATGATTAAATACAGAAGGCAAATAAAAGCTATTCTCAGCATTAAAGATCCTGATGGTAGAAGAATTAATGATCCCAATCTTATTTCTCAAAGTGCAATGAAGTATTTTCAGACTCAAATGGCTGCTCATTCTACTAACCCTTCTTTGTTCTTATCTGATGTGTTCAATAATGACAATGCTTATGCTTCTCAACTTCACCTAACTCTTTTACCAGATGTGAATGAAATTTTTTCAGCTCTAAAAAGTATTGATGGGAACAAGACTGCAGGGCCTGATGGTTTTAGTGCCACCTTCTACTTAAAAGCTTGGAACATTGTTGGTGCTGATCTCTGCCATGCTGTCCAAGCCTTTTTCTCTGGTGCTGAGTTACCCAGATATTTTGCTGCATCTTGTATTGTTCTTATCCCTAAAGAACAAAAAAAGTCCTCTTGGACTAATTTCAGGCCTATTTGTCTCACTAACACTCTTACTAAAATTATTAGTAAGATATTGGTTAGTAGAATACAACCTCATTTAAACAAACTTATCAGTGCTAACCAGTCTGCATTTGTACAGGGAAGAAATATTGCTGATAATTGTCTTTTAGCACAGGAATTACTTCTGGAGTTGGATAAATCCTGTAGAGGACACAATCTAATTCTGAAACTTGATCTTAAAAAAGCATATGACTCTATCAGCTGGTCCTTCATTGATTTGGTTCTCGAGGCTAGAGGCTTCAACCCCTCCTTCCGCGACCTTGTCCGAAGGTGGCTATACGGCTATCGTTTATAGTGTGTTGGTAAATGGGGAGAGCCGGGGCTTCTTTTCTGCTTGGTAGGGGCATCAAACAAGGTGACCCTTTGTCCCCTACAATTTTTATGCGGCATTTAATTATCTATCCGGACTTCTTAATTCAGCCCGGGGTAATGCTCAACACTTATGTTACAAACATAGTTACGCCGGATCATTAGCCATTTGGCTTATGCGATGACATTATTCTATTTACTAATGGCGACAAACTTGCCATTAGAAAAACTATGCATTGTCTAGATCATTTCTCTCAAGTCTGCGAGTCGGAACTAAACAAACGAAATGCCAATTCTTGGCGAGGAAGAACTACAAACATCATAACTGGATTAAAGCTACCACTGGATTCAACTCAGCTGTTTTACCTTTCAAGTACTTGGGTGTGCAATTGATTAAAGGTAGGAAGAAGCAAACTCAATATGATGATGTGGTTAATAAGATTTCTTCCACCATAAACTGTTGGACTAACAGCTTTCTTTCAAATGGGGGCAGATTAACCTTATTAAAAAGCATTCTATCTACCATCCCTTTATATACAATGCAAATGGTGAGAATGAAGAGAAGTACCCAAAAAATGCTGGAGTCTATGTTTAACAAATTTTTGTGGGAGGGCCAATATAAACAACCCCATTGGGCTGTGTGGAATAAGCTTTGCAAACCTACCATAGCTGGGGGACTGGGATTTAAAAGTTTTCAGCAAATGAATCAGCTCTTCTACTGTAAACAATGGTTTAAGTTTAGACAACAAGATACTATATGGGCTCAGTTCCTTAAAGCAAAATACTATAAAAGGTGCATTTTGATCTAGTTCAACCTAAAATTGGTGACTCCAAGCATTGGAAAAGTCTGTTAAAGGTCAGAGAATCTGCTAATAAGCTAAGCTGCTGGGAGGTTGGTGCTGGACAAATTAGTTTACGGGTCGGCTCCCGGATGGTCCTCTTTCAGCCTTACTCGATACTAACTATCGGGTTAAGATTTACGAATTACGGTACGGGACAAATGGAATGTAGATGCACTGAAAGAAGTGGTTGATGAAGAGACTGTACAACAAATCTTGTCTATCCCCATTGACCCTGGAAAACCTGATAAACTGTTGATTAAACACCCCCATCACAATCAGTGAATAATTTCATTCATAATTCCTTCACTCACTGGCCTGTTAACAGCTGGGGCACTTTTATTTGGTCTTCAAAAATCTCCCCTTCCATGTCCTTCTTTAATTGGAGATTAGCACATAGATTTCTCCCATTAGATGACATTCTCATACTAAAAGGATTAAGAACAGCTTCAAGATGTTGGCTATGTAAATCTGAGGAAGAAACATTGGATCATCTATTCCTTCAATGCCCTTTTACCTTATAGCTTTGGGAGGATGTGGGATATGTTACATCTATTAAATCTCTTACATCTAAGACATCATTGGGTCACCATTGAAACTTGCTGGAACGATTGGAAAAACCAGAAATGGGGTTGTGTCCCTCTTGTTATCAACTGGTTTGTATGGGTGGCTAGAAATCAGGCCAAGTTTGAGGATAAATCTTGCCCCCTAAAAGCTGCTTGTGGCCAATTGTTTCAATTATATCAGCAAGTCTGCTGCTAACTCTCAACCCTACTCGAAAAGTCTCCTTAGTGCCTTGAGTCTTGCCTTCACAACCTTGGATTAAAATTAATGTGGATGGAAGCTTCACCTTCTTGCTTCTTGGGATTAGTGCTTGTGTGCGGGAATCATATTGGGAAATTGCTTTGGTTCTTTCAATCTCCTTTAATCTCCTATTACGCCTCGGAAGGCTCGAGATGAATGCTTGTTCTCTGGGCCTTTAAAACAGCTACAACCTTAAATCAAAAACAGATTTGGATTGAATCGGATTCTCAACAAGTTATAAAGATGATGTTGGGTGGCTTCACTACCCCATGGAATCTGGTTTATTTATACAGAAAAATTTTACTATTATCACTACATCTTAACATCAAATGGTCTCACATTCATAGAGAAGGAATCAACACCGCAATTGGTTAGCAAAGACTTCTTCCTGCAACCATAGTGTAATCTTTTCCTTTTTGCCTGCTAAGCCTTTAAGGCAGTTACTTTTGGGGGACTCTCTTCACCTCCCTTTCATTAGATGTACCTAATCTTATCTTATTAATGAATGATTTCCTTTTTTGCTATATATATATATATATAAAGGGAGAAGAGAGGAGAAGCTTGAGGAAATGCCTAATCAAAAATTGGCTTCACTTGAATTATCTTATAGAAGGAAAACTAGTTACATATTTTACTTAATTTTTATGCATGAATCTTTATTTAGAAAAGGTTTTTCAAGAAGATCTTTTTTCTAGTAAATAATCTATGAGATCTTAATATAATAAACTTCTATTATTTTCAAAATGGATGAAAAATTTGAAATCTTATGATTTGGTAGTTGAATATTCTTTAAATTCTTAAAATTAAACCTAGTTAATGAAATTGGGTTAATAATTTACTAAAGACTTTATAAAATCAAAAATTATAAGGAATCTTAAATATTTATCTTTTATTCCAAAGGTTATACATTTTATATAGTAAAAAAGGTTACTTGAGGACAAGTAACATTTAAGTTTGGGGGATTTTGATCCATGAAAAAAATACCTATTTTTATGCCTTGATTTTTATCAATTTCTAAGGATATTATGCTTTAATGAAAGGTACTTTCGTGTTTTTGGATGTAGGTGATGTAAAAAGGTCCGAAAAAGGAAAAAGGGTGAAAAAGGAGCAAAAATGGAGCAAAATACAAGAATTATAAAAAATTATGGCCTGGCGCCTACGCGCCAGACTCGATACAGAAACTATCAAGTTTTTGACGACTTTTGGACGGTTATTTTGATGGAGTGAGCGGTTATTGGACATTCTAGAAGACTGACAGTTGTTCCTTGATAATAGGACATGTGATACATTGCATTTGGACGCTCCAAAACGGTTTTAATAGTGAAGAGGTGCGAGCCAAAGTGAAGAGGTGCGAAGAAATGGACGCGGTGTCCGGCGCCTAGGCACCAGATTCCGGCGCCTAGGCGCCAGACAGACCTTCTAGAAGATTCATTGAATTTGGAGATGTTTTGAACAGGTGCCTCAAGGCAACCCTTGAAGCCTATAATTAGGAGTCCACTCCTTCAAAAAATGGCGCCCTCCATTGTATCCCCTATCTCTTAGCCACTTTAGAATCTCTCATCCTTAGAGAGAGAAATAGAGAGAGAAATTTAGGGCCACTTTTATTTAGTTTAGTGAGTTTATTTTCAAGTTGTTGCATTTGGAGCTCATTACACTGTGAAGTCAGTAGGAATCAGAAGATCTGTAGAATGAATATTTGAGATAAGTATTTTTTTATTTATTCAAAGTTTATTTATTATGTTTTGCTATTTATATTCAATATGTTCTGAGTAGTTAGTTTACTTTCTTCCTTCAATTATGAAAAGATAAATAAGATAATATAAAATTCGATGGAGAATTGAAAATTAAAATATTTTCAAAACATTGTGATGATATTAATACCTGATCTTACTTTACTTTTTAAATTGGCCATTTAAATTGTTAAAACCTATTGAAGAGTTTTGAGACCTAGAAGGAGAAGAACTCTTAACTTGTAGATGTCACATGAATCCTTGGGTAGTCGAAGGCCATGCGCGGGCTTTCAAGGTGAAGTGCAAATAAATAAGAAGATAAGATTTAAAGGGCGTATAATTGATAAGTTTTTAGAGTGATAGACTAAATTCTTATAATTTGATTTATAGATAAGGAAAGGGTCACTAGTAGGGCCGATCATAGCCACCCTTGGACATCTAGTAGTGTGAGCCTAGATTAACCCATTCTACTAACAATACATCCGGACCTGATCTGTAGATTAGCCAATGTTCTTTGCGCCTGGATCAAAGGGTAAAGAATAGGAATGTTTCTATTTGGCACAATACCATAAAATAGATTCTCCAACGAATATTAAATTATCTTAAAAATCTTGGATTAACTGAAAGGAAGAAAGTTGTTTGTTTTATATAGTTTACACAAAATCATTTTCTTATTATTGTTTTCTTTATTTGCATCTAGTAAATTAAAAGTAATTTATAGTTAGATTAAAATATAAAAAGATTTTGAAATACAATATTTAAAAATTTATTACCATATTTTTTTCCTGTGGATCGATACTGTGGTCTTTGTTTCAAAGCCCTTTATTACTTGAAACGATACATATACTTGCGTAGTACCCAAAAAGTATATAAAATATTTTTCTTTAAAATTATATTTTGCTATATAAACATATATTTAAAAAGTATTAATCAATTACGGCCTAGCATTCAGTAGCAATCAAGTTTTATTTAATGCTATTGCCGTAAATTAAAATTTGGTACACATCTATATAGCAAGTTATTCCGGGTCAAGTGTTTCGCGCCTTTGCCAGTGGTAACAAATTCTTGTATTTGGAAATACAAAAATCGGGCCAGGCTTCACCTACTCCAGAATGAATCCATAATTAACAAAGGTGAAGCACAGTTTGGTACGAAGCGGTAGACGGAGAACAAACTCAAACTGTTCCTTCTAGAGCAGAAGATCAACCCCATATAGTGAATTCCCTCAGTCTACCTTACCATCAATCCAACGGTTGATGATGGAGTTAAAGACAAGTCTCTTACAGCAAATCAACCTCAACTTGAGCCATCAGGGACTGGTTGTCCGAGAAGACCGGTCTAAAATCTTATGGAAATTGCCTCGAGTATAGCACAAAGAAGAGAATCAAAGAGAGAAAAAGGAAGGGAAATAGCAAATGAAGCGTGACCAGACTACCCAATCCCTTTATATATATTGGGAAATGAAAGAAGTCTAACCATTGCACAAAGGTAAAAATGTAAGTTCCAAGCCATTTCCATAATAAGTTATTAATAAGATCACATCAACAAAAGAACAAGGCAAGAAAAATAAATTCATTCCAAAGAAGTATTTAAATTACAATACATCACGTAGAAATTAGCTTGGGATAAAATATTTTACAATGGGATCTGACACTGTTTTGGTCGACACTTACCCAGGCCGAAGCATCCTCTTATACAAGAATTCCCCCCATACCAGAATTGATTCAATAGATATGACACGGACTATGCCTGAAAGATCAAGGATCTCTCCCGAACTTCTCATGGCTTCTGACAAAACATCGTTACCTTATCTTGCATCCTCTTCATACGATCTAATAACTCGCATATATCCTCACCCCGCTAGATACATGTTGACTGAGCGAAGGAGCTCTCAACTTCTTCCAAATGAGGAGAAAGGAACAGAGGGGATGTACAGAGTTGATTAGCTGCTTTTTTGAGTCCTTATGGGGTTTGTCAGGGTGATCAATCCTACCATCCTTATTCAAGAGCCGACCTTCATCACCAGGTTCTTGATTTGCTATCACTAGTGCCCCATCAAACTCTCATTTAGGTCTATAGGAAATGAATGGTCTTCCAAGTTTATTGGAGCCGGGTCATCTGCATCAAAAGTCATCATAAAATAAAAAATACATAAAAAACTTGACCTCACAAACATGACAAAATCTTCTCGTACTCAAGAGGCAAATCAACTAGAATATCGTAATCGGCATGACAGGCTCGCTAGAGAGCACTATTGAAAACAATGGAAGAATGACATAAGTCGTTTGAGTGGCCTGGTTGATCAAAGATTCTTATGCCATAGCAGAAGTTTGGTCCTCTCAAGAATTAGGTCTGTCGTGTGATTGTTCCTTCAGGTAATACTGAGGATTGAATCAGATGACTCGACCTGATCCAGTAGGCGAGGTGCAACCTTTCTCCTTTTCATGTTAGTGTTCTTCCTCTTCTAACCTTCTGTTTGGTCCCATCCTTTCTATTAACTTAAGATGAAGAGACCTAGATCCTTGGTTGGAATGCCGGCATGGGTTCTACAAGTTATCCATCATAATTTGACTCAAAATCATTTTTAATAAGTGCGCTTTTTAGCAGTCAAAACATAATACGTTCTCGTATATATATATATATATTGCCCTTCTTTTTTTTCTTTAGTGTTCATGTGAGACTATCTGCCATTTGTTGGCTGATCGTGTGGCCCAGGCGGTTTGACTTCCACAATTTTCGTAACTTGCGTGCCTTAGAAAATTATAATAATTCTCACATGAAATTAATTTTGGGAGGTGAAATAGCCAGTATTTTAAACATTTAAGTATTTTAAATATAGTAAAATAAAAGAAAATACGAATAGTTAAATAATTACGCTTTCATTTAATAAATACTTTTTTCAATATTTAAATACAATACAAATATTTTTAAATATTTAATATAATAAATTTGTTGACCTTTGCAAAAAAGCCTAAAATTTTCCTTGCTTGCTTCTGTTGGTAGAGACACAAAATTGTTTTGTAAATAGCCAGGACATCGTGTTGAATTAAGCTCATGACAAATAAATATTGGCCGTCGATGATAATCGGCATCAGATGGACGGTGGATCTGGAGAAGATGGCCCGCAGCTGGTCAAAACTCACAAAAAGCTGACATCAAGAAGCTTTCAAAAACAAATAAATAAATGATGCACGGAGACTAAAATATCAAAATTTTGAGCGCAAGTTTTATTTTTATATATGTGGATTAAAACAAGTAAATAGTTGGCTACACCTTAGATATAATTAGTAAAAACCGAAATAAAATATTTAATGATGGATTAATTCTCACCTAAAATATTTAATTTTTAGTTTAAAATTAATTTGATTTATAATTTTTCAAGCTCAATTTTGATAATTTCATTTAAGGTTGCTGCGTCTGTTTATAAAAGTATTTGCATATTTATTATGAATACTTACATATAAATATATAATTTTTTGATAAAAATAGAAAAATAACTTTCTTATGGCTACATCATCATGCAAATTGTTTTCAAGTTTATATGAAAATAATAAATTAAGTTTAAATTTTCGTTTCATTTAATTAAACATAAAAATTGATTGTTTTTTAGGGCACGAACCTCAAGAATCTAGTGGTCCTAATTAAAAATAAAATAAAAAGAGGATCATCCTTCTAACGAAAAGATTCAAATACTCAAGATACCAACCGACTGAAAAGCCATTAGCAGACCGGCAACCAGCCGACCAAGGGACCAGTAACCGACTGAAGGTTCGTCTCACAACCAAAGTGCCATCTAGGCCAGTAGAAAATAGACCTACCAATAACCGAGCAAAGACCTAGTAACCCCAGCGATCTCCCAAATACAAACCAGATGCTCTCTCAACAAACCCCCTACAAAACCCTCAACAAACTCCAGAAATAACCAAAGAACAAGTAAGTCAACCAACCACCCTAAGGCGGTCAGCTTTGAAAGCTTTCTCTTTCAAAGCTATCTGGTTTACTAGAGTAAAGGCTGGCTGAGATCAAGAGAAAATAGCCGACCAACACCAGCTTGGTCAACCAACTAAAGGACCTACCGACCAAGATACCAGGTACATCAAATGATGCAAAAATCACTAACTAATTCGGAAACGTATGATAAAAGACTATAATCTCCGATAACACCATTATTAAAGCAGGGGTATTGATCTATCTTATATAAATAGGATGCACGAAGCATGTATAAACGGCATTTACCACTCTAGGCTATAACCTCTTTAGGATCCTCTCTAGACCCAACCTTGTGGGGAGATCTCACTCCTCATCTCCCTCTTTTGTAACCCTTAGTTACAATGATATAAAAATCTGTCACACACTATAAGGGATTTTGAAAATTGTGTCTGATATATGCATTGGATTTTTCTGATGCAAAAACCAGTGTCAGATTTGCATTTGAAATGCAGTGAAAAATATATTTTCATATTTGTATTGGATTTTGCATCTACTTTACATCCAATAATTCGGCGCAAAAGACATAATGAAAAACGGTGAAACCTACAGTTGAATTGCGATGGAATTGGTGTCGACATTGTGTCTATGAATTTGACGCAAGTACTTATCTTGAAAGTGTCAAACTACAACCAATGCAAATATGATAAAAAGTTCACTGCAACTAATAACTCTTCTGTGGTTATTTAATTGTGTTGAATATGTTTGATGCAAATGCACTAAGATTAAATCTTGCATGTCTAAGCTTATTCCCCTCTCCATCGAACCCCTTGTCCCTCTTTTTTCTCCCCCTCCCTCCCTCCCCCGGTATCGCCCAAAACCATCGCCTTTGGAAACAAACCTTCGTGATACTAGTGACGCGCCAAAATTTACAGCGAAGTAAGTCTGCTCCACAATACATCTATAAGTGTCATGTAATAATGTAGTTAAAGAGTATCGCGTATTGATCCAAAAAGAAAGGGCATAATAATTATTTCAACAAAAAATCTCAAGTTTACGAATCCAGTGAACCTAGTTTGGTGGTATCACAAAGAAGGTTTTAAATCTCAAAATCCTAACAAAACAAAATAGATCACAGGCAAAAGAAACAAAAACAGTAGGAAAAAATCTCAAGAGTTTCTTAAAGATGGATGAGGCTCATGCCTCTATAATTCGAGGAACGTGGTGATCATGATTCTTCTAAATCTTTTCCTACGTGTTTGTTGTCAATATGGAATATAGTACTATTTATGTCTATGCATAAGTCAAATGATACATAGAATCCATGAAGTTTAGGCTTCCTTAATTCCCATGGAATACTGCATAATTGTTCGAATCTTGAGAAATGCTTGTAGAATTCCATTAAGATATGTTTATTCTCATGGAGCACAGTGATTAACCGTTTGTTTCTACTATGAAATGGTTATAGGTCACAACTTCACAAAATATTTTAACATCCTAGTTTGTCAGACTATGATAAATTATATTCTTAGGTTAACCAACAACATAGGCCATAAAAGTATAAGAAAACGCCACATGAAAAAAACATCTCAGAAAAAACCACGATGAAAACAACAACCCCAACATCACAGAGACATAAAAAAGAGTTTAGGCATGCATAGTTGAGACAGTCAAAGCCATAAAATCCATGCAAATCTTCATTGGAAAATATAAACGAACGTAAAACTTACAACAAAGGCTTGTCATCTCCATAAAAGCAGCACCTCTCCCTCTCATAAAATAAATCTTTCAAGAAATCATAAGAACTAAAAGTGGAAAAGTAACCGTTAAAGTTTCAATTCTAAGAAAGGAGAAAATTCGATGGGAAGAACGCTCTCTAATCAATATCGTTGCTTTCTTACAGCCCTCAGTAGTATGAGATGCTCTAAAACCATCCTCATGAGTAGATATATTAATAAGGCTCCACAAAGGCAAGAAATTTTTTACCAAAATAAGTTCAACAAATTGGGTGAGGGCGTGTTAGATACAATGTTGGAGCATCACATCTATGGCGTTAATTCGCCATGTGCTGGGTAAACAAAAGCAAGTAGCTGGATTATCAGGGTATGGGTACGCTATGAATGACCCGACTGAACCAGAGTTATAGAGGGTGCGCTGGATTGCGGCATGGGTGTGCTGGTACAAAATCTCTTTTTTGTGCTGATTTTTACTTTTTTCGCTCAAATTTTACGTACATCTTGTCTCCTGCACAGTAAAGACAAAATTATCCTGCTCAAAAAAATATTAGTAGAAAAATATGTAAAAACATGGGGAAATTTTACTTACCCTCAAGTAATCCTTATGACTTGACTTAAATAAAAAAAAGGCTCACCTTTATTCTATGAGAACATTAGTTCATGAAAAATGAAAAAGAAAAATTTATTGAGGTATTATGATTTCCACTACTAAATGAGGATTTCCTTGCATAGTAACTGGCACAAGTAAAAAATACTTGATATTACATATACATTTTATAATTAATTTTAATGATATTGCACTTTAAAGGAAATTATTTTGTACAATTTTGGTTTTAGGTACAAAAAATGGATGCATGGAGAAAAAGAAGCAAAAACGGTGCAATTTGGAGCAAATACGAGCAAGAAAATAAATTCTTGCCTAACACATTTCAATTAGTTTTTCTATGCTTAATCTCTTTTACAATTATTGCATATTTTTGAACTAGATTACATTTTAAAGAAAGTTTTTTTTTTATAATTATCTTTTAGGGCTATCTGTTAGGAACGCAACACAATTGAAACGGGGTAAAGCAGAGCTAAAACAGAGCAAAAAGGAGCAAAATAGTGGAGCTGCGCAGATGGGCGTCGATGGCGCCCGATAGGGCGCCGACGACACCAAAAACCTGCGGGAGACGAAAATAGGGTGCCGACGGCGTCCAAAATGGTGGCGACGGTGCCAGGAGTAATTATTCTCCATATACATTGAACCTGGACGCATTTTGAAAGGTTTCTTGAAGCACCTCTTGGTAAATTCATCCCTACCCTATTTAAAGTGAATTTGAAGCCAAAAAAAGAGGAGTAGAAGTTAGGAAAAACGTAGAGAATGTTTAGAGATCTTAGAATAGGAATAGAAATGTAGATTTCTACCTTTCTAGAGAGATTGGTGAGGGGATTTTGAGAGAATTTATAAGGGTTTATACAAGCATTGCATGGATTGGCGGGAGACTTTGTGGGAGAGAGTTTCAACTGTCTTTCAGTGAGAAAAAGCTAAGTATTGTGTTCTTCATTATCTTATGTTTTCGTTGTGTTTTCTTTATGCTTTGTGATGTCTTTCTCTTATTTTTTCTTCTTGTTTGGAAATAGTGGCATGAGAAGATTATCTCGTTATTTTTCTTTTACTTTTCTTTTGTATTGAGTAGAATTCATGTTTAGGATATTGGGATGCATGCTAGAATAGTTTTTAGTTATAAATGTGATTTTTTTTACTTGGGCTTCATTTACATTACAATAAGAGCTCGTTTTAGTGTTAAAATTTGTCGTAATTGCATTATGACCTGAGAGGGCGGTGTAATTCTCAATAAAGTGGAACCACATTCAAAATCAATGAATGGTGAAGTTCATGGGGGGTTGAGTGCAAATAAATAGGAAATATACTTTGATGGGCGTAGAATTGAAGATTTAAGGGTGACAGACTAAAATTCTGAATTTGGTCTTAGTGTTTGGAAACTAAAGCGAGAGTTAGCCTTCAGGCGAAGGGAAGTTGGAGCTCTGGAGTGAGAGTCAGTATCCTCCCAGCCTAACCATGAATTTATGGACTAAACCTAGGATTAGCCAATGTTCTTTATGCACTCGGTAAAGGGTAAATAATAGGTTTGCTTCTATTTGACACATATAATATTTAATACAATTCATTCATTTACATTATCCAATTCATTACATAAGAATAGTAGTCTTTATTATCTCAAAATTCTCCAAACTAATTTATCCAGAAAAGGTTATCTTTAGAATTAATATTTTCCTTTATGAGTATTTATTAGTTGTTTTAAATTTAAGCTTACCTTTAGGAGTATTTGTTAGAATAACCATTGATATCGACCTTTCAAACTAAAGTCTGATAATAGTAGACTAGAATATGACGAAGGATCTCTTATCTCATTTCCTTGTGTGATTGATAATTGGAGCTCCATTAGAGCCATGTATTACTTGAACGATACATATACTTGTGTAGAACCTCTAGGGTGTGCACATACACACAAACATAAAAATACGCTGAAAATAGCGTACGTCGAAGGCGTATCAAGTATTTGGTGCCGTTGCCGGGGAAGCTTCAATAAGAATTTTAGGAGAGTTTTAGTTGAAGCAATTAGGCTTAGAATTGGAAAACTTTAGTGTCGTAAAATTGTTTTTGTGAGAAAAGTGTTTTTTTTATGAAAATGTGTTGTGAAAAAACTGTTTGTGTGAAAATCAAGGTGTTTGTGACAATGTTGTGTTGAATATATTTTTTGTTTTATTTGTTTTATTATTAATGTATTATTTGTTGTGTTACATATGCAAAATAAAGTATCTATAGGACTTGTGCCTTATGGACCCAAGATAGAAAAATGGAAAAAAATCAAAAAGTAGAAATGACTCAAAAAACTAGAAATGAAAATGAAAAACATTGAAAATAATAACTTGGAAAATCATCATAAATCATTGAGGGATTATGTAAATCCTACGACAGATGAAATTCAATCAAGTATACAAAATCATGTCGTAGAAGCTGGCTTATTTGAACTAAATCCAACGATTACCCAACTGGTGCAGAACAACTAGTTTGGGGGAAATTCATCGGAGGATCATTATTTACACTTATCTAGTTTTCTAGAACTTTGTGCTACATTTCATTATAACGACATGTCAGATGATGTTGTTAGGCTAAGGCTTTTTCATTTCTCACTAAGGGATAAGGCTAAAATGTGGTTATACTCATTAGCACCTAGCTCTATTAAAAATTGGGAGGAGTTAACTCAAAAAGTTATAGCTAAGTACTTTCCACCTTCAAGGACTACTAAATTTATAAATGATATTATCTCATTTTGTCAGTACGAAGGGTAATCAATATACATATCCTAGGAAAGATTTAAGGAACTCTTAAGAAAGTTCCCACATCATGCTCTGCCAGATTGGTTAAACATTCAAACTTTTTATAATGGGTTAGTAGGATGCCTTAGGTCCATTATTGATGCTGCTAATGGTGGTTCATTAATGTCACAACCATTTTATGAAGCCTATGAATTAATTGAAGAAATGACTACAAATGAATTTCAATGGTCCTTTGCAAGGGTAAATCCTAAAAAATTAGCTAGGGCTCATGATATTGACGCGATTGCAATTCTTGCATCTCAGGTTGTTACAATATCAAGAAAGTTAGACCAATTTGGAATGAACTAGCCTCAATTTACTCCTATAAGTGAGGAAAATAAGGCAAATGATTGATTCCAACTTATTATATGAGACTTTAAATACCATAAACAACCCGTATTCTAACTTTCACAACCCAGGTTGGAAGAACCATTCTAATTTTAACTGGAATTATACTAATGGTTGTGGAAACCAGCAATGGGAAAATAATCATGCAAATCCTAATAGAAGTTGGAATAATCAGGGAAACACAAACTATAGACCTCCAAATCCACCAAACTCTAACCATGATCAACAATTTAAAGATAAGAAAATATTTATAGACGAAGTGGTATTGCAAAAGGGAAACCACTTGCAAAGTTAAAATACTTCGATTAAAATCATAAAGAATAAACTGAGGCAAATTGCTAATTCACTTAGCAATAGACCCTAAGGAAAACTTCCTAGCAACATTGAGATCAAAACAAAAGAGAACTCTAATGAGCAAGCAAAAGCTATCCAATTAAGAAGTGGGAGAGAGATAGATGATGTGGTTAGAAAACAGAAAGAAGTTATGAGAAAAACAAAAGAACAAAAAGACCTGAATAACATGTTTCTAAGGATCTAAAAAAATTAATATCTTCAAATAAAATCAATTTGGAAATACTACCACCTCCATTTCCTCAAAAACTTAGACATCATAAGTTGGATAGACAATTTTCAAAGTTCATTAAAGTACTTAAGAAGTTAATGATTCACTGAAGCTTTGGAACATATGCCAAGTAATGCAAAGTTTATGAAGGAGATATTAAAAAAGAAAAGGAAATTTGTGGATTACGTGATAGTTGCCCTAAGTGAGGAGTGCAGTGCTACACTTTAGAAAAATTTTCCTCGAAAACTTTAAGATCCTTATAGCTTTACAATTCCTTGTGCAATTGGAGAAAGATTATGTGGAAAAGCTTTATATGTTAGGTATGAAGCATTCATGTGATACCTCTGTCTATATTTATAAGGTTAGGTTTAGCCGATATTTCTCCCAGTACTATAACCCTTCAGTTATCTGATCAATCTATCATTTATCTTTGAGTTGAGAAAAAAGGATAAGGATATTGAAAGACTAATGGAAGAAATTTCTAAGGAAATAGAAAAATCTATTTCCTCAACTAAGATAGATATAGAAAGGCCACCTCCATCGTTTACTCAGTACCAAGGGGAAGTGTTAGGTATGGAGCATTCATGTGATGCCTCTATCTATATTTATAAGGTTAGGTTTAGCTGATATTTCTCCCACTACTACAAGCCTTCAGTTAGCTGATCAATCTATCATTTATCTTTGAGTTGAGAAAAAAGAATAAGGATATTGAAAGACTAATGGAAGAAATTCCTAAGGAAATAGAAAAATCTATTTCCTCAACTAAGATAGATATAGAAAGGCCACCTCCATCGTTTACTCAGTACCAAGGGGAAGAATTAGAAGATAACTTGAAATAGAAGAGTAACATAGAAGATTTTGATCCATAATCTGAATTATGTAGAGAGAATCCGATCCAAAATTTGGGAGATTATGCATTATCATATAGAGATCCATTTCTTATAAACTTCAAGGATGATTTTGTTGACCTCATTTTTGATGAGGTCTTCTCTTCTTCTCTTTAGTACTTAGGATCTAGCCTTAGGCTTTTCCTTTGACTATCTTAGAGGACTAGAATTGGGACCCACCATCTAGAAATTCAAACCACTTCTTAACTCCTGCAAACTCCACAAAGCTTGACTAGTAGACCCCTAATCACCTAGAGGGTTGAAATCGAAGTGTGGAAGTTTAAAGGATGAGTTCCTCTTTGGCCTTAGGACTCTTGCTCAGGTGGCTCTGGTCTTAAATTAAATTATATTAAATTAAATTAAATTAAATTAAATTAAATTAAATTAAATTAAATTAAATTAAATTAAATTAAATTAAATTAAATTAAATTAAATTAAATTAAATTAAATTAAAACTAAATTAAATTAAATTAAATTAAATTAAATCATATTACATTAAATTAACTTAAGTTAAATTAATTTAAATTAAACCACATTAAATTAAATTAAGTTAAATTAAGTTAAATTAAATTAAATATAAAGACATGAAGAATTCAAAAATAAATCTAAAATAACTTGAACACTATTCCAAACTTAAATCATTAATTTGAACTTAAATTTGAATCACAAATCATTAAATATCATTTTGCCCTTAGGAGCTTTTACTATTATAACTCCTAAATGGAGTATCAAGTGAAATGACACTTCACTCATAAGGATATTCAAATATCCTAATTCATTGAGCAAGAAATAAAACTTAACTCAAACACCCTGGATGATTAATTCACTTGAACAATAGAATTCATTTGGACTTAGGACAATTCCCGAAATATTGAAAAGATGTTTAAGATTCATCTTAAACACTTCCTCAATATGATGGAATGTCCTTAAGAACAAATTGAGCTTAGTTGTTCTTTGGTGAAGAAAACCATCCTTAAAACTAAAATTGAAGACCTAGACGTCATAGGAGATGACTAGCTATAGGATTAGGAATTTGGTAGAAAACCATAACCCTTACCTTAGCTTCACTAGGAACTTACTTTAAATGCTTAAATATTCTAACCGTGTTTTAAGTGCGGCTTAGGATGACGGGAAGACCCTCCGGGTACGCTTTTATTTTATTGCGATTTACTCTATTACAACTTATTTAATCGCATCGCACTTACTTTTCTTGCATGATAAACAACAGTTGCATGAAAACCTACACCTTTAGGACATAAACCAAAACTGAAACCAAAACTAAGTTAAAAGACACTGCAAGATAAAATTCACCGCCACAACATTTTAAAATATAAAGCAACTCAAAATTTAATCACAAACAGAACAACAAAACTACAACTATAACTAAATTAAAACGTCTTGTTGGATGATCGGGAATACCTCGGATGATGTAACCTACGTGTTGCTAGCGGGATTTCCCACGGTCTAAATGAAAGTGTGGAACTCATTCAGTTGAGTTTAGCAAATTCATACGGACTAAGTGAATCCGATAAAAATAATGATGCCGGAAGGATGGAACCGTGGGATCTTAACCGGTGTTGTTATAATCAACTTTAAGATTTGTTTTAATTAAAACACAAAGAACACTTGGAAATTAAGACTTCTCTAAGCCGAAACACTTTTCTCATCCCCTGATTTATGATTTCTAAAACTAAACCTCTGCTGACAACAAGGAGCTCGGAGCATGGTGGGCGGCACGGCCATCGTCGTCGAGCAAAACTTGAATCTACTTCGACAAAACTTTCCTAGAATTAAACAACAAAGCCATAGGACTTCGAGGTAGTTTGCACTAGTGCAACATAAATCCTCGACTCTTCGTTAGGCATTTGCGTTGCAAATTAGCTCCTAACCGGTCTTAGGATTCCGAGGTAGTCGTCCGATACGACATAAACCCTCATATCTTCCGAGCTATTTGTATGATTCTATCATATAAATATAAGCCCTAATTAATTAAAATTGGCAAGATTAAAACATTAAGTGAACATTAGGACTTTCCTAAATCCAAGCCAAACAATAGGATAGTCGGGAGATTACCGAAGTTCGCTTCGAATCTGTAATTTCTCCTACTTTTCTTCCTTTGAATTCCCAAAATAAAATGTTCCAAACTTGATCCATTCCTATTGAGATTCAAAATTCAATCCTTTGAAAACTTAAACTTTGAAATTCTTGAGAGCGAAATTATTGATTATTATCGAGAGTTTTCTTAGGTGATTCCGTCACTTAAGATGTAATTAACTATAGGGGCTTGCCCTTATAGGGAATTTTAAAGAACCCGAGTAATATAAACCTCGTTTAATGTTTTCATATTAGGCGGGGGAATTTGTCGGCTTATAAAATTAGTTCGCAGACCAAACGGATGTCACAAATCTTCAGTTTATTTAACCGAGCCCCATCATCGAGCGGTGTGTCCATCCTTAGGGATAGATACACGGTTTGTGATGCGGTGCTCGTTTATATAAACTATTTGGGATGTGAGATCGGTTTGATTTCATATCTTAAAATCTTCAAATTTAAAATTATTTTCAAAATCAAATACTACTTTCTAAATTATATCTATATTTAAATTAAATTTAAAATTCGCCGACAACTTCTGTAGGCGATCCCCTTTTCCAAATAAAACACATAACCTAAAAATATGCCGACAGATTTTAATGTGCAAATTCAAAAATCAATAAAAAAATATTGGATCTAGAAAGAAATATGAGGAAAAATTATATGAATCAATCTGAAAAGGAAGAACTGAATAAAAAATTAAAATTTGAGGATTTTGTAGGAGTCCTGATCCCTGAATATTTATACTTACGATTTAGATAGGAAATTTATGATTTAGAATATGGCATACTATGCAAGTATAGTTATCATTTATTAAGTAATATAGGACTCTGATTAAGCCCCGAGATATCGAACCCATAAGGAAAAGTGTAAAACGTTAAAGAAATAAGAAAAATAACATTTTTTTTACAATTGATTCTTGTAAGTATGTTTTAAGTTATTAATTTTGAAAATTTTTTTTTGATATTTTTAATAAAAAGTGAAGCAAGAAATAAAAATTATGAATACTCTAAACACGATATAAAAGTTATAAGAATCAAATATATTTTTCCTTCTTCAATGAATCAGTAAGAATTATGAATATTTATATTGTGGAAGTATTTAAATTTATTGTGCCAAATAGAACAAATTATATTCTTTACCCTTACTTTATTCGATAAAGAAAATTGATTAATTTGAAATTTTGAAATTTTGTAGATGGGTTAGGCAAGGAAGATACCAGCTCTCATTCTAGAGTTCCCTCTATTCCCTCCACCTGGGAGCTAACATCTCATAACAAAATTTAAAATAACAAAACTAATTAGGGGGCTTTAGCATGTCACTCTAAAGCCCTCTAATTTTACTGTCTAATAAAGCATATCTCCCTATATATTTGCATTCAATTATATGGATGTCGACATATTCTTAGGTTGAGTGTTGTATTTTGAAAAGGGGTCACCTACAGAAATTGTCGATGAATTTTAGATTTTAAATTTAATTTTAATATATATATATATATATATATATATATATATATATATATATATATATATATATATAATTTAGTAAGTAGCATTTGATTTTGAAAATAACTTTAAGTTTGAAAAATTTAAGATATGAAATCAAACCGATCTCACATCCCAAATAGTTTATATAAATGAGCACCGCATCACAAACCGCGTATCTATCTCGAAGAATAGACACACTGCTTGATGATGGGGCTCGATTAAATAAACTAGAAGATTTGTGACATCCGTTTGGTCTGCGAACAAATTTTATAAGCTGACAAGTTCCCCTGCTTAATATAAATGAATTAAGCAGGGTTTATATTACCTGGGTTCTTAAAGTTCCCTATAAGGGCAAGCCCCTATAGTTAATTACATCTTAAATGACGGGAATCATTTAAGAAAACTCTCGATAATGATCAGTGGTTTTGCTCTCAAGAATTTCAAAGTTTAAGGTTTTCAAAGGATTGAATTTTGGAATTTCAAGAGGGATTAGCTCAAATTTGGAACAATTAATTTTAGGAGTCCAAAGGAAGAGAAGTAGGAGAAGCTGAGGATCCAAGAATAATCTTGGCAACTTCCCAAACTATCCTATTTGTTTGGCTTGAATTTGAGAATATATTTAATGTTTCAATCCTCCCAATTTTAATTAATTATGACTTATATTTATATGACATGATTATACAAATAGTCTGGAAGATGTGAGGGTTTGTGTCGTACCAAATGACTACCTCGGAATCCTAAGATCGGTTAGGGCTTAATTTGCATGACATGATTATGCAAATGCCTAACGAAAAGTTGAGGATTTATGTTGCACTAGGAAAACTACCTCGAAATCCTATTGCTTGGTTATTTAATGCTAAAGAAAGGTTTTGCTGATGTAGATTCCAATTTTGCTGATGACGATGGCCGTGCTGCCCACTATGCTCCAAGCTTCTTGTTGTTGCAGAGGTTTAGTTTTAGAAATTGAAAATCAAGAGATGAGAGAAGTGTTTTGTTTTAGAAAAGTCTTAAGACTCAGGTGATTTAATATTTTGTTAGGGGAATCTTAAAGTTGGTTATAACAACACTGGTTAAGATCCCACAGTTCCATCATTCCGGCACCGTTATTTTCATCGGATTAACTTAGTCCAAATGAATTTGCTAAACTCAACTGAATGAGTTCCACACTTTCATTTAGACCGGGGGAAATCTCATTAGCAACACGTAGGTTACATCATCTTAGGTATTCCAGATCATCGAACAAGACGTTTTAATTTAGTTATAGTTGTGGTTTTGTTGTTCTGTTTGTGATTAAATTTTGAGTTGTTTTATATTTTGAATGTTGTGGCGGTGAATTTTATCTTTTTGTAATTTTTAATTTAGTTTTGGGTTTTCGTTTTGTGGCTACCCTAAAGTTTTCAGTTTTCATGCAGGGTGTCAATCTTGTTTAACATGCAAGAAAAGTAAAGTGCAGTACAGGTAAGTAAATTGTAATAAAATAAAAGCGTACCTGGAGGGTCTTCCCGTCATTCCAAGCTACACTTAAAACACATGTTAAAGAATTTATATATTTTCAAGAAACACGTAGGTAAATCTAAGGGAAGGTTTTGGTTGTCTACCAAAGTCCTAATCCTATAGCTAGTCAATTCCTATGACGTCTAGGTTCTTGTGTTTTGTGGATGATTTTCTTCACCAAAGAACAATTAAGTTCAGTTGTTCTTCCAAAACATCTCATCGTATTGAGAAAGTGCTTAGGACGAGTCCCAAACATCTTTTCAATACTTCTGAGATTATTTTGAGTCCAAATGAATTTTATTGTACTGGTGAATTAATCATCTCAAAGTTTAGTTGAGTCTTGCTTCTTGTTCAGTGAACTTGGACATTTGATTGTCCGATGAATAAAGTGACATTTCACTTAATGCTTCATTTGAAATTATAATAATGAAAGCCTTTAGGGGGCAAATCAGTTTGTTAAAGAATTTAACCGCTTTGATTTAAAGTTGAATTGATGATTTAGGATGATTTAATTTAGTTTCAGAATTCATGTTAATTTTCTCTTAAGTGTTTTAAACTGTTTGAATTGAAAGAGGTGTTTAGATTATTCAATTTAATTAAACTTTTAATGATTTAAATTTAATTTGAATTAATTGTAACACTTTAGGTCAATTTTAATTGGTTTGATTTTTTACGTTTTTAATTATGAATTGTCTTAAGGTTGATTTTCTTTAATGTTTCAAATTTGTTTTAGATTTGTTTTTATGTGATTTCAAATTAATTTTAATGTTTTAAATTTATTTTAATTTGATTATCAAATCACTTAATGTTTTAAGCTTTTAATTTAGTTAAAGTTTATTTTCCTTTTAATTATTTAATTATTAATTTCAATTATCATTTCTGAGTTTGATTAAGAGTTGAATATTATTAAAGTGATTCATTTAGGGATTTTAAATTAAGGAATTGATATCTTCCTAAGTCACATTCCCAACTTTAATAATCCAAATTTTAATTTATTCTTCCAAAATTTAAATTGTTTAATTAATTAAAATTTACTGTAAATATTTTCAAGATGATTAATGGGTTTCTACCCTTAATTTCCTAGGTTTCAGTCATTTAATGAAAATTTTAAAATAAGATATTTTACCCTCCCCTTGATTAGACCTAAATATTAATTAGGGTTAAAATTCTTTAATTACCTTTATGCCCCTTTTAAGCATGTTCATTTCATAAGTCATCAAATTAAGCTCAAATGGAATTAAAATTTTTATGTCACTTCACTCACATGTCAATTAAGCCACTAGAGGAGAAAATGTGATTTTTCTGAATTTAATTTAATTTATATATTTATTTTTGTGAAAAATATGGGTTTTCAATAAAAATTCAAACGCATGACCAAGGTAAGGTTTTTGTCCTTAGGAAAATTATGGGATGTTTCTACTGACCAGAGGACCATTTGGACCAATTGTGGTGATTTTTTGAATTATTTTTTATTTATTATAATTATTTTGAGTTTTGGAGTGTTAATTAATTATAAAATAAAATTAAAGTTGAAAAATGGATTTTATATTTTTCTTATGTCTCTCCAACCTCAAGGAGTCCAGAGAAGCAAATTTTATATTTTTCTTATTTTTTTGATTTATTAGAATTAATTTAGTGAAAATGTAGGGAAATTCATTTTTTAATATTAAAAATCGTTTTAAGCCTTTAAAATTCAATATCTCAACCTATAGACTTGAGAAAAATATTTGGTTTATTCCTAAGTGATTAGAAGACAAAACGTGACATTTTTATGATTTTTAATATTTTTGTAATTTTTATTATTTTTTAATTATTAAAATATTAAAAATATGGTGAAAAATGAAAATTTTTGAAAAATTCAAATTTTAATTTTCTTAGACTCCTCTAATACCAGAGAAGTCCCAAAATCTATTTAGTGAATTTTTGAAATGTATTTTGGGTTTTATGAATTTTTAAAATTTAATAATGATGATGACACTTAAATAATTCATTTAGTCAGGCTAATCATTTTCAATTGATTTCAAATTTTTATGTGAGATTCCTCTAACCCTAAAGATCAGTGGAGATTTATTTTCAAGTGGTTTTGATAAGTGGTTAGTCCTAATTAATTAAAATTCTGTTTTAAGTATTTGGACCAATTAGGATTATTCTTGAGGAATTAGACCAAACCAAAATTTTTCTAAGGTCCTCTGGTCATAAGATACCTCCCTAAATTTTTTCTAGAATTTTCTAAGGAACATGCTAATTACTGAAATTAAAAAGGTAAAACAGACATAAATTTGGAAAATCAATATCTTGCCACAGAGATGGTCTCTGGCCTTGGAAAATTCAGTGAATGTTCTCAAGAACAGAGGCTACAAAAACCCTATGGTCTCATGCCTTGGTGAATTGTATAAATGCATGGAGTTTTAAAATATTGAAATCAGTAAACAATTAGTTAAAAATAAAATACTCATCAAAATAACTTAATTTTTTTTCCACATTGTTCTCCTCTATTTATTGAGCAAGAGGGTATTTTTATTTTATTTTTATGATTTTCTACACAAAGATATGGATTTTTGAAGTTTCAGGTATTTAAATAAATATAAAATATCCTATTTATCTACTTAACCCAGTTAGCGCCGCGTCATCCTCGACAGTTCCGAAAGCCCACACGGCGCCTTCCTATTCGACGCCGCCACATGAGTCAGCAGCCACGCGTCCCGTGGTCTCGTTCCATCTCCTCGTCTGGCTCGATCTGGATCGTTCATTCGATACACGCGCGATCCGACGGTTCCTGTTCATCGTCTACGACTGGTGTGTGCCGAGAGCCGTCCACACTAGAACCCTAATATCTCCCTCATTTCTTAACCAATTTACATGAAATTTGATCCTATGTGTTCGTCTAAACAAGAGCTACAAATCCATATGGCTAACATGCATTGAAATTAACTCAAATGAAATGGAGAATCGCTAGAAGCTCTTAGGAAGGAGGAGTTCCATACCTTGGCTCTGAGAAGTGAAGCTTCAATCAGAGGGTTGTGGCACCTTCTATTGAATCTAAGGAAGCTCCAGATGAAGTCTCTAGCTCGGAGGAATTGTTTAGGTATGAAAGTGACCAAGGCCAATTTCAAGCTTTGGACTCTAGAACACTTGGGTGGCCTGGTGGGGGGCTTTTGCTGAAAAACTTCTCCTCTTGGTCTGGTGAAGGTGTAGGGTATCAATTTAAGGATTGACTCACTGTGGTGAAGTGCCCTGGTTTTGGGCTTGAAATTTAACTCTGAAATTGAGCTCACAGAGGGGAAATCAGGGGTGAATTTCAGTGGGGATCAAGTGCTCTATGCTAGGAGGAGGGTCTGGAGCAATTTTGGCAGAGTTTCTATATGGTTTTGTTCAGCTCTCTCTTTGGCCGAGAGGGGGTGGAGTTTAAATAGAGCTGGCTGGAGGGCTTCCCAGGGGCAATTGAGGGTTGGGATTTGCTGCCTAGGTCAAGAGAAGAACAACCATGGTGTCCATTAGGCATGGGACAGCTTAGCAAGGAAGAATTCAAAATTTTTGCTCACGTGGAGCTCTCGGACATGGGGTTTTTTGGCGGCTGTGGTGGCTGGCAGGCCAGGGTCTGGTCACCATCCAGATCAGGAGGGTCAGGGTTTGAATTTGGTGAAGTCAATTGGAGTTGGCCAAGTGTAAAGGGACTGAATTGAAATGGAATGGGGGGAGGCTTATTTTGGGTTCAATTTGGTCAACACATGGTTTTAGGCTTGGTGCACCACCCAATGCCTGGTTTTGGGCTGAAAAGAATCACTTGGGTCAGCCTCACATGTGTGGTGAAGTCCCCATCAAGATTGTTTAAGTTAATTTTGGGTTAGGGTGTGACATCAAAGGGGTTAAAAAAGGATTAAGGGGAAGCTTAGAAGGGGATTCCCTCCTTTTCCATAAATGGATTGGTGATGTGGAAAGTGTCTTCCATGGCTTGCATGTGACTTATACATGGCTTCATGGCTCCATTTGGCATGGGGATGGCTTGGCTTAGTTTCATGAAAATGGATTTTAGGGACTTTGGCATTTTGATGGAAGATTTGGAATGAAGCTTGATTTAGGTTGATTTAATCATTGTTTTGGAACTTAGGGATTGATTTAGATTAAATGGATGAAGGGGTGGTTTGCCATATGGGCTTTAGAATCAATTTTGGGCTTTTTGGATTTGGTGAGAGATGGGCTTTTAAAATGGTTTAAGGAGGTGGGCTTTTAAGTTTTAAAATGAATTAGTGGATGGAAATTTTGTGAAAAGATATACCAAATTAATGTTGTATTTGGTTTAGGGGTGTGCCATGAATGGTTTGAAACAAGTTTGGGATGATTTTGAGTTGAATTGAATTTAATTTGGGACTTTTAGTAATAGGGTCAAAGTGGACCAAATTGGGCAAACTTGGGCTAAGGTTGGGTTAATGTTGATTTTGATGTAAATTTAATGTTTAAAAATATTCATGGGGGTGTGACAAAGAGTTTTCAATTATGGTTGGGTTTTGATTTTGGGATTTGGGCTAGGTTTGGGTTCATGATGAGTTTAGGCCAAATTGGGGATTTTGGGTTTGGGTTATGCTTGGGTGTAGTTTGGGTCCAAATTTGGAGCAAATTAAGTCAAATTTTTGTTTGTGGTGATGTTAGGAAGATTTCAAAATAAATTTGGGGAAAATTGTGTGACATTTGGGTTTAATTTGGGATGGATTGGGTTTGTTGGTCATTTTGGGCCTTAAAGGCCCATTTGGAATTTTTTGATCAAACAAGGTTAAATTGAAAAAATTGGCCTATGGCGTAGTTGAAGAAAATGATGTTGGAAATATTTAGGATTTTGTGGAATTTTCTTGGAATTTTTGGAGTGTTTTGGATTTTTGGGCCAAAAGGGTATTTTTGGTATTTGGAGGGTATTGGGGGGTATTTTTGGGAATTTTGGTATATTTCATCATGGATGATCAATTTGATTGGTGTGGAATGTTTAAGATCAATTTTGAGAATTTTGGGTAACTTAGGAAATTTTGCAAATTTTGGGCATTTTTAAGGTTATTTAGTAGGTTTGGTCGGTGTAGGCCCCCGGGGGTCAAAAATTTAAATTTTAGGAAAAAAGAAGCTTGAACAAGTGTGAGTGAAATGAAATCATTTTGGTTCAGGCATGAAGCCATATTAAGCTCATAAGATCCATGAAAGGACTCATCTTAGGCACTCAATATGTTGTTCCTAACCCTCTTAACCAGAGGCTTAGGGGTTAAGGTCCATCCATATGAGTTACCTACATGAGTCAGGGAGTCAAATTGGTTAAAGATAGTTTTAGGGTTTGGAATGTGTGTGTGGGAGTGAGGTGTGTGCATGTCAACCCTCACCAGACCAGGCCACCTAGGATAATCCTAAGGCCAAAGACTCATATAGGAAACTCATCCTTTAAACTTCCACAATTGATTTTAACCCTCCAAGTGGCTTAGGGGTTTACAATCAAACTTGTGGGGTTTGAAGGGAGCCAAGAAGTGTTTAAATTTTTAAGTGATGGGTCCCATTTCTAGTCCTCTAGGATAGCCGAAGGGAAAATTTATGGCTAGATCCTAAGTACTAAGGAGAGAGATCAGACCTCACCAAAAATAAGGTCAACAAATGGACTCCCAATAGGTGTGGTGTGCTAACCAAGCACACTGCGCGTATTGTCGTTGACCGAAGAAATCAACAAAGCTAACACAAATGTTCGAGTAACAAACTCAGAACAAAGTGTAAGAAATTTCCACTGGGGAGTATCAGTTAAATCTTTAAGACTGAAGATTTCAGAACTCTCGTTGGGGATTAAGAGGTGAATTTTCGATTTAAGAGTTACAAATTCAAATTTCAAATTTCAAATTTCAAGTTTGGATTTGATTTACTATGCTTTTCTTTTGACTACAATTTCAATTTGATTTTGATTTTGATTTTAATTTTAATTTCAATTCCAATTTTGGTTTTATGCAGAGAAAAGAGTAGGGCTATGTTGATTTCCCGAATGCATTTGTATGCTGAGAAGGAAGCGGCACTGAACCTATTCCATATGTGTTTGCTGAGAAGGATTAGGACTGAGCCTATCCCAAATGTGTATGCTGAGAAGGATTAGGACTGAGCCTATCTCAAATGTGTATGCTGAGAAGGATTAGGACTGATCCTATCCCAAATGCTGAGGAAGAATAGGACAAAGCCTATTCTAAATGCAGAGTGCTTTAATTTCAATTTCTTGCTGAGAGGATCAAATTTTGAGATTAATGAGAAAGGAGTAGGACTGTGCCTATCCCGAGTATTGAGAATTACTGAGAAGGGAGTAGGATGGAAGCCTATCCCGAGTGTTGAGAACTGCAGAGAATATGCTGAGATAGGAATACAGCGGAAGCCTATCTCGAATGCTGAGAATTTCTGAGAAGGGAGTAGGGCGGAAGCCTATCCCGAGTGCTGAGAATTTCTTAGAAGGGAGTAGGGCGGAAGCCTATCCCGAGTGCTGAGAACTGCTGAGAAAGGAGTAGGGCGGAAGCCTATCCCAAGTGCTGAAAACTGCTGAGCTTCTGTGAATGCATAGATATTGAAGAATTTTGCTGACTTATGCTAAGACTGAAGAATTTTGTTGAAATTTATTTATGTAGAGATTGAGAGAAATTTTGCTGAGGACCATGGAGAATTTTTCCTGAGATTCAGTTTATGCAGTGATTATTGAAAAATTTTGTTGATATTTGATTCATGCTGTGACTATGAAGACATTTGCTGAGATTTGTCTTATGTTGAGATTTGAGAAAGATTTTGCTGATATTTGGGAATGCAAAGATTTATAGGTATTTATGATGGCAGAGCCGGAAGAATTTTGCTGAGTTTCATGGATGCAGAGATTGCAAAAATACTTTGTAAAGTGCAGAGAATGTTTGTAGAAGTTCATGCAGTGCTGAATTTTATCGAAATGCTTATGCAGAGATTTTTTTGAGAATTTATGAGGTGCAAAGTTTTTTTTTTCAAATGTTGACTTTCATTTTGTTTGATGTTGAGTTTTGTTTAGTTGCATTTATTTTAAGAACTGGACCCAGTTTTAGATAAGTGCGGCATCAGTGCTTCGTAGGAGAAGAATTTGTCTTTGAAACATCACGATGCACAGTACTTCTGAGGGTATCATCCATTGATTGAAAGCAACAGTAGATAATAACTCACTCTTTAAGTTGCTAACAAAATTTATATTCTTTCAAGCACCTATAAAGATGTGTTATCTCTAAGGATGTCATAGTTGAGGAGGCTGCAACTCCGTAGCTTTGTTCGTAGCAGTTGTCATTTGATTTTGTCACTGATTTTGTAAAGGGTGTTCACACTATCTTCGAGAAATTACTATGAAATTCTTTGAACTGACATTGATGTTGTATTTTCTGGGTGCTGAAGGATATGACTTCATGGTTTAATTTCCATTAACTGCTAATATCGTTGTCATTTGTTTAATTCTTTCTTCATGGGCCTAAGAAAATCCCAAAATTTCTGTTCATGTGACTAAAATATTTTTCTTTGTCCAAAGATATTTCTGAGCCAGTTAATGACCTTCCAAAGGACATAAAATCACTTGACTCTTTTCAAAGCATAATATCGGAGGAAACTTCTTAAGGTAGCTTTTCAAGTTTTATTAATCGGGAGAGGATTAAGACACCAATTTTTGATTATATGCTTACCTCAAGCTTCTTCTCAGGGAGTCTTTTTCTTTTATTTCCTATTTTCTTCTTTTTCTTTTCTTTTTCATCCATTTTTTTATTGAGGATTACTATATCTGGTGGAGCACATGTTAAAGATTTTGAATGCCTGAATTGGGGCACCAATTTTTGATTTTGTGCTCACCTCAAGCTTCTCCTCAGGAACACTCCCTTTTTTTGCTCCTTTTGTTTTCTGAGAATTACTGTATCTGGTAAGACATATTTCTATTAAAGATTTTTAATATTGAAACTCCCTTAATTAATAATTTTGAAATGTTCCTCAATGCAAATCCTAGGATATTATAACTTATTTGAAAGTCCGAACCCAACCACATGGCAGAAAATTAAAAGGCTCGTGATATCTCGAGTCAATTACTCGTATTTCAACCACACTACTTCATTTCAGAATGTACTTAGGACCCAGTCCAAATTCATTAAAGTAAATGACTCAGTTATTAGAGCATTAATTTCATTCTTCCCCAAAGCCATACTCTTAGCAAAATATCTAAATTTAAGCTTTTCTAAATATAAAGCAATTCTGGAAAAAAACAAACTCCTTTTCTTTCATTCATTGTGGTGGGAGGGATGGGACAGACTAACATCGATTCCGCTAATGTCCCTTTTACATTGATTGTAGTAATAAAAAGATAAACCCTACATTCTCCCAATGGAGAGGTCTTGAAATCTACCTTTTAGCCTGTACCGAAACTGTCTGGATCTGGTTCGTTCTTTTCCTTTGTTTCCTTGGAAGCTTTCACCTGCACCGTGTCATTCGACATCAGTTGGCATAGGAATAAATTTGAACAACTGGATCAACCGAAATCATATTGATAAAACCTCTTTCTGGCTCTCTCAAATATTCTTTCGTGATTGTTATGTTCCCCTTCTTAAAGTTCTTCTCGAGCCATTCTTTGAACCTGATGCAATTCTCTATGGTGTGCCCAGGCAGTCTGTGATATGGGCAATATCTAGGGTGATCCTTTTTATTAACCTCATATGGCTTCTTTGGCTCAGGAAATCTGAACTCAGGCTTCTTAATCAAGTTCTGAAACATCTTTTCCACTGCCTCATCTTTGAAAGAGTATACTCTGCTTAGTTTCTTAGCCGTGGACGGACCCTGTCTTCCATCCATCCGAAGCGACCACTATTGAGACGACTGCTGACATTACTGTTGTTAAGGCTGTTCAATCTGGATCTGCATTGGCTGTTTACCTTCGTCCACCACTGCCATTGTCTCAGACTCCTCAAATGTCTTGACCGGCTCTAGCTTTTCAGACTTTTCTGGAAAGCCCAACTGTTTGGCTTCCTCTTGCAAACTTTTAGCTTTGCAAAGTAGTTTCTCGAACGTTTTGATTGTGAATCCTTTGAGGAGAAATGCAACTGGTCCATGGATGCCCTTTAAGAGAATTTCAACTACATGTTGCTCCTGGAGCTGTGGCTCACACTTCAGGCTCAAATTTCTCCATCGTAAAATGTAGTCTACCAATGTTTCGGTTGGCTTCTGTCGCTCCACCACAAGATCACTGACCCGATATAAATATATGCGTACTAAAATCTTCTTCCCCGGCAACGGCGCCAAAAACTTGACCCGAAGTCCTCTGAAGATCAACGTACTAATTAATGCTTTTAAAAACATATGTTATAAATAATAATAGTGGCTAGTGTATATAAATATAATTTTATGAAAAATATTTTACACACTATGGGTTCTACGCAAGTATACGTATCGTTTCAAGTAATATAGGGCTTTGAAACAAAGACCACAGTATCGTTCCCACGAGGAGAGAGTTATAGATCTTTAAATATTTTTATTTTAAATTATTTCTTTTTATAATTAAAAATAAAATATCTTTAATTTACTAGATGCAATAATAAAGCATAAATAAAATAATTGATGTAAATAGCAATAAGAAATCAGCTTTCTCCCTTTCAATTAATCCAAGATTTTCTAAGATAATGATAATATTCATGGAGAATATAAATTTATGGTATTGTGCCAAATAGAAGCATTCATATTCTTTACCCTTTGATCTAGGTGCAAAGAACATCAAGCTAGCACTATACGATCAGTCCGGATGTATTGTTAAGTAGAATGGGTTAATCTAGTGCTAACACTACTAGATGTCCAAGGGTGGCTATGGTCGGCCCTACTAGTGACCCTTTCCTTTTCTATAAACCAAATCATAAGATTTTAGTCTGTCACTCTAAAAACTTATCAATTCTACGCCAAATATATAACATCTTCCTATTTATTTGCACTTCACCTTGAATAACCGGCACAAGGCCTTCGACTACCCAAGGATTCATGTGATATCTACATGTTAAGAGTTCATCTCCTTCTAGGTCTCAAAACTCTTCAACAGGTTTTAACAATTTAAATGACCAATTTAAATAGTAAATTAAGAACCGGTATTAATATCATCACAATATTTTGAAAATATATGATTTTTAATTCTCCGACGAATTTTGTATTATCTTATTTACCTTTTCATAATTGAAAGAAGAAAGTAAAGTAACTACTCATAACACATTGAAATAAAATAACAAAACATAATAAATAAACTTTGAATCAAAATAAAAATACTTATTTTAGATGTTTCTTCTACTGAACTTCTGATTCCTACTGACTCTACAGTGTAATGAACTACAGAAGCACCAACTCTTTCAAACTCTAAATACAAACTCTAAAATAAACTCACTAATTTATGAAGGAAAGTAAAAAGGTGGCCCTAATATGATCTCTCTAATTCTCTCTCTAGGTTGGACTCTAGATAGGGGGTAGATGGGGCGTTTTTCTCTGAAGGAATACCCTCCTATTTATAAGCTTCATGGGTTGCCTCAAGGCACCTCTTCAAAATGTATCAACATTCATTGAATCTTCTAGAAGGTGTGTCTGGCACCTAGACACAGGAATCTGGCGCCTAGGCACTGGACACTGCGTCTAGTTCTTTGCACGTCTTCACTTTGGATCGCACCTCTTCGTGATTAAAACCGTTTTGAAGCGTCCAAATACATTGTATCACATGTCCTATCTAGGAACAACTGTCAGTCTTCTAGAAGGTCCAATAACCGCTCACACCGTCAAAATAACCGCCCAAAAGTCGTCAAAAACTTAATAGTTTTCTGTATCGAGCTGGCACCTAGGCGCCGGCCAATAATTTCGACAATTTTGTATTTTGGCTCTATTTTTGCTCCTTTTTGCTCCTTTTGCTCCTTTTTCATATTTTTCTCCTTCTTGAACATTTTTGTATCACCTACTTGCAAAAACACAAAAATACCTTTCATTAAAGCATTATATCCTTAAAATTTAATAAAAATCAAGGCATAAAAATATGTATTTTTTTCTTGAATCAAAATCCCCCAAACTTAAACGTTACTTGACCTCAAGTAACCCTTTTTACTATATAATATGTATAACATTTGGAATAAAAAGGTAAATATTTAAGAATTCTTATGATTTTTGATTTTATAAAGGCTTTAGTAAATCATTAACCAAATTTCACTAACTAAGTTTAATTTTAAGAATTTAAAGAATATTCTAACTACCAAATCATAAGACTTCAAAAATTTTTCATTCACTTTGAAAATAATTCTAGTTTATTATATTAAGATCACATAAATTATTCACAAGAAAAAGATCTTATGAAATTCTTTTCTAATAAAAATACATGCATAAAAATTAAGTAATATATGTAATCAGTTTTTCTTTTTATAAGTTAATTTAAGTGAAGCCAATTTTTGATTAGACATTTTCTCAAGCTTCTCCTCTCTTTTTCTTCTTTTTTTTTTAATAGAGAGGATTACTGTATCTGGATAGCCTGTTAATGGTTTTGAACTTCACTATCCTTAACTTATATTTTCAAACTTATACATTTTCACTTAATTATTATAACATAAATAGATTTCAAAAAGAATTTCAATCTATTCTTTTTCAAGTTATAATTTTTTATTTCTAAATACTTCTAAAATTCAATTATCTCTACTATGAATAGAAAAATTTCTTAATCTTATTCTTCTTTAAGTTGAATAATTCTATTCTTAAAATCAATCAAAGTTATTAAAATTTTTGATTAAGTCCACTAAATTATTTATAATTTCAAAAATTTAAGTGATCTTAAATAGATTCTTCATTCCTCATGTTATGTTAAAAATTTTTATTTTAAGAAAATATTAGTTATTTTTTTAATGTATTTTCCCTTTCCCCCAAACTTAAGTTTTGATCTATCATGAAATTTTTTTTTAAGTATGAGAGAAAGAAAAACATAATTTTAAAAAGGATTTTTTATAAGTATGTAAAACAAAAACATTCTAGAAAGAAAAATTTACTTCTACACATGCTTTTATGAATAATACTGAAATAATGAAGCAGGTATAAAAGTAAGCAGGCTCATTTGTAATTAAATTAAATGACTATACTACTTATAATAACATAAATAAAGCAACAATACTAACTACTAAACAATAGGTTGAAACAAAAATAAACATAAATTTATCCAAATTTCAATCTTAAACACATATTAAAAATACTCTAACAACAACTCAACATCCAACAATCCACACAAAGTTCATAAACAAATCTAAACTAGAAAACAACAAACAACAATCAATATTAGCAAACAAACTAAACTAAAAACAGACTTAGCACAACTCAGAGGTAAATCGAAGCCACTAATCACCGTCCGTAGCCTCATCATCGTCATCATCACCAAAAGAAAACTCAACATCCTTAGGATCAACATATGGTGAGAAACTAGGAAAGGTAGGAAACTGAACATCATGCTCTCCCTTCAGGAATCTAACGTGAGCTTCATCATATTCAGCATCGTAACTACTCTTCCTTTGGGTATACTCAGATAAATGATTAATTTTCTTATCAATAGAATCAACTCTGCAGTGAGTTTGAAATAACTCATGTTGTCGCTCTATAAACCGATCATGCATCGATTCCCAAAAACTAGATGGTGGCTCAAGCAAGAGAAGTAGAATGTCTAGAAGTGGAAGGTCTACTCGAAGTGTGTACGTAGTAGAAGGAGCGGTCGATCTCTTCCCTCGAAGACGATCATGGATACTAACACTCTCCCGCCCAATCGGCTTGGTAGACTTCAGCTTCTCCTCGAAATATCGACAGTGACTCCATTGCTAACACATAAAGAATAGATCAAAGATGGGAATCCCAGTCCCACAGAAGTGCTGGATTTAGTAGTAGACTCCACAGAATCATAAATAATACTGCTGACATCTATCAAATTCCTCTCCTGAATGCAATAGTTCAAGATAACTCTTTCTTTGGTAACTTCACTCAGGTGGTTGGAAGGTAGAAGTCTAGCAGAAATAAAATAATGCCAAGCCTTTGAAACAATATTTAGCTTAGAAGATTTGAAGTTTACCCGATTTTCATTCCAGATCTTCCAGGCTCCTGTGCCGTCAGTCAAATAAGCAATAATCATCTCAAGATCTCCCTCAGATGGAGATAATCCAGAATAGTGGCACTCAATGGTAGGTGGCAGTCCATAAAACACATTGATCCTCTCCAGAGTAAATCTTACTCCAATACCTCTGATGAAGACTTCGTAATCTTCCGCATCTAAAAAGTTACCATAAAATTCGCGAACGACTAGAATAACAGCAACAGCAGTGAAATAACAGAATCGTTGCCAGTTGTGCGCAACGATTGTGTTCTTGATTATTTCACCCGGATTGTAAAAGGTTCGCTCCGAGATAAGCTTTCTCAACGTCGCAAATTCGTGATATCGAAAATGCACTGCCGCAGTCGCGAACTTGCTACTGTCAAAATTTTCTCGTCCCTTCCCTCGCTTAGATTTCGGTGTCATCTAAACGTGAAAGAAAACAAGAACAAATTTAGGAATCAAATATTTAAACTCTTTTTAAGTTTAATAAACTTAAAATAAGTTTAAAAAATCCAAATAGAATACCTAAAAATCAAAATTTTTCTCAAAATTTCGGTTTTTAGCAAAGCATAGGAAAAACTACGGTGAAAATAAAAAATACATGGATTAGAGTGTAGATCTGACCTCGAGACAAAGAAATCAAGTAATTTCGCGCCCAAATACTTGATGTTTTGACCTCAAAATGGATCTAAGAGGTGTATTTTCATGAAAATGGGGAAGGAGATGAAGCATAGGCGTCATCCATGGCTAATGGGGTTTATATGGTGTTTTTCGGGTAAGCAGGCCGAACCGGCGCTTAGGCGCCACACTCGCCTTTCACAAAAATCACTCTAAAAAATTTATTTTCCACCAAAATTCATAAATTTAACTTCCAATTACTCTTATTAGAGTAGGGCTTCAGTTTCTAACTTCCAAAACATTTTCCAAAACTTTTTTAAAAATTAAATATTAAATCCACCAATCAAAGACAAGGTTTAAATCAAACTCCTATAATTTCCATTTATAATCTTCAATATTGGCTCAATACACTTCAGATAAGTATAATATAATGATTCAAGTCCTAACACATAATCAAACAACACAAATTGAAAATAAATACAACACATATTGAACATGAAAGCAAATACACAAACAAACACAATCGATTCACTAAATCGATACAACGACTCACTAGATAAATCATTATCTCACCAAATCACTATCTAATTTCCATTATCTTCACAATGAAGATTGCTTGGCCTACTGGGGAAGAATACTAAAGCTCTTGGAAAATCTGTAACTATTGTCTCGTCGATCCAATTGTTCTTCGCATACATCTCCACTTGAGCATCTTGATAAGCCGCTAGATGATCAAATTGAAGTTTCGTCTGCCATTCCAGATGTTCAATTTGATGATACATTTCATGGAGGCAATCTCCAATGCTTTTGAAATATGCTTCAAATTTATCAAGACGACTAGAAATTTTCTCCAAACTTACAGTGATGAAACCATTGAAGTAGGGTTGAGGATCTTTTGGACCTTTGTCTCTAGCCTGTTCTCCAAGATTTCTCCTCTCCATTTCTTCAAAAATCCTCTCTAATCTCTTGAGAATGGAGTGTATGGGTCGAAATAATGATTGCATAGGGATTTTGGACGAAGATGGGTTAATTTAAAGGTGAAAATCGTGTGAAAAACTGAAAGTTTTCGGTTTTTACACGACCCAGTAACCGTGGCACTTAGGCGCCGAATTCTGATGCCTAGGCACCGGAACCATGTTCGACTCTGTTTCGCCTAACATCAAATTTCAAGGTTTCGTTCTCAAAAAATAGGTAAATTATAATGGTAAGATCAGAACAATCTCAATAACACAATTATACATAATTTCAATGAAGGTTAACTTGATCTCCTTTTTACTCACATATGAAATGGAGTGATCCAAAGTCCAAACTTTATATACTTCAATATAATTTTTAATTTTCTGAAGTTATATAAAATTAGTCAAGACCGAGGCATAACCATACATTAAAAATGTAAAAACACACTAAAAATAAAATTTATGGGTTGCCTCCCATTAAGCGCTTGGTTTAACGTCGTCAGCCCAACCTAAGTAATTCTTTAATCAGGTTTACTTAATTCATAAGCCTCTTTATAAATCTTTTTAATGTCTCCCAAATAAGGCTTTAATCTTAATCCATTAACTTTAAAATTTTTTCCAGTTTTAGGGTCTTTAATATCCACAGCTCTATATTGGTATACTTTTTCAATTATATATGGTCCTATCTTTTTTGATCTCAATTTTCCAGGAAAAAGTTTTAAATGAGTATTAAATAGTAATACTTCTTGTCCAGGCTCAAATATTTTTCCTAAAATCTTTTTATAATGTAATACCTTCATTTTCTCTTTATAAATTTTTGCATTATCTTATGATTAATTTCTTATTTCATCCATCTCATTTAATTGTAATAATCGTTTTTCTCCTGCAGTATTCAAATCAGAATTAAACTCCTTTATTGCCCAATAAGCTTTATGTTCAAGTTCAACAAGTAAGTGACGAGTGTTTTCCAAAACTAACCGATAAGGTGACATTCCGATCGGTGTCTTATAAGTCGTTCTATAAGCCCATAATGCAAAATCAAGTCTATCAACCCAATCAGCTTCTTTTTAGGATTAACAGTCTTCACTAAAATTCTTTTAATTTCTCCGTTTGATACTTCACCATTCCACTTGTTTGTGGGTGATATGCAATTGTAATTTTATGTTTGATTCCAAATTTTTAGCAGTAATGATTGAATTCTTATATTTCTAAAATGACTTCCACCATCTCGTGATAATTACCTTGTGCATTCCAAATCTTGCAAAAATCATCTTCTTTAAAAATTTAGATACACTTTTGGAGTCACAAGCTAGGCAAAGCTACAGCTTCAATCCACTTTGAAACATAATCAATTGCTAATAAAATATAAATTTTTCCAGATGATGGTACAAATGGTCCCATAAAGTCTAAACCCCATATATCAAAAATTTTAACTTCCAATATATAGTTTAAAGGCATTTCATCTTTCTTGGATATATTTCCCATTCTTTGACATCGATCACATGTTTTAACATAATATCTCACATCTTTGAATAAAGTAGGCCAATAAAATCCTGAATTTAAAATTTTAAATGCAGTTTTATCTACTCCAAAGTGTCCTCCAAAATCGGAATCATGACATTTTTAAATAATAACATAAGTTTCTTCATAAGGTACGCATCTTCGAATTATAGAATCTCTTCCTAATTTAAATAAATGAGGATCTTCCCAAATATAATATTTAGCATCATTTTTAAATTTCTTAATAAACTTTTCATCCAATCCATAAGGTAGAATATTGCTAACTAAATAGTTAACTATATCCGCATACCAAGGTGTTTGGTATCCTTAAATAACATATAAATGTTCATTAGGAAATTTCTCATTTATGTTTTCTTCAGTAATAACCTCATTCTTAATTCTAGATTAATGATCAGCAATTTGGTTGTCCGTTCTTTTCTATCCACTATTTGAAAATCAAATTCTCGTAGAAGTAAAACTCATCTTATTAGTCTAAAGTTTAACATCCTTTTTTGACATTAGATATTTAATAGCGGAATGATCAGTATGAACTATGCATTTAGTACCAAGAAGATAAGGTCTAAATTTATCGAAGGCATATACTATAGCTAGCAGCTCTTTCTCATTAGTAGCGTAATTTCTTTGAGTTTCAGTAAATCTATATAACTTTGAAAATTTTTTCATATTTCTGTCCCAATACAGCTCCAATTGCAAAATCACTTGCATCGCACATTAATTCAAAAGATTTATTCCAATTAGGTGCAACAATGATAAGTGCAGTTATTAATTTTTCTTTTAAAATACTAAAAGCATTAACACAGTCTTTGTTAAATTCAAATTTAGCATCTTTTTCCAATAAATGACAAAGATGTTTAGCAATTTTAAAAAAATCCTTTATATATCTTCTATAAAACCCAGCATGACCTAGAAAACTTCTCACATCAGTAACAGTAGTAGGTGGTTGTAATTCAACAATAATTTTCACTTTTGGTTTGTCGGCATATTTTTAGGTTATGTGTTGTATTTTGAAAAGGGGTCGCCTAACAAAATTTATCGGCGAATTTTCATATTTTAAACTTAATTTAAATATATATATAGTTTAAAAGATAACATTTGATTTTGAAAGTAATTTTAAGTTTAAAAGTTTTAAGATATGAAATCAAACCGATCTCACATCCCAAATAGTTTATATAAATGAGCACCGCACCACAAACCGTGTATCTATCCCGAAGAATGTACACATCGCTCGATGATGGGGCTCGATTAAATAAACTAGAAGATTTGTGACATCCGTTTGGTTTGCGAACTAATTTTATAAGCCGACAAGTTCCCCGCTTAATATAAAGGAATTAAGCGTGGTTTATATTACTTGGGTTCTTAAAATTCCCTATAAGGGCAAGCCCCTATAGCTTAATTACATCTTAAGTGACGGAATCACCTAAGAAAACTCTCGATAATAATCGTAGTTCTCGCTCTCAAGAATTTCAAATTTTAAGTTTTCAAGGGATTGAATTTTGGAATTTCAATAGTGGAATGGATCAAATTTGGAACATTTTATTTTGGGAATTCAAAGGAAGAAAGGTAGGAGAAATCGCGGATTCGAAGCGAACTTCGGTAATTTCCCAACTATCCTATTGTTCGCTTCGAATTTAGAAAGTCCTAATGTTTATTTAATGTTTTGATCTCGCCAATTTTTAATTAATTAGGACTTATATTTCGTATGATGCGATCACACAAATAGCCTCGAAGATGTGAGGGTTTATGTCGTATCGACGACTACCTCGGAATCCTAAGATCGGTTAGGGCTTAATTTGCAATGCAAATGCCTAACAAAAGGTCGAGGATTTATGTCGCACTGTGCAAACTACCTCGAAGTCCTATGGTTCAGCTTATTTAATTCTAAGAAATGTTTTGCTGATGCGACTCGTGTTTTGTCGACGACGATGACCGTGCCGCCCACCATGCTCCGAGCTCCTCGTTGTCGCAGAGGTTTAGTTTTAGCAGTCATAAATCGAGAGATGAGAGAAGTGTTCTCGTTTAGAGAAGGTCTTAATTTCCGAGTGTTTTTTATGTTTTAATTAAAACAAATCTTAAAGTCGATTATAACAACACCGGTTAAGATCCCACGGTTCCATCCTTCCGCATCGTTATTTTTATCGATTCACTTAGTCCGTATGAATTTGCTAAACTCAACTCGAATAAGTTCCACACTTTCATTTAGACCGTGGGAAATCCCGTTAGCAACACGTAGGTTACATCATCCGAGGTATTCCCGATCATCCAACAAGACGTTTTAATTTAGTTGTAGTTCGTAGTTTTCGTTGTTCGTTTGTGATTAAATTTTGAGTTATTTTATATTTTGAAATGTTGTGGCGGTGAATTTTATCTTGTAATGTCTTTTAATTTATTTTTGGTTTCAGCTTTTAGTGGACTATCCTAAAGGTTTTGGTTTTCATACAACAATTGTTTATCATGCAAGAAAAATGAAGTGCGATGCGATTAAGTAAATCGCAATAAAATAAAAGCGTACTCCGAGGGTCTTCCCGTCATCCCAAGCTGCACTTAAAACACAATTTAGAATATTTAAGCATTTAAAACAAGTTCCTAGGTAAAGCTAAGGGAAGGGTTATGGTTTTCTACCAAGTTCCCGATCTTATAGCCTACCATCACTTATGACGTCTAGGTTCTTGTATTTTGGTTTTAGGACGATTTTCTTCATCAAAGAACAATTAAGTTCAAATTTTCTTATAAATATCCTATCATATTGAGGAAGTGCTTAAGACGAATCTTAAACATCTTTTCAATACCTCTAGGATTGTTTTTAGTCCAAGAGAATTTAATTATACAAGTGAATTAATCATCCAGGAGTTTAGTTAAGTTTTGTTCTCTTGCTCAGTGAACTAGGACATTTGAATATCTTATAAGTGAAGTAACACTTCACCTAATACTCCGTTTAGGAGTTATGACAACAAGAGCTTTTGAGGGCACATTGATGTTCAAGTGATTTGTGATTTAATTTAATTTTAATTATTGGGTTTAAGTTTGGAATAGTGTTCAAGTTGTTTTAGATTTATTTTTGAATTCTTTATGTCTTTGGTGATGTTGTATTTAATTCAATTTAATTTAATTTTAATTTAATTTAATTTAATTTGGTTTAATTTGGTTTAGTTTTAATTTTAATTTTAATTTATTTTTTTAATTTAATTTTAATTTTATTTTAACTTGATTTTATTTTTTATTTAATTTAATTTAATTTAATTTAATGTGTTTTAATTTAATTTAATTGAATTTAGTTTAATGTGATTTAATTTAATTTAATTTAATTTAATTTAAATTTAAATTTAATTTTATTTAATTTAATTTAAATTTTAATTTAATTTTATTTTAATTTTAATTAATATTTTTTATGCTTTAAGGATGATTTTAATTGTTAAAGTATTAATTTAATTGAAATTTTAGAAGGATTTAATTTAAATGTTTTAACTTTAATTTAACTTAATGATTAAGTCTTTTAGCATTTTAAATCTTGAGTTTGGATTATCATTTTAATTAGGGATTAAATGTTATTGAGGTGATTAATTTAGGGATTCTTAAATTAAAGAACAAATCTCTTCCTAATAATATCCCTATCTTAATAATTCCAATTTTTCATTATTCTTCCAAATTTAATTAATTATTTAATTAAGGTTTATTTTAATTATTTTCAAATTGTTTGGTAGGTTTCTACCCTTTAACTACCTAAGTTTCAAACATTCAAAATCAACTTAGTATCAAATATTTTACCCACCTTTTTAATTAAACCTGAAATTTTTAATTATAGGTTAAAATTTTAATTACCATTTTGCCCTTTAAACTTACTAATTTCATAACTCACAAAATTGAGCTTAAATGAATTTGAAATTTTTATGTGACTTCACTCATATATCAAGACATTAGAGGAGAAAGTGTGATTTTTCTGTATTTAATTTATTTATGTAATTATTTTTGGTGGAAAATAGGGATTTTCAAGGAAAATTCAATAACATGACCAAGGGAAAGTTTCTGTCCTTAAGAAAATTATGGGACATTCCTAACGACCAGAGGACCACTTGGACCAATTTTGGTGATTTTTTGAATTATATTCTTTTTATTATAATTATTTTGAGTTTTGGAGTATTAATTAATTTAAAAATAAAATAAAGGTTGAAAAATGAATTTTGTATTTTTCAAAAATCTCTCTAATATCAAGAAAACCAGAGAACCAATGTTTATAATTTTCTGATTTTTCTTTAATTTATTAGAATTATTTTAGTGGAAATGCTAGAAAATACATTTTTTAATTTTAAAATTACCTTAGGGCTTTAAAATTTAATATCTCATCATAGAGACTTAAGAAAAATATGGGGTTTGTTCCTAAGTGATTAAAATTCAAAATGTGACGTTTTGGTGAATTTTATTATTTTTGTGATTTTTATTATTTTTTAATTATTAAAAATATTAAAATAATGCAAAAAATCAACTTTTTTGGAAAATTGCAATTTTAATTTTCCTAAATTTCCCTGATATCAGAGAGGCTCCAAAACCAATTTGGTGAATTTTTGAGAAGTATTTTGAAAGTTATGAATTTTTGAAGTTTAAGTTTGGCTAAATGGCTTAATCAACCCATTCGATAGGGCTAACCAAGTCCAATCGACTTCAAACTTTTATAGTGGGTTCCTCTGATCCTAAAGGTCAATGGAGAATCGATTTCAAGTCAATTTGATGTATGATTAGCTCTAATTAATCAAAGCTCCATTTTGGGTGTTTAAGCCAATTAGTGGTTATTCCAAGCGAGTTAACTCAAAAACTATTTTCCCTAAGGTCCTCCTGGTCATAAGAAACATCACCAAATTTTCCTAGAATTTATTTCACAACATGCTAATTATTGGAATTAAAATACTCGTAATAGTGACCTAGAATTGAAAAATCAATAACTCTTCATAGGATGGCCTCCGACTTTAGAAAATTCAGTGGAATGTCCCCAAATTCGTAGGCTTCAAAAGCCCTATGGTCTCATGCCATGGTGAATCGTATACATGCATGAAGAATTGAAAATGTGCAGAGAGTAAATAAATCATTAAAAATCAAATGTTCAATGAAATTAAATGATTTCTTTTCCACATTATTCTCCTCTGTTCACTGAGCAAGAGGGTATTTTTATTTTATTTTTAGGATTTTCCTACACAAAGTTATGAATTTTCTAATTTCTGGTAATTAAATAAATATGAAAAATCCCTATTTTCCTACTTATCCACACGGTGCCACGCCATCCTCGGCAGCTCCGAAGGGCCACGCGGCGCGCTCTGATTCGGTGTCGCCATCCGACTCAGCGCTCCGGGGGCCCGCGGTTCATGTACCATCGCGCTGTCTGGCTCGATCCAGACCGTCCTCTCGATACACGCTCGATCCGACGGCTCCCAGTCATCGTCTACGACTGGTGTGCACCCTTGACCGTCAACCTTCTAACCCTAATTTCTCACTCGATTCTCAACGGATTTTTGTGTTCTTATGCTCTATGGATTCGTCTTGAGGAGACAAACACATCCATACGGTAAACATGCATTAAAATTGATTCAAATTAAATGGAGAATCTCTGTAAGCTCGAGAAGAAGAGTGAGTACATACCTATTCTCAGAGAAGTGAAGCTTCGATCTGAGAGTTGTGTCACCTTCGATCGGGTCCAAGCAAGCTCCGCATGAAATCCTCGGGCCTCGGTGAATTGTCTGAGTATGATTTCGACCACACCCGATTTCAACCTTTCGGAGTCCGGAACGATGGGTGGCCCGGAGAGGGGGCTTTCATCGGGGAACTCCTTCTCTTGGTCTTCGTGCAGGTGTGGGTGAGTTTAATTTGACTTTGGTGGAGGATTTGGGAGTGTCACTGTTCTGGCTCGAGAATCGAGCTCCAAAATCGAGCTCAATTAGTGGGGATTAGGGCAAGAGAACAGTGGGGATCAAATGCTCTAAGTGTGGGGGAGAGTCTGGAGTGATTTTGGTAGAGTTTCCTTAAGGTTGGTTCAGCACTTCCTCATGGCCGAGAGGGGTGAGGTTTAAATAGAAGAGGCTGGAGGGCTTCCTGTGGGGGTTTAGTGGCTTGGGATCGACAGCTCTATGCAAGAGAAGAACGACTCATGGTGGCCACTAGACTTGGGCCAGCTCAAGAAGGGGGAATTTCAATGTCGGCTCACATGGGAGCTTTCGGCCATGGTGTTTTCCGACGATCCGGTGGTCGGCCTGAGCAGCATGGGTCACCCTCGTGTTCAGTGGGTCGTGACTCGATGTTTGTGAAGTCAATTGGCTGCTGCCATGTGTAAAGGGTTCGAATCAAAGTGGAATGGGGTAAGGGTGTATTTTCGCTAAGTTTGGTCAAATGCATGGATTGGGCTAGGTGCACCTCCCCATGGCTAGTTTGGGTCGAAGAGAAAGTAGTTTAGGTCAGCTTGATTAGTGGGGAAAGGTCACCATCCAAGTACAATTAAGTTTAAGCAAGGTTTAGGGAGACATGGGAGTGGTTAATCACTCTTAAGAGGATCATTAAAGGGTCCCCTCCTCTTGCCATTTTGGGTTTGGTGAGGCTTCCAAGGCTTTCATGGCTCACATGTGGCTCATGCATGGCTTCATGGCTCATCTTTGGCTTGGGAAAAGTTAAGTCAACTTTCATGAGGAAGGGTGTTGGAATTTTTTATGGATTTAAAGAGAATTGTCATAAGGCTTGATTTGGATTTATTTGGTGATAGATTTTAGAACTTAGGAAGTGTTTTAAATCAAAGGGATGATGAGAGGAATCTCATGTGGGCTTTGGCATGGACTTTGGGCTTTTGAATTTGTCTTGGATGGGCTTTTTTTAGAAAGGTTTAAGAAAGTGGGCCTTGGGCTTTATGGATGGGAATTTTCGTAAAAGGTTGGGACAAATAATTGTTGGGTTTGGTTTAGGGATGTGTCATGAGTGATTTGAAATAAATTTGAGGTGGTTTGGGCTTGATTGGGTCGGATTCGGGTTCATTTCGTACATGGGCCAATGTAGGTCAAATTGGGCTAATTTGGGCCAATATTGGGCTAGGGTTGAAATTGATGTAAAATTAATGTTGGGAAATGTTTATGGGAGTGTTTCAAAGAGGTTTCAACTTTTGTTGGGGTTGGATTTTGGGGTTTAGGTCTATTTGGGTTAAGTTTGGGTTTAGGTCAAAATTGGGCTTTTTGGTTTTGGGTTGAATTTGAGTGGGGTTTAGGTCCAAATTTTGGGCAAATTATGTTAGTTTTTTGTTTTTGGGGATGTTAGGGAAGGTTTGGAAAAGGTTCGGGGTCAATTGGAGTTGAATTGGTTTGGTTTGGGCTAAGTTTAGGTCGTGGGTCCAAATTGGGCTTTAAGGTCAAAAGTGAAATTGGATTCAAAAGCCAATCAAATTGGGCTTGGATTTGGTCTAGATCGGTGTTGGGGATGTTGAATTGAAGTTTAGAATTGAATTGGACCAGAATTTGGGTCAATTGGGTAGGTTTGGTTTGACATCGGGTTCACTTTGGGTTAAAGCGGGTCAAATCGGGATTTTGACAAAAGTGGGGTAAATTGACAAAATTGGCTCATGGTGTAGTTGAACAAAATGAAATTGGGAATATTTGGGATTTTCTGTAATTTTCTGGAAATTTTCTGAATTTTTGGATTTTTGGGTCAAGAGGGGCATTTTGGTAATTTGGAGGGTATTGGGGGTATTTTTGGAATTTTTGGTATTTTGGGTAAAAATGGTCAATTTGAGTGGTGGGAGAATGTTTGAGATTGATTTTGAGGAATTTGGGTGATTTTGGAGAATTTTAAGAAATTTGGGTAATTTCAGCTATTGTAGAAGTTGAAGTGTCGTGGGTCCCGGAGCCAAAAATCGAAAATTTAGAAAATTGAAGATTGGGTAAATGTAAGTGAAATGAAATCATTTTGGTTGAGCCATGAAGCCATATCAAGTCCACATGAGCCATGAAGGGACTCATTCGAGGCATTCACTATGTTGTTCCTAACCCTCTGACCAAGGGCTTGGGGTTAAGGACCATCCATGCGAATCACCTTCATGAGTCGGAGGTCAAGTTGGGTATGGATGTGGCTTTAAGAGGTGTGTGAAAGTGTAGTGTATAAGTGTAGTGTGTGTGTAAGTCAGCCCTCACTGGACTGTAGCCACCTGTAGGCAGTCCTAAGGCCAAAGAGTCCTATAGGAACTCATCCTTTAAACTTCCACATTTGATTTCAACCCTCTAGGTGATTAGGGGTCTACAATCAAGTTTGTGCAGGGAGTTAAGAAGTGGTTTGAATTTCTAAGTGGTGGGTCCCAATTTTAATCCTCTAGGATAGTCAAATGAAAAGCCTAAGGCTAGATCCTAAGTACTAAAAAGAAGAAGAGAAGACCTCATCAAAAATGAGGTCAACAAATGGACCCCCAATAGGTGTGGTGTGCTAACCAAGCACACCTCGCGTATTGGCGTTGACCGAAAAGATCAACAAAACCAACACAGATGTCCAAGTGACAAACTTAGGACAAAGTAGAAGAATTTCCGCTAGGGAGTGTCAAGTATATCTCTGAGACTGGAGATTCCTGAACTCTCGCTGGGGAAAGGAAAAGGAGGTGAATCCCAAATCACATGATCTGGGGGAATTTCGATTTAGATTTTATTTTGTTTCAGTTTACATTTTGATGTGTGAGCTCAGATTTTAGTTTGAGTTTCAATTTAGATTGAAGTTTTGTTAAAATTAATTTGAAGGGATTTGAACTTGAAATGAAAATTGGAGTTTTGTGGCTTTAGATGTAACATCTTCAACCTCAAAAAATTCGAATCGATTGGATCGAACCATTACAATGAGGAAAGAACTCGTAGCAATGCGGTATTGGATGTAAAATCCTTAACCTCAACAACTTGATTTGGTGTGCTTCATTGCAATAGGGAGAGAATCTAAAGCAATGCAGTATCGTATGTAAAATCCTTAACCTCAAAAGTTCGATTTTGATGTATTTCATCGCGATAGGAAAGAACCTAAAGCAATGCAAGATCATATGTAAAATCCTCAACCCCAAGAATTCGATTTTGATGTATTTCATTGCGATAGGGAAAGAACCTAAAGCAATGCAAGATCGGATGTAAAATCCTCAACCCTAAGAGTTCGATTTTGATGTATTTCATCGCGATAGGGAAAGAACCTAATGCAATGCAAGCATCGATGTAAAATCCTCAACCCCAAGAATTTGATTTTGATGTATTTCATTGCGATAGAAAAGAACCTAAAGCAATGCAAGTATCGGATGTAAAATCCTCAACCCCAAGAATTTCGATTTTGATGTATTTCATTGCGATAGGAAAGAACCTAAAGCAATGCAAGCATCGATGTAAAATCCTCAACCCCAAGAATTTGATTTTGATGTATTTCATTGCGATAGGGAAAGAACCTAAAGCAATGCAAGCATCGATGTAAAATCTTCAACCCCAAGAATTTGATTTTGATGTATTTCATTGTGATAGGGAAAGAACCTAAAGCAATGCAAGATTGGATGTAAAATCCTCAACCCCAAGAATTTGATTTTGATGTATTTCATTGCGATAGGGAAAGAACCTAAAGCAATGTTGTATCGAATATAAAATCCTCAACCCTAAAAGTTTGATTTTGATGTATTTCATTGCAATAGGGAAAGAACCTAAAGCAATGCAGTTTCAGATGTAAAATCCTCAACCCCAAAAGTTTGATTTTGATGTATTTCATTGCGATAGTGGAAAGAACCTAAAGCAATGCAAGCATCGGATGTAAAATCCTCAACCCCAAAAGTTTGATTTTGATGTATTTCATTGCGATAGTGGAAAGAACCTAAAGCAATGCAAGATCGGATGTAATATCCTCAACCCCAAGAATTCGATTTTGATGTATTTCATTGCGATAGGAAAGAACCTAAAGCAATGCAAAGATCGGATGTAAAATCCTCAACCCCAAGAATTCGATTTTGATGTATTTCATTGCGATGGAGAAAGAACCTAAAGCAATGCAAGATCGGATATAAAATCCTCAACCCCAAAAGTTTGATTTTGAATGGTAATCGATTTTGCAAAGATTTGTAGTGTTGATTTGAAAAGTGTGGAATTTTGGTGTTTCGAGAATTTCATGAAAGTTGTAAAAGATTTTTGTGGAAAGAAACAGATTAGGAGGGAATATGTAGATGCTACATATCCCATTCAAAAGAGTCGATCGAAAGTTGCTGGTTTGATTGGATACAATTCCTCGCCACTAGATCCGAATCGAAAACCACGTGTCTCCGTGTCAATGGAATCGACCGCTTCCATCCCGTATAAGGAGAGAGTAGAACGGATTGGATTTCGCATTTGGAAGGTTGAATTCGAATTCGATCGAGATTCGATTCGAGATCTGGAAGGTCGAATTCGAATTCGATCGAGATTCGATTCGAGATCCGAAGGTTGAATTTAATTCGAGATCCGAAGGTTGAATTTGAATTTGATCGAGATTTGATTTAAAATTTGTGTTCATTTTGTTTGTCCTTTAACGATTCAAATTTGCTTTATCGTTCATTTAATGTTCATGTCAATTTGGCGTTCATCATTTTTTTTTAGATTTTTAAAGAAAGTTTTCTTTTATTCTTTTTGTTTCTTTTCTCGTTCTTTGTTCGAAGTTCATTTAACTTTAATGGCGTTTCCTTACCAACTTGCACAAAAGAGGTGAAGGCCAAAAATGTGACATGGTCACTTTCATTCCAATCATGTCAAGATACATCATACAACTCGATCCGGAATACATCTCATACAATCCATGTAGACTCAAAACGGACTATGTATGATCTTTGTCGCTCCATCCAAAAAGGCATCCGTCAAAAAATCCATGTCCGCATAAGGAGGTACATGGTCAATAACATCACCTTCCAAGCCATCCTCGGCAAGGATGTCGTATGGATGTACGTCGGAGGTGTGATATTTTCCATGTAACTCACAACTCGTAAGGCCGGAGGCTCTCTAGCTCCGGGTCCGGCCGGAAGTGGTAAGGTGCTTTCCGTCATCCATCCTTCGAAAGTAACCGAGATCCACTTCATTGGTACTCCCGTATGCAATGTTTAGCGACATCCGCTCCGTTTCCCTTTAGTATCATGACGGAACCTACCGGTAATGATATCTTTATCGGCCCTCGGAACTCACCGGGCCTCGCTATCCGGAGGTCGCATCCGAACATGATATTACACTCGTTCGGAAAATAAACTATGCGTAAAGGTCCGACAAAGTCGTGGTGATCTATGTGCGGGGGTATGCAACAACCCTTCTTGTAAATGTTAATGATGCAACCGTTGGGTATGCAATCTGCCGGCAGTACCCTCCACGTTATCATTCTCTTTACCATCGTTTTGATGACTAATGGCATTGGATCTACCTTGCCATGACGGAGTATCCCCGTGGGTTTCCTTCCCGTCTTCTCGCAAAGTTGTAGCAAGCATCCGCATTGTATTGTAATTCTCCCTTTCCCCGGCATCCATCTCGGGGTTCCGAGTAAGTGTTTTCTCTTAGCGGCCTCGCTCGACCCATCCTTTTCAAATCCCGGATGCAATCCACGATTTGTTGTTGTTCGTATTCCGAGAACACGTCCGTATGTAGCTCGAGGCCTTCTAAGTATATCGATCCTCCTACCTCCGATTCTCTCGAAGTATTCAAAAGTTTGCTTCTCGACATTCCGCATTCTTTCTAGCTCGTATTCCGGAATAATCCGCAAATGGCGAGGCCCGGTGACGTATCGTGGGATATATGGCTCACTCCCTTCGCGTTCTCCCGCATACCTCGCTCCTCGGGGATGGTCTCCGTCGGACATCCTCCGGGTTGCTTCGCAACAAGGTTATGCATTACCGGTGGCTTTATCCGGTGGCGCGGTAGCCTTCCTTCTTCTCGATCTTCTCGAGTTTTCCCCGGTTTCTTCTCGTTATCCCTGAGCCGGCCTCCTTTCTTCGTGTTCCCGGCGAACCGGCATCCTCGAAGTATATGCACCGGTAGTAGCGATCGCCTCGTCGCGCCGTTCCGCCGCTAGTTTAGTTTACATTTCGCGGATACGGCGATTTTTATTTCTTCTCCGAGTCGTCGTGAGAGTAGCTCTTCGTACTTCCCGACTTCCGTGGCGCGGCGCCGACAAGCCCGCCCTCTCGCCGTAGCGACTGACGTACTCGATTCTCTTGTCTTCCTCGCTGTTTGTTTTCCTTTTCTTGCCGCTGGGCCGGTGGCTCGGGCCACCCACTTTCATTATCGTCCGATCGGGCAGTTCCTCTCGGTCAACTGGGACCCAGCTCTCTTTCCTCGTATCGCAGGCTCCGCCGGTGCGAAGTCCGAGTCAATCTCTATTATCGCTCCATCTTTCACCCTCTTTTCGTCGAGAGCAAGGCTTACGCCATTTCTAAAGTTCAGGACCAACCGCCCGTTCGACATTTCCCTGCGAAAAGACAAGGAAAAGGATCAGGGGCTGTACTAAGAACAAGAACATTAAGAAAATGTTTATTAGAGATAGGATTTTCTTTTTTTTATTACTTTTGTATTTTAAATTCAACAGGAATGAAGTGGGAAAAGATCGGGAAAAAGATTTTGATATGGAAGAGAGAACAAGGAAAACTTTATTATCATGATTTTATTTATTTTAGCACAATTTTTATTATTTTTGGGTTCGGACCCAGTCATAAGTAATTACTTCAACCGTGCTTCTAGGGATAAAAATCCATTCCTTCGAAACATCAGGTAGTGTAATACTTCTTCAAGTGTCATCCGTTGATCGGAAGCATATGTCGTTCTCCTTGGCAATTCACTAGCTGGTAGGAGCCTCCTGAGTAGACTGCCTTAACCACAAACGGCTCTTCCCAAGTGGGTTCAAATTTTCATTTTATCTTGCGGTGTGCAAGGATAGGTCTCTTGAGAACGAGAACTAAGTCACCAACTTCGAAGGTTCTCGGGCGGACCCGTCCGTCATGGGCTTCGAACAATCTTAGCTTGGTATAGTTCTAAATTCTCGCCGCGCCGTAAGCCTTTTCCTTCCGTGCTTTCCAATTCCTCTAGCCGTAATTCGGCATTCTCTTCTGTCGTGATTTTGTTTGCAACTCGCAATTCCGAGTGAAGGAAGCCGGACCTCTAAGTGTAACATCGCTCGTACCCATACACCGCAGCGTAAGGTGTAGCTTCGAGTAGAGTTCGAAGGTTGTTCGGTAGGCCCATAGGGCTTCTAATAAATTCTCGTGCCAATTTCTCTTATTATCGTCCAAAGTTTTCTTTAAGATTCGAACGAGAGTTTTATTAAAAGCCTTAGCCAGTGCCGTTTGCTTCGGGTAGTAAATTGTCGAATACCGCCAGCCGATTCCGTGTCTCCCGACAAAATTGTTGATTTGCGTGCTTCGAATGCCGACCCATTATCCGAGATGATCTCGCGCGCACTCCGAAACTGGCCGACAACTTGGTTCTCGAAAACCGTAAGCACGTGGTGTGCTTTCACTTCTCCGAGTGGAACCGCCTCGCCCACTCGGAAAAGTAATCCGTAGCCGCAAGAATGAAGCGATGTCCTTTCAAGATGGTGGTTCTATCGGACCCACTATATTCGTGCCCCAACATTCAAATGGCCACGACGCAATTGTCTGATGCAAGCACATTTGGAGGTTGGTGTAGAACCACTCCGTGCACTCGGCATTAGTGACGCCTCTCGGCGATTTTCATGCAATCGGTCATCATCGAGGGCCAGTAGCACTCTAGTCTTTTAATTTTCATTTTCATATTCGGACCCGACTCGGTGAGCGCCACGCAGTCCCGAATGCACCTCTTTAACAATTTCACGGGCCTCGGACCCGCTTAGCACCTTAGCCACATTCGATCGAAAGACCTTCGTAAAACGTGTTATTTATTAATGCGTAGGATGCAGTTCTTTTCGATCCGATGAGCTAACGACCTATCGTCCGGTAGTTTTCCCGTTTGCGTGTAGTTCGACTAACGGCCGTCGCCAATCTTCTCGTATTTTCTCGTCATCGTTGTAACCGATTCTTCTTCTTTTCTCGATTTGTGTATTGTGTCTATGTTGAGTCGTGATAGGACCCGACGTCCGTGAACCGACACTTCCATCGATTCATCTCGCAAGCTGTGCAAATTCTTTTGCGAGGCGGGCTAACGCATCTCGCTAAAGCATTTTCTCTCGGGAATTTTGTAGATCATCATATTCGGAATCTGTTCCAACAATCGTATGGCATACCGGAAGTATTGCTCGAGTCTTGGCTTTAAAATTTTGTACCGTCCGGCGATCTCGTTGAATGATTAACCGCGAATCCCCGTAGATGTCGATGTTTGTTATCCCCATTCGAATAGCTTAATTCCGGCCCCGTTACGAGAGCTTCGTATTCCGCTTCGTTGTTCGTACACGACTCGTTAGGCGGTAGGAGTATCTTAACATCCCCCGCTCCGGTGTTATAAAGATTAGTCCGATTCCCGCCTTACGTGGCACTATCACTTGCGATTCTTCGTCTTTGTGTGCCGAAGATGCTCCGTCGAAATATAATTCCCAACGTCGATCATCGTGGTCTTCTAAGCTCATTATTTGTTCATCCGGCAAGTCGTCATCGAGAGGAGATTCCGCCGCAAAGGGTGTGCCGCGAGGAAGTCCGCTAGACTTGTCCCTTTACGAGCACGAAGAGGCACGAAAGTTATATCAAATTGCAATAATATCATCGACCACCCGGAAAGTCCGCTGTAAAGCGTTGGACGGGTCATCAAGTATCGCAATGGATTAAATTTCGAGATCAAGTTGACTTTATGAGAAAGCATGTAGTGCCCGAGCTTCCGAGCGGCGAAGATCGTGGCAAAATAAGTTGCTTTTCAATTGTGGGATACTTTACTTCCTTCTGAAGTAAAAGACGGCTTAGGTAGTAAAGAGCATTTTCTTTACCCTCATCATCGACTCCGGCCAACAGGCTCCGAGAGAGTCGTCTAAAGCCGCGGTATAAAGTATCAACGGCCTACCCGAGACATGGGTCGCTAAGACAGGAGGTGTCATTAAATATTGTTTAATGTCCTTGAAAGCCCTCTGGCATTTCTCTTCCCAAATAAATTTGGTGTCCTTTTTAACTAATGCCAAGAAAGGCTGACACCTTCCTGACAAGTTCGAGATAAAGCGTCGAAGATATGCCAACTTCCCTTGAAAAGGTCGTAGTTGTTTTAAGGTTTTGGGAGGTGGCATTTCTAAGATAGCTTTAATCTTTTCCGGGTCGATTTCAATTCCACGATGTCGGAAAACGAATCCTAAGAATTTCCCGGAGGTGACGCCGAAGGCGCATTTTAAGGGATTCATCTTAAGGTTAAATTGTCTTAATCGTTCGAAAACAATTCTCAAATCATACAGTGGTTTTCCTTTACTTTGCTTTCGATGACCACATCATCCACGTAGCATTCGACTTTATTGTGGATGAGATCATCAAAAATTCTCGTCATCGCTCTCCGGTAGGTCAGCTCCCGCGTTCTTCGACTCCGAATGGCATCACCGTGTAGCAATATACTCCGATCGGCGTTCCGAATGCCGTAAGTTTTTCATCTTCTCGGAGCCATTTTTATCCGGTTGTATCCTCGAAGATCCATCCATGAATGAGAATATTTCATGTGTCAAGCAATGTCGATCATTAATTCCGAGATCGGTGAGGGAATTCATCTTTTGGACATGCCTTCGTTTAAATCTCTCGAAATCCACACAAATTCCGATCCGACCATTCTTCTTCCCGATCGGTACCACATCGGCTAACCAAGTCGGGTATTGTTCTTCACGGACAAATTTAGCGTCTATTAGCTTTTTAACTTCAACTATGACTTGTTGTTCGATTTCTAGACGCATTCTTCTCGGAACCTCGTCCGACCGAAACAGTAGTAGGATCCACTCCTAGCTTATGGACCGCGACCTCTCGGAGCTAATCCCGGCATCGTAGCTCCAAGAAAAACAAGCCTTTAAATTCCATTAATAACTTGATTATTTCTTCTGAGTCTTCTTTATCGAGTAAGGAGCTAACAATGGTAGGTCTAAGCTCTTCGCTAGTACCTAAGTTAACTTCCGTTAACTCATCTATCGTAGATTCGATCTCTTCTTCGAACTCGGTGGAGCGTTTCCAATTTGTAAATCTTCAAGTTCTTCTGTAGCTTCCATGCAGCTTTCATTAGACTCGCAAGTGACAACCAAGCAAAATTCGCATCGTCAACCGATCCTACCGTGCCGAATCCGAGACCATGCCTCGAATCGGGTGGACGACCGGAGTTATTCCATAAATTTTCAAAATGTTGTGATTGACCTTTTGTCCATTGTCGAGGTAAGAAACAACGCTAAATTAAATTTTGAACACAGGGAGAGTACCACTCAACAGGTAATTCCATTAATTCTGATGAAGTAACATCTTCAAATTGTACATTATTTTCGCTTTGAGGAAGGAGCACCACGGTAGAATTTGATGGGCTTTCGCACCGCCGCTACGTACCTCTTCGACCACCATACCCTCGATCTTATTGAATGGATCGGGGTCGTGGTCATAGTATGTACATAGTGGTTAATCTTCTCGTACATCGATTTATATTCCTCGTTCTTTTCATCTTCGAGAGAGATCCCGAATTGCGGCTTCTTCCGACTTATCGTCGCCGCTTCGCTTCGATTTTTTTTCTTCTTCGTAACTCGTCTTCCCAATCAACTTCGATGGCCGGCTTCCTCCGTCCAACCGTCCTAACGTCTCTCGCCACGACCTCGTCCCCGCCTCGACCTCGGATGCGAGCCGTGGAGAAACCTTCACCATCTCACCGTAAGGGAGCGGTGAGTGATCGTTGGACTAGAACTTCGTGTTCTTCGTCGTCCCGAACTTCCTTTGCTTCATTTGTTATGGTATCTCCGGAGAAGATTGTTTTCTTCGGAGGTGCGTAATAAGCTTCATCTTCATGGATTCCAATTTCATGTACCGGAGAATGGTCGTAAGTCCCCTTGATGCACTCGTTCCCCTCCATCGTAGTATTTCGATGCACCGATGTAGAGATGATGGTACCATCCGATTTTCATGTATCCATGGTCGGCCTAAGAGAGCGTTGAATGACGTTTCGAATCAATTATGTGAAATTTCGCGGTTGTCTTTGCTAAGTCACCGGTCTTCATTAGCAGTTGTTATTGATCCGAGGGCTCTTTCTCTCTTCTCGTCGAATCCACTTAATAACATTTTGTCCGCTTCGAGCTCGCGAGCATCAATTTCCAAGTATGCTAGTGTTCGAAGATTCATTATATCGATCGATGCTCCTCGATCCACCAATACTCGGAGAGTGTAAACTTCCCAATTGTAACCGAAATGTACAACGGTCGGTCGTGGTCTTCCGTCCTAAGTAGTAGTCATTGTCCTCGAAGGTAACACCTCGCCGTTCCTTTAACGAGCAAAACTCATCTAAGGAATCTCCCGGTCATTCGAGCTAAGCAAATTTCCGGATCAAGCAAGGCCTCGATCGAGCTTCTCTCATCTCCTTTCGATAAGATGAGAGCATCGTAGATGCTCGCCTGGTCGGTAGTTTCCTAAGATGGGCTAGCACGTTGTAGTCCACTTTATTTTCATGTGTCTCGATTTCTTCCTGAATGGGTATTTCTTCTGCCGGGGTTGGTTCTTCCTGAACAACCACCTACTTTCCTTTGTCCTTTGAACCCATTCTAGGGGGTAGAACTCTTCCACTTCTTAAGTTGACTTCTATGATTTCTTCTTAATCTAGTATTGAGTTTGCTGGTGTCTCCTTTTGAATCGGAATGACAGGTTCTTTTAAATTAGCTTCGGAGTCTGAAGGCTCTAACTCTATTGTGACTGGAGCTCCACGAAACTCGCAAATAGATTCGTTGCTTGTTGAACTCTCGTAGCCTCCTTGGTGGATGTCTTCTTTGTCATTATGATCGTCGAGATTGTGTATGATTCGAGAATTGTTATTTGTATCGAATCGACGTCCGGATTAGGTTGGTTGTCGCTAGTTACGTAATTGTTAAAAACAGTCAAAACGTAGCCAACGCCATAACCCTTATCATTATAAGATCCCACCGGAGTGAGTAGATAGTCATACAGAGTCAGAGGTTCGTGGGATTTCTCCCCCGAATCGGAAACAACCATCCTAGGATAAGTAGCCCCTAGTCTAGCCTTAAGAGCCTCGGTCTTTTCTTCTTCATCAATTTTCTTCTTTTCTTCAATCGTCTCTCGTTGAGGTGGTTCTTCTATCGCAAGTGATAGTGCCGACTCGACAGGTTTCAAACTCCGACCGAGGCTCGCTCCGAAGTGGTTTGGATGCGATCCAAAATCTTCTTCGAAGACTTTGTCCAAGCGGTAGTCCATCCATCATCAGTCGCATAGGGATCTATCGGAACAGTGAAATCCATTGAGATAACATTGACGAAGCTTCCTTTCTGGGGTTCCTTCATGTATTCCTTCGGGATCGTTATGTTCCCTTTTCGAAGATTGTTGTTGAGCCAACTTTTGAAGGTAATACAATCTTCTATCTTGTGTCCAAGCATCCGGTGGTAGGGGCAAAAGTCGGGATCACCTTTCTTGTCGACTTCTTCCGGTTTCTTAGGCTCGGCAGCTTGGAAATCTGGAGTCTTCATCGATCGTGGAACATTTTCGACATCGCCTCATTCTCGAACGGATACTCCCCGTTCAGAAGCTCCCTTAACGTACGTTGTGGACGAGGTGGTTGTTCATACTGTTGAGATGACTGATAGCTGGGTCGGGGTTGCTGGTAATTCTGTTGAGGTTGCTGATAAGTTTGTTGCGGCCGTTCTGGTGGTATTTGTATTAGCTGCTTGCCTTTATCGACCGTCGCGACGATCCCGACTTCTTTTCAAAAGTTTTCACGGGCTTCGTTTGTCCGTTTTGTCGACGAAACTTAATTGCTTCGCCTCCTCTTGCAAGCTTCCGGCCTTGCTTAACAACTTCTCGAAAGTCTTAATAGTAAATCCCTCGAGGAGAAGTGCTATCGGGCCATGAATGCTCTTAAGTAAAATGCCGATCGCATGCTCGTTCTTGTAGCTCGTGGCTCACACTTCATACTTAGATTCCTCCATCGAAGTATGTAGTCCACCAAAGTTTCGTTCGGCTTCCGCTTCTCTACCACTAAATCACCTATAGTGATGTGGTGCCGAGCTCCGACAAATCGCTTGATGAAGAGGTTCTCTAATTCCGAAAATGTCTTCACCGAACCGTTTGGTAATTCCGCATACCAATCAAAGGCGATCCTCGACGAGTCGCTTACAAATTGTCGGAAGAGTAAAGCATCACTTCCGCCGCATTGCAACAACCGGCACGAAAATGTGCAACATGCCGTCGAGGGTTTCCTGCTCCATCAAAGGTCTTGAACGGAGGTGGTACAAAGCCTTTCGGATATCGGACGGCGTCGAATTCTTCGGGTAAGGTCTACCCGTCCGAATGGATGTTCAGCTCTTCGATTGTGCCAAGGCTTCTCGCACCTCGCCGTTCCACCATGCTCTTGATATCCTTTTCCGGAATCATGCTTTGTATTGCATCCTTTTTAATCGATCATCCCCATTGACGGATGTAATCTCCTTTCCTCCGTCTACAATGTGAATAACTTCTGGGGTGTTTCTCTTCGGGGTTGAACCCGACTCCGGAGAGTGGCTAGGGCCGCAGCCCATCTCTTCTATCCTATTTGCCATTTGGGAGATCGTATCATCTTTCTCTTGAAGCCGCATCCTCATCACTTCCGGCTCCTCTCTTTCGCGGCCGCAGAACACCTCGTGAAGTCGACGAAGCTCGTGTTTCAACCATGTTAATTTATGCATATTCATCATCCATGAACTCCGACGAGTCGACTTCATCTCCGAATTTTTCTTCTCTTTCTCTTGCTAATCGCCGAATATCGCTCTTAGCTTTTCCATAAGCATCTTGTAGTGGTCTTTTCCGTACATCCTTGCAGTTGTCATGCGATAGCTGTCGGGTTTCCTTCTCATGAGTCCCCTTCATTGCGGTAACGCTTTCTTCGGACTCAAGTCTCCTGATGAGACTTTCCTTTTCAGGTTGTTTTTTTAATCTTAATTGTCTGGTAATGGGACACCATACCATTCTTCTAGCAGCAGAAGGTCTAGGACCGGATGGTCTGTCAGCCAAATGCTGGAAGGTGGTATCCTCCCCGATTTGTAGTCTCGAAACAACGACAAGTGCGACTAGCTTTCATTCTCTTATTCGGCTTTTCTGCAGCCGATAGCAGGTTCTACTCGCGGCCCAAGACGGGATTTGGCCGGCACCCGCCCTATCCTTCTTAAAATCTCCGATACTGTGGCATTTTTCTTTCTTCGCTAACTTCTCTATCGTGTCCGGTCGAGCAAATGACATAATTCTAGCACTTTTTTTACGGCCTTCGTTGTAATATGCGGGCTGAGGCAATGCAGAAGCAATCTTGCGGACATTTTCCTCGTCCTCTGCGGCGGAGAGGGGATGGAACCTACTTCCTCCCAAAAGTGGTATGTATTCAGGCAGCGATGTATACTCGGGCAGTTCTGGGATTTCCTCCAGGAAAGCAACTTCAGCAGCTCTGGCTTCTCTAGCAATCTTTCTACTTTGTTCCTCCTCTGAGTCCGTGTCAGTGGTGGAATTCTCGAGCTGGACCCGATCTCGAAAACGGAAGGTCTCACAGGAAGATCTGTACCCTCCACAGGTTCATCACAGTTCTGAATTTCCTTCCCCTTTAGTCTGGCAGAAGCCGGGGTAGGTGCAGAGACAACTAGACCGGTGGGAGTAGCAACAACAGTCCTTCTGCGAACAACAGTACTCCTCTCAGTTGGAATCTTTTGCAGAGGAGGGAATTCATGAGTCGACTCGAGGTTAAACTCAATCAACGGCTTCTCGCTTCGGTACTTTGCTTGTGAGTGAAAAGAGAGTGACGTCGGGGATTTTGATGTCGGTGTCCCCGAATCCTTGTCCGAATCGAATGATTCCATTATTAGGCGGCTCATCCTTGAAAACAGACTGTGTCCAGTCCATTGACGAAGGAGAAGATTAGTTTTGGGGCTTCCATTTCTGCAGGGCAGATTCCAAGTGTTAGTCCCCGAATCGTGCTTCCTCTTGTCGTAAAACTTATGACGAAAAAGAAAGAGTCCGAACACATTTCCGTTTATCTTAATGTATTTGTAGTATTAAAAGAAAATTTATTTAAATTATTGTTTTTTGAAAAGATTTGTTCATTAAGACGAAGAATTATTAAAAGAAGGAGAGTTGTAGGAAGGGTAAATGAATTGATTAGGAACTAGAAAAGAAAGAGAAAGTCTTGTAGAAACTTCTCGACCCGCAAGACCGCTCCTAAACTAATACCTATTGGGGGTCCACCCCACCTCGTAAATGAGGTAAAGGATCTCGGAACCTCTCTCGTTTAGGGGTGTCTAAACAGTGGCTCCTAAATCCGAGAGAATGTTGGCTATACTTGTTCAAGGTAGAAATGAACATAGTATTCCAACAGAAAGAAGGGTAGTTTGATCCACTAGGGACATGGATTCACTACCGATTTTTGAAAGCAGAACTATCCGATTAAAAATGGAGAGAGGAATTCATCCCCAGCGGAGTCGCCAGAAGTTGTCGGCATATTTTTAGGTTATGTGTTGTATTTTGAAAAGGGGTCGCCTAAGAGAATTTGTCGGCGAATTTTCATATTTTAAATTTAATTTAAATATATATATATATATATATAAAGTTTAAAAGATAACATTTGATTTTAAAAGTAATTTTAAGTTTAAAAGTTTTAAGATATGAAATCAAACCAATCTCACATCCCAAATAGTTTATATAAATGAGCACCGCACCACAAACCGTGTATCTATCCCTAAGAATAGACACACTGCTTGATGATGGGGCTTGATTAAATAAACTAGAAGATTTGTGACATCCGTTTGGTTTGCGAACCAATTTTATAAGCCGACGAGTTCCCCGCTTAATATAAATGAATTAAGCAGGGTTTATATTACTCGGGTTCTTAAAATTCCCTATAAGGGCAAGCCCCTATAGTTAATTACATCTTAAGTGACGGAATCACCTAAGAAAACTCTCGATAATAATCAAGTAGTTCCGCTCTCAAGAATTTCAAAGTTTAAGTTTTCAAGGGATTGAATTTTGGAATTTCAATAGGGAATGGATCAAATTTGGAACATTTTATTTTGGGAATTCAAAGGAAGAAAGGTAGGAGAAATCACGGATTCGAAGCGAACTTCGGTAATTTCCCGACTATCCTATTATTCGGCTTCGAATTTAGGAAAGTCCTAATGTTTATTTAATGTTTTGATCTTGCCAATTTTTAATTAATTAGGACTTATATTCGTATGATGTGATCACACAAATAGCCTGGAAGATGTGATGGTTTATGTCGTATCGGACGACTACCTCGGAATCCTAAGATCGGTTAGGGCTTAATTTGCAATGCAAATGCCTAACAAAAGGTTCGAGGATTTATGTCGCACTAGTGCAAACTACCTCAAAGTCCTATGGTTCAGCTTATTTAATTCTAAGAAATGTTTTGCTGAAGTAGACTCGTGTTTCGCCGACGACGATGGCCGTGCTCGCCCACCATGCTCTGAGCTCCTTATTGTTGCAGAGGTTTAGTTTTAGAAGTCATAAATCAGGAGATGAGAGAAGTGTTCTGGTTTAGAGAAGGTCTTAATTTCCGAGTGTTTTTTATGTTTTAAATAAAACAAATCTTAAAGTTGATTATAATAACACCGGTTAAGATCCCACAGTTCCATCCTTCCGGCATCGTTATTTTTATCGGATTCACTTAGTCCGCATGAATTTGCTAAACTCAACCGAATGAGTTCCACACTTTCATTTAGACCGTGGAAATCCCGTTAGCAACACGTAGGTTACATCATCCGAGGTATTCCCGATCATCCAACAAAACGTTTTAATTTAGTTGTAGTCGTAGTTTTGTTGTTCTGTTTGTGATTAAATTTTGAGTTGTTTTATATTTTGAAATGTTGTGGAGGTGAATTTTATCTTGTAATGACTTTTAATTTTGTTTTGGTTTCAGTTTTAGGGACTATCCTAAAGGTTTTGATTTTCATGCAACAGTTGTTTATCATGCAAGAAAAATAAGTGCGATGCGATTAAGTAAATTGCAATAAAGTAAATTGCAATAAAATAAAAGCGTACCTGGAGGGTCTTCCCGTCATCCCAAGCTGCACTTAAAACACAATTTAGAATATTTAAGCATTTAAAACAAGTTCTTAGGTAAAGCTAAGTGAAGGGTTATGGTTTTCTACCAAGTTCCTGATCTTATAGCTAGTCATCGCCTATGACGTCTAGGTTCTTGTATTTTGGTTTAAGGACGATTTTCTTCATCAAAGAACAATTAAGTTCAATTGTTCTTATAAATATCCTATCATTTTGAGGAAGTGCTTAAGACGAATCTTAAACATCTTTTCAATACCTCTAGGATTGTTTTAAGTCCAAGAGAATTTAATTATACAAGTGAATTAATCATCCAGGAGTTTAGTTAAGTTTTGTTCTCTTGCTCAGTGAACTAGGACATTTGAATATCCTATAAGTGAACTAACATTTCACCTAATACTCCGTTTAGGAGTTATGAAAACAAGAGCTTTCGAGGGCACATTGATGTTCAAGTGATTTGTGATTTAATTTAATTTTAATTAATGGGTTTAAGTTTGGAATAGTGTTCAAGTTGTTTTAGATTTATTTTTGAATTCTTTATGTCTTTGGTGATGTTGTATTTAATTCAATTTAATTTAATTTTAATTTAATTTAATTTAATTTGGTTTAATTTGGTTTAGTTTTAATTTTAATTTTAATTTTATTTTTTTAATTTAATTTTAATTTTATTTTAATTTTATTTTAACTTGATTTTATTTTTAATTTAATTTAATTTAATTTAATGTGTTTTAATTTAATTTAATTGAATTTAGTTTAATGTGATTTAATTTAATTTAATTTAATTTAATTTAATTTAAATTTAAATTTAATTTTATTTTAATTTTAATTTAATATTTTTTATGCTTTAAGGATGATTTTAATTGTTAAAGTATTAATTTAATTGATATTTAAGAAGGATTTAATTTAAATGTTTTAACTTTAATTTAACTTAATGATTAAGTCTTTTAGCATTTTAAATCTTGAGTTTGGATTATCATTTTAATTAGGGATTAAATATTATTGAGGTGATTAATTTAGGGATTCTTAAATTAAAGAACAAATCTCTTCCTAATAATATCCCTATCTTAATAATTCCAATTTTTCATTATTCTTCCAAATTTAATTAATTATTTAATTAAGGTTTATTTTAATTATTTTCAAATTGTTTGCTAGGTTTCTACCCTTTAACTACCTAAGTTTCAAACATCCAAAATTAACTTAGTATCAAATATTTTACCCACCTTTTTAATTAAACCTGAAATTTTTAATTATAGGTTAAAATTTTAATTACCATTTTGCCCTTTAAACTTACTAATTTCATAACTCACTAAATTGAGCTTAAATGAATTTGAAATTTTTATGTGACTTCACTCACATATCAATCAAGACATTAGAGGAGAAAATGTGATTTTTCTGTATTTAATTTATTTATGTAATTATTTTTGGTGGAAAATAGGGATTTTCAAGGAAAATTCAATAACATGACCAAGGGAAAGTTTCTGTCCTTAAGAAAATTATGGGACATTCCTAATGACCAGAGGACCACTTGGACCAATTTTGGTGATTTTTTGAATTACATTCTTTTTATTATAATTATTTTGAATTTTGGAGTATTAATTAATTTAAAAATAAAATAAAGGTTGAAAATGAATTTTATATTTTTCAAAAATCTCTTTGATATCAAGGAAACCAGAGAACCAATTTTTACAATTTTTTGATTTTTCTTTGATTTATTAGAATTATTTTAGTGGAAATGCTAGAAAATACTTTTTTTATTTTTAAAATTACCTTAGGGTTTTAAAAATTTAATATCTCATCATAGAGACTTAAGAAAAATATGGGGTTTGTTCCTAAGTGATTAAAATTCAAAATGTGACATTTTTGTGAATTTTATTATTTTTGTGATTTTTATTATTTTTTAATTATTCAAAATAATAATGCAAAAAATCAATTTTTTTGGAAAATTGTAATTTTAATTTTCTTAAATTCCCCTGATATCAGAGAGGCTCCAAAACCAATTTGGTGAATTTTTGAGAAGTATTTTGAAAGTTATGAATTTTTGAAGTTTAAGTTTGGCTAAATGGCTTAATCAACCCATTTGATAGGGCTAACCAAGTCCAATTGACTTCAAACTTTTATATTGGGTTCCTCTGATCCTAAAGGTCAGTGGAGAATTGATTTCAAGTCAATTTGATGTATGATTAGCTCTAATTAATCAAAGCTCCATTTTGGGTGTTTAAGCCAATTAGGGTTATTCCAAGTGAGTTAACTCAAAAACTATTTTCCCTAAGGTCCTCTGGTCATAAGAAACATCACCAAATTTTCCTAGAATTTATTTCACAACATGCTAATTATTGGAATTAAAATACTCGTAATAGTGACCTAGAATTAAAAAATCAATAACTCTTTATAGGGATGGCCTCTCGACTTTGGAAAATTCGAGGAATGTCCCCAAATTCAGAGGCTTCAAAAGCCCTATGGTCTCATGTCATGGTGAATTGTATACATGCATGGAGAATTGAAAATGTGCAGAGAGTAAATAAATCATTAAAAATCAAATATTCAATGAAATTAAATGATTTCTTTTCCACATTATTCTCCTCTGTTCACTGAGCAAGAGGGTATTTTTATTTTATTTTTAGGATTTTCCTACACAAAGTTATGAATTTTTTAAGTTCTCGGTAATTAAATAAATAGGAAAAATCCCTATTTTCCTACTTATCCACGCGGCGCCACGCCATCCCCGGCGCTCCGAGGGCCACGCGGCGCGCTCCGATTCGGCGCCGCCATCCGACTCAGCGCTCCAGGGGCCCGCGGTTCATGTACCATCGCGATGTCCGGCTCGATCCAGACCGTCCGCTCGATACACGCTCGATCCTACGGCTCCCAGTCATCGTCTACGACTGGTGTGCACCCGTGACCGTCAACCTTCTAACCCTAATTTCTCACTCGATTCTTAACGAATTTTTGTGTTCTTATGCTCTACGGATTCGTCTCGAGGAGACGAACACATCCATACGGTAAACATGCATCGAAATCGATTCAAATTAAATGGAAAATCTCCGTAAGCTCGGGAAGAAGAGTGAGTCCATACATTTGCTCGCAGAAGTGAAGCTTCGATCTGAGAGTTGTGTCACCTTCGATTGGGTCCAAGCAAGCTCCAGATGAAATCCCTTGGCCTGGTGAATTGTCTAGGTATGATTTCGACCACAGCCGATTTCAACCTTTGGAGTCTTGAATAGATGGGTGGCCTGGAGAGGGGGCTTTCACTGGGGAACTCCTTCTCTTGGTCTTGTGCAGGCGTGGGTGAGTTTAATTTGACTTTGGTGGAGGATTTGGGAGTGTCCTGTTCTGGCCTGAGAATTGAGCTCCAAAATTGAGCTCAACTAGTGGGGATTAGGGCAAGAGAACAGTGGGGATCAAATGCTATAAGTGTGGGGGAGATTCTGGAGTGATTTTGGCAGAGTTTCCTTAAGGTTGGTTCAGCACTTCCTCATGGCCGAGAGGGGTGAGGTTTAAATAGGAGAGGCTGGAGGGCTTCCCAGGGGGGTTTAGGGCTTGGAATCAGCTGCTCTATGCAAGAGAAGAACAGCCCATGGTGGCCACTGGACTTGGGGCAGCTCAGCAAGGGGGAATTTCAATGTTGGCTCACATGGGAGCTTTCGGCCATGGTGTTTTTCGGCGATCCAGGTGGTTGGCCGGCAGGCATGGGTCACCCTCAGGTTCAGGTGGGTAAGGACTTGATGTTTGTGAAGTCAATTGGTTGCTGCCATGTGTAAAGGGTTTGAATCAAAGTGGAATGGGGTAAGGGTGTATTTTGGCTAAGTTTGGTCAAATGCATGGATTGGGCTAGGTGCACCTCTCCATGGCTAGTTTGGGCTGAAGAGAAAGTGGTTTAGGTCAGCTTGATTAGTGAGGAAAGGTCACCATCCAAGTACAATTAAGTTTAAGTAAGGTTTAGGGGAGACATGGGAGTGGTTAATCACTCTTAAGAGGATCATTAAAGGGTCCCCTCCTCTTGCCATTTTTGGTATGGTGAGGCTTCCAAGGCTTTCATGGCTCACATGTGGCTCATGCATGGCTTCATGGCTCATCTTTGGCTTGGGAAAAGTTAAGTCAACTTTCATGAGGAAGGGTGTTGGAATTTTTGATGGATTTAAGGAGAATTGTCATAAGGCTTGATTTGGATTTATTTGGTGATAGATTTTAGAACTTAGGAAGTGTTTTAAATCAAAGGGATGATGAGAGGAATCTCATGTGGGCTTTGCATGGACTTTGGGCTTTTGAATTTGTCTTCGGATGAGCTTTTTTAGAAAGGTTTAAGAAAGTGGGCCTCGGGCTTTATGGATGGGAATTTTTGTAAAAGGTTGGGCCAAATAATTGTTGGATTTGGTTTAGGGATGTGTCATGAGTGATTTGAAATAAATTTGAGGTGGTTTGGGCTTGGATCGGGTCGGATTTCGGGTTCATTTGGTACATGGGCCAATGTAGGTCAAATTGGGCTAATTTGGGCCAATATTGGGCTAGGGTTGAAATTGATGTAAAATTAATGTTGGGAAATGTTTATGGGAGTGTTTCAAAGAGGTTTCAACTTTTGTTGGGGTTACATTTTGGGGTTTGGGTCTATTTGGGTTAAGTTTGGGTTTAGGTCAAAATTGGGCTTTTTGGTTTTGGGTTGAATTTGAGTGGGGTTTGGGACCCAATTTTGGGCAAATTATGTTAGTGTTTTGTTTGTGGGGATGTTTGGGAAGGTTTGGAAAAGGTTTGGGGTCAATTGGAGTTGAATTGGTTTGGCTTGGGCTAAGTTTAGGTCATGGGTCCACATTGGGCTTTAAGGTCAAAAGTGAAATTGGATTCAAATGCCAATCAAATTGGGCTTGGATTTGGTCTAGATTTGTTTTGGGGATGTTGAATTGAAGTTTAGAATTGAATTGGACCAGAATTTGGGTCAATTGGGTAGGTTTGGTTCGACATCGGGTTCACTTTGGGTTAAAATGGGTCAAATTGGGGATTTTGACAAAAGTGGGGTAAATTGACTAAATTGGCCCATGGTGTAGTTGAACAAAATGAAATTGGGAATATTTGGGATTTTTTGGAATTTTCTGGAAATTTTCTGAATTTTTGGATTTTTGGGTCAAGAGGGGCATTTTGGTAATTTGGAGGGTATTGGGGGGTATTTTTGGAATTTTTGGTATTTTGGGTAAAAATGGTCAATTTGAGTGGTGGGAGAATAATTGAGATTGATTTTGAGGAATTTGGGTGATTTTGGAGAATTTTGAAAAATTTGGGTAATTTCAAGGGTTTTGGTAGTTGAAGTGGTCCGGGGTCCCGGGGTCAAAAATCGAAAATTTAGAAAATTGAAGATCGGGTAAATGTAAGTGGAATGAAATCATTTTGGTTGAGCCATGAAGGGACTCATTCGAGGCATTCACTATGTTGTTCCTAACCCTCTTAGCCAAGGGCTTAGGGGTTAAGGACCATCCATGCGAATCACCTTCATGAGTCGGAGGTCAAGTTGGGTATGGGTGTGGTTTTAAGAGGTGTGTGAAAGTGTAGTGTATAAGTGTAGTGTGTGTGTAAGTCAGCCCTCACCGGACCAGTGCCACCCAGTGCGAGTCCTAAGGCCAAAGAGTCCTATAGGAACTCATCCTTTAAACTTCCACATTTTTTTTCAACCCTCTAGGTGATTAGGGGTCTACAATCAAGTTTGTGGAGTTTGCAGGGAGTTAAGAAGTGGTTTGAATTTCTAAGTGGTGGGTCCAAATTCTAATCCTCTAGGATAGTCAAAGGAAAAACCTAAGGCTAGATCCTAAGTACTAAAAAGAAGAAGACAAGACCTCATCAAAAATGAGGTCAACATGCTTGATCTACTTCCATCCCTTTTTTGTGAAATCTTGTGACCAAGTACGATGCCTTCTGTGACCATAAATTGACATTTTTCCCAGTTAGGAACAAAATTTGTTTCTTCACATCTTTTCAGAACTTTGGAAATATTTTCCAAACAAGATTCAAAAGAAGTTCCTAAAACTGAAAAATCGTCCATGAATATTTCAATTCTTTTGTCAATCCAATCACAAAATATTGACATCATACATCTTTGAAAAGTTGCAGGTGCATTACATAAACTAAAAGACATTCTTCTAAAGGCAAATGTTCCATAAGAACTTGTAAATGTTGTTTTCTCTTGGTCCTCAGGAGCGACAGGTAATTGATGATAACCAAAATATCCATCCAGAAAACAAAAATATTAGTGTCCAGCTAATTTATTAAGAATTTGATCGAAGAAAGGTAAAGAAAAATGATCCTTTCTTGTGGCGTCATTTAATTTCTTATAATCAATGCAAATTCGCCATCCAGTAACTTGTCTTATAGGAATTAGTTCATTTTATCATTGACAATGACAGTTACTCCTCCTTTCTTTGGAACACAATGAATAGGACTTACCCATTGGCTGTCCGAAATAGGATAAATAGAACCAGCATCTAACCATTTAAAAATTTCTTTTTTGACAACCTCTTTCATGATAGGATTTAATCTTCTTTGCGGTTCAATAGTAGGTTTAAAATTTTCTTTCAATAAAATTCTATGCATACAAATGGACGGGCTTTTTCCTCTTATGTCAGCAATTGTCCAACCAAATGCTTTCTTATAATTCTTTAACACTTCTAACAATTTTTCTTCTTGATTTAAGGACATTAAATTTAATCTCTTGATCATTAACTCTCAGGGTTAATTCTCCTTTTTGCACATCAATCATAGCTCATCCGGTCGCTAGAAAAGGTCTCCCTAAAATAATAGGTATTTCTTTATCTTCTTCCATATCAAGTACAATGAAATCTACAGGGAAGATAAATTTATCTACTTTAACAAGAACATCCTCTATAACTCCTTTAGGGTAAGTGATAGATCTATCACCTAACTGAAGGGTTACAGTGGTGGGAGTAATCTCTCCTAAATTTAACCTTCAAAAAATATAAAATGGCATGAGATTAATACTTTCTCCTAAATCGCATAAAGCTTTTCCACAAAACTTTTCCCCAATAGCACAAGGTATAGTAAAACTTCCAGGATCTTTAAGTTTTTGAGGTAATTTCTTTTGAATTATTGCACTACATCCTTCTATTAATGCAACAGTTTTAAAAGCTCCAAATCTTCATTTCTTACTTAAAATATCGTTCATAAATTTTGCATAAGTTGGCATCTGTTCCAAAGCTTCAGCAAAAGGTATGTTTATATTAAGTTTCTTAAAAAAATTCAAAGAACTTAGAAAGTTGATGATCCAGCTTCTGCTGTTTAAGTCTTTGAGGAAAAGGTGGTGGTGGTTTTTCAACTTCCATATTAATAGAAATATCAGCTTGATCTTTATTAGAGAAGGAGTTTCTTTAGATTTTTCAATCTCTTCAACCACAATCTCATTTTCAATTTCATTCTGCATTCTTTCTTTTAATTCCTTTCCACTTCTAGGTTTGTATGACTTTAACATGTTCATGTTCTTTTCCAGCTTCTTTTGGATTGATTTCAACATTACTAGGAGGTGTTCCTGGGGGTCTATAATTAATTAATAAGCGATTTGTCTCATTTGATTCTCAATATTACGAATAATAGTATTTTGATTTTGTAATTGATTACTTAGTTATAAAATTAATTCTTCTATAGATAACTTTTTCTGTTGATTGTTAAATCCAGGTGGTTTATAGTTTGAATTAACTTGATTATTCCAGTTTCTAGTGGGATGAGATTGATTATTACCGCATTTTTGTGAATTATTCCAGTTAAAATTTGGATGAATTTTCCATGCAGGATTATAATAATTTTAATAAGGATTATTTTTAATAGCTTGTAAAGGTTCAATAGTTTGAGAATCTTCAATATTAGCAGAGTTATTATGTGATATATTAATAACAAAACTATCTAATTTCTTAGACATTGCTGCTACTTGTGAAGCTAAAATAGAAAAGGTATCATTATCATGAATACTTGTTATTCTTTTAGGATTAATTCTTTCAGAAGGCCATTGAAAATTATTGTTAGCCATTTCTTCAATTAAAGTGTAAGCTTCTTCAAATGATTTAGACATTAAAGAACCTCCAGCAACAGCATCAATAATTGATTTTAAAGATCCAATTAATCCATTATAAAATGTTTGAATAATTAACCAATCAGGTAAAGCATGATGAGGACATTTTCTTAATAGTTTTTTAAATCTTTCCCAAGTTTCATAAATTGTCTATCCGTCAAATTGACTAAATGAAGTAATATCATTTCTTAATTTAGGAGTTTTAGAAGGAGGAAAATATTTAGCAAGGAATTTTTGTGCCATTTCAGCCCATGTTTTAATAGAACCTGTTGCTAATGAGTTCAGCCACATCTTTGCTTTATCTCTTAATGAAAAAGGAAAGAGTCTAACCCTAATAGCATCATCAGAAACATTGTTATATTTAAAGGTAGCACAAAGTTCTATAAAACTAGTAAGGTGTAAATTTGGATCCTCATTTGGTGTTCCACTAAATTGATTGTTTTGAACCATTTGAATAATAGACGGTTTAAGCTCAAAAGAACTAACATCTACAGTGGGTATTTGAATACTAATATGAAGTTCATTAACTGTTGGGTTATCGTAATCCCTTAATGGTTTATAAACATTTTGATCATTAATTTCAATTGGATTTTGTAAATTGTTATGTAAATTAGTCATTTCTTGAAATTTTTGAATTTGTTTTCCTTTTTTAATTCTTCTAACAGTTCTTTCTAATTCAGAATCTAAAGGTAATAATCCTTCAGATCCTACGCATAAAAAGTCAATTAGCAAGAATTAAAATAAAAATTATTATTATATATATGTTTTTTTGTTTTTTTTTATAATAAAGAAAAATGAATAAAATAAAAATACTTAAAATCTAAAAGTTTGCCTCTGCTCTCCCCGTCAACGGCGCTAAAAACTTGACCCGATATAAATATATGCGTACTAAAATTTTCTTCCTCGGCATCGGCGCCAAAAACTTGACCCGAAGTCCTCTGAAGATCAACGTACTAATTAATGCTTTCAAAAATATATGTTATAAATAATAATAGTGGCTAGTGTATATAAATATAATTTTATAGAAAATATTTTACACACTAGGGGTTCAACGCAAGTATACGTATCATTTCAAGTAATATAGGGCATTGAAACAAAGACCCCAGTATCGTTCCTACGAGGAGAGAGTTATAGATCTTTAAATATTTTTATTTTAAAGTATTTCTTTTATAATTAAAAATAAAATATCTTTAATTTACTAGATGCAATAATAAAGCAGAAATAAAATAATTGATGTAAATAGTAATAAGAAAGCAACTTTCTCCCTTTTAATTAATCCAAGATTTTCTAAGATAATGATAATATTCGTGGAGAATATAAATTTATGGTATTGTGCCAAATAGAAGCATTCATATTCTTTACCCTTTGATCCAGGTGCAAAGAACATTGGCTAGCCTATAGATCAGGTCCAAATTTTATTGTTAGTAGAATGGGTTAATCTAGGTTCACACTACTAGACGTCCAAGGGTGGCTATGGTCGGTCCTACTAGTGACCTTTTCCTTTTCTATAAACAAAATCATACGATTTTAGTCTATCACTCTAAAAGCTTATCAATTTTATGCCCAATATATAACATCTTCCTATTTATTTTCACTTCACCTTGAATAACCCGCACAAGGCCTTCGACTACCCAAGGATTCATGTGATATCTACAAGTTAAGAATTCATCTCCTTCTAGGTCTCAAAACTCTTCAACGAGTTTTAACAATTTAAATGGCCAATTTAAATAGTAAATTAATAACCGATATTAATATCATCACAATGTTTTGAAAATATATGATGTTTAATTCTCCGAAGAATTTTGTATTATCTTATTTATCTTTTCATAATTGAAAGGAGAAAGTAAAGTAACTACTCAAAATACATTGAAATTAAATAACAAAACATAATAAATAAACTTTGAATCAAAATAAAAGACGTATCTTAGATGTTTCTCCTACTGAACTTCTGATTCCTACTGACTCCACAGCGTAATGAACTACAGATGCACCAACTCTTTGAAACTCTAAATACAAACTCTAGAATAAACTCTCTAATTTATGAAGGAAAGTAAAAAGGTGGCCCTAATATGATCTCTCTAATTCTCTCTCTAGGTTGGACTCTAGATAGGGGGGTAGATGGGGCGTTTTTCTCTGAAGGAATACCCTCCTATTTATTGGCTTCAAGGGTTGCCTCAAGGCACCTCTTCAAAATGTGTCCACATTCAATGAATTTTCTAGAAGGTGTGTTTGGTGTCTAGGCGCCGAACACCGTGTCTAGTTCTTCGCACCTCTTCGCGATTAAAACCGTTTTGAAGCGTCCAAATACATTGTATCACATCTCCTATAAACTAGGAACAACTGTCAGTCTTCTAGAAGGTCCAATAACCACTCACATCGTCAAAATAACTGCCCAAAAGTCATCAAAAACTTAATAGTTTTCTGTGTCGAGCTGGCGCTTAGGCGCCGGACTCTGTCGCCTAGGCGCCAGGCCAGTAATTTCAACAATTTTGCATTTGGGCTCTATTTTTTCTCTTTTTTGCTCTTTTTTACTCCTTTTTCATATTTTCTCCTTCTTGAACAATTTTGTATCACCTACATCCAAAAACACAAAATACCTTTCATTAAAGCATAATATCCTTAGAATTTAATAAAAGTCAAGGCATAAAAATATGTATTTTTTTCTTGGATCAATCACCGACAGTGATATGGTGTCGAGCTCCAGCGAACTGCTTAATAAAGAGGTCTTCCAATTATACGAACGTTTTCACCGATCCATTTAGCAGCTCTGCGTACCAGTCGAATGCAACCCCCGAAAGGCTACACAACAATGCATCGCTACCTCCCGCGTTGCAACAACTTGCTCGGAAGTGTGCAACATGCTGTCGGGGGTTTCCCGTACAATCAAAAATCTTGAACTAAGGTGATACAAAACCTCTGGGATATTGGACAACATCAAACTCTTTAGGGTATGATCTACCCTTTAGAATCGATGTTCGTTCATTAGACTGAGCCAGGGCTTCTCTCACATGTTGTTCCACCATTTGCATAATGTCTTTTTCTGGTACTGGAGCCTGAACTGAATCCCTCTACTGTTGTACATTGACGGTGAACTCCCTTCTTTCAACTATAACATTAATAATCTCTAGTTAGTTTGTTTCTGGAGGTGTCATTCGCGGTGATTGTGACTTTCCATGAATTGTGGCCATAGCAGCCATCACTTTTTCTAGTTGCTTCTTCAAATGGTTGATATGTTCATCTCATTGTTGAATGGCCCTTTGCCAATCCTCTGCGGCATTCTCTTCACCAAAAGGCGGAGTGTCGCTCGCAGATAATGTGGCTCGGGTCTCGACGACGTCGATTTCTGCGAATTCACCTTCCATGGAATTTGCTAGTTAGTAATCTTCCTCTTCAATATCTTTGTTATGATCTTTAGACAGTTTTCCAACATTAGCTTGAAGCTTTTCCACATCCTCCTCAATTGACTTTCCTTTGATGACTTTAAGGTCAACTGGAGATTTTCGAGAAACATCACTTATTTCCCCGATCATCGGTGTCATCGCGTAGAAGTCATTTGAATCATCTGAAATCATATTTACGGAACCTTTTTCAGGTTCTTTTAAATATTCTTCCAGGATCACCACCTTTCCACTTCTGAAATTCTCCTCAAGCCAATCCTTGAAGCTGAAGCAGTTTTCTATAGTATGGCCGAGCAACCGGTGGTATGGGCAGTACATCGGGTGATCTTCCTTGCCAGCCTCCTCTGGCTTTTTTAGCTCCTGTAGTCTGATTTCTGAACTTAGAAGTAAATTATGGAATATCTTCGACACTGACTCTTCCTTGAACGGGTATACCTTGTTTAATCGTTGACTCATTGTTGCTCTATCAGCAAGAGACGGTCTTCTTTTATGTGCCTTTTATCAGTTGCATCGGCTTTGAATTGGACCCAATATTGAATCTGGAGAATGGTAGGTCATAAACGCTGGCTGACTTTTCCTCGTGTAGAATCTCTTTTCCTTTAGTTAGCGGAGCGACTGTTACAGTGGTGGTGAATCAAACAGTAAGAGCAGACACAACACCAGGAGCAATCCTAACATTTTCAGCAGAAGACCTTACAGCAAGAGAAGAATTCATTCCAAACGACATCCTTTCCAGAGGGGAGAATTTCGTAACAGGCTTCAAGTTGAACTCCACAACAGGCTTAATGAACTTTCTTATTTCAGACTTCATCACTGTGACAACCACATCCCCAAACATTGCTACAACATTGTCAAACCCTTGTCCAAACTTAATGACTGCCAGATCAGGCAACTCGTCTCTATTGATAGCAAATTCATCTCCGGTGGCGAAAGAGAAGATCAACTTTGGCAAAGACATTATCCCTGTCACTTGAAGAATTTCCAGAAGTCAGTGACGTCCCGTGTCTTGCAGTTTCAGTGAAAGTACTGAAGTTATCGCACTCGTCTTACAAACTGGACGTCTTTCTAAATTTATTTATGTAAATTTTTATTTCAAATTTTGTGTATTGTTTATTAGTGCATTTGCTATGTTTTGAGAAGTTTTATTTTGCTTTTGAAACTTTGAAGAAATTTTGTTTTAGTTGAAATTTAAATGGAATGTTGTGAGAACGAGCTTTATGTTTAACTTGTTTACAAAAAAAAGTCAAACACAAAGAGAAATGAAGAGTGGGACCCGGACTGAAATTTGCGGGGGATTGATTTTGCATCGAATTTACTTCGATAGACCAATCATAACCCACCACACCTATTGGGGGTCTACCTCACCTCTTCGGGGAGGGGGGAGGATTCCAGAAGCTCTCTGTATAGGGATGTCTAAATAGTGGCTCTAGAATCCAAAAAGGAGTTGACTATACTCGCTCAAGACAGAAATGAGCAAGATATGCCAATGGAAAGAATGGTAGTTTGGTCCACTAGGGGCATGGACTCGCTACCGACTTATGAAAGCAAAACCATCTGATCAAAATGGAGAGAGGAACTAATCCCCAGCGGAGTCGCCAGAAATTGTCGGCATATTTTTAGGTTGAGTGTTGTATTTTGAAAAGGGGTCACCTACAGAAATTGTCGGTGAATTTTAGATTTTAAATTTAATATATATATATATATATATATAATTTAGAAAGTAGCATTTGATTTTGAAAATAACTTTAAGTTTGAAAATTTTAAGATATGAAATCAAACCGATCTCACATCCCAAATAGTTTATATAAACGAGCACCGCATCACAAACCGCGTATCTATCCCGAAGAATAGACACACTGCTTGATGATGGGGCTCGATTAAATAAACTAGAAGATTTGTGACATCCGTTTGGTCTGCAAACCAATTTTATAAGCTGACAAGTTCCCCTGCATAACATAAATGAATTAAGCAGGGTTTATATTACTTGGGTTCTTAAAGTTCCCTATAAGGGCAAGCCCTTATAGTTAATTACATATTAAATGACAGGAATCATTTAAGAAAACTCTCGATAATGATTAGTGGTTTTGCTCTCAAGAATTTCAAAGTTTAAGGTTTTCAAAGGATTGAATTTTGGAATTTCAAGGGGGATTAGCTCAAATTTGGAACAATTAATTTTAGGAGTCTAAAGGAAGAGAAGTAGGGGAAGCTGAGGATCCAAGAAGAATCTTGGCAACTTCCCAAACTATCTTATTTGTTTGTCTTGAATTTGAGAATATATTTAATGTTTCAATCCTGCCAATTTTAATTAATTAGGACTTATATTTACACGACATGATCATACAAATAGCCTGGAAGATGTGAGGGTTTGTGTCGTACCAAACGACTACCTTGGAGTCCTAAGACCGGTTAGGGCTTAATTTGCATGACATGATTATGCAAATGCCTAACGAAAATTTGAGGATTTATGTTGCACTAGGCAAACTACCTCGAAATCCTATGGCTTGGTTATTTAATGCTAAAGAAAGGTTTTGCTGATGTAGATTTCAGTTTTGCTGACGACGATGGCCGTGCTGCCCACTATGCTCCAACCTTCTTGTCGTTACAGAGATTTAGTTTTAGAAAGTGAAAATCAAGAGATGAGAGAAGTGTTTTGTTTTAGAAAAGTCTTAAGGTTCAGGTGATTTAATATTTTGTTAGGGGAATCTTAAAGTTGATTATAACAACACCGGTTAAGATCCCACGGTTCCATCATTCCAACACCGTTATTTTCATCGGATTCACTTAGTCCAAATGAATTTGCTAAACTCAACTGAATGAGTTCCACACTTTGATTTAGACCAGGCGAAATCCCGTTAGCAACATGTAGGTTACATCATCCGAGGTATTCTCGATCATTCAACAAGACATTTTAATTTAGTTATAGTTGTGGTTTTGTTGTTCTGTTTGTGATTAAATTTTGAGTTGTTTTATATTTTGAATGTTGTGGCGGTGAATTTTATCTTGTTGTGATTTTTAATTTAGTTTTGGGTTTTAGTTTTGTGGCTACCCAAAGGTTCAGTTTTCATGCACGGTGTCAATCTTGTTTAACATGCAAGAAAAGTAAAGTGCAGTACAGGTAAGTAAATTGCAATAAAATAAAAGCATACCTGGAGGGTCTTCCCGTCATTCCAAGCTACACTTAAAATACATGTTAAAGCATTTATATATTTGCAAGAAACACCTAGGTAAAGCTAAGGGAAGGTTTTGGTTGTCTACCAAAGTCCTAATCCTATAGCTAGTCATTTTATATCACGTCTAGGTTCTTGTGTTTTGTGGATGATTTTCTTCACCAAAAACAATTAAGTTTAGTTGTTCTTCTAAAACATCTCATTGTATTGAGAAAGTGCTTAGGATGAGTCCCAAACATCTTTTCAATACTTCTGAGATTATTTTGAGTCCAAATGAATTTTATTGTACTGGTGAATTAATCATCTCAAAGTTTAGTTAAGTCTTGCTTCTTGTTCAGTGAACTTGGACATTTGATTGTCCGATGAGTAAAGTGACATTTCACTTAAAGCTTCATTTAAGAGTTATGCTAATGAAAGCCTTTAGGGGGCAAATCAGTTTGTTAAAGAATTTAACCGCTTTGATTTAAAGTTGAATTGATGATTTAGGATGATTTAATTTAGTTTTAGAATTCAAGTTAATTTTCTCTTAAGTGTTTTAAACTGTTTGAATTGAAAGAGGTGTTCAGATTATTCAATTTAATTAAACTTTTAATGATTTAAATTTAATTTGACTTAATTGTAACACTTTAGGTCAATTTTAATTGGTTTGATTTTTTATGTTTTTAATTATGAATTGTCTTAAGGTTGATTTTCTTTAATGTTTCAAATTTGTTTTAGATTTGTTTTTTAAGTGATTTCAAATTAATTTTAATGTTTTAAATTTATTTCAATTTGGTTATCAAATCACTTAATGTTTTAAGCTTTTAATTTAATTAAGGTTTATTTTCCTTTTAATTATTTAATTATTAATTTCAATTATCATTTTTGAGTTTGATTAAGAGTTGAATATTATTAAAGTGATTCATTTAGGGATTTTAAATTAAAGAATTGATATCTTTCTAAGTCACATTCCCAACTTTAATAATCCAAATTTTAACTTATTCTTCCAAAATTCAAATTGTTTAATTAATTAAAATTTACTGTAATTATTTTCAAGATGATTAATGGGTTTCTACCCCTTAATTACCTAGGTTTCAATCATTTAATGAAAATTTTAAAATCAGATATTTTACCCTCCCCTTGATTAGACCTAAATATTAATTAGGGTTAAAATTCTTTAATTACCTTTATGCCCCTATTAAACATGTTCATTTCATATGTCATCAAATTAAGCTCAAATGAACTTAAAATTTTTATGTCACTTCACTCACATGTCAATTAAGACCCTAGAGGAGAAAATGTGATTTTTCTGAATTTAATTTAATTTATAAATTTATTTTTGTGAAAAATATGGTTTTTCAATAAAAATTCAACAACATGACCAATGTAAGGTTTCTGTCCTTAGAAAAATAATAGAATGTTTCTACTAACTAGAGGACCATTTGGACCAATTTTTGTGATTTTTTGAATTATTTTTTATTTATTATAATTATTTTGAGTTTTGGAGTGTTAATTATTTATAAAATAAAATTAAAGTTGAAAAATGAATTTTATATTTTTTCCTAAGTCTCTCTGACCTCAAGAAGTCCAGAGAAGCAAATTTCATATTTTTTTTAATTTTTCTTTGATTTATTAGAATTAATTTAGTGAAAATGTAGGGAAATTCATTTTTTAGTATTAAAAATTGTTTTAAGCCTTTAAAACTCAATATCTCAACCTATACAGTTGAGAAAAATATTTGGTTTATTCCTAAGTGATTAGGAGGCAAAACTTGACATTTTTAAGATTTTTAATATTTTTGAGATTTTTATTATTTTTTAATTATTAAAATATTAAAAATATGGTGAAAAATGAAAATTTTTGAAAAATTCAAATTTTAATTTTTTTAGACTCCTCTGATACCAGAGAAGTCCCAAAATTAATTTGATGAATTTTTTAAATGTATTTTGGGTTTTATGAATTTTTAAAATTTAATAATGATCATGACACTTAAATAATTTTTTTAGTAGGGCTAATCATTTTCAATTGATTTCAAATTTTTATGTGAGACTCCCCTGACCCTAAAGATTAGTGGCGAATTATTTTCAAGGGGTTTTGATGTGTGGTTAGTCCTAATTAATTAAAACTCAGTTTTAAGTATTTGGACTAATTAGGATTATTCTTGAGGAATTAGACCAAACCAAAATTTTCCTAAGGTCCTCTGGTCATAAGATACCTCTCTAAATGTTTCTATAATTTTCTAAGCAACATGCTAATTACTGAAATTAAAATGGTAAAACAGACACATAAAGTTGGAAAATCAATATCTTGCCACAGAGATGGGCTCTGGCCTTGGAAAATTCAGGGAATGTTCTCAAGAACAGAGGCAACAAAAGCCCTATGGTCTCATGCCATGGTGAATTGTATAAATGCATGGAGAATTAAAATATTGAAATCAGTAAATAATTAATTAAAAATAAAATACTGATCAAAATAACTTAATTCCTTTTCCACATTGTTCTCCTCTGTTCACTGAGAAAGAGAGTATTTTTATTTTTTTTTATTTTTCTACACAAAGATATAGATTTTTGAAGTTTTAGGTATTTAAATAAATAGAAAATATCCTATTTATATACGTAACCCAGTCAGCGCCGCATCATCCTCAGCAGCTCCGAAAGCCCACGCGGCGCGCTCCTATTCGACGCCGCCACCTGAGTCAGCAGCCACGCGTCCTGCGGTCTCCTTCCATCTCCTCGTTCAGTTTGATTTGGATTGTCCATTCAATACACGCGTGATCCGACGGTTCCTGGTCATCGTCTACGACTGGTGTGTGTCGCGAGTCGTCCACACTAGAACCCTAATATCTCCCTCATTTCCTAATCAATTTACATAAAATTTGATCCTATGTGTTCGTCTAAACGAGAGCTACAAATCCATACGGCAACATGCATTGAAATTAACTCAAATGAAATGGAGAATCGCTGGAAGCTCTAGGGAAGGAGGAGTTCCATACCTTGGCTCTGAGAAGTGAAGCTTCAATCAGAGGATTGTGGCACCTTTGATTGAACCTAAGGAAGCTCCAGATGAAGTCTCTGGCTCTGAGGAATTGTCTAGGTATGAAAGTGACCAAGGCCTATTTGAAGCTTTGGACTCTAGAAAAATTGGGTGGCCTGGTGAGGGGGCTCTTGCTGGAAAACTTCTCCTCTTGGTCTGGTGAAGGTGTAGGGTCAGTCAATTTAAGCATTGACTCACTGTGGTGAAGTGTCCTGGTTTTGGGCTTGAAATTCAACTCTGAAATTGAGCTCACTGAGGGGAAATTAGGGCTGGATTTCAGTGGGGATCAAGTGTTCTATGCTAAGAGGAGGATCTGGAGCAATTTTGGCAGAGTTTCTGTATGGTTTTATTCAACTCTCTATTTTTGACCGAGAGGAGGTGGAGCTTAAATAGAGCTGGCTGGAGGACTTTCCAGGGGCAATTGAGGGTTGGGATTTGCTGCCTAGGTCAAGAGAAGAACAGCCATGGTGTCCATTAGGCATGAGACAGCTCAGAAAGGAAGAATTCAAAATTTTGGCTCACATGGAGCTCTCGGCCATGGGGTTTTCCGGCGGCTGTGGTTGCTGGCCGGCCAGGGTCAGGTCACCATCCTGATCAGGAGGGTCAGGGTTTGAATTTGGTGAAGTCAATTGGAGTTGGCCAAGTGTAAAGGGGCTGAATTGAAATGGAATGGGGGGAGGCTTATTTTGGGTTCAATTTGGTCAACCCATGGTTTTAGGCTTGGTGCTCCAACCAATGTCTGGTTTTAGGCTGAAAAGAATCACTTGGGTCAGCCTCACATGTGTGGTGAAGTCCCCATCAAGATTGTTTAAGTTAATTTTGGGTTAGGGTGTGACATCAAAGGGGTTCAAAAAGGCTTAAGGGGAAACTTAGAAAGGGATTCCCTCCTTTTCCATAAATGGATTGGTGATGTGGAAAGTGTTTTCCATGGCTTGCGTGTGACTTATACATGGCTTCATGGCTCTATTTGGCTTGGGGATGGCTTGGCTTAGTTTCATGAAAATGGATTTTAGGGACTTTGGCATTTTGATGGAAGATTTGGAATGAAGCTTGATTTAGGTTGATATAATCATTGGTTTGGAACTTAGGGATTGATTTAGATTAAATGGATGAAGGGTTGGTTTGCCATATGGGCTTTAGAATCAACTTTGGGCTTTTTGGATTTGGTGAGAGATGGGCTTTTAAAATGGTTTAAGTAGGTGGGCTTTTAAGTTTTAAAATGAATTAGTGGATGGAAATTTTGTGAAGGGCTATGCCAAATGAATGTTGTACTTGGTTTAGGGGTGTGCCATGAAAGGCTTGAAATAAGTTTGGGGTGATTTTGAGTTGAATTGGATTTAATTTGGGCCTTTTAGTAATAGGGTCAAAGTGGACCAAATTAGGCTAACTTGGGCTAAGGTTGGGTTGATGTTGATTTTGATGTAAAATTAATGTTGAAAAATGTTCACGGGGGTGTGAGAAAGAGTTTTCATTTTTGGTTGGGTTTTGATTTTGGGATTTGGGCTAGGTTTGGGTTCATGATGGGTTTAGGCCAAATTGGGGATTTTGGGTTTGGGTTAAGCTTGGGTGGAGTTTGGGTCCAAATTTGGGGCAAATTAAGTCAAATTTTTGTTTGTGGGGATGTTAGGAAGATTTCAAAACAAATTTGGGAAAAATTGTGTAACATTTGGGTTGAATTTGGGATGGATTGGGTTGGTTGGTCATTTTGGGCCTTAAAGGCCCATTTGGAATTTTTTGATCAAACAAGGTTAAATTGAAAAAATTGGCCTATGGTGTAGTTAAAGAAAACGATGTTGGGAATATTTAGGATTTTGTGGAATTTTCTTGGAATTTGTGGAGTTTTTTGGATTTTTGGGCCAAAAGGGTATTTTCGGTATTTGGAGGGTATTGGGGGTATTTTTGGGAATTTTGGTATATTTGGTCATGGATGATCAATTTGAGTGGTTTGGAATGTTTAAGATTGATTTTGAGGGATTTTTGGTAACTTAGGCAATTTTGCAAATTTTGGGCATTTTTAAGGGTATTTAGTAGGTTTGGTGGGTGTAGGCCCCCGGGGGTCAAAAATTTAAATTTTGGAAAAAAGATGACTGATCAAGTGTGAGTGAAATGAAATCATTTTGGTTGATCCATGAAGCCATATTAAGCTCATAAGAGCCAGGAAAGGACTCATCTTAGGCACTCAATATGTTGTTCCTAACCCTCTTAACCGGAGGCTTAGGGGTTAAGGTCCATCCATATGAGTTTCCTACATGAGTCAGGGAGTGAAATTAGTTAAAGGTAGTTTTAGGGTTTGTAATGTGTGTGTGGGAGTGAGGTGTGTGCAAGTCAACCCTCACCAGACCAAGCCACCCAAAGTAATCCTAAGGCTAAAGACTCCTATAGGAAACTCATCCTTTAAACTTCCACATTTGATTTTACCCCTCCAAGTGGCTTAGGGGTTTACAATCAAACTTTTGGGGTTTGAAGGGAGCCAAGAAGTGTTTGAATTTCTAAGTGATGGGTCCCATTTCTAGTCCTCTAGGATAGTCGAAGGGAAAACCTATGGCTAGATCCTAAGTACTAAGGAGAGAGATCAGACCTCACCAAAAATGAGGTCAACAATGGACTACAATTCTCACCCATATACTTGCTTGTGATTCTTTCCAATTATTTTTTGAGACAATACTGCATTGGATCTTACGTAATCTCACAACAAATTTTAACATTTTAATTGGCCACATCAAGAAGTAAATTAAGTCCAAGGAATTGAATCATCACAATTTCTTCCAGCATTAAACACATACCATTTCCACAAGATACTTTCATAATTTAATTACTTCATCATCTAAGAAAGAAAAAGATAAATTAAACTACTCAGATTTCATGAAGAAATTACAAACACAACTTGATTTGAAAGCATAAACCATAATGAAAACACAAAAATCTTACTTAAAAACAAAGTGTAAAAACAAAGATAAATACTTATCTGAAAATCCCCTCCACAAAAGTCTGGAAGTTTCTTTGGAATTTTTCTTTTCAGAATATAACTCTACAGAGGTTGGTGCCTAACTCTGACGACTCTAAAATAAACTTTAAACTTCAATAAAAACTAGATACAAGGATAAAAGAAAATTGGTGAGAAGAAGGCTTTACACCAACCCTTTTTCCTTTCTTACTCTCTACTCTCTAGTAACAACTATAGAAGAGAACTCTAAAACCTCTAACTATTAAACACTTTCAATACTAACAACTACCACTCTCTTCAACAACACACTTGCAAATTATGAGGCTTCATTTGTATATTTTTCCAAAAGGTGCCTTGGTGTCTCTTCAAATCATGTTCAGATTCAATGTATCCACCAATAGATGCATCCCTACAATCATATTTGCCGCCTAAAGGAAGTTAAAGAAGTCACCAACAAAAGTTGCTTCAAACACCCCTTGAAAATGACGCCAAATTTGATTAAAATTTGATTTTTAACTGTTGCTTAGGCACCAGAGGCCAAATTTCCCAAACTTCATAATTTTTCTCCAAATTTGATCCTTTTTAGCTCATTTCATTATAATTAATCATTTTCATTATACCTGTAAGAAGAACGCAAAATAACTTCCGTTAAAGTGCAATATCATCAAAAATAGGTATAAAAATGTGCATAAAAATACTCTATATTTTAGGTGTATCAAAATCCCCCAAACTTAAAATGTTACTTATCCTCAAGTGACTCTTAACCATAAAAAATTTAACATGCAAATTATGTAAATGAGCTTCTTACGAAGGTTTCAAACATTTTATTTTTCTCACTTAAAAAATTTTAATTAAGAATAATTTTACTTACTATATTATAACCTTAAGTTTTAGATTTTCTCAAAACTTATATTTTAAACTTTAGTCATGGAACTAATTTTTTATTAGGCCCTTAAATCCTCAAGCTTCTTTTTCCTTTCCACATACTATTTTTCACTTTTTTTTTCTCTTTTTATTTTTTTCTTTTTCTTTTCTTTTCTTTTCGTTTCTCTTTTTTTTTATAAGGTAAGGATTACTGTATCTGAATAGGCCTTTAATGATTTTGAATTCCACCATTTCATTTAAAATAAAGGTCTGATATGTATCTTTCACTTAAAAATCATAATAATAATGTTGAAAATTATTTCTCAATAAAAGAAATTTAAGCTTTGAAAAATAAAAGTCAAATCTTCTATTCATCCAAAAATAAAATATTTCTTACTAAAGATAGTTTAACTATACTTAAAGTTTCTTTATTAAGAACATTTTAACCTAAAATTTTTCATTATTACTATAAATTTTAACTAAATTCTTTTATTCATTTCTATATTCAAAAATTTTTTCCCTAATATAACTTCATATACATAATTATTTTCAAGCAAAAACCAAATTTATTTTAAGTATCCTTGAGAGCAAATAAAATTTTAGGTTTTTGAAAAATTTAATTTTTTTAAATTCCCTTTAAAATTTAATTGTTAGGTAGGATAAAAACATTTAAATATAAGAAATGATACATGAGTCAGAATTAAAAACCAAAATAACATGCTTGTAAGATTTTTTATATCCTAAATATGCAAGTATAATAGTTTTAAAGAAAAACAGGAGTAAAAAGAACTAAATTCAGTTTTTCATAAAATAAAAATTTCAAAAGACTTCTACACTAGTGGAGGTTTTCAACGTAAATACACACCAACTTAACATAACTACAATCACAATAATATTATATAATAACTCGTAGTAGATTTTGAAAAGTTTTAAACATTCAATTTTCAAGTAGTGGCTTTTAATAGTGTTCTAAATATCCTAACAGATTTGGAATTAGTTTACACTCTATTAAAGATTCAAAAACTAAATACACATTTAAAACATTTACTACCACATACATATCACAAACTACAACATTTAACATTAAGTCATCACATAAACATCTGAATGTGCATAAAAGAAATAGTCAAACTATGTTTTATACAATATCAGAGTTCATATCATAAATACATCACACAACAATTAATCATCACATCACATATAAAAACATCAAAATAAAAACATAACTACACATAAGACGTCACAAAACTAAACAAACTCAACACACAATATTAATCATCCTCCTCATCATTATCTTCTTCATTCCAGTCTCTGGATGGTACATAAGGTTTATAAAACGGATGAGGGGGCATTTCAGCACTGTGATCACTCTAATCACACTATCCATATACTGCTGATAATTCTCCTCATATTCATCATGCTTAACAATATACCATTCAATATTATCAATCTTAACATCCATATCTCTAACATGCACTCGGGTAAGACTCACTTTCTTTAAAATCTACTTTAATAGTCCAGTCTGTGAATCACTAGATGATGATGCTTTAGAATTAGTGGCACATGAGGTAGAAGTAGCAGAAGCAGAAGCAGCAGAATCAGAAGCAGTGGAAGCTCTAAATCATCCTCTCCAGCCAAACTCTGAATATACATTATAAGAACCAACATTTACACTGGTAATAGGTCACAATGGTTGAAGAACTTCCACCCATGTTTCAAACTTCACACCAGACCGCTCACAAATCGAATGAATTAAGGAAATCCCAAACCTCAAGTAGTAGCAGATCTGGCACAGTTCATCACATAATAAAAAATAATAGCCCCTACATCAATAAGCTTTCTTTGTTGAATACAATGGTTCAGAACAGCTCTCTCCCTTGTAGCTTCACTAATATGACTTGAAGGAAATAGTTTAGATGAGATAAAATAATGCCATGCCTTTGAAATGACATTCAACTTGGAGGCTTAAAAATTTACTCTTCTTTCATTTGTTATCTTCCACAAACCTCTTGCATCAATCAGAAAAGATTTGATCTCATCTAATTCTCTTTCAATAGGATGATAATTAGCATAAAAGCAAAACATTGCAGGAGGCAAGGGGTAGAAGACATTGATTACCGCAGGTGAAAAATGCACTTGTTCACCTCTAACCATCACCAAATTCTCATATGCTGCAGGCAATTTTGTATAAAACTCTCTGACCACAAAAACAAAAGCGATAGCGAAGAAGTAACAGTAATTCTCTCAAATCCTTCTAGTAATCATTTCTTCAATAACTTCTCTTGGCTTACTAAACACTCGTTCATGAATCAATTTTTGTGACGATAGTGCGTCAACATATCGATCCTCTACTCTTGCTCTAACAAATTTGTTGGAATCAAATTTTACTTTCTCTTTCGAGCACTTTGACTTTGGAGTCTTCTCTAAAAAAATCGCAAAAATTCACCATAAATTTGAAAATCAAACTAAACTTGCTAAATTAACTTCCAAAGGTAATTTCCACTAAATCCAAGCAATTTCTCATGCATTTCCTCAAATTTCACCATAAATAAAAATTTTAAGATTTTCTAATAATGTACTGAAAATATATGGTGAAAATTAAAAAAATTTACTTAGGACTAGTGTTCATACCTCAAGGAATTCAAATCCGACAAATCTCGTTGAAATCGACTCTTAATTGATCCAACCTAAGGATGCCCTAAATCATATTTTTATGATTTTGAGAGGTTGAGGGTGACAGGAGGTGTTAAAAATGTCAATTTTTGGGTTTTTAACAGCAGAAAACCAATTTTCGCGAACCGGTGCTTAAGTGCGAGGCATCAGCGCTTAGCCTCGAAATCTGGCGCTTAGCCGTGAAATCTAGCGCTTAAGCGCTTAAGTTCTAGAGCTTAGATGCCAGTACCCTGATTTTCACAATTAACTTAAAAGTGTATTATACCCCTTGGTTAATCACCCTAAATCAATTCAAATAATTATTTATACCCCATAAACTTTTCTAATTCTCCAAAGAAAGTTAAATTTCCATCAATTCCAAACAAATTTCACACAAACACAACTTTCATTTAATTAAAACAACTACACTTAATACAAACTAAAAATTTCTATCCAAACATTTTCGATGAAATTTCCCAATACATAATGATTCAAATTCATAAAAGCAAAGATAAATTTACATCATTAAGATGTAACAAACACACATTAAAGTTTAACAAAACATAAACATATAACACTGGACACAAAACACTTAACACATAAAAACTATAACACTAGACTATACTCAAATTAATTCCAATCTCAATTAGGTGGAATATATCCAGAACCACCATTAGTTCCGTTTGAACAATTTGGAATATAAATTTGATAAATGGGCGATGGTTGAAAACTCTCACATATTCTTCTTATAACAATTTGTTTTTCAGAAACATCACCTTATCTGTTTGTTCCACATGACTTGTATGACTGAATTGCATTTTAAGTTTCCATCCCATATGCACTAAATGAGCGTTAGTTTTATTTACCTTTTCTTCAATTAAATCCACGTTGGCTTCAATCTTCGCAATCCATTTTGCAATACCTTGAATACTAACTGCTTGGAATTAGCTGAATAACTCTTGCGCACTTTTACTAATAAATTTCTTCTTGTTGGCTTCCTCCTTCTTAATTTCAATTTCCCAAAAAGACATTTTTACCCTCAAAACACTCTTCTTAAGGCTCAGGAATGAAAACAGGGACTGGGGCAAGTGTTACTATTAAGTCAGGGTTTTTTTATAGACATGGAAAGTACTAAAACTGACCCTAGATGTTTTAAAACTCTAAAATAACTTTTAAAACCACTTCCCCACTATTTTGGTTTGTAGAAATTCATTCATCACATTTTTCATAACTGCGGCGCTTAAGCGCCAACCAGGCGGCTCTTAGCCACCAGTGCACATTTCTGCACAGGTTTGCCAAAGGTCCACATTTTTCTTTTTGAATCTTTTAGGTCATCAATTAATGTCAAATAAACACCATTTAATCAATCTCTTCAAAATACTACCACATAATCATGAAAACAAACCAAACAAAGCACAAAAAGCAAACATAAAGCAAAGCACACCGATAACTATGGGTTGCCTCCCACAAAGCGCTTGGTTTAATGTCTTCAGTCTGACATACCCAGAACTTATTCTGAGTGACCCAACATCAGATTCTCATCAGGTTTAAGTTGATCGACTGAAAAATGAGGTTTAATTCTATGGTCATTAACTTTGAATATTTTTCTAGTCTTAGGGCCTTGAATGTCTATAGCTCCATAAGAATAAAATTTTATCACAATAAATGGACTTATCCATTTGGACTTAAATTTTCCAGCAAAAATTTTCAATTTGGCATTATACAACAAAAGTTTTTGTCCTGGCTTAAGATTTTTAGTAAGAATCTTTCGAACATGCCATAATTTCATCTTCTCTTTATTAATCTTAGCATTTTCATATGATTCATTCCTCATCACTTCAAGCTCATTTAATTTCAATAATATCTTCTCAGCAACATCCTTGAAATTATAGTTGAACTCTTTAATAGCCTAATATGCTTTACGCTCAAATTCAACAGGTAAATGACAAGCTTTTTCAAAAATTAGCCTATATGGGGACATCCCTATAGGAGATCTGTAAGTAGTCCTATAGTCCCACTAAACATAATCCAGTTTGATTGACCAATCATTTATATTTGGATTAACAAAATTTTCCAATATTCTTTTAATTTCACGATTGGATAATTCAACCAAATCACTTGTCTGAAGATGATAAGCAGTAGTAATGCGATGGTTAATATGATATTTCTTTACTAACTTCTCCATAACAGCATTTCTAAAATGACTTCCCCATCTGCTATGATCACTCTTGGTATTTCAAATCTGTAAAATATATTCTTTCTTAAAAACTTTACAACACTTTGAGCATCACATTGATGTAAATCAACATCTTCAATCCATTTGGATAAATAGTTTACTGCTATTAAAATATAAATCTTTCCAAAAGATTGTGTAAATGGTCCCATGAAATCTAATCCCCAAACATCAAATATTTCAACTTCCAACATATAATTGTGAGGCACCTCGTTTCTTCTAGAAATATTGCCTACACGCTGACATCGATCACAATTTTTAATATATGCATTAACATCTTTAAAAATTGTAGGCCAATAAAATCCAGATTGTAAAATTCTATAAGCAGTTCCATCAACTCCAAAATGTCACCCATAATCAGAATTATGACATTTTTGAATAATTTCATAAGTTTCTTCTAAAGGCACTCATCTTCAAATGATCTGATCTTTTCCTTGTTTATATAAAAATGGGTCATCCCAAAAATAAGTTTTAGCATGAGATAAAAATTTCTTCCTCTCCTGGTATGCCAAACCATATGGTAAAATATCATTGAAAATAAAGTTTATAATGTCGGCATACCACAGAATACTCCACTAATTAATAGTGAACAATTTTTCATCAGGACAATGTCCATTAATTTCTTCAGTATCACTAAGAGATTTTTTAGTTTCAAACCTGGACAAATGATCAGCAATTTGATTATCAAAACCCTTCCTATCTACTATCTCAAAATCAAATTCTTGCAAAAGAAGAACCCATCTAATCAATCTTGGTTTCCCATCTTTCTTCTTCATTAAATATTTGATAACAAAATGATCAGTACGCACCACACATTTAGTTCCAATTAAATATGATCAAAATTTATCAAAAGCAAATACTATAGTAAATAACTCTTTCTCAGTAGTTGTATAGTTAATTTGAGCTTCATTAAGAGTTTTACTAGCATAGTAAATTATTTTGAAATTTTTATCATATTTCTGACCCAAAACAACACTAATAGCATAATCACTAGTATCACACATTAATTCAAAAGGTTTTTCTCAATTTGGTGAAATTATAATAGGTGCAGTGATTAATTTTTATTTTAATGTTTCAAAAGCTTTTAGGCATTCACATTCAAAATAAAAAATTACATCCTTTTCCAATAAACGACATAAGGGTTTTTAAATTTTTGAAAAATCTTTAATGTAACGCATGTAGAATCCAACATGTCCCAGAAAACTTCTAATTCCCTTTGCATTTGTTGGACAAGGTAAATTAGAGATAACTTAAATTTTTGCAGAATCTACCTCTGTACCTTTTTCAGATATTCTATGTCGTAATACAATTCCTCCTGCTACTATAAATTGGCATTTTTCCCAATTAAGCACCAATTTAGTTTGTTCACAGCATTTTAGAACTTTAGATAAATGTTCTAAACATGATTCAAATGAACTTCCAAACCCTGAAAAGTCATCCATAAAAACTTCAATCCATTTTTCAATTAAATCACATAAAATAACCATCATACATCTCTGAAATGTAGCAGGGGCAGTACATAAACCAAAAGACATTCTTCTAAAAGCAAACGTACCATAAGGACTGGTAAACATTATTTTCTCTTGATCCTCAGGAGTAATTTGAATTTGGTGGTACCCAGTATATCCATCCAGAAAATAAAAGTATTTATGTCTGGCCAGTCTATCCAACATCTGATCCAGAAATGGGTGTGAAAAATGATCTTTCCTTGTAACAAGATTTAATTTTTTATAATCAATGCATATTCGTCACCCTGTAACTTGTCTTGTTGGTATAATCTCATTCTTTTAATTAACATTCACAGTTACTCCTCCTTTCTTAGGAACACAGTGAATAAGACTAACCCATGCACTATCTGAAATGGAGTAGATAATCCCAACATCCAACCACTTTAAAATTTTTTTCTTAACAACATCTTTCGTAATAGAATTTAAACTTATTTGAGTTCAGCCCTAGATTTATAGTTATCTTCCATAAAGATTCTATACCCGCAAATTGAAGGACTGCTTCCTTTAATATCAACTATCGTCCATCCAAAAACTTTCTTGTATTTCTTCAAAACTTCAATCAAACTCTCTTCTTCTTTTTTAGTTAATTGAGAGGAAATTATCACTGGCAAATTTGAGGACTCACCTAAAAAAATTTACTTCAAATGTTTAGGAAGCATCTTTTACTCAAGTTCAGGAGGTTTTTCAATTGATGGACCAAAAGATTCATCTTTTTCAGTCATGTCCAACAGTTCAAAATTTTCATGAATATAATTTAGATCTTCCTCATGAAAATCTTCAGAATGATGTAACTCCTCTTCTTGCTCATGTTCTAATATTTGTCTTTCAAATTTGTCTTCAAAACTTGATTTGAAATGACATTCACTCAAATACTTGATAACATCCATCGTATAACACTCATCATCTTTACCTCTTGCAGGATATTTCATTGATTTTAAAATGTTGAATGTAATAATTTGATCTTTAACTCTCATTGTTAATTCCCCTTTTTTCACATCTATCATTGCTCTACCTGTGACTAGGAATGGTCTTCCTAAAATTATGGGTATCTCTTTATCTTCCTCCATATCCAGCGTAATGAAATCAATAGGAAAGATAAATTGATCCACTTTTACCAAAACATCTTATATAACTCCTTTAGGATATGTGATCAAACGATTTGCTAATTGCAGAGTTACAGTAGTTATTTCTTCTAATCGAGTCTTTTAAATATTGATAGAGGCATAAGGTTAATGCTTGCACCCAAATCATATAAAGCATTTCTGTAAAATCTGTCACCGATTGCACATGGAATTGTGAAACTACTAGGATCTTTAAGCTTTTCAGGAAGCTTCTTTTAAATTATTGCACTACACTCCTCACTAAGTGCAACTGTCTCATTATCGTCAAACTTCCTTTTTTAGTTGAGAATATCCTTCATAAATTTCACATAGCTTGGCATCTGTTCTGAGGCTTCAACAAATGGAATGTTGATTGTAAGCTTCCTAAATATCTTCAAGAATTTTGAAAATTACTTATCCAATTTTTGCTGACGAAGTCTTTGAGAAAATGGAGGTGGTAGTTTTTCCAAATCTTCCTTAAATGGAGAAATAGGTCTTTCTAAACCTTTCGGAGTGTCCTCTTTTGGTTCTTCAATCTCTTCTTTCTCTACATCAATTTCTTTTTGAACTGTACCTTCCAACTCTCTTCCACTTTTTAGTTGAATTGCTTTTACATGCTCTTTATTCTTATCTCTTGGATTTACTTCAGTATTACTTGGAAGCATAACTTGGGATCTATTACTTATTGTATTGGAAATTTGTCCTAATTGATTTTCAATATTTCTTATTGTAGCTCCTTGACTTTGCAATTGATTTCCCATTTGTAACACCACTTCTTCAATAGACAACTTCTTTTCCTTAAATTGTAAAGCATTATTAAAACCTGGAGGTAGGTTGATCTATAATTATTATTCCTTTGGTTGTTCCAGTTCCCCAATGGGTTTACTTAGTTATTCCCTAATTGTTGATTGATACCACCAAGATTATTGGTATTTCAGTTAAAGGTTGGATGATTCTTCCAACCTGGGTTATAATAATTAGAATAAGAGTTTTTATGGTTACTTATTACATTCAAAGTTTCTGGTGAAGTATGAGAATCAACCATTTGACTTAATGAATTTTCTTCAATTATGACATTTGGCTGAGAAAAATTCATCTCAAATTGGTTTATTTTCCTTGAAATTGCAGCAACTTGATTTGCTAACATCGTAAAAGCATCATTTTAATGAATAATGGCTACCTTTTTAGGATTTAACTTTTCAGAAGGATATTGAAAATTATTAGTAGCCATTTCTTCTATCAAAGCATAAGCATCAGTAAACATTTTAGGCATAAGTGATCCTCCTGCAGCATCATCGATAATAGATCTAACAGATCCAACTAATCCATTGTAAAAGATTTGAATTATTAAACAATCTGGTATCGAATGATGTGGATATTTTTTGAGGAGATCTTTAAATCTTTCCCATGCCGCATATATAGATTTACCTTCAAACTGATAAAAAGATGTGATATCTTTTCTAAGCTTTGAAGTCTTTGATGATGGAAAGTATTTATCAAGGAATTTTTGTGCTAAATCACCTCAAGTTCTGATAGATCCAGGTGCTAACGAATTTAACCATATCTTAGCTTTATAACTTAGTGAGAAAGGAAAAAGTCTAAGTGTAATAGCATCATCTGAAACACCATCATATTTAAAAGTAGCACACAACTCTAATTGACAAGATGTAAATTACGATCTTCAGTTGGTGCTCCCCCAAACTGATTATTAGACACGATTTAGATAATAGAACATTTAAGCTCAAAGGAATTAGCAGCTACAACAAGGTGTTGAATACTACCATGAAGTTAATCCACTGTAGGGGTTAGCATATTCTCTTAAAGGTCTAAATTCTTAATGGATGTCAACATTTTGGTTTTGATGATTTGCCATTTCTTGAGTATTTTTTTCTTTTTCAAAATTTTAAATTTTTTTGATTTTTCTGATTGTTCTTTATAATTCAGAATCGTAAGGCACAAGTCCCTTAGACCCTAAACTACGAATACAACATTAAATAAAATAAAACAAAACACACTAACAAAAGAAAAAAAAATAGTAAAAATTTTTAAATTTTTTTTAATTTTCTTTAAATGAAATTTTAATCAATTTCCTCGGCAAAGGGGCCAAAAACTTGATCCCCGAATATTTATGCTTACTATTTAGATAGGAAACTTATGATTTAGAATATGAGATACTACACAAGTATATGTATCGTTTATCAAGTAATATAGGACTTTTTGATTAAGTCCCGAGATATCGAACCCATAGGAAAATGTGTAAAACTTTAAAGAAATAAGAAAGTTAACTTTTTTACTTTTTCAATTGATTTTTGTAAGTATGTTTTAAGGTATTAATTTGAAAAAGTTATTTTTGATATTTTTAATAAAATGTGAATCAAGAAATAAAAATTATCAATACTCTAAACACGATATAAAAGTTAAAAGAGTTAAATATCTTTTTCCTTCTTCAATGAATCAGTAATAATTATGGATATTTATGTTATGGAAGTATTTAAATGTATTGTGCCAAAAAGGAGCAATTATATTTTTTACCCTTACATGGTTCTATAAAGAAAGTTGATTAATTTGAAATTTTGAAATCATGTAGATAGGTTAGGCAGGGAAGATACCAGCTCTCACTCTAGAGTTCCCTCTATTCCCTCCATCTTGGGGCTAACATTTTATAACAAATTTAAAATAAAGAACCAAATTAGGGGGCTTTAGCTTGTCACTCTAAAGTCTTCTAATTTTACTCCCTAATAAAGCATATCTCCCTATATATTTGCATTCAATCATATGGACTCTAATTCTCACCCATATAATTGCATGTGATTCTTTCCAATTATTGTTTGAGACAATACAACTTTGGATCTTACATAATTTCACAGAAAATTTCGACATCGTAATTGGCCACATCAAGAAGTAAATTAAGTTCAAGGAATTGAATCATCACAATTTCTTCCAGCATTGAAAACTTATACTTTCCATAACATACTTTCATAATTTAATTTCTTCATCATCTAAGAAAGAAAAATATAAAGTAAACTACTCATATTTCATGAAGAAAACACAAACACAACTTGATTTGAAAGAATAAACCATAATGAAAACACAACAATATTACTTAAAAAGAATGTGTAAAAATAAAGATAAATACTTATCTGAAAATCCTCTCCACAAGACTCTTGAAGTTCATTTGGAATTTTGCTTTCCACAATACAATTCTACAGAGGTTGGCGCCCAACTCTTATGACTCTAAAAAAAACTTTAAACATCAATGAAAACTAGATATAAGGATAAAAGAAAATTGATGAGAAGAAGGCTTCACACCAACCCTTTTTCTTTTCTTACTCTTTACTCTCTACTAACAACTATAGAAAAAAAGAACTCTAAGACCTCTAACTTTTACACACTTTCAATACTAACAACTACCACTCTCTTCAACAACACACTTGCAAATTATGAGGCTTCATTTTTATATTTTTCCAAAAGGTGCTTTGGTGTCTCTTCAAATCATGTCTAGATTCAATGAATCCACCAAAAGATGCATCCCTTCAATCATATTTGCCGCTCAAAGGAAGTAAAGGAAGTCACAACCAAAAGTTACTTCAAACACCCCTTGAAAATGAAGCCAAATTTAATTAAAATTCGATTTTAAACTGTGGCGCTTAAGCGCCGGCACTTTGGCGCTTAGACTTCAGAGGCCAAATTTCTCAAACTTCATAATTTTACTCCAAATTTGATCCTTTTTTGCTCCTTTCATCATAATTAATCATTTTTATCATACTTGTAAGAAAAACACAAAATACCTTCCATTAATGTGTAATATCATCAAAAATAAGTATAAAAATGTGCATAAAAACACTATATATTTTAGGTGTATCAAGTCCCTAGATCTGAAAAATATTGGGTGATTGATCGAGGATCACTTAATTGAAATTTTGATCCAGGAGGAATCATTTGTGGGGCTGGCGACGCTAAACCAAGCGCTTTATAGGAGGCAACCCATAGTTATCATTGTGATTTGATTTAGTATGCTTGAGAGTCGTGATTGTTAGTGTTGTATTGTGTTTTCTTTAGTGTGGATTGATCAGCTTTATTAATGATCGGTGAATATTTAGATTGTTAGTGGATTGAATTGATCTTTATGTGTTATTATGGATAGATCAGTTTGATTATTGATTGGTGGATGTTTGGATTGTTAGTGATTTGATTTGATCACCGTGTGTCATGAGGGAGGTGATTCTTGAAATTCTTATTATGGTTAGACTTGTATCTTCTCTTGTAGTAGTTGGATTAATGAGTCCACTATGACTCGGGTCTTAGCCTGACTTTAGTTTTACAAGAGACATCATGAATTTGAACAATGACAGATCCATCTCAATTTCGTTACTACCTTTCTCTGACTTAGTTTTCATTTGATAGGAGTCACAAACCTATTTGATGAGTAACATGTGGATGATTTATGCTACGATTTATAATTGTTAGATGTGCTTAATTAAAGAGATTAGATGATGCCTGAGGTTGGCGCAAATGAACCAATACATTAGGGATAATTTTATCTTTGCGATTATAATCTATAAAATCATTTATAATGTACCTAATTATTACTGTAGTGATTCTGTTAGAACTTGGAGGTAAGTGAGATGTGATGAGTTAAAGGAAGAATTGACCTCATTTATCATATGTGTTTGTTTGTGTGTTACAATTTTATATTGGACTTGAAGAACATTTTTATATTCCTATGCTGATACCTACTATTCTAGTTAGACTTTTATTTAGTCAATTTTATTCTGACGTGCTTAGTTTAGATTTAGTTTCTGCTGCATATTGTTCTGTCCTGATTAATAATTGTATATGTTTTTGATAGATATTTGTGGTAGATAAAATTTCCAAACTATTTTTTTTTCATGCTTATATTTTCTGTACTAAATGCTATATATATTAAAAATTAAGTTTGGGGGTTGGAAGAAAAATTTATTATAAGTATACTTTCTTTTAATTTAATATTATTGCAAGCGTGATTTAGACTAGCTTTACTTTCTGCTGCAGTCATTCTATCTTAATTATTCATGTATATGAATTTGATAGGATGTTGTAGTAGCTAGTAGATTCAATTATTTTTTCTTTCTGCTTCATTTTATAGAACTAATTGCAAAATATTTAAAAATTTAAGTTTGGGGGGAAGAAAAATATTTAAAACGTAACTTTATTTGTCCTCAGTAGCTTGTATTTAATTTGATATCATTTTTTAAAATGACTTGTGGCATGTGGTGTTACCTTTAAGTTATTATAATTTAGATTTTAGGAATGCTAGAAAAATATCGTAATTGAAATCCTGAATGATGAAACTGTTCTAGAGTTAAGATATTTTGTAGGAAACATTAGGAAAATTATTTTACTATTTATGGTACAAAGGAGTTGAATATTTAAAAATCTAAGGTTCTTAGATTTATACTTAATGAGAATTGAGCCTTTATTAAAACCCTTTTCAAACTAATACTTACACTTTTAAAAAGAGAGGAGAAAGTTTTGAGTTTTGGATTTTAGAAAGGGGATAGTGAAATTCAAAATTATTAATAGCCTATCCAGATATAGTAATCCTCACATAAGAAAAGAGAAAAAAGGGGATTTAAAATTATCCCAAAAGAAAGGAAAAAAAAGAAAGTATGTGAGGAGAAGCTTGAGGAGAAGCCTAATCAAAAATTTGTTTCATTTGAATCTTTTTAAATGAAAAGACTTAAAAAACAATCGTAAGCTTATTCTTATTTCAAAAGGTATTGGTTAAATTGGTATACATAAAGTGCTTAAATTTAGTTTTTATGCTTTCTTTGAATATTTAGTTTGACAAGTTTCAATAATTTATGAAGTAAATAGAAAATCAGGATTCCTATGTTAAATATGAGATAATCTTACACTCTAGTCCTAGGTTGATTTACTATAATTTCTCCTATGTTACACTATAAAATTTCTGAGATGAAATCATAGGAAACTCTATTGAAACCCACAACCACAAGTCAACATATTTGGTTTTTAAAGTTAAAGTGTTACTTGAGGACAAGTAACAATTCAGTTTAGGGGAGTTGACACACCTAAAAAATGCTTGATTTTACATATATATTTTATAATTAATCTTAATGATATTACACTTTAAAGGAAGGTATTTTGTATATTTTTTGTTTTCGGTACAAAATTTTGACTCTTGGAAAAAAAGAGGCAAAAACGGCGCAATTTGGAGTAAAAATGAGCAAGAAAGCAAATTATGATCTGACACATTTTGATAAGTCTTTCTATTCTTAATCTCTTTTACACTTATTGCATAATTTTCAATGATATTATTGTTTTTATGCTTTTCTTGTAGGTCTATCTGTTAGGAACGCAACACAACTAAAACTGGGCAAAACTAAGCTAAAATAGAGCCAACCGGTGCAAAATGGTGGAGCTGCGCAGAATAGACGCCGGCTGATGCACCAAAAATATATACTATTTTTGCTATATAATTTAACCCATTTTTGGTGATATTGAACTTTAAATAAAAGCATTTTTCATGATTTGTTGCAGGTATGATGATTTTAGGTGATTGGAGCGAAAAGAAGCAAAAAAGGAACGAATTCGGAGTGAAAAGGAGAAAAATGGAGTAAACTAGCTTCTGGCACCGCCGGCGCCATTTTCCTGAGAGCTCCAGAAAATAATGGGAAGATAGAGTGCCGCCGGCGCCCAATGTCGGTGTAATTTAAATTTGAAGAGTTTTGGCAACTTTTTGAAGGGATGCTTAAGGAAACTCTTGGGAATTCATTTCTAACATATATGTAACTGTTTTTGGATGAAAATGTGGGGCGTGTGAGAGATTCTAGAGAGGTTTTGGTGAGGGAGTGAGTGTGTTGAGTGTTAGGGTTTGAAAGAGAAGAGTGTAGAAGTGAAGATTTGAGAGCGATTCTTCTCTAAGGAGTGAACGAGGAGTAAAGTGAGTGATTTCTTCTTCCATTCCATTCTAAAGAGGGAATTGAGTGTTGCAAAGAAGAAAGAAAAGGACTCAAAGGAACTTCAAGGGATTTGCTTGGGGAAGAGAAAGAGACAGGTTGTATTTTATATTGTGGTTTTTATGACTTTTCTTTTATATATAAGATCCATGTTTTATTGTGTCTTCTCTATGAATTCTGAGTAGTCTCGTTTATCTTTCTTCTTGCAAAGAGATGTGATGATGTGATGATGTGGATTTGAAGTGCTTTTAAAGTATTAAAGAAATTTTGATGGTTTTTCATTTTGAACATAATTTAATTTTCGATCTGGCCAATTGAATTGTTAAAATATGTTATTGCACATTAACTCTGAAAGGATTTAGTGTCCTACAACAATAATGAAGAATTCATTCAATGTCCACGGATGAATTGCGTAGTTCATGGGAATATAGTGCAAATAAATAGGGAAATGTGTTTTGATGGGCTTCAAGTTGGAGGTTTCAGATCCCCAATTTAGTCCTAAGATTGGAAACTAAACACAAAGGTTAGCCTTCAGGTGAAGGGTGAGTGGGAGCTCCATAGTGACAGCCGGTATCCTTCCGGCCTAGCATTAAATTTAGTGATTGAACTTAGGATATTTCAATGTTCTTTTCATGCTTGGAAGTGGGGGGCTCTTTTGAGGGTAAAGAAACATTTATGCTCCTATTTTGCATAATATAATAAATAATCATTTTATATCATTCACACATCATATACTCGTTGCAAGACGAAAGACGCTTTTCATATATATCAAAACCTTTCAAATACAAAGCTTAGTGTGTGTGTTAGTTAATTTTGTTTAAAAATATTAGAAGTAATTGTGGTTTGCTTTATTGTTACTATTTTCTGCATCTTGTTGGTAGAAGTAAACTTAAACTTTAATTGCGATTTGAGTATTGGATTTCATTATTACACTATTTCTTGTAAGGAACGTGCCTTCCCTGTGGGATCGATAACTAGGACTCTATTAGAGCCATATATTACTTGATATGTACTTATACTTGCATTGAAGTTGGGACTTTACAAAATCATTATAAATATATAAATTTGAGTTCATAAGTTCTTGTATTAATATAAAGTCTGCACCCGCATCACCAGCGACGCTCAATAGAGCACCGGTGGCACTAGAAACCCGAGGATGACGAAAATAGGGCACTGATGGCGCCAAAACGGCGACCAAAATGGCGTCCATGGCGCGAGGTGCGGTTATTGTCCATATACATTCAAATTGGAAGCTTTTTAGAAGGTTTCTTGAAGCACCTTTTGGGAAATTCATCCCTACACTATCTTAAATTAAATTTGAAGCCAAAAAAGAGTAGAAGTTAGGAAAAACATGGATAATGTTTTAAGATCTTAGAATAGGAGTAGAAATGTAGATTTCTACCTTTCTAGAGAGATTGGTAAGGGGATTTTGAGAGAATCTGTAAGGGTTTGTACTAGCATTGCATGGATCAACGAGAGACTTTATGGGAGAGATTTTCATCCATATTTCAAAGGTAAAATGCTAAGTATTGTGTTCTTCATTATCTTATGATTTTGTAAACACTTCTATAGTGAATTTGTTTTGATGAAATGAGGTTTTCAATTGTGTTTTATTCATGCTTTATGATGTCTTTCTCTTACTCTTTCTTCTTATTTGGATATAGTGGCATGAGAAGATTATGTCATTATTTTCCTTTTACTTTTCTTTTGTAATGAGTTGGATTCATGTTTAGGATATTGGGATTCATGTTAGAAGAAGTTTTAATTATAAATATGATGGCTTTTACATTCGCTTCATTTACATTACAAAAAGAGCTCGTTGTAGTGTTAGAATTCGTTGTAATTGCATTAAGACCTGAGAGGGCGGTGTAATTCTCAGCAGAGTGGAACCACATTCAAAATCCATGGATTGTAAAGTTCATGGGGGTTGAGTACAAATAAATAGGGAAATATACTTTGATGGGCGTAGAATTGGAGATTTTAGGGTGACATACTAAAATCCCCAATTATGTCCTAGTGTTTGGAAACTAAAGTGAGAGTTAGCCTTCAGGCAAAGGGAAGTGGGAGCTCTTGAGTGAGAGCCAGTATCCTCCCAGTCTAACCACGGATTTATGGACTAAACCTAGGATTAGCTAATGTTCTTTATGCACACGGTAGAGGGTAAATAATAGGATTTTTCCTATTTGGCACATACAATATTTAATGCATCTCATTCCTTTACATTATCTAATTCCCTACATAAGAATAATAGATTTTATTATCTCAAAATTCTCCAGACCAATTTATCTAGAAAGGGTTATCTTTAGAATTAATATTTTCCTTTAGGAGTAATTATTAGTTGTTTTAAACTTAAGCTTGCCTTTAAGAGTATTTGTTAGAAAAATCACTTATATCGACCTTCCAAACTAAACTCTGATAATAGTAGACTAGGATTTGACTAAGGACCTCTTACCTCACTTACCTGTGGGATCGATAAATGAGACTCCACTAGAGTTCCGTATTACTTGAATGATTTGTATACTTACATAGAACCTCTAAAGTGTGCACGCTAGTGGTGCATAGTAACATTTTATACTCCTCATGTTCCCCCTCTTTTTTAAACTTAATAATACTTAAACACTTACTTTTTATTATAACAATAGCTTTCCTTTAATTTTTCATACATAAATAAAGTTTCAAGGATTTTACAATGTTTGTAATTAAAAAATTTAACATGGGGACAAGACTTGAAGAACAATTATTAAATTTGATAATGCTTAACCTTAAACTTCTTCTCCAGGTTCTTTTTTTCTTTAGCTCTTTTTATGAGTATATCCTTTTATCTCTTTTTTTTAGGCATGCGAAAATTACTATATCCGATTAAGCAACAAATTATTTTCTCCTTTTGCTTTTTAGAGTTTAGACTTTCTAGTCCTTCCTTAATCATACTTTTACTTATCCCTTAATCTGATCTTTGGTTCTGAGATAATTTTTTCCAAATTAAGGTTTATCCTTTGATAAGATGAAAACATTAAGGTTTTAAGAATTCTAAGGATTAGTGATAAGTCTCATAGTCCTACCTTTTTAAATGCTTAGAGATTTCTATGTTCAGAAGAGGAAAATATTATGAGACATTCCTAGTATTATGCACATTCATCCTAATTTTTTACTGAATTTTGCAATGCCGAAATACCAATCTTATATTTCATCAGCAATGGAATAAGACTCATAAAATTTGGCAAAAATTGAAATCTTTGTAAGCAACAAAATCACTTCTAGACAGCTAATTGTGTGAACTTCCCTCCCCAAATTTGGTTCATGTCCCACTGTTTTAACATTTCCATAAAATAATTCTCAGCAGAACATAATAATTGAAATAAGAGGTTAGTCACAAAGCTTTGCAGAAAGAGTACAAAATCAGGCACAAAGCTTGCAAGGTACATAAAACTAAAACAGTCAATAGGTCAATATAGAGGACAACAAATAAAAAGAAATTGAGAATACCAAAGAAAGCACAATCATTGTATAAACTACTACTGCTGGGAACAATATGACAAATGCAGCAAAAATACCACAGCTCAAAGTCAAACAAAAAAACTATACAACTCCACAATCAAAACCAACCTTGTCGAATTCATAGAAAGATAACATCCAACTGTCCATCATCCCCTGCATCATCCATCACAACTATCCCAAATTGATACGAGTCATAATGTGGTGGTGCTTGGAACTCTAATCGCTTTGGTCTGGCTAGCCATCCGTGCCTCAAACACATCTCAGCCCGCACTTTGTTGTACAAATACTAGTACTCATATTGTCATTGTTTCTACTTGCTTTGGTGAATTGACCGCCTGTAAATCTAACGTACATTATAGCTGAGCACATAGAGTTTCACTTTCATCTCATCAATTTGTTGGGCCACTAGCTTATCATCCTGGTCCATGATGGTATTTCCTTTCTCCTCAATGAACTCCCTCCTCCTCTCCAAACCCTCTCCTCGCAATAGGGTATGCTCGTATGACCAAATGACCTCACGTGTAATAGCCCTCGGACCCTGTTGGAGCCTTCCCCTCCTGACACATTAGTAAGGTTACATAGATTGGTGACCAGATGTGGTAGACCTAGTACTATGGTTGTAGTGTCATTGATGATGTGGTTCAGGGCAGAAGTCAGGAGTGAGCCAATGTCAACTGGTGTATGATCCCCAAATATTTATGCTTACAATTTAGATAGGAAATTATAATTAAATTATTTATAAAATGGGATACTACGCAATTATATGCATCGTTTATCAAGTAATATAGGACTTTTTAATTAAGACCCGAGATATCGAACCACAGGGAAATATTTAATATAAGAAAAATAACTTTTTACTTTTTAAAATGATTTTGTAAAGTATGTTTTAAGATATAATGTTTTTCAAATTTATTATTGGTATTTTTTTAATAAAAAGTAAAGCAAACAACTAAAGTTAACACAACTTTTAAATACTATGAAAGCAAATGAGAATAAAATATCTTTTTCCTCTTTCAATGAATCAGTAATAATTATGGAATTTAATTATGGAAGCATCTAAAATGTGTTGTGTCAAATAGAAGCAATTATGTTATTTACCCTTACTTGGTTCTATAAAGAACATTGGTTAATTTGATGATTTGAAATCTTGTAGATGGGTTAGGAAAGAAAGATAATAGCTCTCACTCTAGAGTTCTCTCGATTCCCTCCACCTGGGGGCTAACATCTCATAACAAAATTTTTCAGATCAAACCAAATTAGGGGGACTTTAGCCTATCACTCTAATGTCCTCTAATTTTACTCCTCATTATAAGCATATCTTCCTATTTATTTGCACATAATCATAAGGACTACAATTCTCAACCATATAATTGCATGTGATTCTTTCCAATTGTTGTTTGAAACAATACTGCAATGGATCTTACATAATCTCACAACAAATATTAACATCATAATTGACCAAATTCAGAAGTAAATGAAGTGCAAGGTAGTGAATTATCAAAACTTCTTCCAACATTGAAATCCTACACTTCACACAACTTCCTTCCATAGTTTAATTACATCATCATTTAAAAGGAAAAAGATAAAGAAAACTACTTAGAATCCTTGAAGAAAACACAATCACAACTTGATTTGAAAGTAGAAATCATAGTAAGAACACAACATGTTTTACTTAAAAACCAAATGTAAAATAAAGTTAAACACTTATTTGAAAATCCTCTCTACAATACTCTTAAAGTTCCTTTAAAACTTTGCTTTCCCAACACAAGACTCCATAGAGGTAGGTGCCCAACTTTGTAGGCTCTGAATCTCTATTCTACTCTTAATAAAAACTAGATACAATTGATAATAAAAGTGGTGAAGTGAAAAAGTGTACTCTCTCTAACATAAAATTGACTCTTAACGCTAATCACACCCTCCAACAATATCCCTTTTTCTGATCTTCAAGTCTTCTTTTTAAAATTTTCCAAATGGTGCTTTGCTGTCTCTTTAAAATATGTCCAAATTCAATGTATCCACCAAGAATGCATCCATCCGTTCAAATTTTAAAAGAACTTTGGCGCTGATGGGAAGTTAGTGAAGTTTAAACCAAATTATGCTTCAAAAACCCCTTCAAATTCGTGCCAAATTTAAATAAATTCGTCACTTTAACTGTGGCGCCTATGCGCCATCCATCCGGCGCATAGGTGCCAGAGGTCAATTTTGCACATATTTCAAATTTTTCTCAAAATTTGATCCTCTTTTTCTTCTTTCATCATAATCACTCATTTTAATCATACCCGTATGAAAAACACAAAAATACCTTCCATTAAAGTGCAATATCATCAAAATAGGTATATAAATGTGCTTAAAAACACTATATATTTTAGGTATATCAAAATCCCCCAAACTTAAAATGTTACTTGTCCTCAAGTGATACTTAATCACTTAGAAAATCTTAACATACAAATTATATAAATGAGTTTCTTTAGGAAGGTTTCAAAATTTTGTTCTAGAAATTAAAATAGTCCAATTTAGAAAAAAAATTAGTAAATGAGACCAACTTAAAGTTTAGAAGGTTCTTAAGTAAAAGATAATGAAAAATATAAGTTCATATCTAATTCAGAATACTTGTAGATTTTTTAAAATATAGGATTCAAAAATTTTATCTTTCTCACTTAAAAATTTTTATTTGGAAATAATTGTACTTACTATATTATTACCTTAAGCTTTAAATTTTCTCAAATCTTATATTTTAAACTTTAGGTATGGAACCAATTTTTGATTAGGCCCTTAAATCCTCGAGCTTCTCCTTCCTTTTTACATATTATTTTTCTTTCTTTTTTTCTCTTTTTTTTTCTTAAAAGGTAAGGATTACTATATCTAGATAGGCCTTTAATGATTTTGAATTCCACCCTTTCATTTACAATAAAGGTCTGATATATATCCTTCACAAGTTATAATAATTGTGTTGAAAATTATTTCTCAATAAAACAAATTTAAGCTTTGAAAAATAAAAGTCAAGTTTTCTATGTATCCAAAAATACAACACTTCTTACTAAAGATAGTTTAACTATATTAAACATTTCTTTACTAAGAAAATTTTAACTTAAAATTTTTCATCATTACTATAAATTTTAACTAATTCTCTTACTTAATTTTATATTCAAAATTTTGCTTCCCTAATATAACTTCATATATATAATTACTTTCAATAAAAAATCAAATTTTATTTAAGTAATCTTGAGAACAAATAAAATTTTAGTTTTTTGAAAACTTGTTTTTAAATTCTCCCCCCAAACTTTAATTATTTAGTAGGATAAAACATTTAAGCATAAAAATGATACATGGGTAAGAATTAAAAACTAGAATAACATGCTTACAGAAATCTTAATATTCTAAATATGCAAGTATAAGAGTTTAATAACAAGGAGTAAAAAGAAATCAAATTCAGTTTTTCATAAAATAAAAATTTCAAAATTTCGAAGGACTTCTACAATAGTGGAGGTTTTCTAAGCAAATACACACCACAAATCACAACATACTAGAAAATAAATTGTAGCAAATTTTGAAACGTTTAAACATGCTATATAAATATTGGTTTCTAATAGTGTTCTAATTTTTTCTAAAATTTGTAGAAATTAAATTAGACACTACTAAAAACTTAAACACTAGAAACACAAAAACATTTACTACCACAAGCACATCACATATTACATCATAAAACATTAATCCAACACATAAACATCCGAATGTGCATGATAGAAATAGTCGAACTATAATCTACACAACATCAGAGTTCATAGCAAAATACAACACATCACATATGAAATTATAAAAATAAAACATCACAACACATAAAAAAACCACAACATAACAAATTCAACACAACAAATCTAATCATCATCCTCATCATCATCATCTTCATTCCAGTCTCTAGATGGTACATAAGGTATATAAAAAGAATGAGGGGGCATCTCAGCACTGTGATCTCCTCTAATCACTCTATCCATGTACTATTGATAATTCTCCTCATATTCATCATGTTTTACAATATATCTTTCAATAATTTCAATTTTACCATCCATATCTCTAGCATGCTCTCTGGTATGGCTCATCTTCTTTAAAATCTTCTGTAATAATCCTGTTTGTGAATCTCTAGAAGATGATGCATGTGCAGTGGAAGCACGAGAAGTAGAAGCAACAGAAGCAGAAGCACTAGAAGCTCTAACAGATCCTCTTTTCTAGCCAAATACTGATGTACAATGTAAGTGTTCACATTTACACTGGTAATAGGTCTAAGTGGCTGAAGAACCTCTTCCCATGTATCGACCTTAACACCAAACTGCTCACAAAGTGAATTAATCAAAGATGGAAATCTCATACCTGCAGTAGTAACAGCTCTGACACAGTTCAGAATGTAATAAAAAATAATAGCCCCAATATCCAAAGGCTTTCCCTGCTGAATACAATGTTTCATAACAGTTCTCTCTCTTGTAACTTCACTAACATGACTTAAAGGCAGAAATTTAGATGAGATAAAATAATGCCATGTCTTTGAAGTGGCATTCAACTTAGAGGCTTGAAAATTCACTCTTCTGTCATTTGTAATCTTCCACAAACCTCTTCCATCAATAAGAAAAGCCATAATCTCATCCAACTCTCCCTCAGAAGGATGAAAATTCACATAAAAACAAAACATCGCAGGAGGTAATTGGTAAAAGTTATTAATTACTGCAGAAGAAAAATTCACTTGTTGCCTCCTAACTATCACCAAATTATCTTCTTCTGCAGGCAAGTTAGCATAAAACTCTCTCGCCACAGAAAAAACTGCAATAGTAGAGAAGCAACAGTGTCTTTCTCAATTCTTTCTAGCAATCATTTCCTCAATTTCTCCTCCTAGCTTACTAAAAACTCACTCTGGAATCAACTTTCGTGATGCAAGTGCATCGACGTAACGATTCTCTGCTTTAGAACTGAAAATTTTGTCGGAATCAAATTTTTCTTTTCCTTTTGAACGCTTTGACTTTGGAGCCATTTCTAAAAATTCACAAAAAATTCACCATAAATTCCAAATTTAAATGAAACTTGTTAACTCAATTTTCAAAGGCAAACTACACTAAATCCAACCAATTTCTCATGTTTTTCTCAAATTTTCACCATGAAAAGTGATTTTTAGATTTTTCAATAATGTACTCAAAATACTTGGTGAAAATAAAAATTTTTTACTTAGGAGTAGTGATCATACCTTAAGGAACTCAAATCCAACAAATTTTGGCGAAAACGATTCTAAAATAATCCAAATATTGATGCCCCCTAGGCTCCTATTTTGTGAAACTGAGAGGTTGAAGATGATGGAGATATTAAAAATGGCAAATTTTGGGCTTTAACTGTTAAAAATCGATTTTTTGCGAACCGGCGCCTATTCGCGAGCATATGTCGCTTAGCCGTGAAATCTAGCGCTTATGCGCCGTCGGTTTGGCGCTTAGGCGCCAATGCTCAAATTTTGATAATTAAGTTATTTCCATCAAAAATCTGAGTTAATCACCTTTAATCACGTCAAATAATTATTTCTTCCCATAAACTCTTCTAATACTCCAGAAGTACACATTAATTTCCAATGATTAAACACAAATTTTACACAAATACAAACTTATATTTCATTAAACATTAAAACACACTTAATACAAACCACAAATTATTATCCAAACACTTTGGATGAAATTCTCCAAATACATAAGTTCAAATACAAGTAATTAAACACTAACATACACCATTAAGATGTATCAAACACATGTAAAGTACAACAAACACAAACATTAATTAAAATCACACTTAAAACACTAAAAAAACATAATCAAACCACAAGACCACACATAATTTATTTCCAATCTCCATTAGGTGGAATATATCCAGAACCACCATTAGTTACATTTGAACCATCAGGAATAGAAATCTAATAAAACGGGCGATGATTAAAAGCTCTTACATCTTCTTCTTCTATCCATTTGTTCTTCAGATACATCTCTTTATTCATTTTTTCCACATGACTTGTATGACAGAATTGTATTTTGAGTTACCATCCTATGTGCGCTAAATGAGCATTAATTTCATTTACCTTTGCATCAATAGACTCCACATTGACCTCAATCTTCGTAAGTCTTTCTGCTATTCCTTGGATACTCACAACCAGAAATCCATTATATAACTCTTACGCATCATCACAAAAAAACTTCTTCTTGGCTTCCTCTTTCTTCTTAACTTCACTCTCCAAAGAAGACATTTTTGCACTTAAAATACTCTTTCAGAAGACTCGGGAATGAAAATAAGAAAAGGGGCAAGTATTTCATAAATTTAGGGCCTTTTTATAGACTTGGGAAGGTACAAAACTGACCCTAGACGTGTTAAAACTCATAATAACTCCAAAAACTACTCACCCATGATTTTGGCTTCTAGAACCTCTTTTTTCATGTTTTTAATAACAGTGGTGCCTATGCGCCAACCAGTGGTGCATAACTGCCAGTGAACATTTTTGCTCAGTTCATCCAAATGTCAAAATCTTTATTCTGATTCCTTTAAGTCATTAAATAAGGTCAAATAAACACCACTATAGAATAAAAAACTCAAAAATGCTACCATATTTCTCAAATTAAATAGAATAAAAGCACACAAAGCAAATATAAAATAATGCACACTGATAAATATGAGTTGCCTCCCACAAAACGCTTGGTTTTACGTCATCAGCCTGACATATCCATAGCTTATTCTGAGTGACCCAATATCAGATTCTCATCAGGTTTAGATTGAACGACTAAAAAAAAGTTTAAGTCTATGACCGTTCACTTTAAATATTTTTCCAGTCTTAGGATATTGATTATCCACAGCTCCATATGAATAAATTTCATCACAATAAATTGGCCTGTCCACTTGGACCTAAGTTTTTCAGCAAAAATTCTCAATCTAGCATTATATAGCAAAACTTTTTGCCTTGGCTAAGGATTTTTAGTAAGAATCTTTCGATCATGCCACAACTTCATCTTTTCTTTATAAATCTTAGCATTTTCATATGATTCTTTCCTTATCTCTTCAAGCTCATTTAATTGCAATAATATTTTTTCACCAGCATCTTTCAAATTAAAATTGAACTCTTTAATAGCCCAATATGCTTTATGCTCAAATTCAACTGGTAAATGAAAAGCTTTTCCAAAAATTAGCCTATATTAGAACATTCCTATAGGAGTTCTGTAGGTAGTCCTATAGGCCCACAAAGCATAATCGAGTTTGATTAACCAATCCTTTCTATTTGGATTAACAGTCTTTTCCAATATTCTTTTAATTTCACGATTGGATAATTCAACCAAACTACTTGTCTACGGATGATAAGCAGTAGCAATGCGATGGTTAATATGATATTTCTTTACTAACTTTTCCATAATCGCATTTCTAAAATGACTTCTCCCATTAATTATGATTACTCTTGGTACTCCAAATCTGTAAAATATATTATTATTTAAAAATTTTGCAACACTTTAAGCATCACATTGAGGTAAAGCAACAGCTTTTATCCATTTGGATACATAGTCTACTGCTATCAGAATGCATGTATTTCTGAAAGATAGTATAAATGGTCCCATGAAATCTAATCCCCAAATGTTAAACATTTCAACTTCTAACATATAATTGAGGGGCATTCATACACCTAAAATATATAGTATTTTTATGCACATTTTAATACCTATTTTTAATGATATTCCACTTTAATGGAAGGTATTTTATGTTTTTCTTGATGAAAATAGATGGTCATGATGAAAGGAGCAAAATTGAATCAAATTTGAAGCAAAAAACGAAAAATAAAAAATTTGGCATTGGCAGCTAAGCGCCGCTGGGCCGGCGCTTAGCCGCCACAGTTATAAATCAAACTTTAATTAGATTTGGCACTAAATTCAAAAGGGAATGGATACAACTCTTGGTGGTAACATCCATAACTTCCTTTGGGCGGCAAATTTGAAAGAAGGGGTGCGTTTCTTGGTAGATACATCAAATCTGGACACATTTTGAAGAGACACCAAGGCACCTTTTGGTTCACTATTTAAAGAAAGTCTTAGAAGTGAAGAAGTGAAGAATTGAAGAGGCTCTTCACTGTAATTCTAAGAGAGAAATTTATGAGATTCTTCCACTGCATTTTAAGTTTTTATTTAGAGTAAGAGTAGAGAGTAGAATGGAGAAAAGGGTCGGAGTTAAGATTTCTTCTCCCACTTCTTTTCTTTCTCTTAGTTTAGTTTTTATTGAAGTCTGAAGTCTGTATTCTGAGTCATCAGAGTTTGGAGACTTGCTCTGAGGAGTAGTGTAGCGAAGAGTCAAAGTTTCAGATGAAATTCCTTAGTCATGTGGAAAGGATTTTCAGATAAGTGTTTACTTTTATTTTGTTTATCAATGTTTGCTTTCGTTTATTATTTTTCTTATCTTTTCTAATTTCAAATCAATGTGTTTTTATATTTTCCTAATGCATTCTGAGTAGTTTACTTTATCTTTTTCTTTCTTAAAATGGAGAAGTAATTAATTTAAAGAGAATTGTTGTGGAAAGTATCAGTGTTTAAAAGTAGGAAGAAGTTGTGAAGATTGATTCCGAGAACTTTGTTTACTTCTTAATTTGGCCTGTTAAGTTGTAAAATTTCTTGAGATTATGTAAGATCCAATGCGGTATTATCTCATTAAAGTTAGTAGGAATCACATGCAATTATATGGGTGAGAACTGTTGTCCATATAAGTGAATGTAATATTAGAAGATATTTTTATAGAAGGGAGTAAAATTAGAGGATTTTAGAGTGACAGGCTAAAACCCCCTAATTTGGTTTGAAGTTTTGAGTTTTGTTATGAGAAGTTAGCCCCCAGGTGAGTGAGAGACTGGTATCTTCCCTGCCTAACCATGTTCAAAATAATATAAATTTCAAATTAAACTATGTTATTTATAGAACCAAGTAAGGGTGAATAACACATTTGCTTCTATCTGTCACAACAAAATTTAAATACTTCCACAACAATACTTTAAGAATTATTACTACTTCATAAAAGGAAAGAAAAAGATATTTTAGTTAATAGTATTTTTATGTCCACTGTTATTAGTTATTGAAACCTTTACTTTCCTTGCTTAGCATTTTATTAAAAAAATTTCAAAAGATAAATCAACTTTCTAAAACTTTTCAAAATCAAGGCATACTATTTTAAAAAGAATTAAAGAAAGTAAAAAGATATTTTTCTAAATCCCTTTAAAGATTTTCAACTTTTCCCTGTGGGTTCGATATCTCGGGGCTTAATCAGAAGTCCTATATTACTTGATAAATGATACGTATACTTGTGTAGTATCCCATATTATAAAATCATAATTCTCACATATTAAATCATCAACGCACTTATATCCAGCGGAGTCAAGTTTTTCGCAACCGTTGCACTTATATTTATCGGTGCGGAACCAAATTTTTGGCGCCGTTGCCGGGGATAATTAATTAAATTGCATTTTAAAGAGAATTAAGAAATTTAAAATTTTTACTTTCCTTTGTTTTTGTTAGTGTGTTGTGTTTTATTTTGTTTTATTGTTGTATGCGTAGTTCAGGTTCTGAAGGACTTGTGTCTTACGATTCTGAATTAGAAAGAACTATCAAAAAAATCAAAAAAATTAAAAATAGAGAAAAAGAAAAAAAATATTCAAGAAATGGCAAATCATCAAGATAAAAATGTTGGCATCCATCAAGAATTAAGATCTTTAAGAGATTATGTTAACCCTACAATAGATGAACTTCGTGCTAGTATTCAAAACCCTGCTGTAGCTGCTAATTCTTTTGAGCTTAAACCTGCTATTATCCAAATGGTGTTTAATAATCAGTTTGGGGGAGCAACAACTGAAGATCCTAATTTACATCTTGCTAATTTTCTAGAGTTGCGTGCTACTTTTAAATATGATGGTGTTTCGGATGGTGCTATTAGACTTAGACTTTTTCCTTTCTCACTAAGAGATAAAGCTAAAATATGGTTACATTCGTTAGCACCTGAATCAATTAGAACTTGGGGTGAACTGTCACAAAAATTCCTTACTAAATATTTTCCACCATCTAAGACTGCTAAGTTGAGAAATGATATAACATCTTTTTGTCAGTTTGAAGGGGAATCAATATATAAAGCATGGGAAAGATTTAAAGATCTCCTCGGGAAATGTCCACATCATGCGATACTAGATTGGTTAATAATTAAAACTTTTTATAATGGATTAGTTGAATCTCTTAGATCAATCATCGATGCTACTGCTGGTAGATCATTAATGTCTAAACCATTTACTGATGCTTATGCTTTAATTAAAGAAATAGCTACTAATAATTTTCAATGGTCTTCTGAAATGTTAAATCCTAAAAAGGTAGCTAGTGTTTATGAAAATGATGCTTTTACAATGTTAGCAAATCAAGTTACTGCTGTATCAAGGAAGATAGACCAAGTTGGGATGAATTTTTCTCAGCCAAATCTCATGATTGAAGAAAATTCATTAGGCCAAATGGTTGATTCTTATTCTTCACCAGAAACTGTGAATACTATAATCAAACCTAACAACCCATATTTCAATTATTATAACCCAGGTTGGAAGAATCCTCCAAATTTTAACTGGAATAACAATAATCAGGGTGGTGTTAATCAATAATGGAGGAACACCCAAGTAAACCCATTGGGGAATTGGAACAACCAAGGTAATAATAATAATAGATTAACATATCCTTCAGGTTATAACAATGCTTTATAATTTAAGGAGAAGAAGTTGTCTATGGAAGAAGTAGTATCACATATGGGAAATCAATTACAAATTCAAGGAGCAACCATCAGAAATATTAAAATTGATTGGGACAAATTGCAAATGCCTTAAGTAATAGATCCCAAGGAATGCTTCCAAGTAATACTGAAGTGAATCCAAGAGAAAAGAATAAAGAACAAGTGAAAGCAATTCAACTGAGAAGTGGAAATGAATTGGAAGGTAGAGTTCAAAAAGAGAATGAAGTAGAGAAAGAAGAGATTAAAAGACCTAAGGAGGACGCTCCAAATGGTTTTGAAAGACCTATTTCTCCACCTATGGTTGATTTATAAAAACCACCACCTCCATTTCCTCATAGAATTCGTCAACAAAAGTTGGATAAGCAATTTTCAAAATTCTTGGAGATATTAAAGAAGCTTACCATTAATATTCCATTTGCTGAAGCCCTAGAACAAATGCCAAGCTATGCAAAATTTATGAAGGATATTCTTAATAAGAGGAGGAAGTTTGAAGAAAATGAGACTGTTGCACTTAGTGAGGAGTGCAGTGCGATAATTCAGAAAAAGCTTCCTAAAAAACTTAAAGATCCTGGTAGTTTCACAATTCCATGTGCAATTAGAGACAGATTCTATGGAAAAGCTTTATGTGATTTGGGTGCAAGCATTAACCTTATGCCAGTATCAATATTCAAAAGACTGGGACTAGAAGAAAAACCCTAACTACTGTAACTCTGCAATTAGCGAATCGTTCGATCACATATCCTAAAGGAGTTATAGAAGATGTTTTGGTAAATGTTGGTCAATTTATTTTTCCTGTAGATTTCATTGTGTTAGATATGGAGGAGGATAAAGAGATACCCATAATTTTGGGGAGACCATTTCTAGCTACAGGCAGAGCCATGATAAATGTGCAAAAAGGGGAATTAACGATGAGGGTTAATGATTAGACTGTTACATTTAATATTTCAAAATCGATGAAATATCCTGTAAGAGGTAAAGAAGATGAGTGTTATAGGATGGATGTTATTGATTATTTAAGTGAATGTCATTTCAAATCATCTTATGAAGAGAATGTTGAAAGAGAAGAATTTGAATATAAGCAAGAAGAGGAGTTATTTGATTCTGAAGATTTTCAAGAAGAAGATTTAAAGTATGTTCATGAAAGTTTTGAATTATTGGATATGACTGAGAAAGATAAATCTTATGGTCCATCAATTGAAAAACCTCCTGATCTTGACCTAAAAATACTTCCTAAAAATTTGAAGTATGCTTTCTAGGTGAATCCTCAACTTTGTCTGTTATAATTTCCTCTCAATTAACTAAATAAGAAGAAGAGAGTTTGCTTGAAATTTTGAAGAAGTACATGAAAGCCTTTGGATGGATAATTGCTGATATTAAAGGAATCAGTCCTTCAATTTGTCTGCACAGAATTTTTATGGAAGATAATTGCAAACTGCGGGCTGATCCCCAAAGGACTTTAAGTCCTATTATGAAAGAAGTTGTTAAGAAAGATATTTTAAAGTGGTTGGATGCTGGAATTATCTACCCTATTTCAGATAGTGCATGGGTTAGCCCTATTCACTGTGTTCCTAAGAAAGGAGGAGTAACTGTGATTGTTAATGAAAAGAATGAAATGATACCAACAAGATAAGTTACAGGGTAGTGAATATGCATTGATTATAGAAAATTAAACCTTGCCACAAGGAAAGATCATTTTCCACTCCCTTTTCTAGATCAAATGTTGGATAGACTGGCTGGACATAAATACTTTTATTTTCTGGATGGATATACTGTTTACCACCAAATTCAAATTACTCCTGAGGATCAAGAGAAAACTACGTTTACCAGTCCTTATGGTACGTTTGCTTTTAGAAGAATGCCCTTTGGTTTATGTAATGCCCCCTACTACATTTCAGAGATGTATGATGGTATTTTTTGTGATTTAATTGAAAAAGGGATTGAAATTTTTATGGATGACGTTTCAGTATTTGGAATTTCTTTTGAATCATGTTTAGAACATCTATCTAAAGTTCTAAAACGCTGTGAAGAAACTAATTTGGTCCTTAATTGAGAAAAATTCCAATTTATGGAAGCAGAAGGAATTGTTTCGGGACATCGAATTTCTGAAAAGGTTTGGAGGTAGATCCTACAAAAATTTAAGTTATATCTAATTTACCTTGCCCAACCAATGTAAGGGGAATTAGAAATGTTTTAGGACATGCTGGATTCTACAGGCGTTATATTAAAGACTTTTCAAAAATTACAAAACTTTTATGCTTTTTACTGGAAAAGGATGCAATTTTTTATTTTGATGATAACTGCCGTAAAACCTTTGAAACATTAAAAGAAAAATTAATCACTTCACCTGTAATAATTTCACCAAATTGGGAAAAACCTTTTGAATTAATGTGTGATTCTAGTGATTATGCTATTAGTGTTGTTTTGGGTCAGAAATATGATAAAATTTTTAAAGTAATTTATTATGCTAGTAAAACTCTTAATGAAGCTCAAATTAATTATACCACTACTGAGAAAGAGTTATTAGCTATAGTATTTGCTTTTGATAAATTTCGATCATATTCAATTGGAACTAAATGTGTTGTGCATACTGATCATTCTGCTATGAAATAATTAATGAAGAAAAATGATGCAAAACCGAGACTTATAAGATGGATTCTTCTTTTGCAAGAATTTGATTTTGAAATAGTAGATAGGAAGGGTTTTGATAATCAAATTGCTGATCATTTGTCCTGGCTTGAAATTGAAAAATCTCTCTGTGATATTGAAGAAATTAATGAACATTTTCTTTATGAAAAACTGTTCACTGTTAAAGAAAGGAATGTTCCGTGGTATGCAGACATAGTAAACTTTATTGTTAGTAATATTATACCCTATGGTTTGACATATCATGAAAAGAAGAAATTTCTGTCTGAAGCTAAGACTTATTTTTGTGATGAGCCATTTTTATTTAAACTAGGAAATGATCTTATAATTCGAAGATGTGTACCTTTGGAAGAGACATATGAAATTATTCAAAAATGTCATGATTCTGATTATGGGGGACATTTTGGAAGTGATAAAACTATATATAAAATATTATAATCAGGATTTTATTTGCCTACAATTTTTAAGGCTATATTAAAAATTGTGATAGATGTCAGCGTGTAGGCAATATTTCTAGAAGAAATGAGATGCCCCTCAATTATATGTTGGAAGTTGAAATATTTGATGTTTGGGGATTAGATTTTATAGGACTTTTTACACCATCTTTCAGAAATGTGTATATTTTGATAGCAGTAGATTATATTTCCAAATGGATTGAAGCTATTGCTTTACCTCGATGTGATACTCAAAGTGTTGTAAAGTTTTTAGAAAAGAATATATTTTGCAGATTTGGAATACCAAGAGTAATCATAACTGATGGGGGAAGTCATTTTAGAAATGCGATTATTGGGAAGTTAGCAAAGAAATATCATATTAATCATCGCATTGCTATCGCTTATCATCCGCAGACAAGTGGTTTGGTTTAATTATCCAATCGTGAAATTAAAAGAATATTGGAAAAAAATGTTAATCCAAATAGAAAGGATTGGTCAATTAAACTGGAATATGCTTTGTGGGCCTATAGGACTGCTTACAGAACATCTATAGGAATGTCCCTATGTAGGCTGATTTTTTGAAAAACTTGTCATTTACCTTTTGAACTTGAGCAAAAAGCATATTGAGCTATTAAAGAGTTCAATTATAATTTGAAAGATGTTGTTGAAAAGAGATTATTGCAATTGAATGAGCTTGAAGAAATAAGGAATGAATCTTATGAAAATGCTAAGATTTATAAGGAAAAGATGAAATTATGGCATGATCAGAAGTTTCTTACCAAAAATCTTGTACCAGTACAAAAATTTTTGTTGTATAATGCTAGATTGAAAATATTTTCTGGAAAACTTAAGTCCAGGTGGATGGGTCCATTCATTGTGATAAAAGTTTATTCTTATGGAGCTATAGATATTCAAGATCATAAGACTGAAAAAATATTTAAAGTTAACAGACATAGACAAACCATATTTTTCAGTCAATAAATCTAAATCTGATGAGAATTTAATGTTAGGTCACTAAGAATGAGTTCTGGGTATGTCAGGCTGAAGACGTTAAACAAGCGCTTTGTGGGAGGAAACCCATATTTATCGGTGTGCTTTGCTTTATGTTTGTTTTATGTGTTTTATTTGCTTTGTTTGGTTTGTTTTTATGTTTTTAATGGTAGTAATTTGGAGTTTTAAACTTAAGTAGAATTTATTCGACCTTAATTGATGATTTAGTGAAGTCAGAATGAAAATTTGGACACTTAGCGGATTTGTGCTAAAATGTGCACTGGCAGCTAAGCGCCGACTAGTTGGCGCCTAGGCACCACAGTTATAAAAAACGTGAAAAATGTGAATTTAGAGCCTAGATCATGGGGGAGAAGTTACAGGAGTTATTTAGAAGATTCTAAACGTCTAGGGGAATATTCTAGCATCTCCCAAGTCTATAAAAATGACTAGACTTGATAGAAACACTTACCCTAAGTCCAAATTTCATTTCTGAAGTCTAAGAAGAAAATTTTGAAGAGCACCATGTCTTCCTGGGAGAACGAGATGAAGAAGAAGCAAGATTCCGATAAAAGTAAGTTCATTAGTGATAGTACTAAGGAGTTATTTAATGGATATCTCGCTGTTAGTATTCAAGGTATAACAGAGATGATTGCAAAAATTGAAGCCCGAGTGACTTCAATGGAAGCAAAAATCAATGATATTACCTTACATCTGGATCACATGGGATGGCAACTCAAGATGCAATTCAATCATTCGAGGTATGTGGAAGAAATAGATAAAGCGATGTTTGTGAAAAATAAATGGATTGAAGAAGATGATATAAGAATGAACAATGATTGCCTGTTCTATCAAATCTACATTCTCGAAGGGTCAAATGAGAATAATAGTGGTTCTGGTTATATTCCGCCTAATGGAGAGTGGAATTAAATGTGTTTTGTTTGTATCTGTTTAGTATCTTAATGTGTTATGTTAGTGTTCTTGTGAGTTCTTGTTTGATGTGTTTAGTGTTTTTATATATGCCTGATGATGTGTTGGGTACATCTTAGAGATGTACACTTATCAGTTTAAGATTATAGTGTCTTGTATTTTGAGAATTCTATCTTTTATGTTTGGATAGAAATTCTAGTGTTGTATTAAATGTTACGTTTATTTGAATATAAGTTTGTGTTTTGTGAAATTTGTGTGGAATCAATAGTTATTAAACTTTGATTTGGAGTATTTGAAGATTTGTGGGGACAATTAATTATTGTGGACTAATTAAGGGTAATTAATAAAGTGATTTAGTGCTTATACCTTAATTATAAAAATTTGAGTACTGGCGGCTAAGCGCTAGAATGCCGGTGCTTACGTGCCAGATTTCGTGGCTAAGCACCGATAGTTCGTGCTTAGGCGCCAGTTCGCGAAAATTGATTCCCGAAAGATAAAAACCCGAAAATTGCCATTTTCAACCGCTTCATCATCTTCAACCTTTTCTTTGCCACGAAAGAGGAGTCGATCTCAACAAAAATTGTTAGATTTGGATTCCTTGAGGTAAGAGCACTACTCCTAAGTAAAATTTTTTTATTTTCACCATGTATTTTGAGTACATTATGGAAAATCTTAAAATCACTATTCATGGTGAAAATTTGAGGAAAAGCTTGATAAATTGCTTGGATTTAGTGAAAATATCTTTTGGAAGATAATTTAGCAAATTTAGTTTGATTTTGGAATTTATGGTAAATTTTTCGTGAATTTTTTGAGATGGCTCCAAAGTCAAAGCGCGCATGAGAAAAGACGAAGTTTAATTCTGACAAATTTGTTAGTTTGAGAGCTGAGGAACGATACGTCGATGCATTGCAATCACGTAAGTTGATTCCTGAGCGAGTGTTTAGTAAGCCAGGAGATGTGATTGAAGATATGATTGCAAGAAGAAACTGGCGAATTATCGTTGCTTCTCCGTCATTGCTTCGTTGTTTACGTGGTAAGAGAATTTTATGCAAATTTACCTGCTGCAGAGGAAAATCGGAGTGATGGTTAAGAGGCATGAAGTAAACTTTTCTTCGAGTACAATCAATACCTTTTATGGACTACCTCCTGACATGTTTTGTTTTTATTCTAACTATCATCCTTCGGAAGGATAATTAGATGAGATTATGGAGTTTCTGACTGATGGAAGAGGATTATGGAAAATTACAAATGATAGAAGAGTGAACTTACCTGCTTCCAAATTGAATGTCATTTCTAAGACATGGAATTATTTTATCTCATCTAAGTTGTTACCTTCAAGTCACACTAGTGAAGTGACGAGAGAAAGAGCGGTGTTAAACCATTGTATTCAGCAAGGGAAGCCTATTAATATTGGAGGGATAATTTATGATTATGTTTTGAACTGTGCTAGATCAACCAAGACTGCAGGTATGAGATTTCCTTCCTTGATTCATTCACTTTGTGAAATATACGGAGTGAAATTTGAAACCCAGGAAGAGGTACTTCGACCATTGAGACCAATTACTAGTGTAAACGTTGGTTCTTACACTGTACATTCAGAGTTTGGTTAGAGAGGAGGATTTGGTAGGGCTTCTACTGCTTCTGCTTCTACTGCTTCTACTTCTCGTGCTTCTACTTCACGTGCTTCGTCATCTAATGATTCATAGACTGGTTTATTAAGCATGATTTTGAAAAAAGTGAGTCTTACTCGAGAGCATGTGAGAGATATGGATGGTAAGCTGGATAATGTTGAGAGATATATTGTAAACATGATAAATATGAGGAGAATTATCAACAATACTTGGATAGACTGATTAGAGGAGATCAGAGTGCTGAGATACCACCTCATCAATTTTATATACCTTATGTGCCATCCAGAGATTGGAACGAGCAAGATGATGATGAGGAGGATGAAGAGTAGTTGTATGTGTGTTTGTTTTAGTTATTGTGTTGTTGTGTTGTATTTTTGTATGCTTCATCTAGTATTTTGTTTGATGATTGTATTGTGATGTAAACCTTGATAGTATGCATATTGTAGTTGTACTATTTATCTGTTATGCATATTCAGGTATTGTTGTTGTTTTATTATGGATTTATATGTTGTTGTGTGGTAGTGTGTAATTATAAATGTTTTTTATGTGTATGTTATGTCAGAATTTTTAATAGTGTATACTTTAATTCAAAAACTGTTAAGAGATTATAAACCACTATTAGGAACTTCTACTTAGGAAAATTACATGTTTAAAATTCTTCAAATTCCACTATTATCTATTATCTGTATCAGTGTTTTATTTTAGTTGGTGTGTATTTGCTTTGCAAACCTCCACTACTGTAGAAGTCTTCTGAAATTTTTACTTTTCTTATTATAAAAAAAAAGAAAGAAAAATGTTTTGAAAAACTAAATTTGATTTCATGTTACTCTTGTTATTTAAATTGTTATACTTGCATATTAGGATATTAAAAATTCCTGCAAGCATGTTATGTCAGTTTTTTTATTTTTCACCCTTGTATCATTTCTTATGCTTAAATGTTTTATCTTAATTAAAAATATAAAGTTTGGGGGGGAGGGGGACTTTAAAAACAAAGATTTTCAAAAAACCTAAAATATTATTTGATTCTCGAGAAAACTTGAAATAAATCTTATTTTTGATTGAGAACAATTATGTACATGAAGTTATATTAGGGGAATAAAATTTTGAATATAGAAATGAATAAAAGAATTTAGTTAAAATTTATAGTAATCATGAAAAACTTAAAGTTAAAAGTTTCTTAATGAAGAAGTGTTAAATAAAGTTAAACTATCTTTAGTAAGAAGTTTTGTATTTTTGGATAAATAGAAGATTTGACTTTTATTCTTCAAAGCTTAAATTTATTTTATTGAAGATTTATTTTCAAATACTATTATTATGATTTTTAAGTGAAAGGTGTATATCTGACCTTTATTTTAAAAGGAATGGTGGAATTTAAAATCATTAAAGGCCTATCCAGATATAGTAATCCTTACCTTATAAAAAAATAGTATATGAAAAGGGGGGAGAAGCTTGAAGATTTAAGGGCCTAATCAAAAATTGGTTTCATACCTAAAAGTTTAAGATATAAGATCAGAGAAAATCTAAAGCTTAAAGTTGTAATATAGTAAGTAAAATTATTTTTCAAATAAAGATTTTTAAGTGAGAAAAATAAATGTTTGAATCCTATATTTTGAAAAATCTACAAATATTTCTAAAATAGATAGAGACTTATATTTATCATTTTCTTTTACTTAAGAACTTTCTAAACTTTAAGTTGGTTTTAATTACTGAAATTTTTTCTAAATTGGACTATTCCATTTCTAGAACAAAATTTTGTTATCTTCCTAAGAAACTCATTACATAATTTGCATGCTAAAATGTTTTATGATATTAACTGTCATTTAAGGATAAGTAACATTTTATGTTTTGGGGATTCTGATACACCTAAAATATATAGTATTTTTATGCACATTTTTAGACCTATTTTTAATGATATTGCACTTTAATGGAAGGTATTTTGTGTTTTTCTTGCATGTATGATGAAAATAGATGGTCATGATGAAAGGAGAAAAATTGGATCAAATTTGGAGCAAAAAATGAAAAATAAAAAATTTGGCACTCGCGGCTAAGCGCCGCTGGGCCGGTGCTAAGTGCCGCTGGGCCGGTGCTTAGCCGCCACAGTTATAAATCGAACTTTAATTAGATTTGGCACCCAATGCAAAAGGGAATGGATGTAACTCTTAGTGGTAACATCCAAAACTTCCTTTGGGCGGCAAATTTGAATGAAGGGGTGCGTTCCTTGGTAGATACATTGAATCTGGACACATTTTGAAGAGACACCAAGGAACCTTTTGGTTTACTATTTAAAGAAAGTCTTAGAAGTGAAGAACTGAAGAATTGAAGAGGCTCTTCACTATATTTCTAAGAGAGGAATTTAGGAGATTCTTCCACTACATTTTATATTTTTATTTAGAGTAGGAGTAGAGAGTAGAAAGGAGAAAAGGGTCGGAGTTAAGAATTCTTCTCCCACTTCTATTCTTTCTTTAGTTTAATTTTTATTGAAGTCTGAAGTCTGTATTCTGAGTCATCAGAGTTTGGAGACTTGCTATGAGGAGTAGTTTAGTGAAGAGTCAAAGTTTCAGAGGAACATTCTTAGTCTTGTGGAAAGGATTTTCAGATAAGTGTTTTACTTTTATTTTGTTTATCAATTCTTGCTTTCGTTTATTATTTTTCTTATCGTTTTTAATTTCAAATAAATGTGTTTTTATATTTTCCCAATGCATTCTGAGTAGTTTACTTTATCTTTTTCTTTCTTAAAATAGAGAAGTAATTAATTTAAAGAGAATTGTTGTGGAAAGTATCAGTGTTTAAAAGTTGGAAGAAGTTGTGAAGATTGATTCGAGAACTTTGTTTACTTGTTAATTTGGCTCGTTAAGTTGTAAAATTTCTTGAGATTATGTAAGATCCAATGCGGTATTATCTCATTAAAGTTAGTAGGAATCACATGCAATTATATGGGTGAGAACTGTAGTTCATATAAGTGAATGTAATATTAGAAGATATTTTTATAGAAGGTAGTAAAATTAGAGGATTTTAGAGTGAAAGACTAAAACCCCCTAATTTGGTTTGAAGTTTTGAGTTTTGTTATGAGAAGTTAACCCGCAGGTGGTGGGAATCAAAGGAACTCTAGAGTGAGAGACTGGTATCTTCCCTGCCTAACCATGTTCAAAATAATATAAATTTCAAATTAACCTATGTTCTTTATAGAACCAAGTAATGGTAAAGAACACATTTGCTTCTATCTTTCACAACAAATATTAAATACTTCTACAACAATACTTTAAGAATTATTACTACTTCATGAAAGGAAAGAAAAAGATATTTTAGTTAATAGTATTTTTACATCTAGTGTTATTAGTTATTGAAGCCTTTACTTTCATTGCTTAGCATTTTATTAAGAAAATTTCAAAAGACTAATCAACTTTCTAAAACTTTTCAAAATCAAGAAATACTATTTCAAAAACAATTAAAGAAAGTAAAAAGATAATTTTCTAAATTCCTTTAAAGATTTTCAACTTTTCCCTGTGGGTTCGATATCTCGGGGCTTAATCAGAAAGTCTTATATTACTTGATAAATGATACATATACTTGCATAGTATCCCATATTATAAAATCATAATTTTAATATCTTAAGTCATCAACGCACTTATATCCAGTGGAGTCAAGTTTTTGGCAACTGTTGCACTTATATCTATCGGGGATCAGGCATCTCATTTGTTCTATAAATATTGCCTACACGTTGACATTGATCACAATTTTTAATATAAACATTAACATCCTTAAAAATTGTTGGCTAATAAAATCCAGATTGTAAGATTTTCTATGCAGTTTTATCAACTCCAAAATGTCTCCCATAATTACAATTATGAAATTTTTGAATACTTTCATAAGTTTCTTCTGAAGGCACTCATCTTCAAATAATCAAATCCTTTCCTTGTCTATATAAAAATGGGTCATCCCAAAAATTAGTTCTGGTTTCAGATATAAATTTCTTCCCCTCCTGGTATGTAAAACCATAGGGTAAAATATCACTGACAAAAAAGTATACAATGTCAGCATACCACGGAACACGCCACTCATTAATAGTGAAAACTTTTTCATCAAAAAAAAAATTCATTAATTTCTTCAACATCACAGAGAGATTTTTCAGTTTCAAGCTTGGACAGATGATCTATCTTGAAATCAAATTCTTACAAAAGAAGAATCTATCTAATCAATCTTGATTTCACATCTTTCTTCTTCAATAAATACTTAATAGCAGAATGATCAGAATGCACCACACATTTAGTTCCAATTAAATATGATCTAAATTTATCAAAGGCAAATACTATAGCTAATAACTCTTTCTCAGTAGTGGTATAATTAATTTGAGCTTCATTAAGAGTTTTACTAGCATAGTAAATCACTTTGAACATTTTATCATATTTTTGACCTAAAATAGCTCTAATAGCATAATCACTAGCATCACATATTAATTCAAATGGTTTTTCCCAATTAAGTGAAACTATAATCGGTGCAGTGATTAATTTTTCCTTTAATGTTTAAAAAGCTTTTAGGCAATCATCATCAAAATTAAAAGTTACATCTTTTTCCAGTAAACAGCATAAAGGCTTCGAAATTTTTGAAAAGTCTTTAATATAACGCCTGTAAAATCTAGCATGTCCCAGAAAACTTCTAATTCCCCTTACATTACTCGGGTAAGGTAAATTAAAGATCACTTAAATTTTTGTAGGATCTATTTCCATATTATTTTTTGATATATGATGTCCAAAAATAATTCCTCCTGCTACCATAAATTAGCATTTCTCCCAGTTAAGAACAAAATTAGTTTCTTCACAGCATTTTAGAACTTTAGAAAGATGTTCTAAACATGATTCAAATGAAATTCCAAATACTGAAAAGTCATCTATAAAAACTTCAATTTCTTATTCTATTAAATCATAGAAAATTGCCATCATACATCTCCGAAATGTAGCAGGGGCATTACATAAACCAAAGGGCATTCTTCAAAACCAAATGTACCATAAAGACTGGTAAATGTTGTTTTCTCTTGATCCTAAGGAGCAATTTGAATTTGGTGGTAACTAGTATATCCATCTAGAAAACAAATTATTTATACCCAGCTAGTCTATCCAACAACTGATTTAGAAAATGAAGTGGAAAATGTTCTTTCATGGTGACAAGATTTAATTTTCTATAATCAATGCATATTCGTCATTCTGTAACTTGCCTTACTGGTATTATTTCATTCTTTTCTTTAACATTCACAGTAACTCTTCCTTTCATAGGAATACAGTGAATAGGACTAACCCATGCACTATCTAAAATAGGGTAGATAATTTCAGCATCCAGCCACATTAAAATTTCTTGCTTAACAACTTCCTCCATGATAGGATTTAATCTCCTTTGAGGATCAGCCCGAGGTTTGTAGTTATCCTCCATAAGAATTCTATGCATACAAATTGAAGGACTGATTCATTTAATATCAGCTATTGTCCATCCAAAGGCTTTCTTATTATTATTTAAAATTTCAAGCAAACTCTCTTCTTCTCTTTAAGTTAATTGAGAGGAAATTATAACTGGAAAAAAGTTGAGGAATCACCTAAAAAGACATACTTTAAATGATTAGGAAGCATCTTTAAATTAAGTTCAGGAGGTTTTTCAATCGATGGACCAAAAGATTCATCATTTTCCGTCATGTCCAAAATTTCAAAATTTTCAAGAACATAATTTAAATCTTCCTCATGAAAATCTTCAGAATCTTGTAATTCCTCTTCTTTCTTATGTTCCAATTCTTTACTTTCAGATTTCTCTTTATAAGTTCACTTGAAATGGAATTCACTCAAATATTTGATAACATCCATCATATAAAATTCATCATCTTTACCTCTTGCAGGATATTTCATTGACTTTTAATTATTGAATGTAACAGTTTGATCATTAACTCGCATCGTTAATTCCCCTTTTTGCACATCTATCATTTATCTTCCTCCATATCCAACACAATGAAATCAATAGAAAAATAAATTGATCCACTTTCACCAGAACATTCTCTATAACTCTTTTAGGATATGTGATTGAACGATCAACAAATTGCACAGTTACAGTGGTAGGGATTATTTATCCTAATCCCAGTCTTTTAAATATTGATAATGGAATAAGGTTAAAGCTTGCACCCAAATCACTTAAAGCTTTTCCAAAAATTTTGTCTCCAATTGAACATGGAATTGTGAAACTTTCAGGATCTTTAAACTTTCAAGAAGCTTTTTCTGAATTATTGCACTACACTCTTCACTAAGGGCAACAGTCTCATTATCTTTAAACTTCCTCTTTTTGTTGAGAATATCCTTCATAAATTTCACATAGCTTGGCATTTGTTCTAAGGCTTCAGTAAATGGAATGTTGATTGTAAGCTTTTTAAATATCCCCAAGAATGTTGAAAATTGCTTATCCAATTTTTTTGTCGTAGTCTTCGAGGAAATGGAGGTGATGGCTTTTCTAAATCAACATTAGGTGGAGAAATAAGTTTTTCCAAACCTTTCAGAGCGTCCTCTTTTGGTTTTTCAATTTCTACTTTCTTTACTTCAATCTCTTTTTTAACTCTACCTTCCAACTCTCTTCCACTTCTCAACTGAATAGCTTGAACTTGCTCTTTAGTTTTGTCTCTTGAATTTATTTTCGTATCACTAGGAAGTGTTCCTTGGGATCTATTACTTAATGAATTGGCAATCTGTCCCAATTGATTCTCAATATTTTTTATTATAGCTCCTTGACTTTATAATTGATTTCCTATTTGTAACACAACTTCTTCAATAGACAACTTCTTCTCCTTAAATTATGAAGTATTTTTAAAACCTAGAGGATAGTTTGGTCTATAATTATTATTCCCTTGGTAGTTCCAGTTTCTCAATGGGTTTACTTGGTTGTTCTTCCACTGTTGATTTTTACCACCCTGATTATTGGTATTCCAGTTAAAGTTCAGATGGTTTTTCTAACCTGTGTTATAATAATTGGAATATAGGTTATTAGGCTTACTTATAGCATTCTAAGTTTCTGGTAAAGTTTCAGAATCAACCATTTGGCCTAATGAATTTTCTTCAATCATGGAAGTTGGCTGAGAAAAATTCATCCTATCTTCCTTGAAATTGCAGCAACTTGATTTTCTAGCATTACAAAAACATCATTTTCATGAATGTTGGCTACCTTTTTAGGATTTAACCTTTCAGAAGGCCATTGAAAATTATCAGTAGCCATTTCTTCAATTAAACCATAAGTATCAATAAACTGTTTAGACATCAATGAACCACCAAAAGTGGAATCGATATAAGATCTAAGAGATTCAACTAATCCATTATAAAAGGTCTGAATTATTAACCAATCTGGTATCGAATGATGTGGACACTTTCTTAAGAGATCTTTAAAACGTTCCCATGCTTCATATATGGATTCCCCTTCAAACTGACAAAAAAAAGATGTGATGTCATTTCTATGCTTTGCAGTCTTTGATGGTGGAAAATATTTAGTAATGAGTTTTTGTGCTAAATCATCCCAAGTTCTGATAGATCCAGGTGCTAACAAATTTAACCAAATCTTAGCTTTATCCCTCAGTGAAAAAGGAAAAAATTCTAAGTCTAATAGCATCATCTGAAACACCATCGTATTTAAAAGTAGCGCACAATTCTAAAAAATTGGTAAGATGTAAATTAAGATCTTCAGTTGGTGCTCCCCCAAACTGATTATTAGATACCATCTGGATAATAGTAGGTTTAAGTTCAAATGAATTAGCAGCTAAAGCAGGGTGTTGAATACTACCATGAAGTTCATCTAGTGTAGGGTTAGCATAATCTCTGAAAGGTTTAAATTCTTGATGGTTTTCAACATTTTGATTATCTTGATTTTCCATTTCTTGAATATTTTTATCTTTTTCTGAATTTTTAATTTTTTTTTCCTATAGTTCTCTCTAATTCAGAATCATAAGGCACAAGTCCCTTAGAACCTAAACTACACATATAAAATTAACAAAATAAAATTAAACACACTAACAAAAATAATGAAAAATAAAAACTTAATTTTTCTATAAATTTCTTTAAATGAAAATTTAATTAACTTCCCCGGCAATGGTACCAAAACTTGATCCCCGAATATTTATGCTTATGATTTAGATAGTAAATTATACTTTAATTATTTATAAGATGGGATAGTATGAAAGTATACGTCTCATTTATCAAGTAATATAGGACTTTTAATTATGCCCCGAGATATCGAACCCACAAGGAAATATTTAAAAATTTAAAGAAATAAGAAAAATAACTTTATACTATTTAAAATGATTTTGTAAAGTATGTTTTAAGATATAAAGTTTTTCAAATTTATTTTTGGTATTTTGTGGAAAAAAAGTAAAGCAAACAACTAAAGTTAACACAACTTTAAAATAGTATGAAAGCAAATGAGAATAAAATATATTTTTCCTTTTCAATGAATCAGTAAAAATTATGAAATTTCATTGTGGAAGAATCTAAAATGTGTTGTGCCAAATAGAAGCAATTATATTATTTACCCTTACTTTGATCTATAAAGAACATTGGTTAATTTGATGATTTAAAATCTTGTAGTTGGGTTGGGTAGAAAAGATACTAGCTCTCACTCTAGAGTTCCCTCGATTCTCTCCACCCAGGGGCTAACATCTCATAACAAAATTTTTCACATCAAACCAAATTAGGGGGCTTAAGCCTGTCACTCTTAAGTCATCTAATTTTACTCTCTATTATAAGCAAATCTTCATATTTATTTGCACCCAATCATATGGACTACAACTATCATCCATATATTTGCATGTGATTCTTTCCAATTTTTGTTTGAGACAATACCTCAATGGATCTTACATAATCTCACAACAAATTTTAATATCTTTATTGGCTAAATCAAGAAGTAAATGAAGTGCAAAGTAGTGAATCATCACAACTTCATCCAACATTGAAATCCTATATTTCACACAACTTCCTTCCATAATTTAATTACTTCATCATTTAAAAGGAAAAAGATAAAGAAAACAACTCAGAATCCATGGAGAAAACACAATCACAATTTAATTTGAAAGTAGAAATCATAGTGAAAACACAACAAGTTTTACTTAAAAACCAAATGTAAAACAAAGTTAAACACTTATCTGGAAATCCTCTCCACAAGACTCTTGAAGTTCTTTTAAAACTTTGCTTTTTCCTTACAAGAATTAATAGAGGTTGGCGCCTAACTCTGTAGACTCCGAATCTCTATTCTACTCTTAATAAAAACTAGATACAATTAATAATAAAAGTGTTGAAGTGGAAATGTGTACTTTCTCTAGCATAAACTTGACTCTTAACACTAATCACACCCTCCAACAACAACCCTTTTTCTGATATTCAAGTCTTCTTTTTAAAACTTTCCAAAATGTGCCTTGGTGTCTCTTCAAAATATGTCCAGATTCAATGTATCCACCAAGAATACATCCATCCGTTCAAATTTTAAATGAATTTTGGCGCTAATGGGAAGTTAGTGAAGTTTAAACCAAATGATGCTTAAAAAACCCTTTCAAATTTGCACCAAATTAAATAAATTCGTCACTTTAACTGTGACACCTATTCATCAGCCATCCGGCGCTTAGGCGCTAGAGGCCAATTTTACACATCTTTCAATTTTTGCTCCAAATTTGATCCTCTTTTGCTCCTTTCATCATAATCACTCATTTTAATTATACTTGCAAGAAAAAAAAAATACCTTCCATTAAAGTGTAATATCATCAAAAATAGGTATAAAAATGTGCTTAAAAAGACTATATATTTTAGGTATATCAGTGTACCCTTCTAAATGCAGTAATTCATAATGGTACAATCCTTGGTGACTTTGGTGAGTTTTATGGTGGGCATACTCCTTTTTTATTAATGCAATAAGAAGACTTATAATTTTCTTCTCATGCCTTTGACACTTAGCTAGGTTGTTTGTGAGAAAATTTTAAATATCATCGTAATTATGGTCTGAGAAATGTGAATATCCGCAGTGTGGAACATGTGGGACGTTTATATAGGCACTGATGGTGTCGTGGTCATAAACTACCTTTTTTCTTCGCAAAAAGATCTTCTCATCCATAGGTTCCTTCACATTAGTGAATAACTCACAGATGATACGAACTACAGTATGAAAAATTTGGTAGCAAAGATGCTCCCCCAACTTGCCTCGAACTATTTTGCAATCTCTCTACATGGTGCTGAGAACACTCATTTTGGGATCAACTTCCTTGACATAAGAATATTGCTAAAGAGATTTGTGGCCTTCGTACTCAAGAACATTGTTTTGTCAAAGGCCATATATTTGCTCTTACCTTTGGTCTTTGGAGCAATGCCACGTGAGGAAGAAAATACACATCAATGTACTATATAACTTGCCCAAAACATGATATTCTAAAGCTATTGATTACAAATCTGAATTCCACTTAGAAGTTCATGGTATCCAGAGGTGGTTTCTCAGGAAAGAGCTCCCCTTAGTGTGCTTTCGCAAAAGAAGGAGTTGAAGGAAAAATGGCAATTTTAGTCCAAATAATGCTTAAAAAGAGTGTGGAGCCCGTGCACCGCGATATGAGCGCAGGCGCATCTTTGCATAAGGAGCAGGAATAAGGTGGTTGTGATATAGGCTTGGGCACGATGGAATGCTTAAGGTTTGCGGTGCGCCAGAGAGTGTGGTTGCATCATGTATATCGATTTTGTGTATTGTACTATATTTGATCTGATTATTGATTATCCTTCAAGAACACCAAAGTCAATAGGTTTGTTCATATCCATGACATTAACTGTTAGTTTTCTACCATATATTATCAGAGAGTGAATAGATTGGCTGAAGTTTTTAATAAGACTTTGGTCAGTCTTATCAAAAAGGACTTTACATGCTAATAAAAAGGAATGGCATGAGAAGCTCTCGGAAGCCTTGTGAGAATATTACATGAAACCTCATACACCCACAGGCTCTAGTTCATATGTATTGACTTTTAGGTCCAAAGCTGTCATTCCTTGGAAAGTTGAATTGTCTTCATTGGCAATTGTTATAAGAAACAATATAAACAGTAATTCAAACATCTGACTATGATTCAAAGAGTTGGTTAACCTAGATAGGCTATGGTTACAAGCCCAACAGAACCACTAGCTATATCATGAAGCCTATGATAAACTCGTGAGGCCCCATACTTTTGCGATTAGAGGCATGGTATTGGTCCAAAACCATCCCATAATGATCACTGTCATACACATGTTGATGCAAAAGATGGTTGGGGAGGAGTTTTAATTTATGTAAATATGTATATTTTAGGAAAATATCATTTTTAATTTTTTAGAATATGAAATCAAATCGATCTCATATATGCAATAGTTTAAATGATCAAGCCATGTATCTATCCCGAAGAATGGATATATTGCTTGGTGATGACGATTGATAAAATAAACTAAAGAATTATTACATTTGTTTGGTCTGCAAACCATTTATGTTGACCGACAATTTCCCTTATCTAATATGAAAGAATTAGATAGTGTTTATATTAATTTGGGGTCTTTAAGTTTCCTATAAGGGAAAACCCTTATAGTTAATTACATCTTAGACAACCAAAGTCACCTAAGAAAACTCTTGATATAGATAAGAAACTATTGTATTATGACTTCCCAAAAAATAGGATCTTCAAGAAAATGTGGTAATAGGAAATCCAATAGGTGAGTGGCTCCAATTTTGAAAGAATTATTATAGGACTCCAAAGGAAAAGGAAGCTAGGGGAAATACATAGATCCAAGGAATATCTTGATGTCCTCCTAAACTACACTATGGTTTGGCTCTAATGTGAGAAATTAATTTATTATTTCATAATGCCAATTTAATTATTTAGGGCTTACATTCATTTGATACCGATCATGTGAATAGCCTGGAAGATAAGAGGATTTATGTCATACATATTAACAACTTTGGAATCCTAAGATGAGTTAGGGCTTATATTGCACAACATGGTTATGCAAAATCCTAAAGAGATGAAGTGAAGATTTATACCATACTAGGCAAGCTACCTCAAAGTCCTATTGTTTGTTGTTTAATTCTTAGGAGTGTTGCTTTTGAAGATGGTCGTGCTGCCCACTTATGCATGCTCCAAACTCATTGTCGTAGCATTTTTAGTTTAAAGAAATGTTAAATGTAAAGGATGAGAGAAGTATTTTGTATTAGAAATGTTTAAATTGAGATGTCTTAATATCTTAATCAGGGTAATATTTAAGTTGATTATTGTGAAACCGGTTAGGATCCCATGGTTCCCTCATTCCGCACAACTATTTTCTTGGGATTCACTTAGACCAAATGAATTTACTAAACTTAACTTAGTGAGTTTCGTACTTTCGATTATACCATGAGAAATTTCGTTAGGTTTCCTCCTCTGAGGTTTTCCCGATCATCTAAAGAGACTTTTTAATTTAGTTTCACTTGTTTATTTTAGTTTTGTTTGTGATTAAATTTTGAGTTGTCTTATATTTTGAATGTTGTGGCGATGGATTTAATTTTTGTTTGGATTTGATTCTTGTTTTGGCTTTGGTTTTGCGGCTATCTTATCATACAGGATGACATTGTTATTTACCATGCAAGCTTACAATAAAGAGAGTGCAGGAAAGAAGATGTTGTAAACTTATAAAACCTTACATGTCAAGTCTTCTTGTTTCTCCACCTGAAACTTTAGTATCTTTTACAATAAAAAATTATAATTTGCCAGAAATTTAAGCCTATAGATTGGTTTATCACAAACTTACCAAAACTTATGACATAACTTGGTGGGCTCTATTTGTTCATTTGATGCCTTCCTTTAATAAGTATAATATATTCAATTGTCCTGCAAGATGTCTAGCCGACTCGTGAAAAGATCCAAAGAGTATCTCGAATTATCACAATCCTTTTGAACTTTATTGAGTTAATTTGAACTTATCATACTCACTAAATGATCCATCTATTTCATACCCTTATGCTCAGTGAATTCATGTTTTGATCATCCCATAAATGGGGTAAATAACATTTGAAATTTTATTTGTATGTTATGTGAGTAGAGGCCCTTAAGGGGGGAGGGGCAAGTTGATTTGTTGATAAACTTAGCCAAATTTAGTTTGGGAGTGGACTTGTAGCATTTCAAAAAGTGTTTGATGTTAATTAAGCTTTCTTTTCTAAACCTCATTCGTTAAATTTAACTAAGCCTAGTCTCACTACCAAGCCCTTAATACTTAGTGAGTATATTTGCAATTTTAAGAAAAGCATAAACGTGTGAGTGTGGTTATATTCAAATTATCAAATTATCATTTAAATATCAGATAGGGGTATTGAATTAGTTAGTTATTGAATTCCAAAGTTAACCCCTAATTTCAAGAATCATTTAATTTTAATTATCTTCCAAGCTGGAACAATTAGGGAAATTGAAATTTTACCTTTTAATGTGACAAAAGTGATATGAATTTCTACCATTTACCTTTTCATGTTTCAATCATTCAAATGTGCTTATTAAAATCATTATTACCCTTCTACCCTATAATTATACCAAAATGTTAATTAGGGCTAGATTCTTCAAAATTATAACTTTGTCCCTGGGGTCTTAACACTTCATAATTAATAAAATTTAACTCAAATGACTTTAAAATTTTATGTTGCCCAACTTATGGGTTAATTAAAACATCAGAGGAGAAAATGTGATTTTATTTAATTTTTATAATTATTTTTAATGCAAAATATGGATTTTAAAAGATAAATCAATAACTTATTAAAAAAAAATTTATTCTTAAGAAAATTACAGTAGGTTCACCTAGACAAGTGGACCACATGAACCAAATTTCATGATTTTTAAATTTTAATTTATTTATTACAATTATTTCAAATTTTAAAGTATTAATTAAATAGAAAATACTATTTAATTTAAAAATTAAGTTTTGTATTTTTATTAAATCTCTTTGAGATCAGGGGACCCAAAGAAATAACTTTCATATTTTTGTGATTTATATTTCATTTTTAGAATTATTTAAGTGAGAAATTATGGAAAAACCAATTTTTAAGCTTTAGAAATTTTTTTAATCCTTTAAAAATTAATATCTTCACTTAGAGAGTTAAGAAACATATTTAAATTGTTCCTAAGTGATTAAGAGGTAATTTAGAACAATTCCACAAAGTTTGTTATTTTTATGATTTTTATTAATTTTTAATTATTAAATATTTAAAATAACCTTAAAAATGAAAATTTTATTTTAATTGCATTTTAATTTTTCTTATGTTCCTCTGATCACAGAGAACTCTTAAAACTAATTTTTTATTTTTTTAGATGTATTTTAATTTTTGGAATTATTTTAATGCTAAAAATACCATTTAACTTGAAAAATCAAATTTAGGGGGTTAATTAACTCCAATTGACTTTAAAATTTTTATGGTAGTTCCTCTGACCCAAAACCACAGTGGAGAATTAATTTCAAATCATTTACACTTATATTTAACCCAATTTAATTTCATTTCATTTTTTGGTTTTAGTGACAATTAGGGTTATATTTAGTGAGCCTACCAAAATTTACTTTGCATTTTTTTGCCATGTCTGACTTTCCTATGGTCCTCTGGTCAGAGTGAACCTACCAAAATTTACTTTGCATTTTTTTAATTAATATATTAATTATTATAATTTTTATACCAAGATAAACATGATAACTTCAAAAATAGAGATTTCCTCATAGTAATCTCCCCTGACATTGGAAAAATCAGGGAAGTTCCCTCATGACAGAGAGGAAAAAAAGCCCTAAGTTTCAAGTTATGGTGAAATGTGTATGCAAATGGAGAAACCAAACACTAAATACTATATTTAATTAATTAAAAACAAAATACAAATCAATTAAACATAAAACCATTTCCACATTGTTCTCCTATGTTCACTAAGCAAGAGGGTTTTTTTAAATTTTATGATTTTTCTACACCAAGTTGTGAATTTTTAAAGTTCACTAATTTAAATAATTCACAAAATCTCTATTTTCCTACTTAAACCACGTGGAGCCGTGTCATCCTTGGCAGCTCCAAAGTCTTCACTCGTCGCTCTGCCTTTTGACATCGCCTTATGACTCAGCAGCCAAGCATCCGTGCTTTATGCATTGCGGTTTTATCCAATGCAATCAGAGTCGTCTGTTCAATATATGCTCAATCCAACAATGCATGTTCATCATCTTCAATTGATTCATCTCGAGAGCTGTCCACCTTCTAGCCCTAATATCTCGAGCTAGACTCAACCAATTCACTTTGGGTTTGCTCCTAGAGCTTCATCTAAGCAAGATGAACCTATCTATACAACTTATGCACCATGAAGTACAATATAAATACATGGAGAATCAAAATAGGCTCGGGATGAAGAGTGAGTTCAACACCTTTTTCTAAGAGGGGAGGCCTCAATCAAATGGTTATGGTAGCTTCGATTGGATTCAATGAACCTCCAGATAAAGCCTCTTGCTATGGCGAGAAGCCTAGACCTAAATTCGACTAGGGATGATTTCATGTGTTAATCAAACTCTGGTCTAGAAGCTCTCTGTGATGGGTCTTTGATGGTGGAACTACTTATCCTACTCTAGTGATGGTGTAGAGCAAGTTGGTTTGGGATTTTAGGCAGTGAGAAGAGGTAACTGAGATTGTCCTAGTTTCAGCTAAAATTTCAATGGGAAAATTAGGTATGGGCAGTGGGGATTATGGCTAGATTACATTGGGATTGCACTTAGGAGGTCTCAGGGAAGCCGTGGAAGCAGTTTGTCAGAGTTTCCTTAATAAATTTTTAGCACTCCATTTGGCCTTGAATGATGGCTTTTTTAGCCATGGCTGCATGGTGGAGCTCAGGGCTTGCTAGTGGGTGGAATTGTCTGCTTAAGTGGAAGGCAAATCAACTCCAGTGAGCAGCCAGAGTTTGACACATTGGATGGGTTAATTAGGTTGAGTTTGGCTTGGGGTGGCTCTTGGTTTTGGCTCATCCAGTGACTAGGACGGTAGGCCAGGCCAGGGGAGGTGGCCAGTGGTCAGGTGACCAAGAGGTCAGGCCATCATGGTGATGAACTTAAATGCCTAAGTGTTTATTGCAAATCTCCTTAGGTTTTACCCATTTAAGGAAGTGGATCCCATAATTTAGGGGACACTTGGTCCATGGCTCCACTACAGTGGGCTAGGTGGATCTAGCTTAGTCCTTAGGGTCCCAAGGCTAGCTATGGTGAGCTTGGTTTGGTCACTTTTAGTTTAATTTGGCTACGTTGATCATGGGTTCAATTTGGGCTATTGGGTTTAAGTTGGGCTAGGTTGGGTTTAATCTTGGATTGGGTCAAATTGATTGAGCAATATTGTGTGTATGATTGTTATGAAGAGTTTAGAAAAGGATTGGAGTGGGTTTGAATTGATTTGGGAGGTGGATTTGACTTGATTTAGGTATTTCGTCAATTTTGAAGGTTCAAAATGGTTTATGGGATGTTATGAAGAGTGCTTGACATAAATTGGGTGGAGATGTTAGGGTTAGGGCATTCAATTTGGTGTCATTTGGTCATGTAGCACATTTGGAGGAAATTTGGGGTTTTTGGCCTGGGTTGGATTTGGGTGAGGCTTGAGTGGAAATTTCGGTAAATTGGTGGTTCAATTTAGTTTAAGGGAATGTTATGAAGAGTTTTGGATATTAATTTGAGGAATATTTTTTGTCATGAGGTTCAATTTGGTGAAATTTGGTTACATGGTCAACTTTGGGATTTTTATTCAGGTTTAAATTGGGTTTGCATTTTGGTCAAATTGAGCTTAGATTTGGTTTATATTGGTATTGGGGATGATGAATTTTGGTTTAGAATTGAAATCGAGCAAGATTGGGGTCAATTGGATAGACATTAGGGGTGATTTAGGGGAAATTGGGTCTTTAATGAGAATTTGGGGCTTTTGGTCAAATTGGGCTAATTCGGTCAAATTGAACTCATGGGATGCTTCAAAACTAAAACTGGGAATATTTGGACGATTTTGGGAACTTTTGAGAATTTTTGGAATTTTTGGGCTAGGAGGGGCAATTTGGTAATTTTGGGGATTTTGGGGTATTTTGTGAATTTTGGTAAATTTGAGGTGCTTTGGGTATTTTGAGTTGTGAGGAATGTTTTGGAATGATTCTTGGAGAAAATTAGAAAATTTGGGTAATTTTTTAGATTTTTGGTATTATGGGTGAAATTAAGATTTTAGGGGTAATTTGGTAGAGTTTAGTGGTAAAGGGGCTAAACGTTTGAAAGTTTTGGTAAGGTTGGGGTTGAGTGAGATTGATAACTCATTTGAGCAATGGACCAAGGGAATTTGCCATTTGGTTCCTCCATGTACTCGTACTAACCAAACCCTAGCCTAGGGCTAAGAGCTTGGGGAAACCACCTACATGAGTTTCCAAAGAAGTAGGAGATTAAGCTTCAAGGAAATTTGTCATGTTTGGTTGTGAGGTAGTTTGTGAGAGTGTATGTGCAAGTGTGTGAGCCTCACCCAGACTAGACAGGGTCCTAAGGATTGACCAATTTATAGGGAACACCTTTTGAGCTTCCTATTGCTTAGTTTCATCCTCCTAAGCATTTAGAGGTTAGTCTTTAAACATTTGAAAACTTCAAGTGAAGTAAAGAAGTGTTTTGATTTTCTATGGGGTAAGGGTTCCATTGCTAGTCTTCTAAGATAGTTACCAGGAAAGTCCTATGGCTAGAACCTAGGCTATTCTAAAGAAAGACTAGACCTCAACAAAAGTGAGGTCAACAACACATTGAAAAACCCACCAGGGAAGGTCTATTCGTGATCAAGAAGGTCTATGAAGGAGAAAATACATGCTAGTTAATGCAGATGGAGTTCACTTAAATAGAAAATATCTGAAGATGTAGTATGCTTATGCATAACTTGATCTTGATATATTTTACACATAAGATATTTTCAAACTTTATGTAATCTTGTGAATTGATTATCAAGTAATAAAAAAAGCATCCTTGATACCTTTATAAGCAATAAAATTGCCTTATTTTGATGCTCCATCTGTGTAAATCACTTGAGATGACGTCTTTTCTATACTTGTTAAAAGAAAACTTATCAAAGCTCATACAATACGTATGTGGAGAAAGTCATGTTATTCTCTGAAAACTAATTTTTGGGTTTTATCTAGGAAAGGTTGAAGTCCTTAAGGCAGCCTATACTTGTCACTCCTATTAAGTGATATAAGATAAGCTATATATTTCTCTTATTATATGTTTTTGAACAAATATTTTACATAGGGTATGAGAACAAAATATACCCATTCAAAATAAAAGGCTATGGTAAATTTCCTAAAAGAATTGCATTAATTTAGTCTAAAGCTAAACATCGCAAGTATTTTATGCTTTATGAGTTGAACTTCAGTTCCCAACAGTTTGACTTGCCTTCTATGTGGGTTTCCACCCACCACCTTTTTAAACTAAATGTGTTGACCTCCTGGTCCATTGGCCCTTCCTTTGGAAGATGACTTATTTCCTTCATGATTTATGTTCAATGTTTATTTCTGTGAATATGGTCAAGCAAATTTTGAGCCTATGTAGATACCCTGCTTGATGGGAATCACAACTAGAAGCTTTACCAGTTCTCTACGAGTGAGCATACCAATTGGTTGCGATCACACATGAAGATTAATCCTTCTTCGATCTAATCCTCTATATGCTTATAGGGTTGGTTGTGAGGCCCTGCTTAGATGGAATAAGGCTTTTCTTCCTAATGTAACAAACATTTTAAATCAAATCTAAGGATAGGAGTAAGACTACCTTAAATAGAGTAAGGTTTCTGACCCCTCAACTAGTGTCAGGTTGGTTGTGAGACCCTCTTAAATAGGAGCATGACTCTCTTCCCTAATCTAGCTAAGCTATTTTAATCATAGGTGGGATGTGAGTCCCAGTGTTTTCTTACGTAATTCAATAGCCAAACCAAAACATTTTTTAGGATTGAAGGTAAGTCCACCTTAAATAAAGTAAGTTGTCCCTTCTGGAACTATAAAAAAATCAAATTAAATCTCTGGATAAAAGTAAAAACATCTTAATTAGAGTTATTTTTTTTATTCCTCAATTAGCACTAAAATTCGAAAATACTTCCCTAGCATTTTTCCTCGACTTGCGATAAATGACTCACATCACACGAGATGATTGAGCATTCTAAATTGACTACATTGTTTAAGTCATTTGTCAATTATGGTTTAAGTTAGTTAACATAGGCTTAAATAGTGAATTAGAAAAATTGTGGGTACTCTGCTCGACAGGAACCATAAATAAAAGCTTGGTCGGTTCTTTAAGAGTGAGCATAATAGATGACTTGAGTTACATGAGATACAACCTTCCTTGATCTACTCACCTTGTTTACCTCTTAGGTTGGTTGTGATACCCCCTTAAATGGATAAAGACATTCATCCATAATATAACATGGATGTTGTATCAAATATGAGGTTTGGTGTAAGACCCCCTATATGGATAAAGGTGTCCTTTCCTCAACTGGTTCTTAAAATTGGAAACAAGCCTACTAAATAGATCAAGTCCGCCTTTCTTAAACTAGTTCAAAAGAATAATTCGAAGTTTGGTTTAAGAACCTTCTAAATGGATAAAGGCATTGTTTCCTCAACTAATTCTTAAGATTGGAAACAGGCCTCCTAAAAACAGATCAAGGCCTCCTTTCTTAAATTGGTTTAAAAGGAATACTTAAAGTTTGGTGTAAGACCCTCAAATGGATAAAATTATTCTTTCTTCAACTAGTTCTTAAGATTGGAAATAAGCCTCATAGGCAGATCAATTCTTAAACTAGTTCAAAAGAAAAATTTTAGATTTTGTGTAAAACCCCTAAAATGGATAAAGGCATCCTTTCCTTAACTAGTTCTTATGTTTGGAAACAAGACTCCTAAACGGATCAGGGCCTCCATTCTTAAACTATTTCAAGAATAAAATTTGAGGTTGAGAAGTGGGCCCCTCTAAACGGGACTAATGCATCTTTTCTTCAAACTAGCTCTTAAGATTGGAAATAGCACCCCCCCCAAAAAAAAAAGGAATAAGTCCTCCTATCTTAGACCAGTTAAGAAAAAATGCAAGGTTCGAAATTAAACCCCCTTTATTAGGAATAAGGCATCCTTTCCTAAAAAAATCTTAGGGTTGGAAATAAGCCTCCTGAATGAATTAAAGTCCCCTTACCTAAATACAATTAATAAGCATGCCACTTAGTTAGGATGTGAGACCACCTTAAATAAGTGAGAAAATCCCCTTTCTAATGTAGCAAACAGGCTAAGTCCAATTTGAGATTGGAATGAAACAACCCTAAATAGGGTAAAATTTTTTACTCCTCAGATGGATGTCAGGTTGGTGGGGAGGCCCCTTCTAACAGGAACAAGTTCCTCCCTTCCTAAAGTCTATCAAATCTTCCTTTTAATGCCTTTTCTTGTCAAATCCACCAAAAAAATGACTTCCTGAAACATACCACGAAGAAGTTTGGTCGCACAATGCAAGTATACCTGTCAAGTAATAATTTGGTTAAAGAGTATTGCGTATCGATCACACGAGGAAGAGTTAACAATTATTTCAGTAGAAAAATCTCTTGTTTATGAATCTGGTGAACCATGCTAGGCACTCTCTCAATGAAGGTTTTAAATTCTAAAATCCTAAAAAAATATAATATAATGTAGGTATAAGAATTAAAAAAAAGGTAAAAATACTTGGTGATCATGGTGATCCTGATACTCATGAATATTTTCTTACTTGATTATTGTGAATTCGGGATATAGTACTCCTTATGCCTTTGTCTATGTCAAAGGAAGCCTAGAATCTATGAAGTTGAGGCTTCCATAATCCCCATAGCATTCTGTATAACTTTTCAGATCCCTATAAATGGTTACAGAATTCCACTAAAATATGTTTATCCTCTTGGAATTTTGTGGTTAACCCTTCATTTCCACTAGCAAAAAATAAAGGTCATAGCTTCATGAAACATTTTAACATCCTAGTTAGCCAGGAGTAAATTACATCTTAGGTTAATCAACAACATAGGCCATGAAAGCACAAGAAAACACCGCCTAAAAAACTCAAAAAATCATGATGAAAATCACTTCCCTTACACCACAAAGACAAGAAAAAGAGTTTAGCCATTAATTGTCAAGAATACTATAGCCACGAAATCCCTACAGATCTTGTTTTTAAGATATAAACGACAGTAAAACTTACAACAAAGGCTTGTTCTATCCACAAAAACAACACCTCTCCCTCTCATAAAATAAATCTCTCAACAACTCTCAAGAAATCAAAGTGGAAAAGCACCCTTAAGGTTTCGATCCAAAGAAATTAAAGCAGGTGTGTCGAATTGTAGCGTAGGTGTGTTGGTCTAGAATCTCCTTCTTGTGCTGATGTCCATTATTTTTTTCTAAATTTTCACTTCCGTCCAATCTCCTGCACAATTAAGATAAAAATACCCTTTTCAAGCATAATATTATTAGAAAAGGATGTAATAACATGGTGAAATGTCTATATAAAAATCACATATTTAGCTTATATCAACTAGCACATGAGATTGGTTTTGCGATTTAGTTATTCTTATTGATATAGTTGATTTGGTTAGTGGTTGATCTAATTTTTGTTATTAACAGTGATTTTTGATGGCTTAATTGGTTTTGGTGCAGTTTGATTATTATGTTTTTATTCTATTTAAGGATAGGTATTGCAAATGTTGATTTGGTGGTACAGTGGTTTCTTATTGATTGTTTGTTGCTGCCCTATACAACTTTAATCTTATGCTAGTTTGAGAATTTCATAATTTCTTATTTTGATGATATTAAGTGTGCTATAAGCCCTTAGTTATTAGTGTTTGATTTAAGATCTTTCTAGTTCTAATCTATTATCAAAAGGTAATCCTTGCTTAGTTGTGTTATTATGGTCTTCTAGATGCTGGTGTTGTTGTTTCAGATGTTGGTGTTGTTGAAGCCCACAACTATTGTTGGTATATTTGAAGATTTTCTGGTTTCATCCAATAATCCTAATTTTGTAAAATTATGTTTTACAACTGCAAAAAGGGTTTAAGTGGAGATTTTTATGTACTACTAAACTAACTCAAGCTAAATAGTATAAATAATTAGTTAAATTTTAATCACTAAACATTTTTAAATATCATAGTCAACATCACAACATAACTCACCTCTCAATAACTATCTTATCTTAAAGGTAGAATTTTTAAGTCATTCTAAGGATGATGGCGGTCATCCATTTAGACAAATTTTTTTTAGCTGATATTTTTAATGAACTAGATCAAGAAAAAAATTATAAATAAAAATATTGCTCAAAAGAACATGAGAAAATTTATCTTTGAGTTGACGTGCTACTTCATTAGTTGAAGCATGTTACTTCAAGGAAGTTCCTGATGGCATTTTCATCAATAAGAATTTGTTGCTACATACCACTGAGCATAATCATCCATGACCTATCTTTGAATCTATGTGCACATGTTTATTATCAACGAAAAAATGTAATTCTCCAAGAATAATGTCAAATAATCATGCAAATTGGTGAGGTTGCACCTTTTATTTTTCCTAATAGTTTTATTGATTACAGCTATTTCTATGCTTGAGATGAATATTCCAAAAAATCTCAGATGTATAACATATTATATCCATGAGGAAGAGGTCTCATTCATGAGTTCATGAATGGTGGTGAGGAATTTACGCAGGTGGCATCACAGTTATCCATTTACGGATCTAAAGGTAAGTTCTGATGTCCTTATGCAAATCACAAAAGATATAGCATATCTATTACCCAAGGAAGCCTGTTTGGATCTTTACCGCAAGGGATTTAAATCAAATTATTGGTACTAGACTGTGTTTGGTGAGCAAGATCCAGAAGTTTGATACGATCAAGTTGGTACCTCAATAGCTCATGCCCCTTGACGAGAGGAATACAATCCTGACACATACAAAAAAATGATTCATGATGATCACATAGCTCATTTTGTTGAGAGTGTTCCACACAAAAAATGAAACACTGCACAATGATGCACAACAATTCCATGACTTATTAAATGTTGTACAACAACCGTTATGAGATGGTAGCACAACAAATGTGAATATATCAATGGCGCTGAGAATGTTGAGCATCAAATCTAATTTTAAAATGCCTCGAGAATGCTTCAATTAGGTAGAACATTATTGAAGAAACAAATCCTACAGAGAATTTACTTCTGGAGGATCCATACAAAACCAAAAAGTTAGTGACAATCGTGTTACTATTTGAGATGATTTATTGTTGTGTTAAAGACAACAACAACAACAACAAAGCCTTAATCTCACTAAGTAGGGTCGGCTACATGAATCCTTTTTCTTCATTGCATCCTATTTAGTGTTAAATTTTCATTTAATTCTAATAAATTAAGATCTTTTTTATGCAGTAAGCTCAAGTTTTCCTAGGTCTACCTCTACCTTTCTTAACGTAAGTTGTATCTAAAACATCTACTCTCCTAATCAAATCATTCGGTGGTCGACGTTTAATGTGACCAAACCATCTAAGGTGACTCTCTCTAATTTTATCTGTCACTGGTTCAACACCAACCTTATTACAGATATATTCATTTCACATTTTGTCTCTAAGTTTAAAGCCACTCATCCACCTAATCATTCTCATCTCGGCTACACTTATGCTTCTCTTTTAAAGGCCAACATTCAGCACAATAGAGCATTGCAGGTCTCACCACCATCTTATAAAATTTTCCTTTCAGTCTAAGCAGTATTTTTCTATCACACAATAGGTCGGACGCATTCCTCCACTTCAACCAACCAACCTAAAGTCTACTATTAACATCCTTATCTATATCACCATTGCTTTGAACAATGGACCCGAGATATATAAATCGTACACACTTTTTAATAATTTGATTACCTAAAGTTACACTTCTGTCAATCGAGCTACTATTACTAAAATTACATTCCATGTATTCAGTTTTAGTTCTACTCAAACGAAGACCTTTAGAATCCAATGTAGACCTCCATAATTAAAGTTTTTCCTGGGCTTTTTCTCTCGCCTTATCCACGAGGAGGATATCATCAACATTAAGCATACACCAAGGTACATCCTCTTGTAAATGCCCAGTAAGACCATCCATAAATAAAGCAAAAAGATACGGGCTTAAAGCCGATCCCTGATGTAAACCAATAGAAATAGTAAAATATTTGGTCAATCCTCCTTCAGTTCGAAAACATGTAACAACTGTAATATACATATCTTTAATGACTTGAATATAGGTCATTTCAACACCTTTCTTCTCAATGACTCTCCAAAGAACATCTCTAGGAACATTATCATCTGCTTTTCTAAATCAATAAAAATAATATGTAGATTCTCCTTATTATCTTTGTACTTCTCCATCAAACCTCTCAATAAATGTATAACTTCCATAGTAGACATGCCCGACATAAATCCAACTTGATTATGAGAAACCTTGGTAGTTGTCGGCATATTTTTAGGTTATATGTTTTATTTTGAAAATGGGGTCGCCTACAGAAATTGTCGACAAATTTTTTATATTTTAAATTTAATTTAAATATATAGTTTAAAAGATAACATTTGATTTTGAAAGTAATTTTAAGTTTAAAAGTTTTAAGATAAGAAATCAAACCGATCTCACATCCCAAATAGTTTATATAAACGAGCACCGCACCACAAACCGTGTATCTATGCCGAAGAATAGACACACTGCTTGATGATGGGGCTCGATTAAATAAACTAGGAGATTTGTGACATCCGTTTGGTCTGCAAGCCAATTTTATAAGCCAACAAGTTCCCCTGCTAAATATAAATGAATTAAGCAGGGTTTATATTACCTGGGTTCTTAAAGTTCCCTATAAGGGCAAGCCCCTATAGTTAATTACATCTTAAATGACGGGAATCACTTAAGAAAACTCTCGATAATGATCAGTGGTTTTGCTCTCAAGAATTTCAAAGTTTAAGGTTTTCAAAGGATTGAATTTTGGAAATTTCAAAAGGGAATGACTCAAAATTTGGAACAATTTATTTTAGAGAATCCAAAGGAAGAGAAGTAGGAGAAGCCGAGGATCAAAGAAGAATCTTGGTAACTTCCCAAACTATCCTATTGTTTGGCTTAGATTTGGGAGTTTGTTTAATGTTTCAATCCTGCCAATTTTAGTTAAATAGGACTTATATTCGTATGACATAATCATACAAACAACCTCGAAGATGTGAGGGTTTATGTCGTACTGAACGACTACCTCGGAGTCCTAAGACCGGTTAGGGCTTAATTTAAATGACATGATCATGCAAATGCCTAACGAAGAGTTGAGGATTTATGTTGCACTAGGCAAACCACCTCGAAGTCCTATGGCTTGGTTATTTAATTCTAAGAAAGTTTAGCTGATTTAGAGTTGTTTTGCTGACGAAGATGGTCGTGCTGCCCACCGTGCTCCGAGCTCCTTGTTGTTGCAGAAGTTTAGTTTTAGAACTCATAAATCAGGAGATGAGAGAAGTGTTTGGTTTAGAAATCTTAAAATTCAAGTGTTTTTTAATATTTTAATTAAAACAAATCTTAAAGTTGATTATAACAGAACTGATTAAGATCCCACGGTTCAGTCATCCCGGCACCATTATTTTCATCGAATTCACTTAGTCCAGATGAATTTGCTAAACTCAACTGAATGAGTTCCACACTTTCATTTAGACCGTGGGAAATCCCGTTAGCAACACATGGGTTACATCATCCGAGGTATTCTCGATCATTCAACGAGACGTTTTAATTTAGTTGCAATTATAGTTTTGTGTTTTGTTTGTGATTAAGTTTTGAGTTGTTTTATATTTTGGAATGTTGTGGCGGTGAATTTTATCTTGCAGTGATTTTTAATTTAGTTTTGGTTTCAGTTTTAGGGACTACCCTAAAGGTTTTGGTTTTCATGCAACAGTTGTTTATCATGCAAGAAAAGTAAAGTGCATTTGCAATAAAGTAAATGGCAATAAAATAAAAGCGTCACTGGAGGGTCTTCCCGTCATCCCAAGCTGCACTTGAAACAATGTTAAGGCATTTAAATATTTCAACAAGTACCTAGGTAAAGCTAAGGGAAAGGTTTTGGTTGTCTATCAAAGTCCTAATCCTATAGCTAGTCATCTCCTATGACGTCTAGGTTCTTGTATTTTGGTTTAGGGACAATTTTCTTCATCAAAGAACAATTAAGTTCAATTGTTCTTATAAACATCCTATCATATTGAGGAAGTGTTTAAGACGAGTCTTAAACATCTTTTCAATATTCTTTGGAATTGTTCTAAGTCCAAATGGATTTAATTAATCAGGTGAAGTAATCATCCGAGGTTTAATTAAGTTTTGTTCTTTTGCTCAGTGGACTAGGATGTTTGAATATCCTACGAATGAAGTGACACTTCGCCTAACACTCCATTTAGGAGTTATGAAAACAAGAGCTTTTAAGGGCAAATTGATATTTTTGTGATTTAATTTTAATTAATGGATTTAAGTTTGGAATAGTGTTCAAGTTGTTTCAGATCTATTTTGAATTCTTTATGTCTTAGGTGATGTTATATTTAATTTAATTTAATTTAATTTAATTTAATTTGGTTTAGTTTTGATTTTAATTTTATTTTATTTTTTTAATTTTAATTTAATTTAGACTTTAATTTAATTTGATTTTATTTTTTAATTTAATTTAATTTAATTTAATATGTCTTAATTTAATTTAATTTAATTTAATTTAATTTAATTTTAATTTTAATTTAATATTTTATTTTTTATGTTTTAAAGATGATTTAATTTAATTGTTAAAGTATCAATTTAATTGAAATTTTGGAAGGATTTAATTTAAATATTTTAATTTTAATTTAATTTAATGATTAAGTCTTTTAGTATTTTAAATTTTGAGTTTGAATTATCATTTTAATTAGGAATTAAGTATTATTAAGGTGATTAATTTAGGGACTCTTAAATTAAAGAATATATGTCTTCTAAATAATATCTCTATTTTAATAATTTCAATTTTTATTAATCTTCCAAATTTCATTAATTAAATGATTAAGGTTTATTCTTAAAAAAAGATTGATGGGTTTCTACCCTTTAATTATTTAAATTTCAATCATCCAAATCAGATTAGGATCAAATATTTCACTCTTTCATTTTATTAAGCCTAAAGTTTTAATTAAGGGTTAAAATTTTAATTACCATTTTGCCCTTCAAGCTTAATAATTCCATAACTCACTAAATTGAGCTTAAATGAATTTGAAATTTTTATGTGGATTCACTCACATTTTAGTAATAGTAGGTCTAGTGACAGCAGTGTAACTTTGGGTGATCAAATTATTAAAAGGTGTGAACGATTTAGATATCTCGGGTCCATTGTTCAAAGCGATGGTGATATAGATGGGGATGTTAATAGTAGAATTCTGGTTGGTTGGTTTAAGTGGAGGAATGCGTACGGCTCTATTGTGTGATAGAAAAGTTTCGCTTAGGTCGAAAGGAAAATTTTATAAGATGGTGGTGAGACCTTCGATGCTCTATGGTGCTGAATGTTGGCCTTTAAAAGAGAAGCATAATGTTAAGTTAAGTGTTGCCGAGATGAGAATGATTAGGTGGATTAGTGGCTTTACACTTAGAGACAAAATGCGAAATGAATATATCACGTAGAAGGGTTGGAGTTGCACCGGTGACGGATAAAATTAGAGAGAGTCGCCTTAGATGGTTTGGTCACATTAAACGTCGACCACACGAGATCCGATTAGGAGAGTAGATGTTTTAAATACAACTTATGTTAAGAAAGGCGAGAGGCAGACCTAGGAAAACTTGGGCTTATTGCATAAAAAATTATCTTAATTTATTAGAATTAAACGAAAATTTGACACTAAATAGGACGCAATGGAGAAAAAGGATTCATGTGGCAGACCCCACTTAGTGGGATTAAGGCTTTGTTGTTGTTGTTGTTGTTGTACTCACATGTCAATTAAGACATTAGAGGAGAAAATGTGATTTTTCTGTATTTAATTTATTTATATAATTATTTTTTGTAGAAAATAGGGATTTCCAATGAAAATTCAATAAGATGACCAAGGGAATTTTTCTATTCTTAAGAAAACTATGGGGCACTCCTATTGACCAGAGGACCACTTAGACTAATTGTGGTGATTTTTTGAATTTTATTTTATTTATTATAATTATTTTGATTTTTAGAGTATTAATTAATTTAAAAATAAAATAAAGGTTGAAAAATGAATTTTATATTTTTCAAAAATCTCTCTGATATCAGGGAAGCCAGAGAACCAATTTTCATAGTTTTCTGACTTTTCTTTGTTTTAATAGAATTATTTTAGTGAAAAGGTTGAAAAATACATTTTTAATATTAAAAATTACATTAAACCTTTAAAATTCAATATCTTATCCTAGGAACTTAAGAAAAATATTTAGTTTGTTCCTAAGTGTTTAGAATTCAAAATATGACATTTTGGTGATTTTTAGTATTTTTGTGATTTTTATTATTTTTTAATTATTAAAAATATTAAAATGATGATAAAAATCAACTTTTTTAGAAAATTACAATTTTAATTTTCCTAAGTTCCTCTGATATCAGAGAAGCTCCAAAACCATTTTTGTGAATTTTTGAAAAGTATTTTGTGAGTAATGAATTTTTAAAGTTTAATTTTACCCATTTTTGTTTAAGAGGCTTAATCAACCCATTTGGTGGGGTTAACCAAGTCCAATTGGTTTCAAATTTTTATGTGGTGTTCTTCTATCCCTAGAGGACAATGGAGAATTATTTTTAAGTTAATTTGATGAATGGTTAACCCTAATTAATTAAAGTTCAATTTTGGGTATTTAGGCCAATTAGGGTTTTTCAAAGTGAATTAGCTCAAAAATTATTTTTCCTAGGTCTCTCTAGCCATAAGAAATATCACCAAATTTTCGTAGAATTTATTTCTCAACATGCTAATTATTGGAATTAAAATACTCAAAACAGTAACATGAACTTGAAAAATCAATAACTTCTCATAGGGATGGCCTCGACATTGGAAAATTCGGGGAATGTTCCCAAGTTCGGAGGCTTCAAAACCCTATGGTCTCATGCCATGGTGAATTTCCTATATGCATGGAGAATTGAAATAGTGTAGAGAGTAAATAAATCATTAAAAATAAAATACTTAATGAAATTACTTGATTTCTTTTCCACATTATTTTCCTCTGTTTACTGAGCAAGAAGGTATTTTTATTTTATTTTTAGGATTTTTCTACACAAAGTTATGAAATTTTGAAGTTCTGGGTATTTAAAAAATAAGAAAAATCCCTATTTTCCTACTTATCCACGCGGCGCGGCGCCATCCTCGGCAGCTCCAAAGGGTCACGCGGAGCGCTCTGATTCGGCGCCGCCATCCAACTCAGCGCTCCAGGGGCCCGCGGTTCATGTCTCATTGCTCCGTCCGGCGCGATCCTGGCCGTCCACTCGATACACGTGCGATCCAACGGTTCCCAGTCATCGTCTACGACTGGTGTGAACCCGTGACCGTCAACCTTCTAACCTTAATTTCTCACTCGATTCTCAATGGATATTTGAGTTCTTATGCTCTATGGATTCGTCTTGAAGAGACGAACACATCCATACGGTAAACATGCATTGAAATTGATTCAAATTAAATGGAGAATCTCTGTAAGCTTGGGAAGAAGAGTGAGTCCATACCTTTGCTCAGAGAAGTGAAGCTTCAATCTAAGAGTTTTGTCACGTTCGATTGGGTCCAATCAAGCTCCAGATGAAGTCCCTTGGCCTGGTGAATTGTCTAAGTATGATTTCGATCAAGCCTGATCACGAAGCTTGGAGGGTGGAAGCAATGGCTGGCCTGGTGAGGGGGGCTTTTGCTGGGAAACTTCTCCTCTTGGTCTGGTGAAGGGGTAGGACATCAATTTGGAGATTGGCTTACTGTGGTGAAGTGTCCTGGTTTTGGGCTTGAATTTCAAGTCTGAAATTGAGCTCACAGAGAGGAAATGGCAGGGGGATTTCAGTGGGGATCAAGTTCTCTATGTTTAGAGAGTGGTACGGGATGATTTTGGCGGGGTTTCGGTAAGTTTTGGTTCGGCACCTCTCATGGCCGAGAGGAGGTGGAGTTTAAATAGGAGAGGGTGGAGGGCCTCCCGGGGGGTTTAAGGCTTGGGATCGACTCGCTCCATGCAAGAGAAGAACAACCATGGTGTTCAATTGGTCGGGACACTTCGGCAAGGCGGGACTGAAAAGTTTGGCCCCTCCCGAGGTCTCGGCCATGGTGTTTTCCGGCGATCCGGGCGGCTGGCCGGCGAGGCATGGGTCGCCCTCGGAGTCCAGGTGGGTCGTGGTGGAGGTTTGTGCGAGGCAATTGAGCTTTGCCATGCGTAAAGAGGATGGCTTGAAATGGAAAGGGTAAGGGCTCATTTTGGGCTCAAATTGGTCAACCCATGATTTTGGGCTTGGTTCACCTCCCCATGACCTGGTTTTGGGCCGGGTGAATCGGTTGAGTCACTGCCATGGAGTGGTGAAGTCTCCATCCATGGTGAGGTGGCTAAACTTGGTTTAGTGTGTGACATGGTTATGGTTAAAAGGCTTAATGAAGGATTATGAAAGGGGGCCCTCCTTTTGCCATTAATGGCTTGGTCACATGTCAAACCTTCCATGGCTTCATATGGCTTGTAAATGGCTTGCTCATGGCTCCATGTGGCTTGGGACAAAGTTTGGTCATTTACATGAAAAAGGGTTTAGAAATTTTGGTAATTTAGGGGTGATTTGATGGGATTTGGCATATGGCTTGATTTGGAATTATTTCATCATGGATTTAGAACTTAAGAGATGGTTTTATCAAATGGATGATGATAGAGGATTGTCATGTGGGCTTCAAGATGGATTTTGGTCTTTTGAAATCATTTTGGATGGGCTTTTAGGAAGGCTTAAGGGAATGAGCCTTTAGGTTTAAGAATGAATTCATGGATGGAAATTTTGTAGAATTTTGGGCCAAATAATTGTTGGGTTTGGTTTAGCGATGTGTCATGAGTGATTTGAAATAATTTTGAGGTGATTTGGGCTTGAATTGGGTTGGATTTGGGTAATTTGGTACATGGGCCAATGTAGGTCAAATTGGGCTAATTTGGGCCAATGTTGGGCTAGGGTTGAAATTGATGTAAAGTTAATGTTGGGAAATGTTTATGGGAGTTTTTCAAAGAGGTTTCAACTTTGGTTGGGTTTTGGTTTTGGGACTTGGGCTTATTTGGGTTAGGTTTGGGTTTAGGTCAAAATTGGGCTTTTTGGTTTTGGGTTGAATTTGAGTAAGGTTTGGGTCCAAATCTTGGGAAAATTATGTTATTGTTTTGTTTTTGGGGATGTTAGGGAAGTTTTAGAAAAGGTTTGGGGTCAATTGAAGTTGAATTGGTTTGGTTTGGGCTAAGTTTGGGTCATGGGTCCAAATTGGGCATTAAGGTCAAAAATGAAATTGGACCCAAATGTCAATCAAATTGGACTTGGATTTGGTCTAGATTGATATTGTGGATATTGAATTGGAGTTTAGAATTGAATTGGACCAAAATTGGGGTCAATTGGGTAGGTTTGGTTTGACATTGGGTTCACTTGGGTTAAGAATGAGCTAAATTGGGGGTTTTGGTAAAAGTGGGGTAAATTGACAAAATTATCCCATGGTGTAGTTGGACAAAATGGAATTGGGAATATTTGGGATTTTCTGGAATTTTCTGGGAATTTTCTGAATTTTTTGGATTTTTTGGCTAAGAGGGGCATTTTAGGTATTTGGAGGGTATTGGGGGGTATTTTTGGAATTTTTGGTATTTTTGGCTATGGATGATCAATTTGATTGGTGAGGAAATTTTCAAGGTTAATTTTGGGGAATTTTGGGTGATTTGGAAATTTTGGAGGATTTGGAGCGATTTTAAGGGCTTTTAGTAGGTTTGATGGGTGTAGGGTTCCCGGGGTCAAAAATTGAAATTTTGGAAAAAAGAAGATTGATCAAATATGAGTGAAATGGAAGCACTTTGGTTGAGCCATGAAGCCATGTTAAGCCTATATGAGCCATGAGAGGACTCATTTGAGGCATTCACTATGTTGTTCCTAACCCTCTTAGCCGGGGCTTAGGGGTTAAGGTCCATCCATATGAATTACCTACATGAGTCAAGGAGCCAAGTTGGGTATGTGTGTGGTTTTAGGATTTGGATTGTGTGTGTGAGAGTGTAGAGTATGAGTGTAGTGAGTGTGTAAGTCAACCCTCACCAGACCAAGCCACCCAGGGTGGTCCTAAGGCCAAAGAGTCCTATAGCGAACTCATCCTTTAAACCTTCACATTTAATTTCAACGCTATAGGTGATTAGGGGTCTACAATCATGCTTGTGGGGTTTGCAGGGAGGCAAGAAGTGGTTCAAATTTTTAAGGGATGGGTCCCAATTCTAGTTCTCTAAGATAGTCAAAGGAAAAGCCTAAGGCTAGATCCTAAACACTAAAGAGAGAAGAGAAGACCTCATCAAAAATGAGGTCAACAAATGGACCTCAATAGGTGTGGTGTGCTAAATAAGCACACCGCGCGTGTTGGTGTTGACCGAAGAGATCAACAAAACCAACACAGATGTCCAAGTGACAAACTTAGGACGAAGTAGAAGAATTTTCGCTGGGGAGTATCAGGTAAATCTCCAAGACTGAAGATTCCAGAACTCTCGCTGGGGAAAAGGAGGTGAATTTCAGATCACAAGATTTCAAGAGATTGGATCTTAGATTCGTTTCATTTTTTTATCTCAAGTTTTAATTTTGAGTTTGAATTTCGATTCGAGTTTCAATTTTAATTTTACGCGGAGAAAAGAGTAGGGCTGAGGCCCACCCGAATGCAATTGTATACTGAGAAGGAAGCAGGGTCGAACCTATTCCAAATGCGAGGAAGAATAGGACAAAGCCTATCCGAATGCAGAGTGCTTTAATTTCAATTTCTTGCTGGGAGGATCAATTTTTGAGATTGCTGAGAAAGGAGTAGGACTGTGCCTATCCCGAGTTCTGAGAATTGCTGAGAAGGGAGTAGGGCGGAAGCCTATCCCGAATGCTGAGATTTGCTGAGAAGGGAGTAGGGCGGAAGCCTATCCCGAATGCTGAGATGGGAGTAGGGCGGAGGCCTACCCTGATTGCTGAGATGGGAGTAGGGCGGAGGCCTATCCCGATTGCTGAAATGGGAGTAGGGCGGCGGCCTATCCTGATTGCTGAGATGGGAGTAGGGCGGAGGCCTACCCCGATTGCTGAGATGGGAGTAGGGCGGAGGCCTATCCCGATTGCTGAGATGGGAGTAGGACGGAAGCTTATCCCGATTGCTGAGATGGGAGTAGGACGGAAGCTTATCTCGATTGCTGAGATGGGAGTAGTGCAGAGGCCTATCCCGATTGCTGAGATGGGAGTAGGGTGGAAGCCTATCCTGATTGCTGAGATGGGAGTAGGTCGGAAGCCTATCCCGATTGCTGAGATGGGAGTAGGGCGGAAGCCTATCCCAATTGCTGAGATGGGAGTAGGGCGGAAGCCTATCCCAATTGCTGAGATGGGAGTACGGCGGAAGCCTATCCCGATTGCTGAGATTTAGTTTATGTAGTGGTTGTGAAAAATTTTGTCGATATTTGATTTATGCCGCGACTATGAAGAATTTTACTGAGATTTGGATTATGCTGGAGATCGAAATGAGATATGAAAGTGTTCCATATCCCATGGGAATTAATCAAAGTCTGATTACTTGGCGAAGGGTACAAACCCATGCCATCCGAATCAAATTGAAAATTCTTCGTTATTCTGAAATCATCCGAGAGAGGGTTTCAGAGGAAGTCCGGAATAGATCATGATTTGAAGAAGGATTGGAGGATTTGAAAAGATGGACATAAACTGGAATTCAATTTGAGCTTTAGGTTTGTTTTTTTTTGTTCTTTAACTATCCCATTTTTTTTGTTTATTTGGTGTTCATGTGGATTTGAAATTCTTTTTAATGTCTGGATTTTTATGGAAGAGAGTTCTCATTTATTTTCGTTTTTTTTCTTTTCTGTTCTTTGTTCGAAGTTCATTTAACTTTAATGGCGTTTCCCAGTCAATTTGCACAAAAAGAGGTGAAGGCAAAATGTGACATGGTCACTTTCATTCCAATCTTGTTGAAGATACATCATACAACTCGATCTGAAATATCTCTCATACAATCCATGACTCAAAACGGACTATGTATGATTCTTGTTGATCCATCCAAAAAGTGTACGAAATCCATGTCCGAATAATGAGATACACAGTCAATAACATCACCTTCCAAGCCATCCTTGGCAGGAATGCCGCATGGATATGCATTGGAGGTGTGCTATTTCCCATGTAACTCACAGCTCGTAGGACCGGAGATTCTCCAATTTTGGATCTGGCTGGAAGTGGTATGGTGCCTTTCTGTCGTCCATCCTTCTAAAAGTGACGGAGATCCGTTCCACTGGTACTCCCGTATGCAATGCTTTGCGACGTACGTTCCATTTCCTTGTAATATCATGACGGAACCTACCGGAAGTGGTATCTCCACCGACCCTCGGAACTTACCGGGCTCGCTATCCGGAGGTCAGATCCGAACATGATATTGCATTGGTTGACGAACGAAACTATGCAGAAAGGTCTGACGAAGTCGTGGTGGTCTATGTGTGGAGGTATGCAGTCGCCCTTCTGATAAATGTTGATGATGCAACTGTTAGGTATGCAGTCTGCTGGCAGTACCCTCCACGTTATCATTCTTTTCACCATTCTTTTAATTATTCTCGGCATTGGATCCACCTCACCGTGACGGAGTATCCTTGGTGGGTTTCCTTTTCTGTCTTCTGCGAAGTTATAGCCGCATTGTATTGTGACTCTTCCTTTCCCTGGCATCCATTTCTGGGGTTCCGAATAAGTCTTTTCTCTCAGACGGCCTGCTCGAGCCATCTTCTGAAGTTCTAGAATGCAATCCACAATCTGTTGTTGCTTGTACTCTGAGAATACACCTGTGTGTAACTCAAGGCCTTCCAAAATGTTGATTCTTCTGCCTCTAATCCTTTCAAAGTACTCGAAGGTCATCTTCTCAACATTTTGCATTCTTTCTAGTTCATATTCTGGGATGATCTGCAAGTGACGAGGCCTAGTAACGTATTGCGGGATGTATGGCTCAATCCCGTCACGTTCTCCTGCATACCTTGGCTCCTCGGGGATTGTCTCTGTCGGGACATCCTCCGGGGTTGCTTCCGCAACAAGATTCTTCAGATATGGTATCTCTGCCCGGCGTCGAGGCACTGATTCTATCTCTGTCCTTCTTGGCATTTCTCCGATCTGTTCTGATTCTCTCGGCATTTACTTTCTCCTTTCTGGTTCCTACCGAACCGGTATCTTTGAAATGTGTGTGTCTGCGAAGGTGGCTGTTTCCTCGTGTTGATCTGCTGCAAGGTTAGTCAACATCTTGCGGATACGGCGATTCTTATTCCTTCTTTGAGTAGCTGTGAGTGTAGCTTTCCTCACTTCTTGAATTTCTGAGGGCACGGCGCTGACGAGCCTGCCCTCTGCCGTGGAAACTACTGACTTGATTTTCTTGCTTTCTTCAATGTTTGTCTTTCTTTTCTTGTTCTTTGGATTGGTGGCTTGGGCCACCCATCTTCATTACTTGTCCGGTTATGAAGCTCTTCTCGGTCCACTGGGACCCAATCATTTTCTTCATCTCGTAGGTCGGCTGGTGTGAAGTCGGAATCAATTTCTATCACTCGCTCCATCCTTCACCCTCTTTTCATCGAGTGCGAGACTCACGCCATTTTTAAAGTTTAGGACCAACCGCCCGTTCGACATTTCCTCGCGAAGACAACAAGGAAAGGATCAGGGGCTGTACTAAGAACAAGAACATTAAGAAAGTATTCCACTGAAGATTCTTATTCACTTATTCCAATTTTAATTTTTAAGGAAAATAGGAAAAGATAAAGAAAGATCAGGAAAAAGATTTGATTTGAAAAGAAGGGTAAAACTTTATTATTATGATTTGACATATTTTATTTTTAGCACATATATTTTTTATTTTATCCATTTTTATGTTTTTGGGTTCGGACCCGATCACAAAGTGATCGCTTTACCCGTGTTTCTAGGGATAAGACTCTATTTTAGAGGCCACCCTTCGAAACATCAGGTTGCGTAATACTTCTTCAAATTTCATCCATTGATTGGAAGCATTTGTCTTTCTCCTTGGCAATTCACAAGTTGGTAGGAGCCTCCTGAGTAGAATGCCTCGACCACAAACGGCCCTTCCCAAGTCGGTTCAAATTTGCCTCCTATCTTGCGATGTGCAAGAATAGGTCTTCTGAGAACAAGAACTAAGTCACCAACCTTGAAAGTTCTTTGGCGGACCAGTTTATCATGGGCCTGGATCATCTTAGCTTGGTACAGTTCCAAATTTTGTTGCGCTGCAAGTCTTTTTCCTTCCAAGTTTTCCAGATCTTCCAATCGTAATCTGGAATTTTCTTCTGTAGTAATTTTTTTTGAAACTACAATCCTGATTGATGGAAGCTGGACTTCCAATGGTAACACTGCCTCGGACCCGTACACTAAAGTGTAAGGCGTAGACTGAGTAGGAGTCCTGAAAGTCGTCCTGTAGGCCCATAAGGCTTCTAAAAACTTCTCGTGCCAATTTCTTTTGTTGTCATCCAAAGTATTCTTTAAAATTTGAACGAGAATTTTATTAAAAGCCTCGGCCAAGCCGTTTGCTCTTGAGTAGTAGATTGTTGAGTATCGCCAATCGATTCCATGTCTTCTGACAAAATTATTGATTTTTGTGCTTCGAAGGTGGATCCATTATACGAAATGATTCGCGCGGCACTCCGAAACGGTAAACAACTTGATTTTGAAAAAGCGTAGCACGTGGTGTGCCTTTACTTCTCCGAGTGGGACCCATCGCCCATTTAGAAAAGTAGTCCGTAGGCTGCAAGGATGAAGCGATGTCCTCTTGAAGAAGGTGGTTCTATAGGACCCATTATATACGTGCCCCGACACTCGAATGGCCACGATGCAATTGTCGGATGTAGCACATTTGGAGGTTGGTGTAGAACCACTCCGTCCACTTGGCACTGGTGACAACTTTTGGCAATCTTCATGCAATCGGTCATCATTGAGGGCCAGTAATACCCTAGTCTTTTAATTTTCATTTTCATTTTCGGACCCAACTGATGAGCACCACAAAGTCTTGAATGCACTTCTTTGACAATTTCACGAGCCTCGAACCCGTTCAGGCATCTTAACCACATTTGATCAAAAGACCTTCTGTCTAATGTACTGTTTATTAATGGGTAAGACAGAGCTCTTTTCTTGATTTGATGCGCTGATGACTTATCGTCTGGCAATTTCCTCGTTTGCGGGTAGTCTATTAGCGGTTGGCGCCTGATCTTCGTGTTTTCCGTCATCTGCTGCAGCCGATTCCTCTATTTTTTCGATTTACGTATCATATCCATGTCGAGCTGTGATAGGACCTGTCGTCCTTGAACTAACACTTCAACTGACTCATCTTGTGAGCAGGCAAATTCTTTTGCTAGGCAAGCTAGCGCATCTGCGAGAGCATTTTCTCTTCTGGGAATCTTGTAGACTGTTACATTCGGAATTTGTTCCAACAGTTTCATGGCATATTGAAAGTATTGCTCGAGTCTTGGCTTTAAAATTCGTATTGTACGGCGACCTGTTGAATGATCAGCCGAGAATCTCCGTAGATGTTGATATCCGTTATTCTATTTGAATGGTCGGTTCTAGTCCTGTTATGAGGGCTTCGTATTCTGCCTCGTTGTTTGTGCATGACTGCGTTAAGTGGTAGGAGTATTTTAACATCCCCGCTCCGGTGTTATAAAGATTAGTCCGATTCCTGCCTTACCGGGCACTATCGTTTGCAATTCTTTGTCTTTTTGTGCTGAGGATGCTCTGTCGAAGTATAGTTTCCAACGTCGATCATCAGTGTCTTCTAGGCTCATTATCTGCTCGTCTGGTAAATCATCGTCGAGAGGCGAATATGCCGGTAAAGGGTGCGCTGCAAGGAAGTCAGCTAGCACTTGTCCCTTTACGGCACGAAGAGGAATGAAAGTTATGTCGAATTGCAATAGTATCATCGACCACCTGGCAAGTCTGCCAGAAAGTGTTGGGCTCGTCATCAAATATTGCAACGGATTAACTTTCGAGATGAGGTTGACCTTATGAGAGAGCATGTAATGTCTGAGTTTCTGTGCGGCGAAGATCAGGGCTAAACAATGCTTCTCAATTGGAGGATACTTTACTTCCATCGGAATCAACCGATCGCTTAAGTAGTAGAGAGCATTTTCTTTTCCCTCATCATTGACTCGGGCTCAGCGGGGCTCCAAGGAGTCGTCTCGAGCCGTGGTATAAAGTATCAACGGTCTACTCGAGGCCGGGGCTGCTAAGACAGGAGGTGTCATTAAGTATTTCTTAATGTCTTCGAAGGCCCGTAGGCATTTCTCTTCCCAAACGAATTTGGCGTCCTTTTTAACTAATGCGAGAAGGGTCGACACCTACACGACAAGTTCGAAATAAAGCATCGAAGATATGCCAACTTCCCTTGAAAGGATCGTAGTTGTTTTAAGGTTTTGGGAGGTGGCATCTCTAAGATAGCTTTAATATTTTCGGAATCAATTTCAATCCTGTGATGTCGGACAACAAATCCTAAGAATTTCCCGAAAGTAACGCCGAAGGCTCATTTTAAGGGATTCATCTTAAGGTTGTATTGCCTTAGTCGCTTGAAGACAATTCTCAAATCATACAGGTGATCTTCCTTCAGTTTGCTTTTGATGACCACATCATCCACATAGCATTCGACTTGGTTGTGAATGAGATCATCAAAAATCTTTGTCATTGCTCTTTGGTATGTTGCTCCTGCGTTCTTTAGTCCGAATGGCATTACTGTGTAGCAATACACTCCGATTGGTGTTCTGAATGCCGTGAGCTTTTCGTCTTACGGTGCCATCTTTATCCGGTTGTAGCTCGAAGATCCATCCATGAAAGAAAATATTTCATGTGTCGAAGCGATGTCGATCATTAACTCGCGGAATTGGTAGTGGAAATTCATCCTTCAGACATGCTTTGTTCAAGTCTGTGAAATCCACGCAGATTCTGATCTGACCATTCTTCTTCCTGACTGGTACCACATTGGCTAGCCAGGTAGGGTATTGTTCTTCACGGACGAATTTAACGTCAATTAGCTTCTTAACTTCAGCTATTACTTATTGTTCAATTTCCAAACGCATTCTTCTGGAAGCTTGTCTGACTGGAACGGAAGTAGGATCTACTCCTAGCCTGTGAACTGCGACTTCTAGAGCTAATCCCGGCATTTCGTCGTAACTCTAAGCAAAACAGTTCTTGAATTCCATTAATAGCTTGATCATTTCCTCGAAATCTTCTTTATTGAGTAAGGAGCTAACAAAGGTTGGTCTAGGCTTTTCGTTAGTTCCTAAGTTAACTTCCATTAACTCATCTATTGTAGATTTGATTTCTTCTTCGAACTCTGTGGAGCATCTCCAATTTGCGGATCTTCGAAGCTCTTCCGTAGTTTCCAAGCAGTCTTCATTAGGTTCGCAAGTGACAACCAAACAAAATTCCGTATCGTCAACTGAACCTACTGTGCCGAATCCGAGAACATGTTTTGAATTGGGAGGCCGACCGACATTATTCCATAATTTTTTGAAGTTTTGTAATCGGGCTTTTGTCCATTGTCGAGGTAAGACACCATGCTGAATTAAATTTTGAACACAGGAAGAGCACCACTCAAAAGGTAATTCCATTAATTTAGAAGAAGTGACATCTTCAAATTGTACATTGTTTTCAGTATTGGAAGAAGAAGTGCCACGGTAAAATTAGATTGGCTTTGCATCGCTGCTATGTACTTCTTTGACCACCATACCCTCGATCTTATTAGACTGGATCGGGGTCAGGGTCATAGTGTGTACATAGTGATTAATCTTCTCGTACATCGATTTGTATTCTTCGTTCTTCTCATCTTCGAGAGAAATCTTGAATTGTGGTTTCTTCCGGTTTATTGTAGCTGCTTCTTTCTTGATTTCCTCTTCTTCCTCAGAGCTGTTCTCCCAATGAACGTTGATCATCGGCTTTTTCTGTCCAACTGTCCCAGTGTCTCTTCCACGACCTCGTCCCCGGCCTCGACCTCGGATGCGAGTTCTGGAGAAACCTTCACCATCTCGCCGTAAGGGAGTGGTGAGTGACTGTTGGACTAGAACTTTAGGTTCTTCATTGTCTCGAATTTCTTTTGCTTCATTTGGCACGGTGTTTCTGGAGAAGATTGTTATAAGCTGCATCTTCATGGATTCCATTCTTATGTACGGAGAAAGGTTGCAAATCACCTTTAATGCACTGTTCTCCTCCTTCGTAGTATTTTATGCACTGATGCAGAGATGATGGTACCATCCTGTTTTCATGGATCCACGTCGGCCCAAGTAGAGCATTGAACGATGTCTCGTAGTCAATTACGTGGAATTTTGCGGTTGTCTTTGCTAAGTCACCGGTCTTCATCAACGGTGTTATTAATCCAAGAGCTCTTTCTCCTTTACGGTTGAATCCTCTTAGTAACATCTTGTCCGCTCCAAGCTCGCAAGCATCAATTTCCAAGTATGCTAGCGTGCGAAGAATCATTATATTGATTGATGCTCCTGGATCCACCAATACTGCGAGAGCGTAAATTTTTCGATTGTAGCTGAAATGTACAACGGTCGGTTGTGATCGAGTTGTCCCAAGTAGTAGATCACTGTCCGTGAAGTTAACACCTCGCTGTTCCTTTAACGAGCAAACCTCATCTAAGGAATCTCCGGCTATCTGAGCTAAACAAATCTCTGGATCAAGTAAGGCCTTAATCAGAGCTTCCCTCATCTCTTTGATAAGATGAGAGCGTCGTAGATGCTCAGTTTGGCTGGTAGTTTCCTAAGATGGGCTAGCACGTTATAGTCCACCTTGTTACCATGTGTCTCAGTTTCTTCCCGAATGGGCAATTCTTCTGCTGCAGGGTTGATTCTTCCTGAACAACCACCGCTTTCCTTTGTCTTTTGGACCCATTCTTGGAGGTAGAACCTTTTCGCTCCTTAAGTTGACTTCCGTGATTTCTTCCGAATCCGTGCCGAGTTTACGGGTGTCTCCTTTTGAATCGGCATGACAGGTTCTTCTGGAGTCGTATCGAAATCTGAAAGCTCTAACTCTATTGTGATTGGAGTTCCTTGGAATTCACAAATAAATTCATTTCTTGTTGAACTTTCGTAGCCTTCTTGGTGAATGTCTTCTTTGTCATCGTGATTGTCGAGATTGTGTATGATTTGAGAATTGTTATTGGTATCGGAATCGAGATCCGGATTAGATTGGTTGTTGTTAGTTACGTAATCTTTAGAAACAGTCAAAACATAGCCAACGCCATAACTCTTATCATTATAAGATCCCGCCGGAGCGAGCAAATAATCACACAGAGTCAGAGGTTCGAGGAATTTTTCCCCTGAATCTGAAACAACCATCCTAGGATAAGCAGCCCCTAGTATAGCCTTAGGAGCCTCGGTCTTTTCTTCTTCTTCGATCTCCTTCTTTTCCACGATCTTTTTTTCCTGGGGCGGTTCTTCAATTGCAAGTGACAGCGCCGGCTTGACAGGTTTCAAACTCTGAGTTGAAGCATGCGCCAAAGCGGTTTGGATGCGATCCAAAATTTTCTTCGATGACTTCATCCAAGCGGTACTCCATCCATCATCGGTCGTGTAAGGGTCTATCGGAACAATGGGATCCGTTGAAACAACATTGACAGAACCTCCTTTCTGGGGTTATTTCATGTATTCTTTTGAGATCGTTATGTTCCCTTTTCGGAGATTGTTGTCAAGCCAACTTTTGAAGGTGATGCAATCCTCTATCTTATGTCCAAGCATCTGGTGGTAAGGGCAGTAGTTGGGATGGTCTTTCTTGTTGACTTCTTCTAGCTTTTTGGGTTCTGGTAGTCGAAAATCCGAAGTCTTCATCAAACTGCTGAACATCTTTGGCACTGCCTCATTCTTGCATGGATATTCTTTATTTATAAGCTCCTTTAACGTGCGCGCGTAGGCGAGCGGTTGCTCATATTGTTGAGTTGACTGATAACCGGGTTGAGGTTCTGTTGGTAGTTCTGCTGAGATTGTTGATAGGTAGGCTCGCGCCTGCTCCGGTTGTATTTGCATTGGCTGCTTGCCCTTATCGACTGCAGCGACGATCCCGGATTTCTTTTCAAATGTCTTCGCAGGCTTCTGTTTGTCTGTTTTGTCGACGAAACTTAGATGCTTTGCTTCCTCTTGCAAGCTTCCTGCCTTGCTTAACAACTTCTCAAAAGTCTTAATCGTAAATCCCTTAATGAGAAGTGCTATCGGGCCGTGAATGCTTTTAAGCAAGATACCGACCGCATCGTTGCTCTTGTAGTCGTGGCTCACACTTCATGCTTAGATTTCTCCATCGAAGTATGTAGTCCACTAAAGTTTCGTTCGGTTTCTGTTTCTCCACCACTAAGTCACCGATTGTGATATCGTGCTGAGCTCCGGCAAACCGTTTCACGAAGAGGTCTTCAATTCTGAAAATTTCTTTACCAAACCGTTCGGTAACTCTGAGTACCAATCGAAGGCGATCCCTAACAGGCTACTGATGAATTGTTGGAAGAGTAAGGCGTCACTCCCACCGGCGTTGCAACAACTAGCACGAAAATGTGCAACATGCTGTCGAGGGTTTCCAGTACCATCGAAAGTCTTGAATAGAGGTGGTACGAAGCCTTTTGGGTATTGTACTGCATCAAATTCTTTGGGGTAAGGTCTACCCGTCTGAATAGATGTTCTGCTCTTAGACTGTGCTAAGGCTTCTCGCATCTCGTTGTTCCACCATGTTCTTGATGTCCTTCTGCGGAATCATAGTACGGGTAGAATCTTTCTTCGGCCGATCGTCTCCGGTTAACGGATGTAATCTCTTTTCCTCCGTACGTAATATGAATAACTTCTGGAGGCGTTTCTCTTGGGGGTTGAGCCTGACTCTGAAGAGTGACTAAGGCTGCAGCCATCTCTTCCATCCTTTTTGCCATTTGAGATATTGTATCATCTTTTTCTCGAATTTGTGCTCTTAATGCTTCCGGTTCATCTCTCTCCGCAGCTGTCGGGGCACCTTGCGAAGCTGACGATGCTCGTGTTTCAACCATGTTGATCTCCACATATTCGTCATCCATGAACTACGACGAGTCAACTTCATCTCCAAACTTTTCTTCTCTTTCTCTTGCTAATCGTTGAATGTCGGTTCTTAGCTTTTCCATAGCGTCCTCCAATGGTCTTTTCGTACGGTTTCGCGGTTATCATGCGATGGTCGTTGGGTTTCCTTTTGGGAGTCCCTTTATTGCGGTGGGCGCTCTCTTCGGACTCGAGTCTCCTAACGAGACTTTCCTTTTCGGGTCGTTGTTTCGGTCTCGATTGGCCGGTAGTAGGACGCCATACTATCCTTCTAGCGACGAAGGCCTTGGACCGGATGGTCCGTCGTGTCGAATGTTCGGAAGGTGGTATCCTCCACGATCCGTAAACACTGAAACAACAACGAGTGGACTAGCCTTCATCTTCTTATTCGGCTTTTACGTGGTGATAACGGGTTCTACTCGCGGCCGAGACGGGACTTGGTCGGCACCCGCCCTATTCTTCTTAAAATCTACGATACGGGACATTTCTCTTTCTTTGCTAACTTCTCTATCACAGTCTGTAGTCGGGCAAATGGTGTAACCCTAGCCCTTTTCTTTCGGCTGTCGCTACAGTATGCGGGTCGAGGTAATGTAGAAGCAATCCTACGGACATTTTCCTCGTCAGCTGCGGCGGAAAGGGGATGGAATCTACTTCCTTCCAAAAGTGGTGTATACTCAGGCAATGGTATGTATTCAGGTAATGGTGTGTACTCAGGGATCTCTTCCAAGAAAGCAACTTCAGCAGCTCTGGCCTTTCTGGCAATCTTTCTACCTCTGTTTCTTCTGCGAGTCCGTGTTAGGGGTGGAACCCTTGAGCTGGACCCAATTTCGAAAACAGAAGGTCTTGCACGGAAATCTATACCCTCCATGGTAACATGCTCGTTACAAATTTGAACTTCCTTCCCCTTCAGTTTGGCGGAAGCCGAGGTAGGTGCAGAGACGACTAGACCAATGGGGGTAGAGATAACAGTCCTCCTATGGACAGTAGTATTCCTCTCAGTTGGAACCCTTTGCAGAGGAGGGAACTCTTGAGTTGACTTGAGGTTGAACTCGATCAAAGGTCTTTCAGTTTCGAATACTTTGTACGTAAGTGTGAAAAGGGTAACGTCGGTGATCTTGACATTTGTGTTCTCGAATCCTTGTCAAACTGGATGATCCCATTATCGGGCGGCTCATCCTTGTAAACGAGTGAAGTCCAGTCCATTGGTGAAGGAGAAAATCAGCTTTGGGGCGGACATCTTCGCGAGGTAGATTCGATTGTCGGTCCCAAGTTATGCTTCTTCTCATCGGGACGAAAAGAAAGGAATCGAAAAGAGTCCGAACACATTTTTGTTCATGTATTTATAAAAAGGAGTTATTTGTTAAAAGAGTCATTCATTAGAGGGTTTGTTTATTAGGGATGGAATGTTCAAAGGGGCAGAGAAGGTAAGGAATCCGATTCAGAATTGGAAAGGAAGAGAAAGTCTTATGCAAGATTTCTCGACTCAAAGGATCGGTCCTAAACTAACACCTATTGGGGGTCCACCCCACCTCAGAAAAGAGGTAAAAGGATCTCAGAACCTCTCCCTTCAGGGGTGTCTAAACAGTGGCTCCTAAATCCGAGAGGAGTTGGTTATACTCGTTCAAGACAGAAATGAATGGGGTATTCCAACGGAAGAATGGTAGTTTGGTCCACTAGGGGCATGGGCTCACTACCGATTTATGAAAGCAGAACCATTTGATTAAAATGGAGAGAGGAACTTGTCCCCAGCGAAGTCGCCAGAAGTTGTCGGCATATTTTTAGGTTATGTGTTTTATTTTGAAAAGGGGGTCGCCTACAGAAATTGTCGGCGAATTTTTTGTATTTTAAATTTAATTTAAATATACAGTTTAAAAGATAACATTTGATTTTGAAAGTAATTTTAAGTTTAAAAGTTTTAAGATATGAAATCAAACTGATCTAACATCCCAAATAGTTTATATAAATGAGCACCGCACCACAAACCGTGTATCTATCAAAGAATAGACACATTGCTTGATGATGGGGCTCCATTAAATAAACTAGGAGATTTGTGACATTCGTTTGGTCTGCGAACCAATTTTATAAGCCGACAAGTTCCCCTACTTAATATAAATGAATTAAGCGGGGTTTATATTACACAGGTTCTTAAAGTTCCCTATAAGGGCAAGCCCCTATAGTTAATTACATCTTAAATGACGAGAATCACTTAAGAAAACTCTCGATAATGATCAGTGGTTTTGCTCTCAAGAATTTCAAAGTTTAATGTTTTCAAAGGATTGAATTTTGGAAATTCAAAAGGGAATGACTCAAAATTTGGAACAATTTATTTTAGAGAATCCAAAGGAAGAGAAGTAGGAGAAGCCGAGGATCCAAGAAGAATCTCGGCAACTTCCCAAACTATCCTATTGTTTGGCTTAGATGCTACCAATTTTAGTTAAATAGGACTTATATTCGTATGACATAATCATACAAACAGCCTCAAAGATGTGAGGGTTTATGTCGTACTGAACGACTACCTCGGAGTCCTAAGACCGGTTAGGGCTTAATTTACATGACATGACCATGAAAATACCTAACGAAGAGTTGAGGATTTATGTTGCACTAGGCAAACCACCTCGAAGTCTTATGGCTTGGTATTTAATTCTAAGAATGTTTAGCTGATGTAGAGTTGTTTTGCTGACGAAGATGGTCGTGCTGCCCACCGTGCTCCGAGCTCCTTGTTGTTGCAAAGGTTTAGTTTTAGAATTCATAAATCAGGAGATGAGAGAAGTGTTTTGGTTTAGAAATCTTAAAATTCAAGTGTTTTTTAATATTTTAATTAAAACAAATCTTAAAGTTGATTATAACAAAACCGATTAAGATCCCACGGTTCCGTCATCCCGGCACCATTATTTTAATTAAATTCACTTAGTCCAGATGAATTTGTTAAACTCAACTGAATAAGTTCTACACTTTCATTTAGACCGTGGGAAATCCAGTTAGCAACACGTGTGTTACATCATCCGAGGTATTCCTGATCTTTCAACGAGACGTTTTAATTTAGTTGCAATTATAGTTTTGTGTTCTGTTTGTGATTATGTTTTGAGTTTTTTTATATTTTGGAATGTTGTGGCGGTGAATTTTATCTTGCAGTGATTTTTAATTTAGTTTTGGTTTCAGTTTTAGGGACTACCCTAAAGGTTTTGGTTTTCATGCAACGAGTTGTTTATCATGCGAGAAAAGTAAAGTGCATTTGCTGATAAAGTAAATTGCTAATAAAATAAAAGCGTACCTGGAGGGTCTTCCCGTCATCCCAAGCTGCACTTGAAACACATGTTAAGGCATTTAAATATTTCAACAAGTACCTAGGTAAAGCTAAGGGAAAGGTTTTGGTTGTCTATCAAAGTCCTAATCCTATAGCTAGTCATCTCCTATGACGTCTAGGTTCTTGTATTTTGGTTTAAGGACGATTTTCTTCATGAAAGAACAATTAAGTTCAATTGTTCTTCTAAACATCCTATCATATTGAGGAAGTGCTTAAGACGAGTCTTAAACATCTTTTCAATATTGCTGGAATTGTTCTAAGTCCAAATGGATTTAATTAATCAGTTGAAGTAATCATCCGAGGTTTAATTAAGTTTTGTTCTTTTGCTCAGTGGACTAGGATGTTTGAATATCCTATGAATGAAGTGACACTTCACCTAACACTCCATTTAGGAGTTATGATAACAAGAGCTTTTAAGGGAAAATTGATATTTTTGTGATTTAATTTTAATTAATGGATTTAAGTTTGGAATAGTGTTCAAGTTGTTTCAGATCTATTTTGAATTCTTTATGTCTTAGGTGATTTTATATTTAATTTAATTTAATTTAATTTAATTTAATTTAATTTAATTTAATTTAATTTGATTTAGTTTTAATTTTAATTTAATTTAATTTTTTGTAATTTTAATTTAATTTAGACTTTATTTTAATTTGATTTTATTTTTTAATTTAATTTAATTTAATTTAATTTAATATGTCTCAATTTAATTTAATTTAATTTAATTTTAATTTTAATTTTAATTTAATATTTTATTTTTTATGTTTTAAAGATGATTTAATTTAATTGTTAAAGTATTAATTTAATTGAAATTTTGTAAGGATTTAATTTAAATATTTTAATTTTAATTTAATTTAATGATTAAGTCTTTTAGTATTTTAAATTTTGAGTTTGAATTATCATTTTAATTAGGAATTAAGTATTATTAAGCTGATTAATTTAGGGACTCTTAAATTAAAGAATAAATGTCTTCTAAATAATATCCCTATTTTAATAATTTCAATTTTTATTAATCTTCCAAATTTCATTAATTAAATGATTAAGGTTTATTCTTAAAAAAAGATTGATGGGTTTCTACACTTTAATTATTTAAATTTCAATCATCCAAATCAGATTAGGATCAAATATTTCACTCTATCATTTTATTAAGCCTAAAGTTTTAATTAAGGGTTAAAATTTTAATTACCATATTGCCCTTCAAGCTTAATAATTCTATAACTCACTAAATTGAGCTTAGATGAATTTGAAATTTTTTTGTGGCTTCACTCACATGTCAATTAAGACATTAGAGGAGAAAATGTGATTTTTCTGTATTTAATTTATTTATATAATTATTTTTTGTAGAAAATAGGGATTTCCAAGGAAAATTCAATAAGATAACCAAGGGAATTTTTCTGTTCTTAAGAAAATTATGGGGCACTTCTAATGACCAGGGGACCATTTAAACTAATTTTGGTGATTTTTTGAGTTTTATTGTATTTATTATAATTATTTTGAATTTTGGAGTATTAATTAATTTAAAAATAAAATAAAGGTTGAAAAATGAATTTTATATTTTTCAAAAATCTCTCTAATATCAGGGAAACCAGAGAACCAATTTTCATAATTTTTTAATTTTTCTTTGTTTTATTAGAATTATTTTAGTGAAAAGGTTGAAAAATACATTTTTAATATTAAAAATTACATTAAACCTTTAAAATTCAATATCTTATCCTAGGAACTTAAGAAAAATATTTGGTTTGTTCCTAAGTGTTTAGAATTCAAAATATGACATTTTGGTAATTTTTAGTATTTTTGTGATTTTTATTATTTTTTAATTATTAAAAATATTAAAATAATGATAAAAATCAACTTTTTTAGAAAATTACAATTTTAATTTTCCTAAGTTCCTCTGATATCAGAGAAGCTCCAAAACCATTTTTGTGAATTTTTGAAAAGTATTTTGTGAGTAATGAATTTTTATAGTTTAATTTTACCCATTTTTGCTCAAGAGGTTTAATCAACCCATTTGGTGGGGTTAACTAAGTCCAATTGGTTTCAAATTTTTATGTGGTGTTCTCCTTTCCCTAGAGGACAGTGGAGAATTGTTTTTAAGTTAATTTGATGAATGGTTAACCCTAATTAGTTAAATTTCAATTTTGGGTATTTGTTCAAAGTGAATTAGCTCAAAAATTCTTTTTCCTAGGTCTCTCTGGTCATAAGAAACATCACAAAATTTTCCTAGAATTTATTTCTCAACATGCTTATTATTGGAATTAAAATGCTCACAACAGTAACATGAACTTGAAAAATCAATAACTTTTCATAGGGATGGCCTCTGACCTTGGAAAATTCAGGGAATGTTCCCAAGTTCAGAGGCTTCAAAGTTCTATGGTCTCATACCATGGTGAATTTCCTATATGCATGGAGAATAATAGTGCGAGAGAGTAAATAAATCATTCAAAATAAAATATTTAATGAAATTACTTGATTTCTTTTCCACATTATTCTCCTGCGATTCACCTTGAGCGAGAGGGTATTTTTATTTTATTTTTAGGATTTTTCTACACAAAGTTATGAATTTTTGAAGTTCTGGGTATTTGATAAATAAGAAAAATCCCTATTTTCCTAATTATCCACGCGGCGCCACGCCATCCTCGGCAGCTCCGAAAGGCCACGCGGCGCGCTCTGATTCGGCGCCGCCATCCGACTCAGCGCTCCAGGGGCCCGCGGTTCATGTCCCATTGCTCCGTCCGGCGCGATCCTGGCCGTCCGCTCAATACACGCGCGATCCAACGGTTCCCAGTCATTGTCTACGACTGGTGTGAACCCGTGACCGTCAACCTTCTAACCCTAATTTCTCACTCGATTCTCAACGGATTTTTGAGTTCTTATGCTCTATGGATTTGTCTTGAAGAGACGAACACATCCATATGGTAAACATGCATTGAAATTTATTCAAATTAAATGGAGAATCTCTGTAAGCTCGGGAAGAAGAGTGAGTCCATACCTTTGCTCAGAAAAGTGAAGCTTCAATTTGAGAGTTGTGTCACGTTCGATTGGGTCCAAGCAAGCTCCAGATGAAGTCCCTTGGCACAGTGAATTGTCTAGGTATGATTTCGATCAAGCCCGATCACAAAGCTTGGAGGTTGGAAGCAATGGCTGGCCTGGTGAGGGGGCTTTTGCTGGGAAACTTCTCCTCTTGGTCTGGTGAAGGTGTAGGACCAATCAGTTTGGAGATTGGCTCACTGTGGTGAAGTGTCCTGGTTTTGGGATTGAATTTCAACTCTGAAATTGAGCTCACAGAGAGGAAATGGCAGGGGGTTTTCAGTGGGGATCAAGTTCTCTATGTGTAGAGAGTGGTCTGGGATGATTTTGGCAGGGTTTCAGTAAGTTTTGGTTCAGCACCTCTCATGGCCGAGAGGAGATGGTGTTTAAATAGGAGAGGGTGGAGGGCCTCCCGGGGGTTTAAGGCTTGGGATCGACTGCTCCATGCAAGAGAAGAACAACCATGGTGTTCGATTGGGCTGGGACACTTCGGCGAGGCGGGATTGAAAAGTTTGGCCCCTCCCGAGGTCTCGGCCATGGTGTTTTCGGCGATCCGGGCGGTGGCCGGCCGAGGCATGGGTCACCCTCGAGTCCAGGTGGGTCGAGGCTGGAGGTTTGTGCGAGTAATTGAGCTTTGCCATGTGTAAAGAGGATGGCTTGAAATGGAAAGGGTAAGGGCTCATTTTGGGCTCAAATTGGTCAACCCATGATTTTGGGCTTGGTTCACCTCCCCATGACCTGGTTTTGGGCTGGGTGAATCGGTTAGGTCACTGCCATGGAGTGGTGAAGTCTCCATCCATGGTGAGGTGGCTAAACTTGGTTTAGTGTGTGACAAGGTTATGGTTAAAAAGGCTTTATGAAGGATTAGGAAAGGGGGCCCTCCTTTTGCCATTAATGGCTTGGTCACATGTCAAACCTTCCATGGCTTCATATGGCTTGTAAATGGCTTGCTCATGGCTCCATGTGGCTTGGGACAAAGCTTGGTCATTTACATGAAAAAGGGTTTTAGAAATTTTGGTAATTTAGGGGTGATTTGATGGGATTTGGCATATGACTTGATTTGGAATTATTTCATCATGGATTTAGAACTTAAGAGATGGTTTTATCAAATGGATGATGATAGAGGATTGTCATGTGGGCTTCAAGATGGATTTTGGGCTTTTGAAATCATTTTTGGATGGGTTTTTAGGAAGGCTTAAGGGAATGAGCCTTTAGGTTTAAGAATGAATTCATGGATGGGAATTTTGTAGAATTTTGGGCCAAATAATTGTTGGGTTTGGTTTAGGGATGTGTCATGAGTGATTTGAAATAATTTTGAGGTGATTTGGGCTTGAATTGGGTTGGATTTGGGTAATTTGGTACCTGAGCCATTGTAGGTCAAATTGGGCTAATTTGGGCCAATGTTGGGCTAGGGTTGAAATTAATGTAAAATTAATGTTGGTAAATGTTTATGGGAGTGTTTCAAAGAGGTTTCAACTTTGGTTGGGTTTTGGTTTTGGGACTTGGGCTTATTTGGGTTAGGTTTGGGTTTAGGTCAAAATTGGGCTTTTTGTTTTGGGTTGAATTTGAGTGGGGTTTGGGTCCAAATATTGGGCAAATTATGTTAGTGTTTTGTTTGTGGGGATGTTAGAGAAGGTTTAGAAAAGGTTTGGGGTCAATTGAAGTTTAATTAGTTTGGTTTGGGCTAAGTTTGGGTCATGGGTCCAAATTGGGCTTTAAGGTCAAAAATGAAATTGGACCCAAATGTCAATCAAATTGGACTTGGATTTGGTCTAGATTGATATTGTGGATATTAAATTGGAGTTTAGAATTGAATTGGACCAAAATTGGGGTCAATTGGGTAGGTTTGGTTTGACATTGGGTTCACTTGGGTTGAGAATGGGCTAAATTGGGGGTTTTGGTAAAAGTGGGGTAAATTGACAAAATTGGCCCATGGTGTAGTTGGACAAAATGGAATTGAGAATATTTGGGATTTTCTGAAATTTTTTGGGAATTTTCTGAATTTTTGGATTTTTTGGCTAAGAGGGGCATTTTGGGTATTTGGAGGGTATTTTTGGAATTTTTGGTATTTTTGGCTATGGATGATCAATTTGATTGGTGAGGAAATGTTCAAGGTTAATTTTGGGGAAATTTGGGTGATTTGAAAATTTTGGAGGATTTGGGCAATTTTAAGGGCTTTTAGTAGGTTTGATGGGTGTAGGGTCCTCGGGGTCAAAAATTGAAATTTTGGAAAAAAGAAGATTGATCAAATATGAGTGAAATGGAAGCACTTTGGTAAAGCCATGAAGCCATGTTAAGCCTATATGATCCATGAGAGGACTCATTTGAGGCATTCACTATGTTGTTCCTAACCTCTTAGCTGGGGGCTTAGGGGTTAAGGTCAATCCATATGAATTACCTACATGAGTCGAAGGAGCCAAGTTGGGTATGTGTGTGGTTTTAGGATTTGGATTGTGTGTGTGAGAGTGTAGAGTATGAGTGTAGTGAGTGTGTAAGTCAACCCTCACCGGACGAAGCCACCCGGGGTGGTCCTGAGGCCGAAGAGTCCTATAGGGAACTCATCCTTTAAACCTTCACATTTGATTTCAACCCTCTAGGTGAGTAGGGGTCTACGATCAAGCTTGTGGGGTTTGCGGGGAGGCAAGAAGTGGTTCAAATTTCTAAGGGATGGGCCCCGATTCTAGTCCTCTAAGATAGTCGAAAGGAAAAGCCTAAGGCTAGATCCTAAACACTAAAGAGAGAAGAGAAGACCTCATCAAAAATGAGGTCAACAGTAATACGTCTTAACTCTGTTCAATTACCCTCTTCCATAATTTTAAAGTATGACACATCAATTTAATTTCTCTATAATTTGCACACTTATGTGCATCTCCTTTATTCTTAAAAATGGGGACCAAAATACTCTTCCTCCACTCCTCAGGCATCTTTTTAGTTTTTAAAATAATATTAAAAAGTTTGGTAAGCCACGAAACCCCCAAATCACCTAAACATTTCCACACTTCAATTGGGATATCATCAGGTCCTACAGATTTTCTACCATTGGTTTTCTTTAAAGCATCCTCAACTTCTTGTCTACTAATGCTACGGTAAAAATGAAAAGTTTTATTATTATTAACGATATTAAGATCACTAAGCTCGATTGTATTTTCAGCATCTTCATTAAAAATTTTATCAAAATAACTCACCCACCTTTATTGAATATCTTTTTCTAAGAAAAACACTTTTTTTATTTTCATCTTTAATACACTTTACTTGAGTTAAATCTTTACTTTTCTTTTCTCTTTGTTTGGCTAGTTTACACATATATTTTTCACTCTCCTTAGTATCTAACAAGTTATAAAGATCACTAAAAGAAGAATTTTTAGCGTCACAGATTATTCTTGTAGACTCCCTGCGGGCCGTTTTATATTTGTCCCAGTTCTCTACGCTTTTATATTTAAACCAATTTTCATAACTGATACATTCAAAATATATAGTGTTTTTATGCACATTTTTATACCTATTTTTGATGATATTGCACTTTAACGGAAGGTATTTTGTGTTTTTCTTGCAGGTATGATGAAAATGATTGATTATGATGAAAGTAACAAAATTGGATCAAATTTGGAGCAAAGAATTGAAAAAATGAAAAACTGGACATTGGCGGCTATGCGCCGCCTGGTCTGCGCTTAGGTGCCACAGTTAAAAATCAAATTTTCTTCATTTTTGGCACCAATTTCATGGGGTGTTTGAAGCAAATTTTGGTGGTGACTTCCTTAACTTCCCATGGGCAGCAAATTTGAATGAAAGGATGCAAGGTTTGGTGGATACATTGAATCGGGGCACAATTTGAAGAGACACCAAGGCACCTTTTAGATTATTATTAAAATTATTTCATGTAATTTGTATGAGTCAGAGTCTGAGTCTAAGTCTAGGAAGAAGGAGAGTCTTTAGAAGAGTCTTTTTAGTGTTATTACAGAGTTAAGAGAGTGTGTGAGGGAGAGAAATCAGCAGGAGTAGGAGTAGAGAGTAAGAAAGGAGAAAGGGGTTGGAGTGAAGCCTTCTTCTCACCAATTCTCTTCCTTCATTTTATTTAGTTTTTATTGAAGTCTAAAGTCTGTTTCTAAGTCAACAGAGTTGGGCACCAAACTCTATGGTGTTGTCATGTAGAAAGTCAAGTTTCAAAGGAACTTCCGGAGTCTTGCGGAGAGAATTTTCAGATAAGTGTTTACTTCTGTTTTTATATTTAGTTTTTAATTAAAACTTGTTTTGTTTTCATTATGATTTCTATTTTCAAATCAACGTGTGCTTAAGTTTTCTCCATGAGTTCTGAGTAGTTTTTTTTTATCTTTTTCTTTCTTAAATTAAGTTTTCTCCATGAGTTCTGAGTAGTTTTATTTATCTTTTTCTTTCTTAAATGAGAAGTAATTAAATTATGTAGGATTATTGTGGAATGTATAAGTGTTTAAAGTTGGAATAAGTTGTGAAGATTTAATTCCATGAACTTAATTTACTTCTTAATTTGGCCAACTAAGATGTTAAAATTTGTTGTGAGATTATGTAAGATCCAATGTGGTATTGTCTCAAACAACAATTGGTAAAAATCACATGCAATTATATGGGTGAGAATTGTAATCCATATAATTGAATGCAAATATATTAGGAGATATTTTTTTAATGGGGAGTAAAATTAGAGGACTTTAGAGTGTCACGCTAAAGCCCCCTAATTTGGTTTGATATTTTAATTTTGTTATGAGAAGTTAGCCCCAGGTGGAGGGAATCGAAGGAACTCTAGAGTGAGAGCTGGTATCTTCCCTGCCTAACCATGTTCAAAATTTTAAAATTTCAAATTACCCAATGTTCTTTATAGAACCAAGTCAGGGTAAAGAATAAATTTGGTCCTATTTGTCACAACACTTTTAAATACTTCCACAACAATATTTTCATAATTATTACTGCTTTATAAGAGAAAGATAAAGATATTTTATTTTCTAGTGTTTTATATCGTATTTTAAAGTTCTAATAATTTTCATTTCCTACTTAGCTTTTTATCAAAAATACCAAAAACAACATTCAAACTTTACCAATCAAAACATACTTTCAAAAGTCATTTAAAAAGTAAAAATATAATTTTCTTATTTATTTAAAAAGTTTTTACATTTCCCTGTGGGTTCGATATCTCGGGGCTTAATCAAAAAGTCATATATTACTTGATAAACGATACGTATACTTGCATAGTATCCCATATTATAAAATCATAATTTTCATATCTAAATCATAAGCACATACATTCAGCGGCGGAATCAAGTTTTTGGCGTCGTTGTAAAGAAAGAGATATAATTGAAAGGAAATATAAAATATAAAAAACGTAAGCATAAATATCTGGGATCAATAACATAACTTCTTATATTTTATCTTTTCTTGCACATTATTATTCCACCACCAACTATTTTTATTTATAGAAATTTTTTCTTTTGATTCTCTAAGTACATCTTTAACCACTTGTTTAATAATATTAGTTAATTTTTCCCACATAGCAATTGCGCCTCATGGACATCCCAAATATTTAAATCTTGAATTTTACTCATAAAAATAATTTTATTTGTGTCTTTTAGGTACCCCTATCTAATTCTACGATGTTGAATCCTAGTATTCTTTATTTTACAACTCTTCATCTTAAAATCTAGAACTAATAATCGATGTTGGGTACTTAATTCCTCACTTGGAATGACCTTACAATCCTTACAATCTCAAAGATCTCTTCTTCTCATAAGAAAATAATCAATTTGTGTTTTATTAGATCCATTCTTAAAGTAATAAGATGCTCGTCTCTTTTCTTGACTAAAGTATTACTAATAATCAGATCATATGCTAAAGTAATATCTAAAATGACTCTACCTTCTTCATTAATCGCTCCATAACCGTAGCCACCGTAAATATTTCTGAAATCTTCTACCACTCTACCGACATGTCCATTTAACTCCTCCAATAAAAAATTTTTCTTCAAGAAGTATCAAGTGTATTAAGTCTTCTATATCATTCCAGAATTTATCTTTAGAGCATATATCTAAACCAACTTGAGGAGCATAAACACTTATAATATTAAAAATCTTAGTATCAATAATAATCTTAAGTGCTATAATTCTATCTCCAACTCTATTAATTTTAACAACATTATCTTTCAAACTCTTATCTATAATTACACCTACACCATTTCAAGTATGACTCTTACCAGAATACCAAAGTTTAAAACTTAAGTTATCAATCTCCTTAGCTTTTTCTCTAACCCATTCGGTTTCTTGAATACATAAGATATTTATCTTTCTATGAATCATAATATCAACCAATTCCATTAATTTACTATTGAGAGTACTTATATTCCAAGATCCTATCCTAATACTAGTATCATGGACTAACTTCTTTACCCGCATCCGTTCATAATGTGGGAACCCTTGCTTACTTGACACTACACCCAACACCGGTGTAGCGGCCTTAGCTCACTTTCCACTGTATTCAAGCCATACAACACTTCGCTTCCAAGGGACGCCCTAGCACTTACACAATGATCAAAAGGATTCATGTCATGATTTTTTTTCGACAAGTTTTACGTTGGCTGTCCACTACCTAACGCAACTCTCCACTTTTCACATCCGGGCTTGGGACCGGCAACGGCAGTGTTAAAGTCTAAATAATATATTATAAGGTTGATGCAGTTGAGATAGAAAGCCAAATTTGCATTGTGATAGATTAAAAAAAGGGTAAAATCAGATAAATATTATATACAAGTGTCGCTCTTACTTTTCACTCATACCACAGCTTCAGCGGCTATTCACTTTAATGCTTACAACTCCTCACATGACATGACACAATGCTAGAACTGTCGATGTTAATTCAATAAGTAATCTTAATATGGTGAAACTTGGAGATATTTCAATTGTAGTTATTCAGACTTGGTAGTTAAGGCACATAATGTTAGACTTGATTATATGCAGAAGGGTTTATCTTGTACAGTCAAGCCATAATACCATATTCATGTTGGCCAGTAATCATTACACCGTAAAATAGGCCCCTCGATATGTGCATTATTGTTATGTTCTTATTTCTGATGTTGATAATACTAAGTTTACATTGTCTAAAAAGAAAAATTAACATCTACTTACAGCCTCTAATTGACGAGTTTCAAATGTTGTGTGAAATAGATGTGCTTACTTATGATATCACTAAGAAATAAAATTTTTAGCTGAAAGCTGATTTATGTGGATAATTCGTGATTTCCTAGCTTATCAGATGCTCTCAGATTGAAGCTAGTCAGGAAATTGGCTTGTCTTTACTACATGGATATGTTAAAGACATTCATTTTGACGCGTGGAAGGAAAAGTATTTGGTTCGATTGACATAGAAGATTTCTTAGTCACTATCACCAATTCAGAAAGAATAAAGGTGCATTCTTGAAAAATAAGGCTGAATGATCAAGTCTACCCCTAGGATAACTAGGGTTGAGTACTAAAGATCACCATAAAATCAAAATTAGTTTCAACTCATCTTTCTGATTTTGGTGTCATACATAGCTAAAAGAAGCAGAGTAATTTCTAGGATCTTCCATACTGGAGGATTAATTTGATTATATGTAATCTCGATGTTATGCATACTGAGAAGAACTTTTTTGATAACATCTTCAATATTGTGATAGATAATAAGGGTAAATAAAAGATAACTTGAAAGCAATATTGGACCTAAAAGAGTATTGCAAGAGGGGCTTAGAACTCCAAGGGACAAATGTAGGTAAATTAATAAATCCTAAAGCAACATAAAGTCTCATATTAGATCAATGGAGAATAATATTTGAGTTAGTCCATTTTTTAAAGTTTTCCAGTAGATGTGTCTCAAGTTTGAGTCACTATTTTAACTTGGGGATGGGGAAGATATTCAGCATGAAAAGTCGCGATTACAATATATTTTTACAATGCTTAGTACCTATTACATTAATGCATTGCCCAAGTTGGTTCTTGGTCTATTGATACATATAAGTATGTTCTTCAAAGAGTTGTGTGCAGAGACTCTGAATGTTGACTTGCTGAGAAACCTTGATGCAAGTATTCCCTTATTATTATGCAAGCTCAAGCAGATATTTTCTCTTGGTCTCTTTAACTTTATGGAATATTTGCAAATACATCTATGATATGAGGCTATACTTTGTGGTCCAGTGCAATATAGATGGATGTATTCTTTAAAGAGACATGTCTTCTAGATGTGTACAATCGCGACTTGCATTTTCTTTCAAACTGATACCATATTTATACAAAAATGTCTTTATTTTTAGATTTTTTAAAGAAAATAAAAAAATAATTAAGGGAAAAATACATCCAAAGGGATCGATATACGAAGCATACTTACTGCAGAAGACAATTACTTTCTATTCATATTATTTTGACAAGGACATCAAATATGTCATATTGTAGGTGGCATGATTTCGTAGCCTAGGTATCTGTAATTCAGATATCATGAGAGCCATTAGAGATGCATGACACATTATCTAAGCGATAAAGTGATTCAAACAGCTATATTGTACCTTTTAATGAACTACGATGAAGTTCAACCATTTTATACAGTAAGATTTATAGTGTTCAGAAATAATATTATCATTTTTATTCAGAATGTTATACCAATTAATTCAAACATACAAATAAAAATGATATGGGCAAGTTATTTATCTACAATTTGAATGTGGAAGATGACTCTCAAATAACCAAAAAGGTTGAACAAGAATTTTTGACATGGTATAAATTATCTGTATATAAAACCAACTCTTGAATTCACAAGTATGTATAATTGTCACGTTCAAAGTTAGACTAATTATACTTTCAAAACTCTTATATGTCCACAATACAAGCAATGGAATTATGGATCAGAGATTACTAGATCTTGTTGGGGCTAATATTAGTGTTACTACATGACATATTTGATGTAAATGATTTTAGATTTCACAGAAGTATTTGATGTGAAGAGAACAAAGCATATGATTGTGGTACTTGTGACTGATAAAACACACACAGATACCGAGATCAGCTTTTATGACATAGTTGATGAAGTACTTCAGTTATAATATTTGGATAATTTTGCATAGGTAGCCTGTTTATTCAAATGTGAGTGATTTGATCATGATATAAATGAGGAATATAAAGACTTACCCCTTATTATATCACCAAAGTCAAAATGAACAGAAGATTTACAAAGTTTGATCCATTTTTTTTAGCATGTCAAGCTTAGGTTTATTACCTTTAATACCCTGGTAGAGTAAGAGATATAGTTGATTGGGCTATGTTTATGAATAATAAACCAAGAAAAAATATTGAGATGCAAAGTACTATTGATCTCACTACCAAGAATAAAGTATTTCAGATTTTTGCATTCAGGTTGGTACGGATAATGACATGTTTGCCCTAAAAGATAATATAAGAATTTATGAAGTAGTTCATCCAAGCATGGATGACAATGATGATGACACTGAAGAAGAACTTTTAAGTTCATCATCAATGATGGGCTCGTCTGATAAAACATAATAAAAATGATCTGTAAGTTTAGTGTTGACCTCATTTTTACAATGGGTCAATACCTTTTTATCCAAAATGACAATTTTGGTCAAAATAGTCAATCCAGACCTAATGACCAACCATGTTGACCCCACAGGTCAACCTTTTTACCTAAAATGACAATCTTGGTCGAAATAGTCAATCCAGACCCAATGACCAACCCTGTTGACCCCATAGGTCAAACTTTTTTCCTAAAATGATAATTTTGGTCAAAATGGTCAATCCGACCCAATGACCAACCCACGTTGACCCACAGGTCGACCTTTTGACCAAAATGACAATTTTGGTCAAAATGGTCAGTCCGAACTAATGACCGACCACGTTGACCTCTGCAGGTGAAACTTTTTACCAAAAATGACAATTTTGGTCAAAATGGTCAATCCTGACCCAATGACTAACCCTCTTGACCCCATAGTTCAACCTTTTGACCCAAAATGACAATCTTTGTCAAAATGGTCAATCTTAACCCAATGACCAACCCTGTTGACCCCTGAAGTCAACCTTTTGACACTAAAATGACAATTTTGGTCAAAATGGTCAATCTCGACCCGATGACTCGACCACTGTTGACCCCACAGGTCAACCTTTTAGTCCAAAATGACAATTTTGGTCAAAAGTGTCAATCCGAGACCTACTATGACCAATCTCGTTGACCTGAGTTCAACCTTTTGACCTAAAATGGCAATTTTGGTCAAAATAACCAATCCAGATCCAATCACCAGACCTTATTAACCCGATGGGTCAACACATGACCTAAAAAGTTAATTTTGGTTAAAATGATCAATTTTTGATCAAACAACCAATGACATTTTTAAATCCCACTAGCAAAAATTAATCAAATTAATTTCAAAAAAAATTATTTTGATTAATTAAAGTTGATTAATAATTTGATTTTCAATATTTTAATTAATCAAATGACATGATTAATTAAAATGAAAATAAAATTAAAAATTACATAAAATGACAAAATTAATCAAATAATTGATTTCAAAATTATTTTGATTAATTAATTGGCTAATGAATTAATTTTAAAATTTTAATTAATGACCTAATTAATTAAAATGAAAAATTAAATTCAAAAGCCATAAAATCACAAAATCCATGAAATTGATTAAAAATAATGGAATTAATCAAATAATTGAATCCAAAATTATTTTTAATTAATTAATTGATCAATAATTTAATTTTCATATTTTAATTAATGACATAATTAATTAAAATGAAAATTAAATTGAAAAGTCATGAAAAGAGACAAAAATCAATTTTAATGACATGGATATTAATCAAATAATTAATTTGGAATTATTTCAAATTAATTATTGATTAATAAAATAATTTTCAATATTTAATTAATGACATAATTAATTAAATATGGAAATTAAAATGATGAGGGCATTAAATGGACGTTTTTAAAACCTATGACATTTAGTTTTCTAAAAATTCTAAAACTCTTTTATGACATCACACATGATCCATTAAAGAAAAATCAATTCATAAATCACTCACATTTAACCATGGTAAAGACCATCATGACATGAAAAATTAAGTGGCAAAACCATGGTAATTTAAAGTGTGAGGTGTCTTCCCATGGTGAGGTTAGTTTAGCCACCTCCCTAGCCATCCAATAGTGAGGAGACAAAGCTTTAACCATCCTTCACACCATGGTTAAAACCATAATGATATTTCATGAAAAATATTAAGAGAGGGGCTAATGTGTCACCACCTTATGAAATGGTAAATGAGGTGTTGCAAGGAGAGGGTCTCAACCATTTGAGTCACCATGAACCCCCCACTTAGCCAATGGAATGGAAACAAAGAGGATAAAATCCATCATGACAAGATTTAAACCAAAATTTCCATTAAATGTGCACTTGCTTAAGTGGCAAAATTCCCCATTTTTGACCATCAGGCCTGATCAAGCTCGACATACTTGTGGCCAAGGTATGGATTTATTTTCTCCAAAATAATTCATATTTTCGAAATATCATGGGTTATACTAGCCCAGAAATGTATCATCACCGTATAGATACAATCTATACGTCCAGATGATTCCATAGGTTCAAAAATCACTCAATTTCGTTGAGAAATGAGTGAGATATTGAAGTTTAAAGTTTAACGGTTCGAAATTTTTTTAATTAAATGGGGAATTATCTCCACCGTCCGTTCCCATGTTTTGGAATGGACGGCACTGATCTACGTATTTTGTGTTCGATGTTCCGCACCGCTTATCGGATCCTCCCGCCTGTTCGACGGTACGAGGACGCGTGGCAGCGCCTGGATTTTTCTGGGCTGGATTAATTCAGGGAAACCTTAATAACTTCAAAAATCCATATCTTTTGATCCAAAGGTCATAAAAACAATATAAAAATACCTCTGGAAAGTTCTTGAAGAGAAGAAAATTATGAGATTAAAATCGTAATTTTACTCTCAGTATTTAATTTTTAATTAATTAAATACTCTCCAAAGTATTTTAATTATTAAAAATTATTTACAAGTCAGAAAAATATGAAATTTTTAGGGAATTACATTTAAGTCCTTAGGCACATCTTCTGATTTTTCTAAGGCTAGGATAGCTCTCTAGGATATGATTTCCTAATTTCCATGATATTTTGTAATTATTTTCAAAAATAATTATAAAATTTGGAAAAATTGGAAAATTTAAATGCAAAATGATTGAGAACATTAGGATATTAGAAAACAATCCTAAAACAACAATTCTCAAGTCATCAAAACAATCTAAAGGACATATTAAACTTAATTAACCCATTAAACCTTACCTAAATTAGGTTTATTACAAAAATCAAACTCTTTAATTAAGTTTAAGGACATATTAGACTTAATTAATCAAAATCAAGCCCTTTATTTAAATTTAAGGACATATTAAACTTAATTAACCAAAATCAAATCTTTAATTAAGTTTAAGGACATATTAAACTTAATTAACCCATTAAACCTTACCTAAATTAGGTTTAATACAAAAAATCAAACCTTTTAATTAAGTTTAAGGACATATTAGACTTAATTAATCAAAATCAAAACTTTTAATTAAGTTTAAGGACATATTAGACTTAATTAACGAAAATCAAATCTTTAAGTAAGTTTAAGGACATATTAAACTTAATTAACCCATTAAACCTTACCTAAATTAGGTTTAATACAAAAATAAAACTCTTTAATTAAGTTTAAGGACATATTAAACTTAATTAACCCATTAAACCTTACCTAAATTAGGTTTAATACTAAAATCAAACTTATTTAATTAAGTTTAAGGGCATATTAGACTTAATTAACCAAAATCAAATCTTTAATTAAGTTTAAGGACATATTAAACTTAATTAACCCATTAAACCTTACCTAAATTAGGTTTAATACAAAAATAAAACTCTTTAATAAAGTTTAAGGACATATTAAACTTAATTAACCCATTAAACCTTACCTAAATTAGGTTTAATACAAAAATCAAACTCTTTTAATTAAGTTTAAGGACATATTAGACTTAATTAATCAAAATCAAACTCTTTTAATTAAGTTTAAGGACATATTAAACTTAATTAACCAAAATCAAACTCTTTTAATTAAGTTTAAGAACATATTAAACTTAATTAACCCATCAAACCTTAACTAAATTAGGTTTAATACAAATCAAAAGTTTAAGGACATATTAAACTTAATTAAACTCCTTAAACATTAGGTTTAAGGCAAACATAAACCCTAATTAGGTCTAACTCATTAGACCTAATTAAACCATTAAACCTTAACCAACTAAGGTTTAATCAAACATAAACCCTAATTAGAGTCTAACCCATTGGACCTAATTAAACAATTAAACCTTAAGCTAACTAAGGTTTAATCAAACATAAACCACTAATTAGATCTACACCCATTAGACCTAATTAAACCATTAAACCTTAACTAACTAAGGTTTCATCAAACACAACCCCTAATTAGGTCTAACTCATTAGACCTAATTAAACCATTAATCCTTAACTAATTAAGGTTTAATCAAACATAAAACCTAACTAGGTCTAACCTATTAGACCCAATTAAACCATTAAACCTTAACTAACTAAGGTTTAATCAAACACAAACCCTAATTAGGTCTAACTCATTAGACCTAATTAAACCATTAAACCTTAAAAAACTATGGTTTAATCAATTATAAACCCTAATTAGTCTAACCCATTAGACCTAATTAAACCATTAAACCTTAACTAACTAAAGTTTAATCAAACACAAACCCTAATTAAGTCTAACTCATTAGACCTAATTAAACTGTTAAACCTTAACTAACTAAGGTTTAATCAGACATAAACCCTAATTAGGTCTAACCCATTAGACCTAATTAAACTATTAAACCTTAACTAACTAAGGTTTAATTAAACATAAACCCGGATTAGGTCTAACCCATTAGACCTAATTAAACTATTAAACCTTAACTAACTAAAGTTTAATCAAACGTAAATCCTAGTTAGGTTTAAACCATTAGACCTAATTAAATCATTAAGCCTTAACTAACTAAGGTTTAACCAAACCCAAACTTAAGTTCAAACTTAACTTAAGTTCAACCCATATTGAACTTAAGTCGACTCCTAAGTCTAGGTTCAACCTAACTTGAACCTAACTAACTTTAAGTTAAATCTTCATTTGAGTTCGACACATATTGAACTTAAGTCGACCCTAAGTCTAGGTTTAACTCTAACTTGAACCTAACTTAACCTAAGTTAAATCTTAATTTGAGTTCAACCCATATTGAACTTAAGTCAACTTTAAGTCTAGGTCCAACCTAACTTAATTCAAACAACTTAAACTTAACTTAAGTCTTACCCACATTAGACTTAAGTCAAACAAAACTTACGTTCAACCCGACATGACCTAAGTCTAACCTAAACCTAACTTAAGACTAACTAATGTTAGACTTAAGTCAAACCAAACTTAGGTTCAACCAGACATGAACCCAAGTTAATTCAATCAATATTGAATCTAACTTTAAACCTTTTAACTTAAGTTCAGACATACATGAACTCGAGTTAATTAAATTAATCAACATTGAATTTAACTTAGGTTCGACCGAGACATGAACCCAAGTTAATTCAATCAATATTGAATCTAGCTTAAGTTCAAACAGACATGAACTCGAGTTAATTTAATTCGACTTAAGTTCAAACGGACATGAACTCAAGTTAATTCGACTTAAGTTCAAACAGACATGAACTCAAGTTAATCTAATTCGACTTATGTTCAAACGGACATGAACTCGAGTTAATCTAATTCAACTTAAGTTCAAACAGACATGAACTCAAGTTAATCTAATTTAACTTAAGTTCAAACAGACATGAACTCAAGTTAATCTAATTCAACCTAAGTTCAAACAGACATGAACTCAAGTTAATCTAATTCAACTTAAGTGCAAACAGACATGAACTCAAGATTTAAGTTTAAATTGACATAAAATTGACATTCCAAACATTTAATCGACAAAATCGACATAAATTTGACATTCCAAATATTAGATCGACATAAATTTGACATTCCAACCATTTAATTGACAAAATCAACAAAAATTTGACATTCCAAACATTTAATCGATGAAACCGACATAAATTTGACATTCCAAACATTTAATCGACAAAATCGACATAAATTTGACATTCCAAACATTTAATCGACAAAACTGACATAAATTTGACATTCTAAACATTTAATCGACAAAACTGATATAAATTTGACATTCCAACATTTAATCGACAAAATCAACCTAAATTTGACATTCCAAACATTGAATTGACATAAATTTTACATTCCAAATATTTAATCAACAAAATCGACATAAATTTGACATTCCAAACATTTAATCGACAAAACTGATATAAATTTGACATTCCAAACATTAAATCGACATAAATTTGATATTCCAAACATTTAATCGACAAAATCGATATAAATTTGACATTCCAAACATTAAATCGACATAAATTTGATATTCCAAACATTTAATCGACAAAATCAATATAAATTTGACATTCCAAACATTTAATCGATAAAATCGACATAAATTTGACATTCCAAACATTTAATCGACAAAATAGATATAAATTTGACATTCCAAACATTTAATCGATAAATAAAAATTGACATAACCGACATAAATCCGACATTCCAAACGAAACTCAATAAATTCGACATTTCAAATGAAATAAATTCGACATTCCCAAACACAAACTGACATTAATCAGCATTTCAAACCAAATTAAACAATCACAGACATTAAATGACATTTCTAACCAAATTAAACAATCGCCGACATTAAATGACATTAATTGACATTTCAAACCAAACTTAGCATAATTCGACATTCAACATAAATCAACATGATTTGACATAAACCGACATAAGTTTGACCTAAATCGAACTTAACGTGACACAAACTGACATAATTCTTAAGTTCGACTTAAATCGAACTTAACACACTAATACTTACTCTTTTTCGAGGATAAATGTTAACCTTAATCGGGAGTTTTCCTAGACAATATTAATTACTCGGGATATAATTAACTATAGGAGCTTGCTCTTATAGGAGATTAAAGAACTCAGGATAGGTATTTTACCTACAAGACCTCTCTGGTTATCCAAGATCTTCATATGATTTTTTTATATGAAAAACTTCAGTAATTGCACAATCTGAAGACTTTTTCTATGAGATTATCATTTTGATCTTTTTATCTCTCAATATCTATCATGATTAATCCTTCTTCAAATTCTCTAAAGACTTCTGACAATAAGTCTAGGAAGGATAAGAATTAGGGTGATTGATAGAGAAAGAGAGTGGTACTCCATGACATTGGCATGACATGAGAATTGACGGCGTCGACATACGACTCCAAGCTGAACCAATTCGATCACCATCATTTAGATTAGTGCTTTGATTTAGTTTTGTTGTATTTAGACGTAGCCGCGACATGTGCTTTACTTTGTTTATAGACCTTCATTTGTTTATGTTTACTAATTATGTCATACTCCTGATATTTTTTTTAGATGTATTTATCAAATGTTTCCTGGTTTGATTTTACACTTTCATCCTTTTAGATGTGTATATTGCTCATGCTTCTTTTTACCGTTAGTACTAATTTTATTAATGTCTTTTTCTTTGTTACAAGTGACCACAGGTGGTGCTAATAGTTAGCCACCTAAGAGATCCCGTGTTTTGGGAACTTTAGATAACACCTATAAAAGCAGAAAGAAGAGGTTGTTTTCTTCCGCACCTGCTCCCACATCTGATGTCATATCTACTGCCACAGCCAATATGACACTCGTTATCACATCTGCTGTTGTTGCTGCCACACTTGAGAATCAACAACCAATTGTAGCCCCACCGACTACAGTTACACCTACTGTACCCACTCTTGCACTACCTTGTACACACACTCCAACATCCTTCTCTCTTAAGCCTGGACCCTCGACTCCTGCCCTTATGAGGGTGTATATTCTACTTGAGGGATACTCAAAGGTTCTCTTTTAAATTAGATTATGTTCCTTATTCATTCTCAATATTTTTTGTGTAATTAATTTACTTCTCCACATTCATCATCCACAAGGTATCCCGGGACATGTATTATAGAGATAATCTGGAGTAGAAACAATCATCCATATCATTCCTGGAAGTAGATCCCCAGTGCCTTTAGAGACATGTAAATCCGAGAGTTTGAGGTATGATTATTTAATTTGAATTAGAATTGTAATTCTGATATATTTTATTATACAACTCAACATTACTTATTTTTTATATTGCACAGGTCCTTCAGTTGGCTACTAGAGCACCAACTCTAGATCTGCTGAATCTTTATGATTTGTGGTAGGCATTAGCATGGTGGCATGTTCACCACAGTCAACATGAAGGGGAAGCTGCCTGCCCTGGTAGGAGAGGAGCTCTAGCTCAGTTGGTCATAGCTCGGGCCTGTCCATAGTATGAGAGAAAAATTCAGACGAATCGAGCAAATTGGAAGATCGAGGGGGACAGTAGTGCTGCAGTCCATATTAGAGGCTCGGTCCTCCACACAGAGCACTACAGGATGCTAGTAAGAATTTTAAATATTAAAAAAATTAATTATTTATGTGATTATGTGGTGTTAACCATTGTCTTATGTTATATTGGCTAAGTAGTTGAGCTGTGAGCCTGTTGTGAAAAACGACGACAATAAAGTGAAAAATGGAACGAGAAAAAATACATGCAGAAAAACAAACACCAGAGCGACAAACAGATTTACGTGGTTTGGTAAATTTGCTTATGTCCACAGAGCTACGAAAGATTTTATTTCTTCAAGGAATTACACCATCGAGCGCCTCGACGTTTAGAAGGAAATCCTATTTTCTTCTCTTCCTTCTTGTCTTTCTCTCTTCCTCTATTTCTCTCTTAGAGGACTTGGCTTGGCCCTTTCTTGGTATCATCTTTAAGCCAAAAGAGGCTATTTATAAAAATCAAGAGTGTGGTAGGTGGGAGGTAGATGGGATTCTTAATTAGGAAGCTAATTAAATCGTGGTGGACCGAGTCTCCACATTACCCAACAGAGCCTTCAATTGTAAAGTTGTATGGTTGAACCCATCAGTGCCCGGTGTTGTATCACTGGGTCTTCAACCACACCCGACTGATGAATTTGATTAAAAACTTTAATGTATGTATATTTATGTTTGCTCTTAATGCTCAAAATGACAATTAAACATTGTTTTATATATATATAAGGAGTTTGAGCAGCTTTAGAAGAGACACTTGGACTCCCTGGCCTAAGCATTCTCCAGCAGCAGTGGTAGCGAGCCTGCCAATGTGCAATTCTATTTGAGCTATAAACGCTGGCAACTAGAAAGAAGTAGGGGAGAGTCTATGGCCTCGGTGCATGAGGCATATCATTTGAGACTGAGATTCTTTTATGCTTCTGTGAGTTGCTTGATCTCGGCATAGCTGGATCATGAGATGCTTGTTAGGCAGGTCACTGTAATGAATGAAGACCTCCGTTAGTTGCTTGACCTGATGCTACATGGATAACATAGAGTTGAGGATTCAATAGCACTCATGGTGGAGAGTTTAGCAAATCACAGGGACAAGAGCTTATGACTTCTGTAGTTGAGGACGAGGAAGAGGAGAAGGGAGATGATGATTAGGATATTTTTATGTTTTCATTTATTTTTCCAGCATTTCTTTGAACTTATTTTATGGATTTTTATGTGAACTTTGCTTTTAGAATTGGAATTAATTGTTACATTATTTTCTTTTTCACTGTTGTTACTTGTTCTTGCTATAACTCTGGGTTGTTATAATTAATTAGTAAGTTGTATATTCATTCTTTATTGTGTGTAGGTTGTACAGATCTAATCGTTCTCTTATATTCTTTTTCTGCTTTACATGTTTACGTCAGATTTGCATCAAATATGCTAACGCACATACAACAATTATTTTTTCACTAGTTTTCGATGACACAAAGTCTTCGTGTTCAATATATACTGATGCAAATATGATGAAACTCCAATGTAAAATACTTACATCGACCTTTATCAATGTAAATTAGACATTAATTGCATTATTAACCCACGTTTTACCTATGGAAATATTTCAACCCATATCAGACCCAAATCCCATGAAAATACCATGGTATCATCAAATTTGTCCTCGTTTTGGCTCTGATTTGCCCTACACAAAATCGCTTAATTTCTATAGTGACAGTGCTCTGGAATATCCAAGTATGCCCGCACGAGGCAAGTTTGTGCATCTTCTTTTATTTTTTTCTCTCTCTCAACTTCTCCCTCTAATTCTCTCTTAAAATTCCTACATCTCTGATTCTTAGGCATGCCTCACAGAATAAATATGAATTCTACATATTCCCTCTAACACTTGAGTTAAACCTTAAAGTTAGTTTTATGATGAGTTTTTCGAGCCATAAGGCTTGCTTAAATCTGAGCTCAAGTTCAAACTTTCAAGAGAAAAATCTCATTTGGATTAGGTTTTTAAAATCCTATATGATAGTTTATTGAGGGCGCTATTGTCAGGGATGATGAATCAAAAGAGGGCTAAGATAAATTAGATGCAACAATAGCCGAACTTATTTTCAATTTATCAGTCTGGGCTATTCACTTAATACTTTTACATTAATTTTTTTTTTTAACAGTTAGATGTGAAACTACATATAGAGATTCATCTGTTTTAACAATCTGCTCCTCACATAAGGGCTTCCACAATGAGCCATTTACTTACGAACTTAATCAATGAAAAAATTAGAGAAAAACAAAATCATATAAATCATTTGATCTCAGTTAAACCATAGACTTAATCCCAATACTTCAACATAATGAGACTATAATCTATAGAATGCCTCCATATGGACAATTATTGAGCGATGCCTTCCAGACCCAAGCCTTTTTCAACTAATTTCAAGAGCAAATACGTTGACGGTGAAGGCGACGGTGCATTATTGTTTGTGTACTTGGCCACTCATCATATTATAGAGCCTTTTTAATTGAGTTGAATTGATCCAAAAGGTAAGTCGAATGATATGTCATTTTCTTCACTATAATTAAACTAAAAGAGAGAAATCATACGAAAGTAATAGAGAAGCAGACATTCAAATGATACAAACATAATTATATTACACGACTTGAACTTATAGGAGATGACATATATATATATATATATATATATATATATATATATATATATATATATATATATATATATATATATACATATATATATATATATATACATATATATATATATATATAATTTTATTTTTTAAAAGATTGGCCGGAGGCTATGAAATGAGTTCAACCAATCTCATATGCCTAACTACTCGATGTTGCACCGTAAGTCCAATGCACTCATGCAAGCTTGAACTCGTGAACCTTAGGGATTCACAACTAACAACGCCGCTGCCAACCAAAGAACGCAACTCTATATTTATATAGATATCATTAAAATATTGTTATAGAATATATTCAAAAATTATCATATCGAGCAATCTGCCAGAGATAAACCACCTGCGAAACTTAATAGGCATTCTTATAAACCAAACTTATGCAAACAGAGACGTCGAAAATATATGAAGTAGAGGTCATGAAAGAATATCAGCCTATAGAAACCTATAATTATTTTGCATTTTCATCACTAACTAGTGCCTACATCCTGTTTTTGTATTGCTATTGTAGATTTCACCATGAATTGTGTAGAAAGTAAAAAAACCCGAGCAAATGATGGCACCCATTGCAAGAAAAAAATTTTAAGAAAGCAGATCTACAAAATGCTATTTAAGGGCTTCTTGATTGAGATGTTCTTACAATGTATATATACTTTAAAATTGAGGAGTTATTTAAATGCATGCATTGAAATATCTTTTTGTCATAGTTATGAAAAATTTGGGGAAGATTTACACTCAATTCATATGCATTAACATATCTAGGACCTAAACTTCGTTGTTTTACATATATGTCACTTTTGCATCAAATGAGTTTTTTATTTTCTTATAATTTAAAAGGACTAAATTTAATATGGTATGAAAAATTTTAGTGAGATAAAAAAAAATAAAGTAAAGGTGTTAGATATGTAAATATGGTTCTTAAATGCCTCGAAGTTTAACATGCAATAAAAATATGACAGAAAGTGGTGTTGGAGAAAATTATTCCATGGGCATATGACACATGTAAAGTGGGCCCCTCTCTAAAAAATTTCCAACCAGTATATTACAGTGGGTCCTACTTACCACATGACAAGTATTCACTGGACTCAGGACACAAATTTGTATCCGGTATCATGATGGAATAATCTCTCTATTGGTGCAGGTAACAGACAACAACAGATTGTCGATGATAGGCGGTAAAGTGCAAACGATGGACGGCAGAAGTAGCATGTGAGTTTAGGAGTTAGATGTCTTTATAAAGGAATTGAGTGGTATGTATGTAAATCTTCCAAAAATTTATATCTTCAATTGGATCTGAAGAAACGAAACATAGACCTACGGGAATCCAGCCTATCGAATAAATGTTGAATAAGCTAGCCCATCAAATGATCATAAGAAATTTACAACGAGTCTTTAACTCATTTACAGAAGAAACGTTAAATAAAAGCAGACAAGTGACGCGATGAAGAGTTGTTGAATATAAGGGAATTAACTATTGCCCAAACTGAAGACAAACATAAAACATCAACAACTGAACCATTTCAAATTATGATGAAAAAATCAAAAGCAAATAGTATATGACAATAAAGCCAGTTGTATGGCACTTAATGTGCAAAGAAGGGAAGTCCGGAGTTCATATGCTTTCTTCTACGCTGAAATGTTGAGTCCAAAGTTTTTCTAAATGCCGAGACGTGGACAAGATCAATTGTCTTGCCAAGAATTTTTCCTTTGGGTGAAGGGAATGGGAACGCTCACAGCTTTAGTCCAATTATATTTCACGATATGCCAAACAATACAGAGAATTGTAAGGTCAGAATGGAAGACAATTAACAAGGGCTCAAAATCGAACAAAAAATAAGCATATCATTGAAGCTGCCATAATGGTTTAAAGAATGTGGAGACATTGATCAGCGAAACATTGAACATAACATGCGAATGCGGAGAGACAGAAAGCTGTGCCTAGATAGACTATTTGATCTCAACTGAACTATAGACCATGGGGCTTATCGAACGCTTCAGAATATATTGAAACAGCCGAAGGTGTATACCGAATGCCACTTTACCAAACTCAGGCTCGAGAGTCAGATGTCATCCTATTCATACCGCCGGTTTCTTCAGCATGGCTGAGCTGCCTATTATGAGCTATTGAGTATGAGCGGCTAGTACCAGCTGCTAAGTACGAATGGTTAGTCCGCCTTCCATGCTCTAGAAACCCTTTCATCAATGGGATTAGATTGGTCTAAGTGGTTGTCTTTTATGGTAAATATAAGTGCACTGATTGTTCAAATGATAAAAGTGATAAAAGAAAATTTTATTTTGATGAGGATCTCTTTTTTATTTTTATTGTTAATTATTTGATTTGTTTATCTAATTTTTATCCAATAGTCAAATAAGAAAATAATAAAAACTTATATAATACTAACTATGCCCTTGAGGAAAATTTCTTAATTTATGATTATTCAAAGTTTTTTTTTTTAATTATATTTGAAGATTTCGTAATTTTACTTGTCAATCAAGGATATAATTTTTCTCTTAACCTAAATCGAGAATTAAGTTTCCTAATCATTATTTCTTTTACTAATTAGTGATATATCTATCCTAACTAGTGCAAATGATTACATGTAGAAACATTCGTTGATAGATTACTATTCTTCAGAGGTTGTCTATGCAATTGAAATATTGAATGTTTCACCATAATTATTCCACTTTAACTTCACACTAGATTATAAAATATGATTGGAAAAATCAAAGTGAAACATGGCAACATTAATTTAATTCATATCATTTAATACACTTTACACAAAAACTTCAAATAAACTATAAATTCAAGGAATAACTCTTACTTCCTACACATGACTTCTAAAAGAACAAAAATTATAGAGTTAAAACATTAAAATTCTGCTCAGGTTAAGAAGATAAAATCAAAATTAGCCTTTGAAAACGAATATACTTCTACTCTCCTTTCTTTACTCAATTTTCCACCAACTTGCTACAAACACACACTCATTATGAACTCTCAAAATGTCACTAACTGTTCTCTTTTACTTTCCAAATAATGATTAAATTATTATTTTTTTTTCTCCCTACGCAGTTGCTCATAAAACTGTTTAGCAACTCGTCGTGGTCTACTGTAAAACCTAATTAGAAATGTATTGTTGGCTCGTTGTACTGCAGCGTTTTTAACTAGCACTACAGTGTGGCTAAAATAACAGTGATGCTCCTACGTAGCTTTGCTTAGCAAGCTCTCAGATTTTACGACACTTTTATTTTCACGGATCAGTTTTACGGTGCTCATTCTCTAGCACCGTGGCGCTTGGATTGTAGGAGTAGAATACTGAAATATGGCATTTTTTCTCAAAAATTTCACTTTTTCTCCAAATTTGTTCTCCATTAGTGCTGTTGCATTGCAGATACAGTGCTACAACATTGGATTTATGATGCTGCGGCACTACAAACATACGTTTCGAAGGTAAAATCTCTGGTTTTTTGCTCTAAAATAGGTTCTTCAGGGCAGCAATGCTGGGAGGCAATTGCTACAGTGTTATATTTGCAAAGTTATGAACTTTTGCTAATCTTTCATCTTTATCAACTAATCGTGCCACAAAAGACTTGGGTCTGTTTAGTGCAATTGCAGATTATTTATAATGCAACGTTAGCAGATTATACTGACAATCTGATAATCTGCAGATTATCAGGATACTAACTTGTTGTTTGGGGAGCTTATTTAGAACAGTTTATTTATAGCTCTTACTGGATAAATGATCACTCGTCCCCTGTTTAAAGATTTTGTTTGTAACAGAACTGTATGGACAAAATAATAGATAAAATAGAGCCGCAAACCATTACATATCAATTCAAAAAAATAACATAGAGTGCTCACTCTCTCGTGAGTATAAAAAAATAAAATAAAGAGAAATAAAATTACAACTATAACAAAAAAATATTAAAATGTTTAATTTAGAACACTGGCGACGTCTGTCTTCTGCTGCACTGTCTTCTAGGGAAACTATCTTATCCCGATCACTATCGGCAGTAGAATATGCCGGAATGTCGGCCCAACGGAAGAAACCGCATCGTGTTGAAATGCCCCTTTGATAACCATTAAACTGTTTCCTACTGCTGTGAGACTGACATGACATGAGTAAGGGAGCCATTAGTCCGCAATAACACAATGCAACTCGAGAGGACCCTGCAATCCTTGCGCTCGTGTTGCTACATAGATAAAAAAACAAATAAATCATTTGTCAGATCAGAAAATTAAATTAAGTTCTATATAGCTACAAGAGAACCGAATTAAATGAAAATCGTATCGAACTAAAAAACATAAAAAAATATGAGTGTGCGGTCTCAGACAAGTAACTGCACCAACCCACACGTTTATCAATATAAGGAGACAGTGGACCATCAAAAAAATGAGTTCTTGGTTGCCTTTAACCCACAGAGATGATCCTCGTTAGATACATTTGTCTATCACAAAAAAAAAAAAACCATCCAATAGAACCTCATATACCGTTGCACTGAAAAGCAGAGATGACGTAGGTTGCGTTCTTTAGGATTTTACATGCAATACCAACAGAATACGATCGTCCTTTGTCAGATGTGCATATCCCCAAAAGTCCATCCACATAAATCCTCGTAATCTGATGCACCCAAGAAAAGTAAGGATATCGGTTGCCCTCGTTAAGAATACACATGCAGCACTAGATAACAACCATGAACTGGCCATCCATAAGATCACATAAAGCTATATTTTTCATCATTTATCATTGTCCTTGCGCACCCAAAACAAAAGAAAAACAAAACAAAACAAACAAAGAAAAAACAAATTTTGAACAATGGATCCTCTGGCATAATGATTTGTGATACTAAGCTAATATGTGTTTTTACAACTTTAGAGAAGTATCAGCTAAATGTTTCTCAGGAATGCTAAAATCGCTCCATAGCTCAGTTAACTGATTCATTCTGTGATAGAATATATAATGTTATGGCCATTATAGCCAACACATCCCTAGTTGTCATTATTGAACAATATTGGAGGCCGTGGTTATGAAATAACTCATGAAAGTGATAAAAAAAAATGGGTGCAGTCATTCAAAATATGTTCCTAAACCTTATCGGGTGTCCAGAAAGTATCTCACACACCTATTTATCCCTAAAAACGAAGGACGCCATGCGTTGTATTCAACCAGTGATGGAGCGGTAGTACTCCAACAACAATATCGCAATAGCAGTAGCCCAAAGTCATTCTTTTACGACACTCTTATTTGATCCATCCTAGAAGAAAAAGGGTATTAGGATAAAATAAATTGTGGAGAAGTGATCCCAGAATATTTATGCTTACAATTTAGATATAAAATTATACTTTAATTACTTATAATATGAGATACTATGCAAGTATATGTATCGTTTATTAAGTAATATAGAACTTTTTGATTAAACACTGAGATATCGAACCCACAAGGAAGTATCTAAAATTTTAATGAAATAAGAAAAATAACTTTTTATTTTTTAAAATGATTTTGTAAATTATGTTTTAAGATATAAATTTTTCAAATTTGTTATTGATATTTTCTGAATAAAAAGTAAAGCAAACAACTATATTTAACACAGCTATAAAATAGTATGAAAGCAAATGAAAATAAAATATTTTTTCCTCTTTCAATGAATCAGTAATAATTATAGAATTTCATTGTGGAAGTATCTAAAATGTGTTGTGCCAAATAGAAACAATTATATTCTTTACCCTTGTTTCTATAAAGAACATTGGTTAATTTGAAGTTTTGAAATCATGTAGATGGGTTAGGCAGGGAAGATACTAGCTCTCACTCTAGAGTTCCCTCGATTCCCTTCACGTGGGGGCTAACATCACATAACAAAATTTAAAACATCAAACCAAATTAGGGGGCTTTAGCCTGTCACACTAAAGTACTTTAATTTTACTCCCCATTATAAACATATCTTCCTATTTATTTGCACCCAACCATATGGACTACAATTCTCACCCATACAATTGCATGTGATTCTTTCCAATTGTTGATTGAGACAATACCACATTAGTTCTTACATGTTCTTACAACAAATTTTCACATCTTAATTGGCCAAATCAGGAGGTAAATGAAGTGTAAGGTAGTGAATCATCACAACTTCTTCCAACATTGAAATCCTACACTTCACACAACTTCATTCCATAATTTAAGTACTTCATCATTCAAAAGGAAAAAAATAAAGAAAACTACTAAGAATTCATCGAGAAATCATAATCACAACTTGATTTGAAAGTAGAAATCATAGTGAAAACACAACAATTCTTACTTTAAAACCAAATGTAAAACAATGTTAAACACTTATCTGAAAATCCTCTCCACAAGACTCTTGAAGTTCCTCTTAAACATTGTTTTCCCTTTACAAGACACAATAGAGATTGACGCCCAACTCCGTTGACTCCAAATCTCTATTCTACTCTTAATAAAAGTTAGATACAATTGATAACAAAAGTGGTGAAGTGGAAAGGTGTGCTCTCAATAACTCTCTAACATAAACTTTACTCTTAACACTAATCACACCCTCCAACAACAATCCTTTTTTCTGATCTTCAAGTCTTCTTTTTAAAATTTTCCAAAAGGTGCCTTGGTATCTCTTCAAAATATGTCCATATTCAATGTATCCACCAAGAATGCATCCATCCGTTCAATTTTAAATGAATTTTGGTGCTGATGGGAAGTTAGTGAAGTTTAAACTAAAGGAAACTTCAAAAACCTCTTTAAATTTGCACCAAAATCAAATAAAATTCATCACTAACTCTGACGCTTATGCGCCAACCATCCAGTGCATACGCGCCAGAGGCCAATTTTGCACACCTTTCACTTTTTACTCCAAATTTGATCCTTTATTGCTCCTTTCATCATAGTCACACATTTTAATCATACCTGCAAGAAAAACACAAATATACCTTCCATTAAAGTGTAATATTATCTAAAATAGGTATAAATATGTATTTAAAAACACCATATATTTTAGGTGTATCAAAATCCACCAAAGTTAAATTGTTACTTGTCCTCAAGTGACACTTAATCAAATAGAAAATCTTAACATGCAAATTATGTAAATGAGTTTCTTTAGGAAGGTTTCAAAATTTTGTTCTAGAAATGAAATAGTCCAATTTAGAAAAAAATTTAGTAAATGAGATCAACTTAAAGTTTAGAAGGTTCTTAAGTAAAGGATAATGAAAAATATTAGTTTCTATCTAATTCAGAAATACTTGTAGATTTTTCAAAATATAGGATTCAAACATTTCATCTTCCTCACTTAAAAATTTTCATTTGGAAATAATTTTACTTACTATATTATAACCTTAAGCCTTAGATTTTTTTAAAACTTATATTTTAAACTTTAGGTATGGAACCAATTTTTAATTAGACCCTTAAATCTTCAAGCTTCTCTTTTCTTTTTACATACTATTATTCTCTCTTTTTCTTTTTCCTTTTCTTTTTCTTTTTCCTTTTCTTTTTCCTTTTGTTTTTTTCTTTTTCTTTTTTTTATAAGGCAAGGATTACTGTATTTGGATAGGCTTTTAATGATTTTGAATTCCATCCTTTCATTTAAACCAAAGGTCTGATATATATCTTTTACTTAAAAATCATAATAATTGTGTTGAAAATTATTTCTCAAAAAAAGAAATTTAAGCTTTGAAAAATAAGTCAAATCTTCTATTTATCCAAAAATACAATACTTCTTACTAAAGATAGTTTAACTATATTTAACATTTATTTACTAAGAAAATTTTAACTTTAAAATTTTCATCATTACTATAAATTTTAACTAAATTCTCTTACTTATTTCTATATTCAAATATTTGCTTCCCTAATATAACATCATAAACATAATTGTTTTCAATCAAAAATCAAATTTTATGTAAATATTCTTGAGAACAAATAAAATTTTAGTTTTTAAAAATTTGTTTTTTTTATTCCTCCCAAAATTAATTTTTAATTAGGATAATACATTTAAGCATAAAAATGATACATGAGTAAGAATTAAAAAACTAGAATAATATTCTAAATATGCAAGTATAATAGTTTAAATACAAGGAGTAAAAAGAAATCAAATTTAGTTTTTCATAAAATAGAAATTTCAAAATTTCAAAGGACTTCTACAATAGTGGAGGTTTTCAAAGCAAATACACACCACAAATTACAAAATATTAGAAAACAAATGGTAACAAATTTTAAAAAGTTTAAACATGCTATATAAATAGTGGTTTCTAATAGTGTTCTAAATTTTTCTAATATTTATAAGAATTAAATTAGACACTACTAAAAACTCAAACACTAGAAAAACATAAAAACATTTACTATCACACACACATCACATATTACAACATAAAACATCTGAATGTGCATAATAGAAATAGTTTAACTATTAGTCCATAGCAAAATACATCACATCACATATGAGAACATCAAATTAAAGCATTACAACACATAATAAAATCATATAACAACATCACAAACTCAACACAACAATTCTAATCATCATCCTCATCATCAACATCTTCATTCCAGTTTCTGGATGACACATAAGGTATAAAATAAGGATGAGGAGGCAACTCAGTAATATGATCTCCTCTAATTAGTCTATCTATGTACTGATGATAGTTCTCCTCATAATCATCATGTTTCTGTATATACCTCTCAAAATTCTCTACCTTTCCATCCATATCTCTAATATGCTCTCTGGTAAGACTCACCTTCTTCAAAATCTTCCGTAATAATCCGAGTTTGTGAATCTGCGGAGGATGATGCATGTGCGGTAGAAGCATGAGAAGTAAAAGCAGTAGAAGCATAAGCACTGGAAGCTCTAACAGATCCTCCTTTCCAGCCAAATACTGAATGTACAGTGTAAGTGTTCACATTTACACTGGTAATAGGTCTAAGTGGCTAAAGAACCACTTCCAATGTTTTAGACTTAACACCAAACTCCTCACAAATCGAGTGAATCAGTGAAGAAAACCCCATACGTGATGTAGTAGCAGCTTTGACACAGTTCAAAATATAATAAAAATAATAACCCCAATATCTAAAGGCTTTCCTTGTTGAATACAATGGTTCAGAATAGCTCTCTCCCTTGTAACTTCACTGACACGACTTGAAGGCAAAAGCTTAGATGATATGAAATAATGCCATGCCTTTAAAGTGGCTTTCAACTTAGAGGCTTGAAAATTCACTCTCCTTTCATTTGTAATCGTCTGCAAACCTCTTCCATCAGTAAGAAAGGTCATAATCTCATTTAACTCTCTCTCAGAAGGATGATAATTCACATAAAAACAAAACATCACAGGAGGTAATCGGTAAAAAATATTAATTACAGCAGGTGAAAAATTCACTTGTTACCCCCTAACCATCACTAAATTTTCATATGCTGCTGGACTGTTAGCATAGAACTCTCTCACCACAGAAATAACTGTAATAGCAGAGAAACAACAGTATCTTTCCCAATTCCTTGTAGCAATCATCTCCTCAATATCTTCTCCTAGCTTGCTAAAATCTCGTTCTGGAATCAATTTTCGCGATGCGAGTGCATCGACGTAACGATTCTCTGCTCTAGAACTGATATATTTGTCGGAATCAAATTTTGCTTTTCTTTCAAGCATTTTGACTTTGGTGCCATCTCTTAAAATTCAAAAAAAATATCACCATAAATTACAAATTTAAACTAAACTTGTTAACTTAACTTCCAAAGGCAAACTCGACTAAATTCAAGCAATTTCTCTTGCTTTTCCTCAAATTTTCATCATGAATAGTGATTTTTAGAATTTTCAATAATGTACTCAGAATACATGATGAAAATAAAAAAATTTTACTTATGAGTAGTGATCATACCTTTAGGAATTCAAATCCAACAAATTTCAACGAAATCAGCTATAAAATGATCTTATTTAATGATGCACTATGCTCCTATTTTGCGAAACCGAGAGGTTGAAGGTGATGAGGGTATTAAAAATGAAAATTTTCAGGTTTTTCATTTTAGAAAATCAATTTTCCCGAACCGATGCCTATGCACGAGGCATACGACGCTTAGCCACGAAATCTGGCGCTTATGCGCTGTCGGTTTGGTGCTTAGTCACCAGTGCCCAGATTTTGACAATTAAGTTAACCATCAAAAATCTAAGTTAATCACCTTTAATCACTTCAAATAGTTATTTCTCCCCATAAACGCTTCTAATACTCCAAAAGTACACTAAAATTTCAATGATTCCACACAAATCTCACACAAACATAAACATATTTTACTTAAATATCAAATCACACTTAATACAAACTACAAATTTCTACCTGAACACTTTAGATGAAATTCCCAATACATAAGTTCAAAAACATGTAATTTAAAACAAATTTACATCATTGAGATGTAACAAACACATGTAAAGTGCAACAAACACAAACATTAAAAAAAACCACACACTTAAAACACTAAACACACATAATCAAACCACAAGACCACACATAATTTAATTCCAATCTCTATTAGGTGGATTCTATCCAGAACCACCATTAGTTCCATTTGAACCATCTGGAATGTAAATATGGTAAAACGGGTGATGATTGAAAACTCTTACATCTTCTTCTTCTATCAATTTGTTCTTGAGATACATCGCTCTATCTGCTTCTTCCACATGACTTGTATGACTAAATTGTATTTTGAGTTGCCATCAAATTTGCGCTAAATGTTCATTAATTTCATTTACCTTTGCGTCATCAGACTCCACATCAGCCTCGATCTTCATAATCCTTTCTGCTATTCCCTGGATACTCACAGCTAGAAATCCATTATATAACTCTTGAGCACTATCACAAATAAACTTCTTCTTGTTGGCATCCTCTTTTTTATTAATGTTGCTCTCCCAAGAAGATATTTTTACACTCAAAATACTCTTTTTAAGACTCAAGAATGAAAATAAGAATTGGGGCAAGTATCTCATAAATTCAGGGTCTTTTTATAGACTTGGGAAGACATAAAACTGACCCTAGACGTATTAAAACTCTTCAATAACTCCAAAAACTACTCACCCACAATTTAGGCTTCTAGAACCTTATTTTTATTTTTTTATAACTGTGGCGCCTATGCGCCAACCAGCAGGAACTAACATTTTTGCACAGTTCTGCCAAATCAGCAGCACATTTTTGCACAGTTCTGCCAAAAGTCAAAATCTTCATTATGACTCCTCTTGTCCTCAAATAAGGTCAAATAAACATCACTATAACATAAAAAACTGCAAAATGCTACCACATTTCTCAAATCAAACCAAATAAAAGAACACAAAGCAAACAAAAAGCAAAACACACCGATAAATATTGGTTGACTCCCACAAAGCGCTTAATTTTTCGTTATCAGCCTGACATAACTAGAGCTTATTCCGAGTGACCCAACATCAGATTCTAATCATGTTTAGATTGATCGACTGAAAAGTAAGGTTTAAGTCTATGACCGTTCACTTTAAATATTTTTCTAGTCTTAGGATTTTAAAAATCCACAGCTCCATATGAATAAACTTTCATCACAATAAATGGGCTCATCCCCCTAGACTTAAGTTTTCTAGCAAAATTCTCAATCTTGCATTATATAGCAAAACTTTTTTCCTTGGCTCAAGATTTTTAGTAAGAATTTTTCGATCATGCCATAACTTCATCATTTCTTTATAAATCTTAGCATTTTCATAAGATTCATTCCTTATCTCTTCAAACTCATTTAATTGCAACAATCTCTTTTCTCCAGCATCTTTCAAATTAAAATTAAACTCTTTAACAGCCCAAAATGCTTTATGCTCAAGTTCAACTGGTAAATGAAAAGATTTTTCAAAACATTAGCATATATAGGGACATTCCAATAAGAGTTCTGTAGGCAGTCCTATAGGCCCACAAAGAATAATCCAACATGATTGACCAATCCTTTCTATTTGGATTAATAGACTTTTCCAATATTCTTTTAATTTCATGATTGGATAATTCAACCAAACCACTTGTCTGCGGATGATAAGCAGTAGTAATGCGATGGTTGATATGATATTTTTTTACTAACTTCTCTATAATTGCATTTCTAAAATGACTTCCCCCATAAGTTATGATTACTCTTGGTATTCCAAATCTGCAAAATATATTATTATTTAAAAACTCTGCAACACTTTGAGCATCACATCGAGGTAAAGCAACAACTTCTATCCATTTAGATACATAGTCTACTCCTATCAATATGTATGTATTTCTGAATGATGGTATAAATGGTCCCATGAAATCTAATCCCCAAACATCAAATATTTCAACTTTCAACATATAATTGAGGGGCATCTCATTTCTTCTAGAAATATTTCCTACACGTTGACATTGATCGCAATTTTTAATATAAACATTAACATCCTAAAAAATAGTAGGCTAATAAAATCTAGAATGTAAGATTTTATATGCACTTTTATCAACTCCAAAATTTCCTCCATAATCAGAATTATAACGTTTTTAAAAAATTTCATAATTTTCTTCTAAAGGCACACATCTTCGAATAATCAAATCATTTCCTTGTTTATATAAAAATGGGTCATCCAAAAAATAAGTCTTAGCTTCAGATAAAAATTTCTTCTTCTCCTGGTATGTTAAACCATAGGGTAAAATATCACTGATAATAAATTTTACAATGTCGGCATACCACGGAACACACCACTCATTAACAGCAAAAAATTTTTCATCAGGAAAATGTTCATTAATTTCTTCAGCATCACAGAGAGATTTTTCAATTTCAAGCCTGGACAGATGATCAACAATTTGATTATCAGCACCCTTCCTATTTACTATTTCGAAATCAAATTCTTGCAAAAAAAGAATCCATCTAATCAATTTTGGTTTTGCATCCTTCTTCCTCATTAAATACTTAATAACATAGTGATCAGTATGCACTACACATTTATTTCCAATCAGATATGATCTGAATTTATCAAAGACAAATACTATAGCTGATAACTCTTTCTCAGTAGTGGTATAATTAATTTGAGCTTCATTAATAGTTTACTAGCATAGTAAATTACTTTGAAAATCTTATCATATTTCTGAACTAAAACAGCTCCAATAGCGTAATCACTAGCATCACACATTAGTTCAAAAGGTTTTTCCTAGTTAAGTGAAACTATTACAGGTGCACTGATTAATTTTTCTCTTAGTGTTTCAAAAGCTTTTAGGCAATCATCATTAAAATTAAAAATCACATATTTTTCCAGTAAATGATATAAAGGCTTTGAAATTTCTGAAAAGTCTTTAATATAACACCTGTAAAATCCAGCATGTCCCAGAAAACTTCTAATTCCCCTTACATTATTTGGGTAAGGTAAATTAGAGATCACTTCAACTTTTGTAGGATCAACTTCCATACCAATTTCTGATATACGATGTCCCAAAAAAATTTCTCCTACAACCATAAATATGCATTTCTCTCAGTTAAGGACCAAATTAGTTTCTTCACAGCATTTCAGAACTTTAGATAGATGTTCTAAACATGATTCAAATGAAATTTCAAACACTAAAAAGTAATCCATAAAAACTTCAATTCATTTTTCTATTAAATCATAGAAAATTGTCATCATACATCTCTGAAATGTAGCAGAGGCATTACATAATCCAAAGAGCATTCTTCTAAAAGCAAATGCACTATAAGGAATAGTAAACGTTATTTTCTCTTGATCCTTAGGAGCAATTTGAATTTGGTGGTAACCAGTATATCCATCCAGAAAACAAAAGTATTTATGCCCAAACTGTCTATCCAGCATCTAATCTAGAAAAGGAAGTGGAAAATGGTCTTTCATAGTGGCAAGGTTTAATTTTTTATATCAATAGATATTCGTCATCCTGCAACTTATCTTACTTGTATTATTTCATTCTTTTCATTCACAGTCACAGTAACTCCTCCTTTCTTAGGTACACAGTGAATAGGACTAACCCACACACTATCCCAAATAGGGTAGATAATTTCAGCATCCATCCACTTTAAGATTTCTTTCTTTACAACTTCTTTCATGATAGGATTTAATCTCCTTTAAGGATCAGCCCGAGGTTTGCAATTATCCTCCATAAGGATTCTATGCATACAAATTGAAGGACTGGTTCCTTTAATATCAGCTATTGTTCATCCAAAGGCTTTTTTATTTTTCTTTAAAATTTCAAGCAAACTCTCTTCTTCTCATTCAGTTAATTGAGAGGAAATTATAACTGGCAAAGTTGAGGAATCACCTAAAAAGACATACTTTAAATGATTAGGAAGCATCTTTAAATCCAGTTCAGGAGGTTTTTTAATTTATAGACAAAAAGATTCATCTTTATCAGTCATGTCAAACATTTCAAAATTTTCATGAACATAATTTAAATCTTCCTCATGAAAATCTTCAGAATCTTGTAATTCCTCTTCTTTCTTGTGTTCCAATTCTTTACTTTCAGATTTTTTTTCATAAGTTGACTTGAAATAGCATTCACTCAAATATTTGATAACATCCATCCTATAAAATTCATCATTTTTACCTCTTGAAGGATATTTCATAGACTTTGAAATATTGAATGTAACAGTTTGATCATTAACTCACATTATTAATTCCCCTTTTTGCACATCTATCATCGCTCTGTATGTGGCTAGGAAAGGTCTCCCTAAAATTCTGGGTATCTCATTATCTTCCTCCATATCCAACACAATAAAATCAACATGAATGATAAATTGATCCACTTTCACCAAAACATCTTCTATAACTCCTTTGGGATATGTGATCGAACGATCAACTAATTGCAGAGTTACAGTAGTAGGGGTTATTTCTCTTAATCCCAGTCTTTTGAATATTGATAATGGCATAAGGTTAATGCTTGCACCCAAATCACATAAAGCTTTTCTAAAAAATCTGTCTCCGATTGCACATGGAATTGTGAAACTTCCAAGATCTTTAAGCTTTTCAGGAAGCTTTTTCTAAATTATTGCATTGCACTCTTCACTAAGTGCAACAATCTCATTATCTTCAAACTCCCTCTTTCTATTGAGAATATCTTTTACAAATTTCACATAGCTTGGCATTTGTTCCAAGGCTTCAGCAAATGTAATATTGATTGTAAGCTTCTTAAACATCTCTAAGAATTTTGAAATTTGCTTATCCAATTTTTGTTATCCAAGTCTCTAAGGAAATGGAGGTGGTGGCTTTTCTAAATCAACCTTGGGTGGACCAGTAGGCATTTCCAAACCTTTTGGAGTGTCCTCTTTTGGTATTTCAATTTCTTCTTTCTCTACTTCAATCTCTTTTTGAACTCTACCTTCCATCTCTCTTCCACTTCTCAACTGAATAGTTTGTACTTGCTCTTTAATCTTGTCTCTTGGATTTACTTTAGTATTACTAGGAAGCGTTCCTTGGGATCTATTACTTAAAGAATTGTCAATCTGTCCCAATTGATTCTCAATATTTCTGATTGTAACTCCTTGACCTGGTAATTGATTTCCCATTTGTAACACCACTTCTTCAATATAGAACTTCTTCTTCTAAAATTGTGAAGTATTGTTAAAACCTGGAGGATATGTTGGTCTATAATTATTATTCCCTTGGTTGTTCCAGTTTCCCAATGGGTTTACTTGGTTGTTCCCCCACTGTTGATTACTACCACCCTGATTATTGTTATTCCAGTTAAAGTTTGGATGGTTTTTCCAACCTAGGTTATAATAATTGGAATGTGGGTTATTCGGCTTACTTATAACATTCGAGATTTCTGATGAAGTTTGAGAATCAACCATTTGGCTTAATATATTTTCTTCAATCATGGAAGTTGGCTGAGAAAAATTAATCCCAAATTTGTCTATCTTCCTTAAAATTGCAGCAAATTGATTTACTAGCATCGCAAAAGCATCATTTTCATGAATGTTGGCTACCTTTTTAAGATTTAACCTTTCAGAAGGCCATTGAAAATTATTAATAGTCATTTCTTCAATTAAGGCATAAGCATCAGCAAACTGTTTAGACATCAATGAACTACCGGCAGCGGAATCGATAATAGATCTAAGAGATCCAACTAATCCATTGTAAAAGGTATGAATTATTAACCAATCTGGTATTGAATTATGTGGACATTTTCTTAAGAGATCTTTAAAACGTTCTCATGCTTCATATATAAATTCCCCTTCAAACTAAAAAAAAGTTGTAATATCATTTCTAAGCTTCGCAGTCTTCGATGGTGGAAATATATTTAGCAAGGAATTTTTGTGCTAAATAACCCCAAGTTCTGATAGATCCTGGTGCTAACGAATTTAACCAAATCTTAGTTTTATCCCTTAGTGATAAAGAAAAAAGTCTAAGTCTAATAACATCGTCCGAAACACGATCGTATTCTAGAAAATTGGCAAGATGTAAATTAAGATCTTTAGTTGGTGCTCCCCCAACCTGATTATTAGATAACATCTGGATAATAGTAGGTTTAAGTTCAAATGAATTAGCAGCTACAACAAGGTGTTGAATACTACCATGAAGTTCATCCACTGTAGGGTTAGCATAATCTCTTAAAGGTCTAAATTCTTAATGAGTTTCAACATTTTAATGATCATGATTTGTCATTTCTAGAATATTTTTATCTTTTTCTGTATTTTTAATTTTTTTGATTTTTCTGATAGTCTTCTCTAATCAGAATCGTAAGGCATAAGTCCCTCAGAACCTGAACTACGCATACACAATTAACAAAATAAAATAAAACACACTAACAAAAACAATGAAAAGTAAAAAATTAATTTTTCTTAAATTTTTGTTAAATGATATTTAAATTAATTTCCCCGGCAAAGGCGCCAAAAATTTGATCCCCGAATATTTATGCTTACGATTTAGATATGAAATTATACTTTAATTATTTATAATATGAGATACTACCCAAGTATACGTATCATTTATCAATTAATATCGGACTTTTTGATTAAGCTCCGAGATATCGAACCCACAAGAAAATGTCTAAAATTTTAAAGAAATAAGAAAAATAACTTTTTACTTTTTAAAATGATTTTGTAAATTATGTTTTAAGATATAAAGTTTTTCAAATTTTTTTTGGTATTTTCTGAATAAAAAGTAAAGCAAACAACTAAATTTAACACAACTATAAAATAGTATAAAAGCAAATGAGGATAAAATATATTATTCCTCTTTCAATGAATCAATAATAATTATGGAATTTCATTATGGAAGTATCTAAAATGTGTTGTGACAAATAAAAGCAATCATATTCTTTACCCTTACTTGGTTCTATAAAGAACATTGTGTCGGCGTATTTTTTTTTTAGGTTTTAATTTAAAATTATATATATGATTTAGAAAGTAGCATTTTATTTTAAAAATATTTTTTTAAGTTTGAAAATTTTAAGATACGAAATCAAACCGATCTCACATCCCGAATAGTTTATATAAACGAGCACCGCATCACAAACCGTGTATCTATCCCGAAGAATAGACACGCTGCTTAATGATGGGGCTCGGTTAAATAAACGAGAAGATTTGTGACATCCGTTTAGTCTGCAAACCAATTTTATAAGCTGACAAGTTCCCACGCTTAATATAAAGGAATTAATCGGGTTTTATATTACCTGGGTTCTTAAAGTTCCCTATAAGGGCAAGCCCTTATAGTTAATTACATCTTAAATGACGGGAATCATTTAAGAAAACTCTCGATAATGATCAGTGGTTTTGCTTTCAAGAATTTCAAAGTTTAAGGTTTTCAAACAATTGGATTTTGGAAATTTCAATTGGGAATGGATCAAATTAGGAACAGTTATTTTCAGGAGTCCAAAGGAAGAGAAGTAGGAGAAGTTGAGGATCCAAGAAGAATCTTGGTAACTTCCCAAACTATCCTATTGTTTTGGCTTTGATTTTGAGAAGAATTTATTTGATGTTTCATCCTGCCAGTTTTAGTTAATTAGGACTTATATTTGTATGATAAAATCACACAAACAGCCTCGAAGATGTGAGGGTTTATATCGTACCAAACGACTACCTCGGAATCCTAAGACCGGTTAGGGCTTAATTTACATGACATGATCATGCAAATGCCTAACAAAAAGTTGAGGATTTATGTTGCACTAGGCAAACTACCTCGAAGTCCTACGGCTTGGTTATTTAATTCTAAGGAAAGTTTTGCTGAAGTAGACCCGAGTTTTGCTGATGACGATGACCGTGCTGCCCACCATGCTCCAGGCTCCTTGTTGTTGGAGAGGTTTAGTTTTAGAAGATGAAAATCAAGAGATGAGAGAAGTATCATGGTTTAGACATCTTAAAGTCCAAATATTTTTAATATTTTCATTAAAACAAATCTTAAAGTTGTTTAAATAGAACCGATTAAGATCCCACGGTTCCGTCATCCCGACACCGTTATTTTCATCGAATTCACTTAGTCCAGATGAATTTGCTAAACTCAATTGAATGAGTTCCACACTTTCATTTAGACCGTGGGAAATCCCGTTAGCAACACGTGGGTTACATCATCCGAGGTATTCCCGATCATTCAACGAGACGTTTTAATTTAGCTAAAGTTGTGGTTTTGTTGTTCTGTTTGTGATTAAATTTTGAGTTGTTTTATGTTTTGGAATGTTGTGGCGGTGAATTTTATCTTGTTGTGACTTTTAATTTAGTTCTGGGTTTGAGTTTTGGGGCTATCCTAATGGTTTTGGTTTTCATGCAACAGTCTTGTTTAACATGCAATAAAATTAAAGCGCAGTGCAATAAAGTAAATTGCAATAATCATAAAAGTTTACCTGGAGAGTCTTCCCGTCATTCAAAGCTACACTTTAAAACACATGTTAAGGCATTTAGATGTTTCAACAAGTACCTAGGTAAAGACTAAGGGAAGGGTTTTGGTTATCTACCAGAATCCTAATCCTATAGCTAGTTATTTCCTATGACGTCTAGGTTCTTGATTTTTAGTTAAGGATGATTTTCTTCATCAAAGAACAATTAAGTTCAATTGTTCTTTAAAACATCTCACAGTATCTAGTAAGTGCTTAGAACGAATTCTAAACATCTTTTCAATACTTCTGAGATTATTTTGAGTCCAAATGAATTTCATTGTACTGGTGAATTGATCATCCAAGAGTTTAGTTAAGTTTTGTTCATTTGCTCAGTGAACTAGAATGTTTGATTATCCTATGAGTGAGGTGATATTTCACTTAACGCTTCATTTATTAGTTATAATAATTTAAAGCTTTTGGGTGCAAGTTAACTTGTTAAAGATTTTAATGATTTGAAGTTAAAGTTGATGATTTATTTTAATGTGATTTAATTATGAAATTTTAATCAATGATTTAAAGTTCATAATGGTGTTTAAATTATTTATTAAATTTTAATGATTTAATTTGGATTAATTATATTAATTAATTTAATTTTTACATTATGTTTTAAGGTAAATTATCTTAAAAATTATTTAAAATTTACAAATTTGATTTAAGTTTGTTTTGAAAAGATTAGTTTCAAATATTTTCAATTTGCTTTTTAACTATTTAACATTTTAGGTTTTAATTGATTGTTAGATTATTTAATGATATAGGTTTTAGTCAAATTAAGAATTATTTACTTTTAATCATTTAGTTATTAATTCCACTTATCCTCTTAAATTTTTAGGAGAAAATATTATTAAGTGATTTATTTAGGGATTTTTAAATTAAGGAATTAATATCCTCCTAAGTTATATCTCTATTTTAATAATCCAATTTTAATTAATCTTCTAAAATTTGAATTACTCAATTAATTAAAGTTTCATTTTTTATTAAGGTGATTAATGGGTTCCTACCTTTCAATTTCCCAAAGTTTCAATCATCTAAAAGAAGGTTAAAATCAGATGTTTTACCCCCATGTTGATTAAACCTAAAATTTTAATTAGGGGGTTAAAATCTTTTATTACCTTTATGCCCCTTTAAGCTTATTTATTTTGTAACTCATTACATTAAGCTTAAATGAACTCAAAATTTTTATGCCACTTCACTCACATGTCAATTAAGACATTAGAGGAGAAAATGTGATTTTTCTGAATTTAATTTATTTATATAATTATTTTTAATGGAAAATAGGGATTTTTAAAGAAAATTCATCAACATGACCAAGGTAAAGTTTTTGTCCTTAAGAAAATTATGAGACATTTCTAATGACAAGAGGACCACTTGAACCAAATTTCGTGATTTTTTGAGTTATATTTTATTTATTATAATTATTTTAAGTTTTGGAGTGTTAATTAATTATAAAATATAATAAAAGTTGAAAAATGGATTTTATATTTTTCTTAAATCTCTCTAACCTCAAAAAGTCAAAGAAACAAATTTTACAATTTTATGATTTTTCTTTGATTTATTGAATTAATTTAGTGAAAAGGTTGGAAAATACATTTTTTTAATTTTGAAAATTGTTTTAAGCATTTAAAATTCAATATCTTTATTTTGAGACTTAGGAAAAATATTTGGTTTGTTCCTAAATGATTAGGGGACCAAATATGATATTTTTATGATTTTTATTATTTTTATGATTTTTATTATTTTTTATTTATTAAAAATATCAAAATATGCTTAAAAATGAAAATTTTTTGAAAATTCCAATTTTATTTTTCTTAGACTCCTCTAATATCATGGAAGTACAAAAGTCAATTTGGTGAATTTTTGAAATGTATTTTTAAAGTTATGAATTTTTAAAGTTTAATTTTGATTATGTGGCTTAATTAATCCATTTAGCGGGGTTAAACATTTCCAATTGACTTCAAATTTTTATGTGAGGTTTCCCAGATCCTAGAGATCAGTGGAGAATTGATTTCAAGTTATTTTAATGTGTGATTAACTCTAATTAATTAAAATTTAATTTGGAGTGATTAGGCCAATTAGGATTATTTTTAATGAATTGACTCAAACCATAATTATCTTAGGGTCATCTGGTCCTAAGGGACTTCACCAAATTTTTCTGGAATTTTTTGAACAACGTGTTAATTTTTTGGAATTAAAATGCCAAAACAGTGACATAAACTTGAAAAATACATAACTTACCACAGGGATGGCCTCTGACGTTAAAAAATTCAGAGAATTTTCCCAAGATCAAAGGCTTCAAAAGTCCTATGGTCTCATGCCATGGTGAAATGTATACATGCATAGAGAATTAAAATGTTCAAAACAGTAAATAATTAATTAAAAATAAAATATTCATAAAAACAACTTGATTTCTTTTCCACATCATTCTCCTCTATTCACTGAGCAAGGGGGTATTTTTATTTTATTTTTATGATTTTTCTATGCAAAGATATGAGTTTTTGAAGTTTCAGGTATTTAAATAAATAAGAAAAATCAGATTTTCCTACTTAAACCAGTCAGCGCCGCGTTAACCTCGGCGGCTCCGAAGCTCTACGTGTCGCGCTCCCATTCGACGCCACCACCTGAGTTAGCTGCCATGCAGCCCGCGGTCCCGCTCCGTCTTCTGGTCTGACTTGATCTCCGTCGTTCAACCGATACACAATCGATCTGTCAGCGCCTGATCATCGTCTACAACTTGTGCGTCCCGTGAGTCGTCGACCTTCTAACCCTAATATCTCCCTCGATTCTCAACGGATTTTCAAGTTCTTATGCTCTATGGATTCGTCTTGAGAAGATGAACACATCCATACGGTAAATAGGCATTGAAATTAACTTAAATAAAATGAAGAATCTCCTGAAGCTCGGGAAGAAGAAGAAGGCAATACCTTGGCTCTGAGAAGTGAAGCTTCTATCAGAGAGGCTCGGCACGTTCGTTGGAGTCCAAGGAGGCTAGGGATGAAGCCTGGAGCTGTGGTGAAATGTCTAGGCTTGACTTCCACCAGGCCCGATCACAAAGCATGGAGGCTGGAACAACAAGGTGGTTTGGAGAGGGGCTTTCACTGGGGAACTCCTTCTCTACCTCTGGTGAAGGTGTGGGTAGAGTTAATTTGAATTTGGTGAAGTTTCAGAGATTGTCCTGTTTCTGGCCTGATTTTTAGCTGAGAAATTGAGCTCATTTAGGGGGATTCAGGGCAGAAGAACAGTGGGGTTCTTCTTCTCTAGGCTGAGAGAAGCTCTGGGAGTGATTTGGTGAGGTTTTGTTGAGAAAAAATTCAACACCCTTCAGCACCTTTCTCATGGCCGAGAAGAGGTGTTTAAATGGCCAGGGCCATTGGGTACGAGCTAGGGCTCAATTGGTAGGTGGATTCCACTACTTAGGTGGAGGGCAGAGGAGCTCCAAAGTTTGATTTGGCTGAGGTGGCCAATTGGGTGAGTTTGGGTTTGTTTCACTTGGTGGTGGCTCTCAGTTTTGACTCTGTCCGGCGGCTAGGCTGGCCAACAAGGACAAGGGAGCTGGCCATGGGTCAGTCAACCAAGGTGTAGGGTTTAATGGTGATAAACCAGGCAAGGGGGGATTTAGGGTGAGGAAAAAGGTGGATCTATCCACTTAAGGGAAGATATTCCTTAAAATGGGGACCCCTTGGTCCATGGCTCACTTAGCTTGGGCTAGGGGGATCTAGGGTAGTTCCTAGGGCTCACTTAGTGGTTGTGGATAGGTTGGTTTAGCCACATTTGGTTCAATTTGGTTTGGTTTGGTCAGGGTTCAAATTGGCTCATTTGGGTTTGGGTTGGGCTAACTTGAGTTAGTTCTTGATTTGGGTCCAAATGTCTTGAGAAATTTTGAAGAGGTGATTGCCATGAAGAAGTTTCATGAAGACATGGGGAGGTTTTGAGTTCGATTGGAAGGTCGATTTGGTGGATTTTGGTATTTTGGTTAATTTGGGGAGGGTTGAATCAACTTGGGTCCAAGTTGGGTTAAAGTGGGGTTTAGACCCAATTGAAAGTTTCAAATGGTCTAGGGGAATGTATTTAAGAGTTCCCAACATCATATGGGAAGAAATTTTAGGGTTTGGCTAATCAATTTGGTAGGTTTAGGGCATGGGTTCACTTTGGGCTAAAATGGGGTTGTTGGATTTCAAATGGAATTAAACTCAAATGTGAATCAATTTAGACTTGTATTTGGTTTAGATTGATAGTAATGATGTTGAATTAAAATTTAGAATTGAAATTGGGCAAAATTGAGGTCAAATGGGTTGGTTTAGTGTGACATTGGGTCCATTTAGGTTAAAAATGGGTCAATTTGGGGATTTTGATAAATGTGGGTTATTTTGGCAAAATTGGGCTATGGTGTAGTTGAACAAAATGAAATTGGGAATATTTATGAATTTCTAAAATTTTTTAGGAATTTTTGGAATTTTTGGAATTTTGTGCCAAAAGGGTATTTTAGGGTATAAAGAGGTTATTTGGAAAGTATTGGGGTATTTTGGTGAATTTAAAAGGTGGGGGTTGTTTCAAAATGATTTTTAGGATTTTTGGGAATTTTGGGTAATTTTTGGAAGTTTTGAAAAACTTGGGGCAATTAGGCAATTTTGGGTAGGTTTGAAGGACCCAATGTCACAACTAGGCATTTGACAAAAGTTGAATTTTGATCAAGATGAAACTTAAAGTGAGCCATGGACTAAGAAATGTCCACCCTAAACATCTCATGGGTTGTATCTAACCCTCTTAGCCAAAGAGCTAGGGGTTTGGACTTAACCACATGAGTGCTCCAATGAACTAGTGGGGAGAAATGGGTAAGGATGGTGTGTATGAGGGTGTAGTGTGTGTGAGCCAGACCTCACCAGGATCAGACCACCCAGGGTAGTCCTAAGGCTTGAACAACCTTATAGGAGCTCACTATTGGTCCTTCATATGGTGGTCTTAACCTTCGAGGTGATTTAGAGGTTTGCGAATATCCGAGTGGGATCCCAAGAGGAGTCAAGAAGTAGGTGAATTGCTAAAGGGTGGGTCCCATTTCTAGTCCTCTAGGATAGTCAAGGAGAAAACCTATGGCTAGATCCTAAGCACTAAGGGGAGAAGAAAAGACCTCACCAAAAATGAGGTCAACACATTGGTTAATTTGAAGTTTTGAAATCATGTAGATGGGTTAGGCAGGGAAGATACTAGATCTCATTCTAGAGTTCCCTTGATTCCCTCCACCTGGGGACTAACATCACATAACAAAATTTAAAACATCAAACTAAATTAGGGGGCTTTAGCCTGTCAATCTAAAGTCCTCTAATTTTACTCCCCATTATAGACATATCTTCTTATTTATTTGCACCCAATCATATGGACTACAATTCTCACCAATATAATTGCATGTGATTCTTTCCAATTGTTGATTGAGTTAATACCGCATTGGTTCTTACATGTTCTCGCAACAAATTTTAACATCTTAATTAGACAAATCAAGAGGTAAATGAAGTGCAAGGTTATGAATCATCATAACTTCTTCCAACATTGAAATCCTATACTTCACACAACTTCCTTCCATAATTTAATTACTTCATCATTTAAAAGAAAAAATATAAAGAAAACTTCTCGGAAATCATGGTGAAAACACAATCACAACTTGATTTGAAAGTACAAATCATAGAGAAAATACAACAAGTCTTACTTTAAAAAAAATATAAAACAAAGTTAAACACATATGAAAATCCTCTCCACAACTTTTAAACTTTGCTTTCCCTTTACAAGATACAATAGAGGTTGGCGCCCAACTCCGCTGACTCTGAATCTCTATTCTACTCTTAGTAAAAAGTAGATACAATTGATAGTAAAAGTGGTAAAGTGGAAAGGTGTGCTCTCAAAAACTCTCTAACATAAAATTTTCTCTTAACACTAATCACATCCTCCAACAACAACCCTTTTTCTAATCTTCAAGTCTTCTTTTTAAAATTTTCCAAATGGTGTCCTGGTGTCTCTTTAAAATATGTCCAGATTCAATATATCCACTAAGAATGTATCCATACGTTCAAATTTTAAATGAATTTTGGCGCTGATGGGAAGTTAGTGAAGTTTAAACAAAATTATGCTTCAAAAACCTTTTCAAATTTGCGCCAAAATCAAATAAAATTCGTCACTTTAACTCTGGCGCCTATGCACCAACCATCTAGCTCATTGGCGCCAGAGGCCAATTTTGCACACCTTTTAATTTTTGCTCCAAATTTGATCATTTATTGCTCCTTTCATCATAGTAATAGCTACAAGAAAAACACAAATATACCTTCCATTAAAGTGCAATATCATCAAAAATAGGTATAAAAATGTATTTAAAAATACTATATATTTTAGGTGTATCAAAAAGTAGTAGCAGCAAAATGAAAAACTAAAAATATCAAGGACTACAAAGTACACAAAGGAATTACATATATTGTTCTGGAGAATAAATAAAATAGTTGAAAAGAAAATAAAAAAATGCTAGTGACATCAACATATAAAACAGAATCATTCTTCCACCGAAACACGTAAATATTCAATGCGTAGTTCAGGCTGCAGCGCCATGAATATTTGCCTACGGTTAGGGTCCTCAAGTTTTTTTACACAATTTGCATGGAATCGAATATCGGCAATTATCTGGAAGAGCATCCAAAGCTCCAATACAGTCTATGATGGTGCTTTCTTGGGGAGGATCAAACGCTGGAGCTGCAAAAGCATCAATCAGTTTATCGAATGAGCTTTTCACAAAAAATGTCTTTATCTTTCATCCTCCTGCCAAGCCCTGGCCTTTTTGACAAGGAACTAGACTCCTCCATCTCCTTCTGGTTAATACTAGGCCCTTCTTTGTCAGTTGTAAACTGCTCAGGTGGCAAGTCATCTGGTATGCATGCAAAACCCAACTCGCTTGGGTTGAATGCATGCTTTATAGTCGTAACAACTCCCTTAAAAATTATGTTCAATTATCATTGAAATCAGGCTCAATTTTGCACTGCTTATATTTTTTGGTTGTTGGCATTGCCTATAAAGTTGTAAAGGAGGAGGAGGGTTTAGAGGTTTATTAGTTAAATGCATGCTTTCTAGTCGCTTGGGTTTAATGCATGCTTTCTAGTCGCAACAACTCCCTTAAACATTATGTTCAGTTTATCTTTGAACTTAGGCTCAATTCCGCACTACTTATATTTTTTGCTTGTCGGCATTGCTTATAACGTTGTAGAGGAGGAAGAGGGTTTAGAGGGTTTATTAGTTAAACCAAATTATTATGAGGAAAAATCTAATGAGTGTATAATTATTACCTATAATTTCTCAACCCACCATTCATCTGGAGCATCGATTGTTCTCTTAATGGGATCCCAACCCAATACAGTGGATCCACATTTCAGTTGCCTCCATATTATCCACTCCTTCAATTGATCCCATTTGTTTTTTAAATTTTAGCCTGTTGTAATCCCTTCCCATCAATTCTTTGAACTCTTCACAATATTTTTCCAACAATCCTTATTAAAATATGTGGTTGGCCTATTTCTGAGCTTAATTTCTTTAATACAAAGATTGCAAAAAATATACGTTACTTCCTTATCCCACACAGCTAACAGAGCCCCTTCATATGTCTTAACCATATTGAAACTAAATCAAGAAGTAATAGTTAAATAAATTAACTTAATGTATAATATTTTGTTAGAACATTGTGCAATGAGGATGAAATAATTATAATTAAATAATAAAAATCAGAGAATAATGAAAAAAATAATAACTGAACACATCAGCCTCATATATGTCTCATATATGCCTCATTTATGCCTCATGTACGCCTCATATATAGATAATACCTCAATATATACCTCAGTATTTGCCTCAATATATACGTTAATATATGCCTCATTATATACCTCAATATATGCCTCAATATATGCCTCAATATATGCCTCAATCTATGCCTCAATATATGCCTCAACATATGTCTCAACATTTGTCTGTGTCTCAACATTTGCCTCATGCATGATTAAAGCCTTAACATATGCCTCATACATGCATGATATATGAATAAAGCCTCATATATGCCATTTATATGCATCGTATAAAAGCAAAAAGTCTCATTTATGCATAAGAACAATATACCAAAACAAGTAAAAGCAAGCCTTTCAGATCAATGTACCGGAAAATCCAAGCAGGGGCCACGCACAAGCAATCCAAACATTGAAATTACATTGGAGGAGATATGGTTTTGAAACAAAAACTTCAAACCATAATGTCAGTGAAAGAAATACACGTTTAAGATGTGAAATTCCCATTTAAACCAAAACAAACATTGAGTTGTAAAATTCGTAGCCTTTAAACCTCATTGAAAAGTAATGCACCAAAAAAATGTTGGATTTTTCACCAAGATTTTATACATATTTTAGGTGATATTGAGCTTTAAAGATGGTTAATTTTCATGTTGCTGCAGGTATGTTGATTTTAGGCCTTTGGAACAAAATAAAGCGAAAAGGATGAAATTTAAAGTCAAATGAGGCAGTTTTTAGAAATCGGGCATTGGGCAATTACAGAACCAGGCTGGGCACTGACGATGCCATTTGAGAGAGAGTTCAGAATTAAAATCGCGGTTGGGTACCGAAGACACCCAAATCTGGTGTCGACACTGTCCAGGACGGTTACTCGTGATTTTGTTGTAGATTCAACGTATTCGGAAACTTTTTGGAGGTTTGCTTGATGAATCTCTTGGGAAACTCGTCCCTACACCATATTAGAATGTAAAAACTGCCATAAAAGAGAGAGGAGTCGCAAGTTTTATTGTGTCTGGCATGGGTGTGAGTGGAGAAAAGTGAAGAGTCGTTGTAGAGAGTCTGTGGAGTCTTATTTGTAGTGAATTTTGAGTGTTATTGTAAGAAGAGAATGAAAATCAAAGGAACTTAATGGGATTTGTATTTGGGAAGAGTTACAGATAAGTCATGTTTTGTATGAACTTTCTTTTATATATAAAATATATATTTTCTCATACCTTGCTTATGAATTCTGAGAAGATTTCTTTGTCTTTCTCATTGCAATATGCTTTTTAAATGTTAAATAATTTTAATGATTTTACACTTCGGTCTTCATTTACTTTTCAATATGGCCAATTGAAATGTTAAAATTTATCGTTAAACATAAGATGCGAAAGGACAATGAGTTCTACAATAAAGCCAAGATCACATTCAATTCTATGGATGTGAATGTAGTCCATAGGGTTGAGTGCAAATAAATAGGAAAATATACTTTGTTGGGCATAGAATTTGAGATTTTAAGGGTGATAGACTAAAATTCCCAATTTATTCCTATTGTATGGAAACTAAAGCGAGAGACCCCTCTGGGAGGGGGAACTGGGAGCCATTATCCTCTCAGCCTAACCAGTGATTTTGGGACCAAACATAGGATTATCTAATGTTTTTCATGCACTTAGCAGAGGGTAAAGAATAAGAATGCTCCTATTTAACACAATACAATTTTCAACAATCTAAATCTTTCACTAACCATAAACTCATTACAAGGGGAAGGATGTTTTCTTAAAATTTAAATCTTTCATTATTAAAATAGTTAAGCTTTATTTAGAATTAGTAAATTTACTTTGAAGTTTAAATAGTAGTTTGGTAATTTAGTTCATTTAGCATAATTAAATATTGTTAACTTGTGCTTTTCACCTATAAGTTTTATAATGTTTAAACATTTCGATTTAGTACTTCTGTTATAAAAAACACCTTCCTCATAGGATCCATAACCAGGACTCCATTAGAGCCTTGTATTACTTGTGCGATATGTATATTTGCATTGGTCTTTTGGTGTCTGAAAGAAAATATATTGTAATACAAAAACAACGCATCAAGTTTTTGGATCCGTTGCCATGGAAGGTAACATTTAATTTTAGTAGTATTTGAAAAAACTTCTGTTTAAATTATAAAAATTGTTATTGTGTTATTGCTTATTTTTAAATGTGTTGATTGCATTTATTTATGCATAATTTTGGATCTGAAGGTTTATCACATTATGACCCTGAGTTAGAGCGTATTATTAAAAAAAATTTGAAAACAACAAAAATCTAAAAAAGTTGAACAAAATGGCGAATCCAAGAGTTGAAAATGATCATCAACAAAGACCTTTAAGAGATTATGCTAATCCAATAACAGATGAAATTCACTTAACTATTCAAAATCCCGATCTTGCTGCTAATTCATTTGAGCTTAAACCTGCTATTATCCAGATGGTACAAAATAATCAGTTTGGGAGAACATCTACTGAATATCATAATTTACATCTTGCTAGTTTTTTAGAGTTCTGTATTACTTTTAAATATGATTGACTGTCAAATGACGCCGCCAGACTTAGACTATTTCCTTTTTAATTAAGAGATAAAGCTAAGGCGTGGTTAAATTCTTTAGCACCTGGATCTATCAAAACTTGGGGAGAACTATCTCAAAAATTCATGGCTAAATATTTCCCACATTAAAAAATTGTTAAGCTTAGAAATGATATTACATCTTTTATCAGTTGGAAGGTTAATCAATATATGAAGGTTGGGAAAATTTAAAGATCTCTTTAAAAAGTGTCCATATCATGCTTTAGAAGACTGGTTAATAATACAAACTTTTTATAATAGGATAATAGGATCTCTTAAATCTATTATCAATGCTGCTGTTGGTAGTTCATTAATGTCAAAACCTTTTGATGAACCATATTTTTTAATTGAGGAGATGACTACTAATAATTTTCATTAACTGCTGAACGGGTAAATCTTAAAAGAGTAGCTAACATCCACGATTCTGGTGCTATAACTATTTTGGCTTCTCAATTTTTTGCTATATCCAAGAAAATTGATCAAATTGGAATGAACTATTCTAAAAAACCCCCTATGTCTGAGGAAAATTCATTAGAACAAATCCTGGAACTTCAATCATCTTATGAGACTTTTAATGTCATAAATAATAGAACTAATAATCCATATTCTAATTATTATAAGCCTGGTTAGAAGAATCACCCTAATTTAAATTGGAATAATAACAATTCAGTGAACCCATTGTGAAACTCCAACAACAACGAAATTATAACTGTAGAGCTTATTATCCTCCAAGTTTTATCAGTAACTCACAAGTTAAGGAGAAGAAATTTTCTATTGAAGAATTAATGTTAAATATGGGGAATCAATTACAAAGTCAAGGTAATCAATTACAAATTCAAGGAGTTTCTAATAGAAATATTGATAATCAATTGGGGTATAATGTTACTGCTCTTAGTACAAACCTTCAGAAATTCTTCCTAGTAATGTCAAAATCAATCCATAAGATCAAAATAAAGAGCAAATTAAGGCTATTCAACTGAGAAGCGGAATGGAATTGGAAACAAGAGTACAAAAAGAAATTGAGACTAAAAAGAAAGGGTGGAAATTGAAAAAGGTAATGATGATACATATCTTGATTTGGAATATCCGATTAAACTAATGAAAATTACTATAGAAAGACCTCCACCTTCGTTTCCTCAAAGATTGAAACAACAACACAGAGATAAACAATTTTCAAAATTTTTAGAAATCCTTAAAAAGTTGACTATATTCCTTTTATTGAAGCCTTAGAAGAAATGTCAATTTATGTGAAGTTTATGAAGGATATACTCAAAAAGAAAAGAAGTTTACAGATAAAGAGACCATTGCACTTAGTGAGTAGTGTATCACAATTATTTAGAAAAAGCTTCCTGAAAAACTAAAAGATATTGGCAGCTCAATATACCTTGTGCTATTGGAGAAAATTTTCTTTGAAGAGCCTTATGTGATTTGGGAGTAAGTATTAACCTCATGCATCTATCAATTAAAAGGTTGGGTTTTAGAGAGATTTCCTCTACTACTGTAACTCTTCAGTTAGCTGATCGTTCGATCACTAATCCTAAAGGAGTTATAAAAGATGTTTTGGTAAAAGTTGATAGTTATCTTTCCGGTGGATTTTATTATTTTAGATATGGAGGAAGATAAAGAAATTCCTATTATTTTGGAGAGACCATTGTTTGCTACTGGAAGACCTGTGATAGATGTTTAGAAAAGAGAATTAACTATGAGAGTTAATGATCAGGAGGTAACATTTAATATATCAAAAGCCATGAAGTATTTAGCAACATAAAGAGATAATGAATGTTTCAGAATGGAAGTTTGTGATTATCTGGAGTAATGATAATTTTTAGGAGAAATTTAAATAGAAATTTGAGTAAGAAGATTTAAAAGATGAGGATAAGGATGAAATAGAAGATAAAAATGATGACATGGAAAATGGGAAGTTGGATTATGTCTAGGAAAGATTTGAGATGTTGGATATTATAGAAAGAGATAATAAAAATCTCATTCCTTTCATTATAAAACCTCCTGAACTTGAAATGAAAATATTGCCAAACCATTTAAAATATGTATTTTTAGGAGATTCATCCACATTGCCTGTTACAATATACTCAGATTTAACTGAATCACAAGAGCAAAAGATGTTGGAAAACTTAAAAAGATATAAAAAGCCATTGGATGGAATTTAGCTGATATCAAAGGAATCAGTCATTTGATTTGTATGCACATAAATCTATTTGATGAACATCATGAGCCTAAGGCTGATCCTAGAAGGAGATTAGACACAGTGATGAAAGAAGTAGTAAAGAAAGAAGTTTAAAGTGGTTGGATGCTGCAATAATACATCCTATTTCAGATAGTGCATCGGTAAGTCCAATTCACTGTGTTCCAAAGAAAGGGGGAGTGACAGTAGAAGTAAATGAGAAAAGTGAACTAATACCTAGAAGACAAGTCACTTAATGGTTGTTGACCTCATTTTTGATGAGGTCTGATCTCTCTCCTTAGTACTTAGGATCTAGCCTTAGGCTTTCCCTTTGACTATCCTAGAGGACTAGAGATGGAACCCACCACTTACAAATTCAAAACACTTCTTTGCTCCCTTCAAACCCCACAAGTTTGACTATAAACCCCCAAACCACTTGGAGGGTTAGGATTACCCTGGGTGGCCTGGTCTGGTGAGGGTAAGCTTGCAGAAACCACACTCTCACACAAATTCTAACCCCAAAATCATTCTTACCCAACCTAATTCCCTGACTCTTAAATGTAATTCATTTGGATGGACCTCAACCCCTATGCCCCTGGCTAAGAGGGTTAGGAACAGCATAGTGAATGTCTAAAATGAGTCCTCTCATGGCTTTTGTGAGCTTAATATGGCTTCATGGCTCAACCAAAATGATTTTATTTCACTCACACTTGATCAATCTTAACTTTTCCAAAATTTTAATTTTGACCCCGGGACCCTAAACCCACCAAACCTACTAAATGCCCTTAAAATTGCCCAAAATTTGCAAAATTGCCTAAATTATCAAAAAATCCTCAAAATCAGTCCTAAACATTT